>CM037925.1:15909486-16581986 GCA_021346845.1 Apeltes quadracus | reverse complement strand
CCACATGCTGCCCTTAGCATGTGACTCCGAGCCAAGGGCGGCGCACGATGCCAGAAAGATCAGGGTGATGTGATCTGATTTGATTTATAATGTCTGCCTGACCTTTACTACCTGTGTCGTCACTCAAGGAGAGAGAGACAGAGAGAGAGAGAGAGAGAGAGTTGGGGAGTTTGGGACGGAGGGAGCGAGAACAAGAAGATGAGGCAATTAGGGAGATGGAACAAAGCGCGGAGGCCACGTCACATTTTCAGTCGTTTACACTTAAGAGCTTTTGGAGTCGGAGTGTTAACCTCTTTCCTCCCGCTGGTTTTTCCTCACCCCCGTCTCTTAATTCCCCTTGTGGCCTTGCCACGTGGTTCTTTCTCTTAACACCTCTCTCTGTGTACATGCACGTTTTCTCACCCCGTCCGTCTCTCTGCCTCCCCATCCCCCCCGACCGTGTTAATTATTCAGTGTAGTAGTTTGTAGTTGGTCTGTTGGCCGAGACGCAGGTTTCTGCCAGAAACACCGACGCTCGCCCCGAGGTTTCTTCCGTGGAGGAGAGGAGGATCGTTTTGCGGGGCGCTTAGGGGTATCTGCAGATCGGAGAGCACAAAAGATACGCGGAAAAAAAAATGATACGGAAGGAAAATGGGAAATTCTGCCGCCCTGTATGAATCGAGAGGGACACACAGAGAGCAGGAGGAGCAGATCAAAGGGAGAAATAATTGGGCCAAAGAGAGGGGAAAGGGGCCGTGGAAGAAAAATGAGAAATGATAAGAGGGGGAAGGTCGGCCGTGATGGAAGATAATGAAAAGGCAGTGAATAGGGCGAATCGGACGAGAGGAGGCTGCCGCTGTGTCTCATCCCTGATGTTGAATGATGGGCCAACAATGGAAAAACTCCCATCTCTCCCACCACTCACACCTTGACTCTGCCGCGTCCGTTGTTTGTTTGTTTGTTTGTGTGTGTGTCCCTGCGTGTCGCCGAGTACCTCACAGACGTCCATGGTTACGTAACACATATGTGACTTACACAGATGGAGCCGGATTAGATTGACCCTCCTCGGCATTGAGGTAATTAAGGATGGAGCTGCGCTGAAGGACATCGTTTTCTATTGTGCGAGCGCGCTCGGCTTGTTTATGTGTGCGTACTAATTGTGTTCCAGTCCAGACAGGATGCAAGCGGATTGTGAAAACTCAGGAGTCAGTTCCCACGGTGAGATGGGGGTTCCCATGGCAACCGCAGCTAAGGGAGGACACTGGATTACCCTCTCTCTCTCTCTCACTTTCCCCTCATATATTGTGTGTCTCAAGGGTGATAAAGGATTGTACTCTCATTAATTTCTCTGCCCTCTTGAGAGCAAAGTGTGCGGGCAGAGGACACACGTGTGTCTGCGCGCGCGCGCGTCCATGTGCGGGGCTGCGGGGCCCTGTTATGCACGCGTCCTTGGCTCTTGAGTACGTTCCTGTCAAACCATTCAGCAGTTTTCACATTCGCGCTCAAACGCGAGTGCGTGTGTGCGAGTGTGTGTGTGTGTGTGTGTGTGTGTGTGTGTCCGTGTTCGCGATCTCTCCTCCTCTCTCCGCCTCAGACCCCCGTTCTCCCTTTAAACCTCCGCGCTCTCCACTTCTGAGCCGCGCTCCTTCTTCCCGCTTTGACAGCTGGCAAGCAACACAAAAAACGCACAAAAAGCCACCGTAAGCAGGTTTATACTTAAACTGACTTGAAACGTCTCGCCGACTTCTTCACGGCAGCTGCCTTCCATTTGTAGTCGAGCGCATTAAACGTGTCAAAACGTCCCGTCTGATGTTGTGCTGATGAATTCAAGTTGGTACATTTAAGCTTAAAGCTGGTTTTCCAGCCTCGTGTCAGTTGTTTCTTTCGATCGGTGCGTTTCACTTCCGCGGGCTGCACGGGCTGTGAAAGGTGCGCGCTTCCTCGCAGATCATCTATAATTTAATTTAATTCCGGCAATGGTTTGTACACTGAAAGATATTCAAGGCTGGACGTTTTAAAGTCTACCAGTCAGACAGACGGACCCAAAGAGAAACCTGAATGAAATGAGCACAGGGACGTAATGAATGCGGGTCATTGTGCGCAGGGCGCGCGGGTCACCGGATGGGTTGATGAGAATTAAAAAAGAATCGCCTCCTTTGGTCTTCACAGCCACCAGAAGTCGAGGTGATATTTTACGGACATCGCGCGCCACTGTCTCTCAGAGGAATGGTGTTCGTTACTCCCGCAGAGTTCCCGACACTTGTAGAATCTACGACTGAGACTCGCAATCAAATCTTCAAAGCAGATTTCGTCACCAAGTCATATTTTCCCCGTTTCCTGCACAGCTTTGTATCAATCCAGATGTTTTGGCGACTAGATTTGGAGATATTACGGGACATTCTAAAACGCTTAACGTGAAAAAGCTTAACGTTCATTGAGGACTATTAAAAGGAAAAAGCTTAACGCGGTGGCTCAATGAAGAAGAAGCGCTTAATGTCATAGAACGTCCATAATAATTGGACTTTGGTTTTGATTTTCTGATAGTTTTATGTGCTTATTAGGAGCAATATATGAGAGAAATTTGGTGATCATTGATCGTTGTTTAGGTACATTAAACCGCGTTAAGCCTTTTTCTCGCCATAGGCGCCAATGAAGAAGAAAACGTTAATGTGAAATATCGTCTATAATCGTTGGATTTATTTCTTTTGACAGGCTTAAGTCTTCATGACAAGATATGGCCATGCGAAATTTGGTGATGATCCCTCGTTGTTTTCCTACCTTAAGCAACGTTGAGCTTTTTCACGTTAAGCGTTTTAGAATGTCCCAGATATTACCTCTCTCTGGAATGTAATGGGACTTTATTGAACTTGGATTTTGGTATTTGGGGTTACCTCTTAGCTACTAGAGCCAGTTAACGCTAAGTGTGACGTTTAATAATGATGTCATAATGTTGTTCAATCTCTGCCGCGGCGATGACCCTTAACCTTTCAGTCACATGGTTTGAGCGCGTGAGCATTTTGGCCATCCTGCTGAACTGCGTGACCCTCGGGATGTTCCAGCCCTGTGACCACACACCTTTCCTGCTGCAGGTAGAGCGCACAACGTCACACACACACACACACACACACACACACACACACACACACACACACACACACACACACACACACACACAGATCTCTGAAATGACAAACTAATTATGTTGAGACTTTATTATCAAAAGTGTTTTTTTTTCTTTAAAATGCCCCTCCCCCTTAATCAGTTTACACTACTCCTCTTGGTGTGTGTGTGCGTGTGTGTGTGTGTGTGTGTGTGTGCGCGTGTGCACGTGAACATGAACGCAGGCTCTGGATGATGGAATCTTTGTCTTCTTCGCCGGGGAAATGGTAATGAAGATGGTGGCTCTTGGGGTCATAGGTCACAACAGTTACCTTGGCGACACATGGAACAGATTGGACTTCTTCATTGTTCTAGTAGGGTGAGTGTTTAACACACGCACACACACACACACACACACACAAACACACACGCACACACGTACACATGTACACAGTCGCATGTGACATTAAATACGAGCCAACATTGTGTGTTTGTGTGTGTTTTGTGTAAAGCTTGGACACTTGTTTAAATGCCAGTTAAATGTCAAGCGTGTGTGTGTGTGTGTGTGCGCGTGCTCAGAAGAGCCCCAAGGAAGTTGTGTGTGTGCGCGGAATGACAATGGAGAGCGACACAGACCTCGGTTATCGGCAGTTCAAAGGCTGCGCGTCCGGCGTACTCGCCGACGTCAGGCGGATCAGGCCGCCGGCCGGTGACGCCGCCGTGGCTTTTCTCCCCTCTGCGCAGAATGCTGGAGTACTCGCTCGACGGACACAACGTCAGCCTGTCGGCCATCCGGACCGTGCGGGTCCTCCGCCCGCTGCGAGCCATCAACAGAGTCCCCAGTGAGTTTTTATCCTTTTCCCTCCCAACACACACCGCACTGACCGAGCATCACGGACGTCTCCGGGTGTTTGGGCTTCGTGCTCAAGTACACCGGCTTTCAAATGAAAGAGTTACGCGGAGGCCCGAAGTGCTGACTAGGAACTTCTGTACGAGTGTTCACATCTAGAGCGGGAAAACAACAGTAGGGGGACTCAGCTAATCTTAGAACAATGCAACACTTCAAAGGCTGTAAAGAGGGGAAGAGGAGAAAAAAGAGGTAATTAAGGAGCTTTTTATGGCCCAAAACGCGTAACATTAGTGAATCGACCACTCGCTGACCTCACTGCAATCCGACTCAATGTGTGTTCGACTCGCCGTGGGTCAGATCGACAACAATCGGCAACAAGCCCCTGAAAAAGGACCCCGAGTGGCGATGACTGCAGCGTAGGCCCGGCGGAGCAGCAGTGGGCAACGCGCCTGGCGTCCAATAAATGTGTCAGAAGGGAGGCGACTGCTACAGTGGTCATCTGACACGGAATCGCCCCGAGCTGAAAGTCAGCCGTTGCGCTCACTGCCAAGGCAATAAAAAAATGTGTCGTTGCCTCCGGTTTGGATCGATGCGACACGGTGAGCAAAGTCGGGGGAAAATTGTTGCGACTCTCAGCGGAACAAATTTGTGCTTTATAAGCCGAAGCAGAAGCAGAGGACAGGTTTTTTTGGTTTTTTAAGCATCACACTAAAACACCTCCCACCTCTGCGGCCAACTCGTCCCTCCGACCGACCGCCGCGCCAAAAGGTTCACGCGCCGATATCTGCTAGCGCGTGCACAGCCTGCCCGGTGGTGTTTATGCTGTATGTGTGTGTGTTGGCAGGTATGCGTATCCTGGTGACCCTCCTCCTAGACACGCTCCCCATGCTGGGCAACGTGCTGGCGCTGTGCTTCTTCGTCTTCTTCATCTTCGGCATCGTTGGCGTGCAGCTGTGGGCGGGGCTACTGAGGAACCGCTGTTTCATGGGAGAGGATGTCAAGACGTGAGTTACCATAGCAACCGGCAGATGTCACGACAGACGGGGGGGAGGGGGGAGGGGACTTGACCTCCTTACTCAGAGACCTGTGTCAGAAGTTTGCTCACGACCGATTAGCTTCTCTCACTTGTTCTTCGGGGGGGAGAGGGGAGGCGAGAGGGGAGGGGGGATCAATACCCCAGAGTGATCTTGTTTGTTCTCTAATCGGCGCCGCCTGGGAGGAAGTGCTGCACATGTGCTTACTGCAGGAACCTCCGGAATTAGAGATCATAAATCGAGGGAGTAAAAGGATTAGGAGGGCAGAGGGGACTTTTCGTGCCGCCTCGCCGGGAGTCTCGTGGTCGCTGCGCGGCACCTTCATGTCGTCCTCCACGGCCGTCGCCGCCGGGACCTCGCTCCCGCTCACGTGTTTTTCGCGAACACGACGGCGTGATATCACATGACACGAGACATGGCATCGTGTCGGGTTACACGACCTCACATCTGCCCCAGCCGTCCCGATTAGATAATAATCCTCAACCCTGAATTCAGAGGTGATGCTGTGACGATTCAGCCTTCGTGCTGCTGTATTGTTTAACTGAATAAGTACTAGTGATGATAGTAATAGAAATAATGATACGAGTAATTATGAATAAAATATGCGTAACAAATGAAAAACAACATAGAATAGGTCAAATAATGACATAAAACAAGAAATTAAACCTTGGGCCAACTTTAATTAAGGCCCTTTAACAACAAAAAATAATGTAATTCATTCATTTTCATGGATTAAGAGAATGTAAGTGTTATGTGTGGTATTTCAAAGTCCTTAAAGCTGAAAGGAATGATTTTTAATGTTACACACTTCTTCTACTCTGTGACCCTTTTTTTGGGCTCACGGGTTCATCCGGCATAATTTGCTTTCCCCGGGTAAAATTCTTTTTAAACGTTCGTTAAACTAGCAGGTGAAGCGAAAGCGTCAGAGTCGCAGCGATTCCGACGGTCAGCGTTGTCCCTCCGCTTAAGCACAAACAGTCAATAAAAGCAATTTGGAACCTTCAATTGAATTAATCCAGATGGATGTCTCTTGATGCCCCCGTAACGTTTACACAGCCACTCATCGGCCTCTTCATTAGGAACACTCGAATAATCCAACACAACCGCTGTGCCGCTATTTTCTTCCTTTTTGCTGAGTGGATAATTGTTCAGCTTTTGTTGGCTCAGTCAGAAAGGTAATTGTTCTACTTTATGCTTATTTAAACTCTTTATCGTGTGAAATACCCGTTGTGGTTTTACTGCGGGGAGCAGTTGAGGGCCCGCCGTCCTGCTCGAGGAGCCCCTGGGGGGGGGGGCTCTCCACCTCCGGCCCCCCACTCTGTGCTTAGTGCTTCGAGCACTTGAACGGGCGACCCTCCTCTTCCGAGGTCAAGTGCTGGACGGACAGAGCTAATGCGGCCGCAGGCGTTTAACTCGTAGCGGGTGGAGGCGCTTTAACGGAGTGCATTGTATCGAAAATATAACATCTCATACTATATATTCAAACGCTACACATCATGATCCGACTTTCTCTTGAACGTCAACGTTCTCGTCTGCCGCCGGAGCGGAACGCGCGATAAACGCCGGTGGCAGGAATTCAGTGCGTGATGAATGGTGCCTCCCTCGTGCCAGACCCATTACCCGAGCAGTCCGAGAGGAGGAGATCCGAGCGCTGGTGTGGGACTCCTTCCCCATTACGTGGAGTAGCAGGTGTTGTGGGGTTCAAGAGGTAATTGTGATTTAAGAGCGAATGAGGCGGCGCAGTTATCCGCCAGGAATTCTCTGTTGTCACTCTGTAATGTCAATTTAGTTTTTATCGTCCGTTTATTATGACGGTAACGCGGCTTTGTGAGCAAAAAAACAGCACCGCGGCATTATTCTTAATTCCGGCGCAGTTGCGGGAACCTGGGATTTCGTTCTGACGTACGACAGCTGGACACGGCGAGACGATGGCATTTTGTTGTTGGCCTTCATCTCGCACAATGTGGTCACATTAGTCTGCTGCCGAAGCAGCCGGCGCGTCTTCGCCCACTGCTAATCCGTCTCTAGGTTTTATTTTCAATTAGCCATTTGGATTTCCTTTCTGCTCCCTGAACAAGACAACGACCTTTCTTAATAACTATTGAGGGAGCGCTGCTGCTCCTCCGTGACCCTTCTCCATCCCACAGAAGATTGATTGCTTGTCTCCCCAATGCACTCTCCCTTTCTATTTTCTTTTTTTTCTCCCCCCCTTCGTCTGTATTCCTCGCTTTCCTCATTTCCTCCCGAAGCACTTTCTGTTTAAGCAATCTTTTTCTTTCAAACAGAATGTTGATAGAAAATTCTATCCCTCTAAATAATTTCTAAAATGATTAAAAATGAAATCTTGACTTGAATTTGACCTGAAACATGTTTTGTTTTGTTGGTTCAAGCATAACAACAATGGGTATTCAATATGTTTTATATTGGAAAAAACCCAACAAAGAGTATTAATTATGTAACTGGAGCGATACAGCTTATTCCTCTGTGCTGTAGAGCTCCTCGGTGATAAACATGGCCCTGTTGTTGTAAGTACCCACTAGTTCACCAAATAATCCGCAATAGATGCAGTGTTCAGTGTCCAGCTCTCAATGCAAAAATAAGACTTCATCTACATCTCTGTGACCCATTTTCAAAGATAAGAAACTCCTAAAGGACCAAATGGACTCCAGCCTGAGAGCACCAGGCAGGAAAAAAGGACTTCATGTTATTTCTAAACACGTGTGTAATAAATATAATAATGTAATGTACCCCCCCTCCCTCCCTCTTCACATTCTCCAGGAGATATAACATCTCATTCCTGAGAGGCTACTACCAGCCAGACGGCACCGACGACCACCCCTTCATCTGCTCAATGGAGAGAGAGAACGGGATGCTGCGGTGCACCGACGTGCCCCGCCGCCGCGTCAGCGGGACGTCCTGCTTCCTGGACGCCGAAGAGGCCCGTCCCGAGATGGGGCTCAAAGTAGACGAAGCGGCGTCGTGCGTGAACTGGTACCAGTATTACAACGAGTGCCGTGCGGGCGAAGTGAACCCCCACAAAGGAGCGATTAACTTTGACAACATCGGATATGCGTGGATTGCCATTTTCCAGGTAAACGTTGGAATGATTTATATAACGAACTTCATCTTGAATCAATTAATGATGACGCACAGTGCGTTCTGTGTGTGTGCGCTTTGCTTTCCTGCAGGTAATTACACTTGAGGGTTGGGTGGACATCATGTACTACGTCATGGATGCACATTCTTTCTACAATTTTATCTACTTCATCTTCCTAATTATTGTACGTACACACTCACACACACACACACACTCACGCATACGTAAAAGCAGCCGGACCACTTCCTTCACGCCGCGGCGTTTGTTACAAAAGAGTCTATCGTGCCTCTTTCTGTGACCAGGTGGGCTCCTTCTTCATGATCAACCTGTGCCTGGTCGTCATAGCAACCCAGTTCTCCGAAACCAAACAGAGGGAGCACGCCCTGATGAAGTCGGAGCAGCGAGCCCGGCAGCTCCACCAATCGGCCTCCACGCTGGCCAGCGACAGCCAACCGGGAAGCTGCTACGAGGAGATCATCCGCTACGTGGCGCACCTGGGCCGCAAGGCGTGGCGGCGGCTGTCCCGCTGCTTCTCCCAGACGCGCACGAGCCTCCGCTGCGCGTGCACGTGCGCGTGCGGGCAGAAAAACCAAGGGGCCGGAAGCGCCCGAGGGGGCGGAGCCGGAGAGATGAACGGGCTGGCGCACCGGCACTCGGGTCACGCTCCCAACGACCTTTCGCACCTCCACCAGCTTTATCATCAGCACCACCAGCTTCATCACCATCATCATCATCATCATCATCATCCCCAGCAGCAGCAGCAGCAGACGCAGCATCGTCATCCTCACCCCCAGCATCATCACGGGGTCAGAAACGGAGACGGAGGGAGCGGCTTCAATTATCCGTTCATATCGCCCCTCCTCGGCCCCCCGGATGCGACGGCGCTCGACCACAAGAGGCTCGTCGCCAAGGAGGCCGTCGACCGGCTGCCGCAGCTGGCGGCGGAGCACGGTGAGTGCGGAGCGGGGGCGCGTGATGGGGGAATGTGTCCTTAGCAGGACGGGGGTCTTCAACACGTGGAAAACACAGATGATCTTTGCAATGTTTGTGTTTGTGTCGGATTGATTTGGGAAAGTTTTGCTTTATTTCTTTCAATACTTTCGTGAAAGTGAAATAATCCTTCAGGCTCTGTTTCCCGAATGACAACACAGCGTTTTGGCTCTCGCCCTCGGCAGCGTTAAGACCTGCAGATCCCAGACGTCTGCCACCTCAATGGAGGTGAATTTAATTTAGCTCTTTGGTGCTTAGAGAATTTCGATGAAGAAGAAAAGCTTCTGAATGCTGTAATCTGCATATAAAGTAGAAATAAGAAGCTTTTGGTAATATACCCTGATAACTGTGGCGTGTTTATGTTCAGGTATGTGGCCACACATCTGTCTGTGCCTTACATAAGAACATAAGGGTCACACATGGGTTATTGTACACACATGGGATTTGTTTATAACAAATTTGGGGAATACAAGAGAAAAACACTTTTAACAGCAGCTGCAAGCTACAAAAAAAATGTTGTGAGAAAAAAAACAAACGCAGACAAAAGATGTCAAACCCCTCAACAAAAGGAAAATGAAAGTGATGTTCAAAAGAGCAAAACTCTCAGATCAAACTCCTCATTCAAGCCTAAAGGTTGAGGTGTCAACGACTGACAATTGATCCAAATCATTTCTTTTAAGCAACCTTTCAAACCCCTGAGATCCTGGGAGGAGTTGAATTTGAAGGGTTGCTAATCTAATTTTATATTGTCGTTGAAACACTACATTCCGAAAGAAATTGACGAATGAAATACTGGATTTAGATTTAGGGACCTTTTGGCGTTTTGTGCTGTTGGCTTCTTTCGTGCCTTTTTTTTTTTTTCTTACGTATTTGCTGGATCATTTCTGAAATCTAGCGTACAAACTACAGTTTCTCAAGATTACCGACACCAGCGTTAAGAAGTGAGAGTTACAGGAGGGAATATTCGCAAGGCACAATGTCCTCCAGATAATCCACCCACCCTTTTTTTTGACATGACTATTCGTCTTAGAGGAATTTATGGTGGAGGTTGGACAGATGCGAATGGTTTATAGGAGGACTCCATAACAGGCACATGCATAAAAATTGAGGGACACACGATACGTTGAAAAATACAAGAGGACGGTTGAAAAGAAAGCAGCAGATGCCAGGATGTTCTTTAAGCCCCCGGTATGCTCGAAAAGATCAAAGTGTCCTTCAAAACTCCATTCGTAATGCTTTCCATAATAAAACTGTTATCTCCAAGCCGAGGTTACCCGAGTGACATAACGACGACATCTTCCGAGGCTGCTTCCTTGAAAACTCCTCCAGAGTTGGAGCACATTGGACTGTTTTCAGAGGCTCGATACCCCCCAATATGAGTTGGGAACAAATAATATAATTATAATGAATTGTAACTGTACACTTGCAATACAGGAAACCAGTGAGTCATTATTCAGTTGGTGCTCACGCACACTCGGCCGAAACGCTGAAAGTCTTAAGCTGCGGAATTATTATTTTTTTGCAGCGCAAAGACATTTTTTTCCCGGCAAGTCTGGCTGCCGAAAGTTTCCTTTGCAGCTCGCATTATCTGTAAAGACACACACACACGCGGCAGAAGGCCCGGATTGGATTTCCCTATATTTTGCAATAATTGCGATGACAAGCGGACTGCCCGTGTTAGATTGGTCTTTATTGGTATGTCATTGCCATTCCCTCCCGAGATGCTTCTAAATGAATTCTGCTGGAATTCACTCCGCGCCTCTTCCTCCTCAACACACACACACACACACACACACATCTGTGTTCTAATAAAAGATCTCCCCGTCTTCACCACAACCGCACAGTTGCTTCTATGTTATTGAATCGGTGATCTCCTTTAACAAAGAGAAAATACATCGAGACGTGTTGCAGGAGTGCGACACACAGCATCGACTGTTGGCTGACACCGTCGTTGTGCTCGTGTGGCGATGTGACCCCGTGTCCGCATCCACCCCCCACCCCCTCCTCCTTGTTCCCTGTGCAGGCGGGTGCACCGGGCACCCCGGGTTACCATTGCCAGGCGAAGTCCAGGGAGAGTGCTCAGTATGCCCGTACTGCGTTTACTACGACCAGCTCAACGACGGCGAAAATGTTAACGAGCGGCCCGCGGATCGGCGGCGCGGCGGGTACGGCAACTCTCGCCATGGCAACAGCCCGTGTCACTGCAGCAGCCCCCGCCGCGCCGCCGACGCACAGGTGTCCGGGCCCAGGAGGCCGGCGTGCAAGCGTCACTGGGCGGGACTCCAGGCCAAACTGGAGCTCATCGTCGGGAGCAGATACTTCAGCAGAGGCATCATGATCGCCATCCTCATCAACACGCTGTCCATGGGCATAGAGTACCACGAGCAGGTATGTTGTGCGGAATGCACGCGCACGGCAATGTGTGCGCACGTCATCTCGCAAGACTGGATGTGAGAACAGTTTGATTGAAACAGGATGTGCTGATCATAGTGTGTGTGTGTGGGGGGGGTTAATCATTAAAATGTACCCTCCAATTGTCATTCACCCGTTATCACAAAGTGCGTGTTTTTTAGCGTCTCCGCGTGGGTGTGCGTGTGTGTGGGTGTGCGTGTGTGTGTGTGTGTGTGTGTGTGTGTGTGTGTGTGTGTGTGTGTGTGCGTGTCAGGAGGTGGGGGGGGGGGAACTCATGAGACCTGAAGTGTTAATTAAAGCGCGACCCTGGGACGGGAGAGAAAGAGAGCGAAAAGACGAGGCAGTGCGAGGAGAGAGAAGCGAGGGCGAATGAGGAGGCAGAGGAGGACAGATCTGACATCGTGATTGGCTGAGAGGCAGAAGTCGACTGCGGGAGACGTGGCACATTTCGTGGCACATTTCCCGAGCAGCGCGACGGAAGCCGGATGGCCTTGACGTCTTGAGTAGCTCATGTTTATGGATGAAGTCCGGCTTCATTTCCCTTCTTCTTTTACGCTCGACGAAATCCGAAAGCAACAGAGAAAGTGTACGAATGACTTCACTGACGCATGAATACGCTTCTATTATCATCCAAAAGTACAAAGAGCCATACAATGTCATTGGACTACTTTCCCTCATTTCAGCTCAGCCTGGAACACCTCAGAGACTTGTTTTGTGATCTCTCTACGTCATGTTCCCGCTCGGAGGCCCGGTTAATGGGAGAAAGAGACAACAGTGTATTCGCCGTAATGGAGAAAAAAAAAGTGCCGCGTAACGAGTCCGTGGTTCTGAGCTGTTCCTGTCGTGTCCCGTTTGAACTGAGAAGGCCTTTTTTCGATCAGGCCTTTCAATAAAATGGATTTGAAAGTCCTCATCTCGAACTACATGAACCGCTGCTGTGCTAATTAAAGAGATGAGAGCAAGATTTCTTTTTGAATTTTTGCAACCAGAGCTCGCCCCCCCTCCCCCCCTCTCGTTTGAGAACCACTGATTTGAATACTCTCTATTATTCATCCTCACAAACCTTAACACTCGCCCTAAGTAGCGATTCGAAAACTGCTCCCACGTTGACTCTGCTGCTCTCCTCGCTGCCGGCCTGTGTTTTTTTTTTTTGTCTAACCTGTCTAACATCCGCACATCAATCTCTCCCTCTCCTCAAACGCTGCTCCTCTGCAGCCGAAGGAGCTGACGGACATTTTGGAGATCAGCAACATGGTGTTCACCAGTCTGTTCAGCCTGGAGATGGTGCTGAAGCTCATGGCTCTCGGGCTCTTCGGCTACATCAAGAACCCCTACAACGGCTTCGACAGCGTCATCGTCATCATCAGGTGAGTCGGGGGGGGGGGGGGGGGGCGCCCACCCCCTCTGACCGCGAGTTCACCCCCCCAAAAAACGAGAGCCCTGTTTGCGTCCCGGCCCCCTGCTGTCACGTCACGGAGGCTCTGCTTTGCACTCCGAGGGGCCTCCGTTCGCCCCATTGTGTTTGTACAACAAGCTAAATGATGTATCTGCGCTCGAAGGGGCTCTTGCTTGTTTACTGTGCCAGAGCGCCTCCTTTGTTTGGCCCGCCGCGTCTCCCCCCAGACTCCCCACCTGGAGGGGGAGGCTTTTTTTCGCGGTTGGCACTAATGCGGGCTTCAAAAGAGTCAGAGCCGCCGCGCAGCACGTATCGATTCCTCCGGCGGCTTTAATGTGAGCCTAACTGTTGTGTTGTGCGTCGCAGCGTGTGGGAGCTGTCGGGCGACGCAGAGGGGGGGCTGTCGGTGCTCCGGACGTTCCGGCTGCTGAGGGTCCTGAAGCTGGTCCGCTTCCTTCCCGCCCTGAGGAGGCAGCTGGTGGTGCTGGTGAAGACGATGGACAACGTGGCCACGTTCTGCATGTTGCTCATGCTCTTTATTTTCATATTCAGGTACATTTGTTTGTTTTCTCTACGTTACAGGATTTAAATGACTAAATGCATCATCGTCTTCTACGAGGGCACAATTAGGCAGCATAACATGTGCGTGTCAGCTGACTGGATAATCGTTGCCTTTGTGTTGCAGTATCTTGGGGATGCATTTGTTCGGCTGTAAATTCGGTTTGCTGCAGGACAGCGGGGACACTTTCCCCGACAGGAAGAACTTTGACTCTCTGCTGTGGGCGACTGTCACCGTGTTTCAGGTTAGACCGACAACTGTCACGGCCACGCGCACTCTCTCTCTCTCTCTCTCTCTGACACTGACACTGACGCAAACGCACACATATGAACGACATCACTAATGAGTAAATCAGCCATTTTTAATGAAGAGGAAATTCTCCATTGATTAATTAGTGTTAGATGTGAGTTAATTGTGATGAGATTCAAAAACAGCAGCTGCAGCTGTCACCGCTAGTAGCCAGGATGATGTTCCAATTTAGGAGCGCTCACACACTTTTTTTCATTTGCTCCAATTTGGCACTTCTCATTCTTGAGAAAAAAATTCAGAAAAACCCTCCCGGCCGGCAGGTAAGATCAGCGTCACAGGCCAAGTGGGAGGAAGAGTAACGAAAAGGAGCTCGTTTCACACCGATGGGGCAAAACCGCTCAACTGACCTTGTGACATGAAACGAAAAAAGCTGCCGGTGTTCTTCTTTTAATTGTCTTTAACTTCTCTGAACATCTCCCCCCCCTTCATGTGCAGATCCTCACCCAGGAGGACTGGAACGGGGTGCTCTACAACGGCATGGCCTCCACCACGCCGCTGGCCGCCCTCTACTTCGTAGCCCTCATGACCTTCGGCAACTACGTCCTCTTCAACTTGCTCGTGGCCATTTTGGTTGAGGGCTTTCAGGCCGAAGTAAGGGGCAAAGACGCCGTTTTTTTTTCTCCGGCTACTTAGAGAGCGAGGCAGAGACGACGGGACCTATCGAGCTCTGTTTGTGCTGACGACACCAAAGCTGCCTACAAGAGAATAATCTCCAGCATCCTGCCTGTGTGGTTTCTCCCCCCTCTCTCTCGCTCTCTCTTTATCCAACACTCTTGTTCTTCCTCGGTTGTCCTCCCTTCCTCTATCTCACTTTCTCTTTCTCACTAACAAACAGAGACTAACACACACACACACACACACACACACACACACACACACACACACACACGTACACGTACACACGATACTCTCCAGGGTACAATGTGTTTGATATCGCCTGCCATTCACAGCTGGTAAGCTTTTGTTGTTTAGTTTTCATCTTTTATCTCCAGCATCAGAGAGAACTTCTCTCTCTCTCTCTCTCTAAAACAAACTCTCACACACACACACACACACACACACACACACACACACACACACACACAGACACTCCGATACCCTTTGCCAAAGCCGCCTGCTTCCATCTTTCTGGCGTGAATTTTAATTAAATTCTGTAAAGCTTTATTGGCGTGCGTGCAGGAGGCCGCTGCCAAAGCCGCCGCGCACATAACTCAACTATGGAACCCTGGAGATCCCCGTCGCCCGTCCGCCTTCCCTTCACGTCTCCCAGTCTCTCCCTTTCAACTCGCTCGTATTTTTCACTGTTACACCAGCACACAGATTATGACGATGGTGGTGATTCCGTTGGTGTTTTTTTTTTTTTTTTTTTTTAGGGAGACGCCAACAGGTCTGAGACGGACGAAGACGGACAATCGCTCAGTTTCGAGGACGAGGAGAAGTTGAGGGAGCTGTACGCTGCAGGTAGCGACTCTCCACTCACAGCCGGATGCGAAAAATAGCCGCACTCCCCTACCATCCACTTGGGAGGTGGGGGTGAGGAGGGGGGGCGGGGGGGGGGAAGAGGGGGTTCAGGCTGATGACAGACTGGGCTCTGCTGTTGTCACGCGGTCTGACGGCAGTGGGCACAAATGAGCGTCTGAAGCGCTCCGTCTCGCTCTGCGGTGGAACGAGCCGATGACTGGATGAGCTGCCGAGCTGCCACAGCTCCTCACGTCACACGTGAGCCGAGCGGCTCCCTGAACGTTACCCCCCCCACCCCCCCATCTCCCCCGTTTGTTTGTGTGAGCTTTTGCTCACGGATGAAGCGCATGAGCTTCAGCGTTGGACGAGAGCGCCACGGAGTCATAAAGGTCAGGGAAACTGCAGCTCTGAAAATGGACGGCACACAAATCACCTGGCGTTATCTGACACAAAGGCCCACGCAGCCCCTCAAATCATTTTGACGGAGCCCCAAAATTTCTGTAGAATCAATCTTCAGCAGTACGGGAGTTCCTTGGTAGCTCAGTGGTAACATGTAACTGCTGCGTCGCCCCCATTTCTGTTATTATCAATTATGGAAAAATATAAAAAAATACAACAACAAAACCGACAGCTGCTTTTTAAAGTTATTATTCTTTTTTTTTGTGCGTTTGTCTTTGCCCTTAAATGGACTACTGTGTCTTCAGCACGGATAATAACCGATACAAAGGATGCCCTAAGCTTCGGAATTATCCTTATTACATAAATGTTTGCATCTTGTGTGTGTGTGTGTGTGTGTGTGCAGAGCTCAAGATCCAGGCCATGATGCTGAGCCCCAATGGCCTCCTGAACCCGAAGGCCTCCATGCCCCCTCACCTCCCCCCCCCTCTGCCGGTCATCACGCACACCGCGGCCACGCCCACCATCACCTACAGCCAGTCGCGGCGGGCCAGCGGCGCCTCCGTGGACATGCACGGCCTCGAGCAGAGGTCGCCGGTGAGCCTCGGACACGCGCCTCGACTTTTAACCGTCCGGCACATTGAACGCCGAGCGATGAGGTTGATTTGCAGAAGCACTGAAACGGAGAAACGGGGGGAAATATCTTAGGAAAGAGACAAAGCCGGGATTAGCCGTGCTTCAGATATGATTGGAGGATGATTATCTACATTTTTAAATTGGGGATTTGTGTAAAAAAAACCTTACAAAATAACAAAGTTTTATATTCCATATGAGAAAATAAAAATCTTCATGGCCTTGAGAGTTTCGAACAAATGACCTGAAGACATAATTTCCTGCATCGTGCGACATTTTCCAAAGCCAATTGTTTTCCTCTATTAACTCATGTCTCACGTCTGTGTTTCATTACGTCTCACGCTCGAGTTACCATCGTCTCACGTGGCGCGCCGGAGTCACCGCGGGAGAGAAATACGTTTTTTCAGTTTTTTTTTCCAGGCGTGACAGAGAGTGTAAGCAGTGCAGCGCAGAGAAGAAAAACGATATGCGCCGCTGCTCTGCTTTTTTCGGCCGCCGCTGCACGTTAATTGGCGGCGCGCTGCTTGTCAGGTGTGCTGTTCTCTCCAGCTGGGGGTGTTTGAGTGGACGGAAGATTTGTCTCGGCCTTTTGGTGACGTTCCCCAGCTGGTTATATTATCCGCCTCTCCTCGAATATTAACGCAGGTGTCACACGCCTCATTGAGCTCATTTTCTTTTACGGTTCTGTTTTTGTGGATGAACACATCTCTTCTCTAAAAAACTCTCACACATTAGGCTTATTTGGCTCTTTGGTGTGGTTTGTTACTCCATTACTGTCACACAAAAGTGACTCGACGCTTTCTCCAGATGTTTCCCTCCGCTGCTGGGGCTGCGACTGTCTTTCTTCGCCTCGCGCTCAAAAGAATAAATCAGAAACCCAAACCCGTTGTTTCCTGTCGTTTCGGAAAGCTGCCGTCACAGGTGCCGTGGGACTGCGGCTGGGAGAGCCGGCGCTCCAGCTGGACCAGCATCGGCCGAGCCCCCAGCCTCCACAGGAGGAGCCAGTCGGGGGGGGGCGAGATGGAGTCGCTGCTGTCCGACGCGCACACCAGCTCCGACCTGAGCAGCGGCGAGCCGTCGCTGGACCAGCCGGAGTACCTGCAGGTGCCCGTGCTCCACCCGCCCGACCGCAACGGCACCACCACCTTCCACCTGCCGGACGACGGGCCGCTGGCCGCGCTCTACCACAGCGACCCGGAGGACGACGAGGTCGAGGAGGTAAAAGCCTTTCATTCAAAACGTAGGTGTTGGTTTGTTCGAGTGGACGGTGATGAACGTCACGGCGGCAGGTCAGCGAGCGAGGTCAGAGTGCACCGATAGAGCTGCACGCCGCGTGTCAACGTTCACTCATTCACACACTCACAGTCATGCTGCCAAATTAATCTGGTTTTTGCTGCCCTTTTTTTTTTCAGAGTTTGTGCAAGAAGGTGAAGAAGATTCTGGAGCCGTATGAGCCTCAGTGGTGCCTGGAGCACGAGGAGTGGTCTCTCTACGTGTTCGCTCCACACAACCGGTAAATGCACTCTTCACACGTACACATTAACACACTCACACAGACACACGCACACTTGCAGACATACACACTGCCAGTGCCGGCCCAAGCCTTATGGGGGCCCTAAGCAGAATTTAGCTTGGGGGCCCCCCTCCCACCGCGCACAGTCACCTGTGCTAGAAGATAATTGCCACAAATGTCACGCTATACTGTTATAGCGAAAATTATAAACGAATACAGTGAGGTTATAATACAAAACTAAGGCTGCTTGCCAGGGGGCCCCAAGCAGCCGCTTAGTTCGCTTATGCCTTAGGCCGGCCCTGCACACTGCCTGTGTGGCCTAGGGGGGGTTTAAACCACAGCATGCGTGAAAGATTGTCACTTTAGTTGTGAAGTTTACAGCCAACTTGGTATCAATTAAAAGCCGCCTTCAGCCGAGTTCAAACAAAATCTATACGTGAGCGGCGTCACGCGTTCATGTCCCCTCTCTGTGTCTCTCTGCTTCTCTCTGCAGGCTCAGGTTGTGGTGTCAGAGGGTCATAGGTCACAAGATGTTCGATCACGTCATCCTCCTCTTCATCTTCCTGAACTGCATCACCATCGCACTCGAGAGACCCGACATACCGTCCAACAGCATGGTAGCGCGCGCACACACACACACACACACACACACACACGCGCAAACATCCGCCCCCCCCACGAGGGACACAATGCGCCGCCATCGCACAACACTTCGCCCCCCCCCCAGCCGCCAAAGTTACTTTGAGGAACTTTTAAGTGGTCGCGAGAGTCGACGTGACCAAATTGTGACCGTAAAGTTACTCCTCACGACGCGCCGCCGGTGGGGGCCCGGGGGCCGTGTGTTTCGCCGGGCCCCCCAGCAGGGAAGGGAGCCACGGGAGGACCGGGAGGCTGATTGTCAGACAGCTGATGCAATCACATGGAAGGTTTCATAGAGGGAAACACCCGCAGGGACTGCCCAAAATCCACACAAAGTGAAGGTTCCTCGTAGCAGCTCTGCACTGAAACGATTCCTCAGCTGCTGGATTTCAATATTTCAGTATTCTTTACTACTTGATTGGGTTTTTTTTTTTTTAAATGCAGAATTTAGGATCTGGTCCAAACCTCAAGCAGCCCTGTAAAGAAGTGAGGACTCTTCAGTGTCTCATTACCAGTCCCCACAAAGACAGAAGAACAAGATAACACACACACACACACCTCAGTGTATCCCAAGCCGCCGATTACTGCAGCCTTTATGTGCCTGTTGCTGATGTAACAGCAGTTTGGGAGACATCATAAGAACTTGTGCTGTTGTCAGTATTTTTTTTAATCACGGTTGTACTACTGATTGTACTTAATGGATATTTATTCCAGCTCATTACACAACACGCCGGAGCCACTGGGAAACGTAACCCTTTGGATTGATGAATGCGCTTCTCTGTGTGTGTCTGTACACACTCACCTGTGTGTAAATGTGTGTGTGTGTGGGTGTGCGCGCGCATGTGTAACAGGAGCGGGTCTTCCTCAGTCTGTCCAATTACATCTTCACGGTGATCTTCGTGGGTGAAATGATGATCAAGGTAACCACAACAAGACACGTTTTATTGGCTCCACATCAATTTTCTCCCTCAAGCGGGGATCAGAATTGCTTTGCCGGCTGATTTTACATCTCAAACTATCATACTGCTTCCTGCCGTGTGTCTGTTTTTTGAGGTGGTCGCTATGGGCCTGTACTTTGGGAACGGCGTGTACCTGCAGAGCAGCTGGAACATCCTGGACGGAGTGCTGGTCTTCGTCTCCATGGTGGACATCCTGGTCTCCATAGCGTCGGCGGGCGGTAATCGGATCCTCGGCATCCTCCGCTGTGCTGCGTCTGCTCCGCACGCTGCGACCGCTCCGGTAGGACAGGGGCCATTTTCCTCTTGTTGTCTACTCCTTTAATGCTGTTTGGTGGGCTTGTGCAGCGTGTGTGTGACTGTGTGTGTGTGTGTGTGTGTGTGTGTGTGTGTGTGTGTGTGTGTTGGCTGCAGGGTTATAAGCCGGGCTCCTGGTCTAAAACTGGTGGTGGAGACTCTGATCACGTCTCTCAGACCCATCGGAAATATCGTCCTCATCTGCTGTGCTTTTTTCATCGTGTTTGGAATTCTGGGGGTCCAGGTAAATATTTAAACTACTAGATTCCCTCGTTGGGGAAAAGCCATGTTTTTTTTAAAGGTTTTTTCTTTGGGGTGGGGGGCATTAAAGAAATAGCCGGTTTACCCAGGTTTTTGTGCCCAAAGCTTGTTGTCTCTTCTGCTGCACGAAGATACTGATCACCATTTTTAAAATTTAACGAGGCACAACTGGCTGCAGGTGAAAGAATAGGATGAGAAAACCTGGGATGGAATCCAAATGAGCTGATTATGCAGCACGGTCCCTGGAAGTAATTAAAAATACAATGGTTCAACTATGCAGGGATTTCGCTGAAATAGTTTGGGTGGGTATTTGATTTTCATACAGATTTCTATAATATCAATTAATGAATCAATTGGTGTTTTATGTATTCATTTCCAACAATTTGGTATTTTTACAACTATTTATCCATAAGCTTATAGTATTGACCTTAACTTAACCTGATCTCTACCACTTCTGCTAGATGTCACTTTGTCTTCAAGCACATGTGGTGTTACTGAACATAATTGTGTAGTTTGATCCAAAAAAAAAAAAATTAAAAAGTGTAAAATATATATATTTTTTAAATGTGCTTTACCAAACGGTTGAATTGTACCCTCATAATAAAGGAAGCAAATATAAGATATTGTAAATAAAAGTGGGTATTTTCTATAAAAACAAAACACATACGATTAATCCATTTTGGAAACATGATACATGTGATGTGTGTATATATATATATGTGTTAAAATCATTTCATAATTAGAATGATAAGTATTTGCAGAGATCCCACCTGTGAGGTATTTGCTAGCAGCACAGGAGATTACGGCTGATGAACGCTGAAGCTGATCCTCTCAGGCATCTATTTCTCAAACTGCACTTTGTGTGCGTTGTGCGTCCTGTAATGAGAGCGAGCTGTGAAGCAGACCAGATGGTCCTTCGCCGAGACATACTGGAGGCCTTCAGGCACTCCAGCAATTTACTGTACAGAAAAAGAGCGCTGTTTGTGTGCTCATCTGTGTGCACGTCTGTCTATCAATACAGCTGTTCAAAGGGAAGTTCTTCTATTGTGACGGGCTCGATGTGAGCAAAATCACAAATAAGACCCAGTGTCTCGGGGCGGGATACCGATGGGTTCGACGAAAATACAACTTTGACAACCTGGGACAGGTTTGTCACTCACTCACGCACGCACGCACACACACACACACACACACACACACACACACACAAAGAGCTGACGCCTGCTCTTACAGGCTGATTGACAGACGTGTGTCTCGCTCCTCCAGGCGCTGATGTCTCTGTTTGTGCTGTCGTGTAAGGACGGCTGGGTCAGCATCATGTATGACGGCCTAGACGCTGTCGCAGTGGACAGGCAGGTAAAGAGACACAGACACACACACACACACACACGCAGACGGACACACACAGACGCTGTTGTTTGTATCAGGCAGAAAGGGGGAATGTATTTCAGGACAGGACAGAGGTGTAAGGGAAGACAAAAGGCAGATGGATGAATAGATGTGAGTTGACAGAGCGCCGAGGACTCAGGATTCACGTTGTCTTCTTGTTTACGCTCTCGTCTTCTTCCTCTCCACCGCTTCTCAACCTCTTTCATCGCTATTTGATCCCCCTCCCTTTGTCCCCATGGCGCCTCTCCTCCTCCTCCTCCTCCTCCTCCTCCTCCTCCTCCTCCTCTTCTGCTGTTTTCTCTCTGCAGCCAATAAGAAACAACAACCCCTGGATGCTGCTGTTTTTCATCTCTTTCCTCCTCATCGTCAGCTTCTTCGTGCTCAACATGTTTGTGGGCGTGGTGGTGGAAAACTTTCACAAGTGTCGCCAGCAGCAGGAGGAGGAGGAGGCGCGGATGAGGGAGGAGAAACGGCAGAAACGGACGGAGAAGAGGAGGAGAAGTGAGATAACGGGGAAGGGAGACGGAGGGAAATGATCCGACGCGCAAGAAAAAGTGTTTGGACGTGTGCACGTTACACCACTACGCTGTGCGTTCATAACAACACGCCTCCACCAGGAAAAGCCTCCTTCAACATTTGGGTATTTGCGTTGGGTGATTGCGTCCGTTTTGTTGCTTACGTAAGACTACCGAGGGGCTGCCAATGAACCCCGATGTGTCGACGCCACCTAGACACGGGGCCAGGACATCATGTGCGTGGTGCTTCTGTCTGTCACGGAACGCCATAAGGACCCAGAAAGCTGTTCCCAGGGCCGGCCCAAGCATAAGCGAACTAAGCGGCTGCTTGGGGCCCCCTCCAAGCAGCCGCTTAGTTCGCTTATGCTGCAAGCAGCCCTAGTTTTGTATTATAACCTCACTGTATTCGTTTATAATTTTCGCTATAACAGCATAGCGTGACATTTGTGCCAAATAATCTTCTAGCACAGGTGACTGTGCGTGGTGGGAGGGGGGGGGGCCCCAAATAAAATTCTGCTTAGGGCCCCCAAGAGGCTTGGGCCGGCACTGGCTGTTCCCCAATACACTCGCTATGGAAGATACACACATTTCCCTTTTATTAACTTCCCGCTGTGAACACTTAAATAGCACTTCATTTGGTCCTTCATTTTCCCCGAGGGCTGCGAGGCAAGGTTAACAGCCCCCTCGCTCTGCGGGACGACGTGGATGTTGGGGAGATGATTTCGTACTCGGCAGTCGATCCGCGCCACTGAGCAACTTTCATATGGATGAAAAAGGAACTTCCTCAAAGCGTCGCCACACATTTGTAATACCCTCGTCGTCGTCGTCGTCGTCGTAGGCGATGCTATTATTGATTTTCGGGAAGACGCCGCCTGACGTACACGGGGACGTCCATGTGTCTCTGGCTGTTCATGCCTGCTGTGATATGACGCGCACAAAACATACGCCGAATAAACCTCTTATCGCCGCACACGCACGCGAGCGCTGTGTGCAATACGCACACGCCGCGTCCTTCCCTCCCTGCAGTGTAATCTCTAGTAGTGCTTTTCCTCTTAGTCAGTTAGCTGTCTGGCAGCGGTGCCGGCTGCCAGGGGTTTTCGGCCAAAGACACCTTGAGGTGCCACGCAGTGTGTCTGTGTGTGTGTGTGTGTGTGTGTGATGGATAGCAGTGAATTACTGAGTTGGCACTTTCAGCCCAAACACACACATGCTCACACACACACACACACACACACACACACACACACACACACACACACACACACATGCTAACACACAAACCACTTTGCGTCCACTTAGTCGGTGAGTCCATGTTCCACTTTTCTTCCAGGAGCATTAGTGACCGTGTGTGTGTGTGTGTGTGTGTCTGTTTTGTGTGAAACGCAGGGGCCCAGGAGAAGCCGTACTACGCGGACTACTCCCCAGTGCGTCGATCCATCCACACCGTGTGCACCAGCCACTACCTGGACCTCTTCATCACCATCATCATCTTCACCAACCTGCTCACCATGAGCATGGAGCACTACAACCAGCCTCGGGTAACCATGGCAACGCTTTTCTCCACCATCTGGCCTAGAACCATAGTAATGAAGCAGCGCGGCGGCGGCGGTACAGTGCAGCCACAGCCGTTTGGGTTTTGTTCCTCAACGTGTGTGTGTGTGTGTGTGTGTGTGCGTGTGTCCGCAGTACTTCGAGGAGATACTGAAGTACTGCAATTACGTCTTCACAGTGGTTTTTGTCATCGAGGCAATTCTCAAACTCATCGCTTTTGGCCTGCGGCGCTTTTTCAAAGAGAGGTATTCACATCGACCCAGAGACGCTCGCAAACACAACTTTATCCTCACAGGAACCGAAACAGCGTGTGTGTTTGTGCGTGTGTGTGTTTGAAGGTGGAACCAGTTGGACCTCGCCATTGTGCTGTTGTCCATCATGGGAATCGCACTGGAGGAAATAGACCTGAATGCTTCCCTCCCCATCAACCCTACCATCATACGCATCATGAGAGTCCTCAGGATAACAAGAGGTACACACACAAACACACAAACACACAAACACCAACAAAACACGTGGCTGATTGGAAGCTGACCCGTTTCAATGTTCCAGTGTTGAAGCTGTTGAAGATGGCGACGGGAATGAGAGCTCTGTTGGACACCGTGATGCAGGCGCTGCCTCAGGTGAGCGGCGGCACGGCGCCGGGCAGCTTGTTTCATTCAGTGATTCATCCGTCCTGCCACCGACTGCCCCCCTCTCTCCCCCCGGCCCCCCAACCCCCCAACCCCTCCTTCATGATTTACCGACATTCAGACAGACAGCAAATAACCACCGACCGGCGTCCTCATGGTTAGCTGAAGGCTAATGGCTGACGCTTCAATGTGTCTGTGTGGCCGATGGAAACAGCAGATAAGCACACAACTTCACAGCCGCTTTCGTGTGATTGTTTTACCAGCGAAACGTCCAACGGAAGATTACAAAATATGAACGAGAGTCGAGTCTGTGTAAGTGCAAAGATTTATTCTCCCTTTAAGCAGGGTTGTAATACTCTTAACTTGTGAGTTGAAGAGTAAAATCAGCCAAATATTCTACCAAGTACGGATAATTGCACTTATCTGATCGCCAGATGACGCTGCTCTGAGAACGTGATTAACAAGGTCTGATCCAATCGTTTTTTTGGGGGGGGGGTTTTTGCTACGATGTCACCTGTCTCACTCAGGATGCGGCTCCTTTTTCTTTTATGCAGCAGTATTGTTGTCGTACACCAGACTTCTCGAGCCAGGAGACCTAAACCAACACTTCCCTGTCTTTACATTGAATAGTTTGGCTCTGAGGATGACGATGTGGGACAGGTTGGCCACCTCTTTCATCCGGACTGAAATTATTGGACGGATTGGGTACAGATATGTATGGTCCCAGAGGTATAAAGCCCCCAGGGGTATAAAGCCTAATGAGGACTCAAGGTTTTATATTTGTCCTACCGGATAGGATTGTCGTGGATATTGCTAAACCCATTCCTGTCTCCGTCAGGATGAATTGTGTTAACTTTGGTTGTGCTTCAATTCACAAAAAAAACTTAAATTTGTGCAATATGCTGGTCCATGACCAAAATCCTTACAAACCATTTTATTTTGTATTTTTCTGTTTGATACTAACAAGCTCACTGTTAGCGTTCTAGTCATGCAGCTATATTTTAACCACTTCGAATCTGTCTTTTTCAATTCACGTGGCCAGCTACAAAACTACAGCACACTCCTGTAGATCCCCTGCTCGCGTGTTTTCCAACAAAGTGACTCTCGTGCAACAAAATACCCCATTATCATTCATTGCAGCCACAGGCACGAATAACGCCAACGTCTCTGAAGTGACAGATCACTGCAGGGGGGTTGAACCCTGGTCCTTGCCGGGGCGTCCAAGTGAACTTCATCAATAGGTTCAGCCATCATGCAATCGGACATCTCCCCACTTCCCACAGTCCCCGAGAACCGCTTTGTTATTAGACTGAACAGGCGTGTTTGTGGTTCGTCAGGTCCGGATCACGGTTTTTAAGTTGTAGAAAACCTCCGTCTATGGCCTCTCTCTGTTTGCATGTTTGCGTCACTCCCGATCGATACTGTACATGTCCCTTTTTCTGTGTATCATGCACTGCATATATCTGTGTGTGCCCGTAATATGTCCGTCTAGGTGGGGAATCTTGGTCTGCTCTTCATGTTGCTGTTCTTCATCTATGCAGCTCTGGGAGTTGAGCTCTTTGGAAAACTGGGTTAGTGTGTGTGTGTGTGTGTGTGTGTGTGTGTGTGTACGTGCATGCATGCGTGGGTGGGCACATGCATGCATATATGTATATATATTGATATTGATATGGAGGATGCACAGATGCGCGTTACGTACGCGATTACGTAACAGGCATACATCTTGTAACATTAATTATGTTAATTATCTAGAATCAGCGCTCTAATGAGCACTGTAATCTACACAAAGTTCTCCATTTTCTCCCCCATTGCCTCCCTCCCCCACATTTACCGTCTCTGAGACCCCTTTTTCCCTCTTTTCGTCCTCGCACAGAGTGTTCGGACGAGAACCCATGCGAGGGTCTTAGTCGCCACGCTACCTTTGACAACTTCGGAATGGCTTTCCTCACCCTCTTCAGGGTGTCTACCGGGGACAACTGGAATGGGATTATGAAGGTTATTTTCCTCCCTTTGCCGTGTTTTTGTTTTCTGTCAGAGACGGCGGACAGAGCAGAAAGTCCACCTTTGTGTTCCTGTGCGTGTGCGACTGTGTCAAAGCAGCCGCTTCTGAAACAGGGTTTGGCGTTAAGCGGAGAGGAGATCTCTTGTCTTATGAGGTTTTTAGGAGAGAGCCTGATTCTTCTGTGAGCGGCTCAATGTCTGCTCACACTCAGAGCCACATCTCCCCCTGTTGGAGAAGTGAGGAAATGCATCTTAAGTTCACGGCTACGCCTGAACACCACCGTGAGTCACGATCCCGAATTTGCATTTCTCAACTTTGCCTCACGGTGCCTGTGTTCTCCTCTTCCTGCTCCCCAGGACACGTTGCGAGAGTGTCGCCCGCAGGAACGGCACTGCCTCACCTACCTGCCCCTGATCTCTCCCATCTACTTCGTCACCTTCGTCCTGACGGCCCAGTTCGTGCTGGTCAACGTGGTCGTGGCCGTTCTCATGAAGCACCTGGAGGAGAGCAACAAGGAGGCGCTGCTGGACGAGCTGGAGGAGAAGAAAGAGCGGGAAGAGATGAGGGAGCGGGAGGAGATGAGGAAGTGGGAGGAGACCAACCGGCGTCTCAGCACCGCGTCTCTGGGCGGAGACCCGCTGCCGAATGTCGGCGCACCTGCTCAGGTAACACGCAGACTTTGCCTTTCTCATTTCCGCCTGTGTGAAGAGGGGGCGGGTAGGAGGAGAGATGACAATGACGTTGACTTGTGTGTGACGGTCTTGTGTGGCAGCTGCAGGTCGAGGATGAGGATTGTTCCCATGGCAACCTGCTGAGCATAGGACGCATGCTGTCTCTCCCCAGCGACAGCTACGTCCAGCCACTCAGATGCTCCCCTTATCCGCCCGTTTGCCACGAGGCGTACTCCGGCTACAGCTACTCAGGTAGTCTGGTGGTTCGCAGCCAATTAAATTAAAGGAACATTTCAGTCAATAACCACAGTCAATAATACTGTAACTACAAAAAGTGTAATAGCTAAATACTCCAAAACACAGCAGGAGGGCTTCTTCCTCCAACAGACGTTGAGTTGATGCAGCCTGTTTTCAATTGTAGATCTAAACATATTGGGTGCTGATTAGTGAGTGTTTATTAAGTTGCATCTGGCTTTGGATAAACAGACTAGAGTGGTTGAGATTAGTTAATTCTTTTGTTTTTTTTGTGATTGGAATTTAAATCACGAGAGGAAAAAAAAAGTTCCCCAAGGTAGAACCCCCCCCCCAAATGAGGATATTCTGCGTAGAGAGAGTGAATCTGTGCATTTGTTTGATATAAAGTGCATTTATTTCAGTATGTACTACCCGCAGCCAGGTTTTCTTTTAGGCTTGTTTTGTCCCACAATCCCTTGTGTGCCGCATGTCAGTGACCCCTGACCCTCATTCCTCTCTGCAGGCTCCATGACCTCTCTGGCCTCCAGCGGCGGCGGCTCACTGCTGCAGGTTCCGGGGGCCCTGCCGGCCATCAGCCACGCTTCGCTGGGGACGGGACGCAGCTCCAGGCCGAAGATCTTCCTCAGCCCGTCTCAGAGCGTCGACAGGCACCCCTCGCACAGGCCCGGCCCGGCCGACGGCGTCGACGGCCGCGGCAGGTCCAGCCCGACCCACCGGGCGGACCGGCACCGGCTCAGCTCGGCCCACAGCATCGACGAGTACAGGTCCAGCCCGGCCCGCCGGATGAACAGGCACCGGCTGAGCTCCACGCGCAGCATGGACGGATACAGGCTCAACGCGGACCACGGCGCCGACGGACCCGGCGTGGAAAGGCACTCCTCGCTCCGCCTGAGTTCCGTCGGCGCGCGTCCCCCTCAGTGGCTCGGCCCCGAGGACAGTTTGGACAGAAACAAGCTGAGCCCCTCGTACGTCCCGGATAGCTCGGCCCCGAGGAGGCCGGCGTCCTTCCACACTGCCAGCAGGCCGCTACGTAGACAGGTGTGTCCTCATCGCCGCGTCTTCTTCTTTCTAACCGTCCTCTGTGATTTTAAAGTTGTTTTCACTGCCTTTTACCGTGCGCCTCACATGACGAATACTTGTGTCCGCAGGAGGCCGTGCGCTGCGACTCTCTGGACCAGAGTGGATCGGCCGACGACTTGGCGGAGTCCCGTCCCGCTGCGTCCCCCGCGTCCACCCGCCAGCGATCGTCGAGCGTCCACACGCTGAAGTACGCGCACCCGCAGAGGGTCATCTCGTGCAGGAGCCACAGCGGCGGCCAAAGTGACGCCGGCGGGCCGGAACAGGCCGCCTCGCAGCCGCGGGCGGACGGCGAGACGAGGGCGGGCGGCGAGACGAGGCCCGCCGCGGTCGGCCCGCAGCAGCGACCGTCCAGCCTGAAGGTCGCCGGCGGGGAATCCGCCCCGTCGGGCCCGGGCCCCCAGTCGGACGCCGCCGACGAGGAGGTCAGCCGCATCAACGGTTCCGGCGAGGCCCGCTCGCCGCCCAAGAGCCGCCGCCGCCGCAGCCCGAGCCCGGCGGAGCCCGGGAGCCGCCCGAGCCAATCGCCTGCGCCGGCGTCTGGCGGCAACAGGAAGCGGAGGACGAGCCCGCCGCCGGGAGAGGAGCTGGTTACCACGGCTACGTCGCGGACGGACAGCAGTGTTGAGCTGAGGAGGCGGACGCTGTCGTTCGACGCCACATCCAGCCCTCCGAATCAATCGGAGGAGACTCCTGTGGACGACTAGGAGGACAGGAAGTGGGCGTGTCATCTGGTGTGCAGCTGAAGCACACAAGAGGGAGGCGTCGGGGGGGTCGTGTTTTTCGGGAGGCCGCCGCTCGCCTCGTCATCACAACCACAAGATTTTCACCGGGCGTCTGAGAAGGACTGCGTGTCGGCGCGTGTGCGTGTTGAAGGAGACTCGTAGCCGCCGTGCTGTTTGCACACGAGGAGACGTTTGCGTTACTTCTGTCATAGTCCTAGCTTTAGTTCAGACGTGGTAGTCACTCGCCTGCTATATTTACTCAGACATTAACCTTCCGCTCGCTTGTTGTCTTCCCTCGGACCTCACTGTCTAACTTTTGATTTTCTCAATAATCCGCAGATTGTTTCCTTGATAAATCAATTACATTTTTTTGGTTTAAAAATCCCCCCCAGAGAGATTTGGAATTCACTACGTGGGAGTCTTGAATCAAACCCTGAGGATTAATTTATGGTCAAATTAACTGCTGTTTCTGTTTCAAACACAGCGTCTCATCAAAATACAATTTTTATTTTACTTTTTGTAAAATTCCTTCATTGCGTACTTTGTGGTTGCAGGGATTACAATTTATGTTTACAGAATAAATCCATTTTTAAGTGATGACTTTACAAATGTTAGCGCTGACAAAGCCTTTTATATATAAAATGCATAATTTGTAATTGCACGACTATGTTGATCGATACGGGCACATTGTTAAAATGCGGCTTGAAAAAAGTGGAGCAACATGAGAATGTTTTGTCAAACAGTGTGAAAGTCTTTTTTGTTTTTTTTACACATCACACATCTTTTCCTACCTCTTAACCTACACTAAACTGCTTCATCCTTCTCACATGGAAGTATTTTGCTGGTCATATCAAACACGACCATCGCAGCCTGAACCCGATCACCCCCGACTGTTGGTAAAAAACATATATATATAAATATTTCCGCTCGGACCTCTGAACCGAAAAAATTGTGTGTAGTGTGACCTCGGCTTCAGTGGTTTCTACCTCTCTGGACGGATGTTCAGGCTGTTTGCTTTCTCGCCCATCCCCTCTTTCCTGTTTCTGATTTCTCTGTCTTGGTATTCTCAGGGTAGAGGTAGTTCGGACGCAGGTGAG
Source organism: Apeltes quadracus (assembly GCA_021346845.1). Lineage (NCBI taxonomy): Eukaryota > Metazoa > Chordata > Actinopteri > Perciformes > Gasterosteidae > Apeltes > Apeltes quadracus. The sequence continues at coordinate 16,552,191 of CM037925.1, read as the reverse complement.
TATGAAGCGTGTGATCGCAGGGCTGCAGAGTGAGATGCCCCCCCCCCCCCCCCCTTGCTGGCCCGTCTTACCAGAGCGCTTTGGGGAGACTTATGGTTCAGACGGAAGGGCTTATTCAGGTCACGTAACGGTGTGTAAAACTTTGTAGAAAAAAAGCTAAGATTATATTTTATTAACACAACGGCGAAGAAGATATGAGAAGTACAAAAGGAGAATTTCTACATTTTGAATGTCAACTTATCTCCTGGTGATTGATGATGAGGTCAGAGGTTGTTGATTATGATAATGATGATGATAATGATGACTCTGGGTGATGCAGTTCATGATTATATATATATATATATAAATAATATTATAAAGTTCCTGCAGAAAGAAAGCAGGGAATGACATATAGGGAGCTCACCTGTAGTAACATGACTGATGACTGATGACAGTTCTGGAATAAATCCACTTCCTGTCTGACTTTCAGTGGCCTCCATATCCTTTCTTATAAAACTGTTTTATATATATATTTTGAAATAACTTCTTGGTATTGATATTGATATTGCTATGCAGGAACAGAAACACAATTTACAGAGGTATTAACTTTTTTTTTCTTCTTTTTTTTTAAAGACTGACCTTTTCTTTATTTTTTAGATTTAGTATCCGTTGATGACATTCTTTACCGGGACCTTTTTCAACCTCTTTTAAAATATGCTAAACTAAGACTTGTTTAACTTTTTTTGACATATTATAGTGTGACTTTTAGGAAAATATTATCCTATAATTTTTGTCAAAATACTTACTTTGAATAAATAATCAGCTGTATGATGACTGTTTTGGAAAATATTACACTAAGATAGGACCGTTTTTTAGTTTATTTCCACAAACTACTCTGACTTTTCTCAATATTCTGTACTATACGTTTTTTTTCTACTTAATATTTTAAAAACTTTTTTCAACATTTTTAAATGGTTGTCAACACTATAATTAATTTGTTTAACATCATGTTCCGTGATTTGTTCCTTCTTTCTTGGCTTTCTATTAAATACTATTTATCATATTAAAAATTACTTTTCTGACAAACTACCAAACTATATACCATTTTTTAAAACCGGTTATAGAATGACATTTTAAGACGTGGCGTATATGTATGTTTTTACCCCAGTTTACCATGACTTATTTTTGACTGGCTATGCTATGATTGCTTTCATTAAACTAATCAATGAATTTGGATGATTAAAAAAATAAAATCTATCTATAAATCCATTTTGGCATACTATACTATGCTACATTTTCAATGACATAATAAGGTGTCTTTTTGATCACTTTTTTGTGATATTCTTTGCGATACACGCTGTCACTTGTGATACTTTTATATTTGATTTTGTTTTCTATCACTTATTTTTCACGACGGTTTTAAATTCCAAATTATAACTTCATTTATTTCAATCACCACTTAATCCAGTGCGTTTTTTTTACATTATTTGCTTAATCTAAAAATAAAGACCTCATAGAGTGCTGCTGATAAATTCAAGCACACTTCCCTGCAGATGAATTGATCCACGTAACACGTTGTTGGATCTATGTAGGTTTCTAGATTTCAACTATTTAAAAGTTGACAAAAATAGACTCACAGCTCTGATAGCGGTGGTGGATAGATTTTTTTTATTTTTTTCTTCATATTTCACTAAACAACTTCATCATATCACAATAAAATATTAAATCACATGAATATTTAACATTGAAACACTACAGCATCCAGAATGCATTAAGCTGTGCTGCCTTTGTTGTCTCGCCAAGACAAACTCTTAACAACTTCTGCCAAAGCTTCGCCTCAAGGTCGCCTGAGCGCAGGCCTCGTTTCTGCAGAGCAGCTTGCGCCTGGCAGCTTGTACTGAGGGCAAACGGAAGCAGAAGGTGAGCCACACTGCAGGGCTTCACTGTCCTCTTATCTCCTTCACTAAATCCCTTGTGTCGCTTCCTAAGGCGGATGCAGCGTCGTCACAGATTCACATGTATGTTCTTCTGCATCTCTCCGTACGATCATGCAGTCAGTGTGTGTTTGCCTCCAGGTGTGTGTGTGTGTGTGTATATATATATACACGTGTTTATGTGTTTTAAATTGTACACATGTATGTCCAGGTGTGAGTGAGTACAGCTGTGTTTGCGTGCATCATTGTGTTATATGTGCACACAAATACATGTATATATGTGTGTGTGTGTGTGTGTGTGTGTGTGTGTGTGTGTGTGTGTGTGGATGTGCAGAAAAAGACCACTTTTTGACACTGAGTTTCTAACTAAGCTGAGCTGGCAGTTGGTGAAAACAGATCACACATGACCCCAAAAAAAGCCCACCAATCCCGGGAGAGGGTTTACAGCCGCTCGTCGGCGAGGCCGGACATCTGTCGCCTGCGTCGAACGCGGAGTCTCGCAACGCGACACCTGTTCCCGTCCGTCCCTTAGAGGACAGCGGCGGGTCTCTGCTGCGTGAGCTTCTGGGGGTCCAGGGTTTCGGTGAAGGGGGGAGCCTGGTAGGGGTTGGTGGTCACTATGGTGGCCCCGTTGGCGATGGGGTACGGCGTCGCTCTGGCGCTGCCGAGGGGAGGATCCACGTGTTGCCACGTGAACAGGTTTCTGTTGCTGCCGGTCAAGAAGCGCCGCAGTGCGCTCAGCGTCAGCACGACCTGTTAGTGACACACACACACACACACACATAAGTTAGCCGGCATAGTATGTTGGCGGCGCGATTACGGCACCAGATTGAAAAAGACACGGCATCAGCAAAGTCGCTGGGATTCATCCAACTACATTTTACGGCAATCCTTCCAACAGCTGTTGAGCTATTTTTGTCTGAAACACAGAAATCCGGAAAACTCGTCCAAACCAAGATTCAGGGATTCCCCAAATAACACACGTTTCTAAAGCGCCGTGTGAGGATTTGATACAGCGTTCCATTTGAATTCAATGTACTACAGCCCATAATCACAATCAAGGACGCAGGGGCGCCTTTTGGTGATTAGTCCATTTAAATAGCGGCCGTGGAGGTTAAGAGCATCTCACTGTATATGACTATACCATCCATGTTTGGTAAATCCCCTTAAAAAGCAATGCTCCTCGTTACCAAGGCAGACGTTTGTTAAAGGTTACTACATAAACCATCCATCTTGCAGATGTTAAAAAGCCCCAAACACATGATAAGCTCAGGCCTGAGGATAGAGCACGTTGTACAGAATGTAAAGTGTGCCCGAGCTTTCGAAAGCCGCGGTGAACTTCTCGAACATTAAATCAGCTTCAGTGTGAAAAATCAGACGGCTTCCCCTTGGAGTCAATTATGGACCAAATTATCATAAAACTATTTGATTTAAAGCACTTGGCAAGCTTTTTTTTTACAATATACTGTAGATCTTTGACACAATTACAGCGTAACCTCCTAACGTCCTCGGAGAGCGAGATGAATGGCTGCTTTTAGTCCGACGATGGAAACGGTTTTAACAACGTCCGCCGGATTGACAATAAATCCGCCGGTCGGTTCTCTGGCATTGCAAGAGTTTTTATTTAACTTTCGCTGAGAGCAGCTTTTTTTGCGAGAACACATTTACACACATTACTCACATTTACATTTACACTCACACCCGAAACTGCCCAGCAGAGGTCTGACCTGTTTGACCTGACAATGAGTTGGGGGGTAAAGCTCCTCGCTCGACAAAGAAGCCCCTCTGAAATGTGACCCTGTTTTATCCGACACGTAAGAACAAGTGGATCATCGCATTGAGCAGCGTCATGATTAATGCTTACGAATCTGCCAGTACGACTACGCTACGATCTATGAAAGAGCCGCCTCCTACATCCCAGTGCTCTGTGGTAAGAGCCTTTGCTTGTCCTCCGTGAAGGAAATGTTCCTTAATGTGTTCATTACCGGCACACACACACACACTGACAACCCTGAAAGAGACACACACACACACGCAAACGGACGAGAGGACGACGACGAGCCCCACGCGCACGAACGCACACACAAACAACGGAGCAGGTTTAACGCACCCAGGTCAGGATGGAGAAGAAGCAGAAAGTGATGGTGGCTCTCGCGGCGTCGGAGCCTTGGGCCAGCGGCAGCTCGTCCGGTGAGGTGGCCTGCCACTGATTGGCCAGAAAGCAGAAACCAACGAACCACAGGAAGCTCGCGAGACCTGCAGACGCAGAGGGGTCCGGAAAAAAAGGGTTTTTATCCTGTTCATGAACAGGTTTCTGAGGTTACATTATTTTTAAAACTCAATTTAACGTTTTTTTTTTTTTTAAAGTTGGATTTGTGAAATCTGAAAATTGTCATCGGTGGAAGCAACAGATCAGAAACACAAGTCTTCAGTCACGCAGGAAGTTCTGTGCGGCTGGACTTTGAGATAAATGGTGCCGCCATGTTTACCAGACAGACATGGGAGGGTTGTCCTGCGTTCCCGTGTGCAGTGCTACATACATACATACTCAACCCGTTGGGCAGCACGGGTGTTTGACCTCAATTTCTAATGTTATATTTTGTGTTTATTAAATGTTTTTTGTGTGTATTTAATGTACCAGAGAAGGCGAGGTCCAGCATCACAGCCCGCCTCCGGTCCTTCACGCTGCTGATGGACGGGAAATAAACGTCCAGGATCAGGAAAAAGATGCTTCCCAGGAAACAGGCCACGCCCACGGTAACGCCGTAGTTACAGGCGTCGGCGTTGTTGTTGAAGACGCACAGCAGACGCTCGCTGCCAATGTTGATGTAGCCCTCGTTGATGATGCAGCCGAACACCACTATGGAAAAAAGCTGACGGGAGGGGGGGGGGGGGGGATGTTTCATGATGTCACAGGTAGAAGAGAATGAAGTCACACTGGTGTGTGAATGCCTTTCATTCCTCGTACACAGCCGCACACAGTCACACCAGCACAAGTGAGGGCGTGGAAGTTGTGTATCTATTAGTTTTAAAGGGTATATAAAGTTCACACAAATTGCACAAAAACTAAAACAAACAAAAAGAACTGACGTGTTCCAAGTAATTGGCAAAGTTTGACTGATTGAACCGTCTAATGTTGGCTGCTATGAAACAGTCCAGTGCACACTACAATGCTACGATACGCCCAATTGTGAAATATGTTGTATTGAATCCCTTTAAAAGAGACCCTGACCTCACCGCACAATGTGACACTGAAAGACTCAACAGCATGCGCAGCATTTTAACTTACCAGTCTTTAATGATTAAAAGGATTATTGGGGTAATTGATTGAATATAATCAGAGCTATTTTAATAACTGATTCATCTTTTCTAACATTTAACTCCTTTGCTTTCTTGAATTTGGGATTTTTTTCCTTTTTTCTCACATGTTGAATGATCCTGAAAATAATAGGTCGTCGCGGCCAACCGCATCTCTACACCAATTAATGTTGTTTATTTTCATAATGAAGTTGTAGTACCTTTTGCTTCGTATGGACTCAGGTTTGTTTTTTTAATGAGAATCAGGGACAGAAATAAGGAGACGGGTTATTGTGTGCTTCTCCTAACTTGCTGCGCCTCCCTCTGAACCCAATGGTCCCTTCAGTGCACACTGCATGCTGTATGGTGACTCACAGCTGCACAGCATCGCGCGCAGACACACACACACACACACACACACACACATAGAGAAGTGTCAAATTCTGGATGGGGAGGCAATAAAACCCAAAGCGCTATCTAGACACAAAGAGGCAGCAGATAAGCATATGGAAATCAGACGCATTGGTCCTCGAGCTCCATCCCTGAAACCACTATGTATTTATTTGACCATGCGGCAGATTTAACTCGAAGATATTGAGCCTTTTATGAAAACGGCCCAAAAAGAACACAAAGGCAAAGCGCGAGGGACACAGACAATGTGAATGGGGGAGAAAGGCGGGGGGGGGGGGGGGCAGGTAGGCCTGTCCATTGACGCGAACCCGCGCACGCTTCACGGGAGGCTTTCTTACCCACGACATCAGTCTGAGGATGGTGCGCGGGTGAGTGAAGAAGGCGACCGGATCGAAGGCGACGCCGCCGGCCTTGCTGGCGCCGTACGCTCCCGCTGGCTCCATCCTCCCGGCGATGCGCAGCGCGACGCCCGCAGAGACGACGCGAGGAGGCGGGCGGAGAGCTGCGCGCGGCGGCGGCGTCCTCCTACAGCCTCCGTGTGACGTCACACCGCGTCACCGGCGAGCGGATCGCAGGCTGACTGATGTCGACAGTCAGATGTCGTCATGTTACGATTGCGACCAAAAGTAACGCACGCGAACGAAATTTACCAAAACAGTGGTAAATTCGGTATGGCCGGCCAATTTAAATAGTTAAATAGTTAACATTTAAGGACATCTTATTAATACAATTTAGTAGGATATATTAACAAATATATATACAATATTCAGTAAATGATATACCATGTCGTAATAAATACACACTATAAATATTATACAATAAATATATTATATTAAAAGATAAATATATTACAATAGAAATATATTTATACAAAATCTATTAGACAATATTGCGTAGGGCGGGGAATGGCTGTGTCCTAAATCTAATCTGAATGTATTTTGGGACACTGAAACGATATGTCAGTCATTTAGCTTCTTATTACTATTCCACGTTTCATATTGACTTTTTGCTAAATGTATTTTTAATATCATTTTATACATATATATATATATATATATATATATATATATATATATATTTGGCTCTAGGTGTGGCCACGCCACATTGCTCTCTTATGGACCAGCATTGCGTTCGTTCTTTGCTGGGTCACGTGCTGGGTCACGTCCTCGGGTCTTCTATTTACTATATACCAAATTCTAAAAGTAATTACGTGTAAAACGTTGGATCAAGCAACCAGTCATAGGTTCACATGAGCCAACAAACAGCTAAAGTGACGCAGAATGTAAAAAATATATTTTATTTAAACGGCAGGGTTTCTTGAATTAAAAAGCCAAGGAGATGTGTGTCATTACCTTGAATAAAATGAGCAAAGAAAAGAACCAAAAAGGGCTGCATGAGAACTTTGTTTCCTGCTGCAACCTCATAAGTCATTACTTCCTCATCACTAAAAAAATAACGTGTCATTTGTTGTACGTCACTCAACAAGATGTTGCTCTCTCTGCCTCGTCCTCACTGGATCTTTCTGTTCCAGCAACGACGGTAAGAACACGAAGCTCAGCAGCTTTCTATTAACATTTATTGAACTCTTTATTTTCCAGCTCCTCCTCCTAATGCAGACGTGTGAAACGCCAAACAGGCGTGTGTGTGTGTACTCGCTCGCCAAAAGCCAACTGAACACAGGAAGTGTGCGTGAATAAGACAACCTACCGGTCGGTTGTCTTTCACACTCTGTAATCTGATCGGCATAGAAACCGGTCGCCACTCTAAAGGTCGTGGTTGAGATTGCGCCTCTTGAGGCCAAAATACAACATTCTGACACGGTGCAATACTCTTGATGCAATCCATTAGGCCAAAGGTCACAGCTCTCAACAACACACAGGAAGAGGTCACATGACTGACGATCAGAGGGGTTTACCGGCTGGTTTTAGTTTATTCCTCCTCCGGGAAAAAGCAGCCTATTCGCAACTTCATTGACGCAGTATTAGGATTTCTAAGTTTTAGTCATCTCGGAGGAGCCTCTGGAGGAAATGATCACTCGTTGACTGTTGTTTTGTTGTGTTATCATTTTATTTCTATTATTTGAGAGCTGAGGATACAATTATGTGGACATATAAGATGTTGTGCAAAATTATGATTAGAATAGATTTAGAGAAAAATATGTTTTTTAACCACATCTGTGTTTGTGACTAAAAAGTACAAGACGCACACACACACACGCTCACACACACACACAGCACTCTCTTTCTTTCTGTATCAAAGCTCGTCTTTGGTTTGGTCGGCTTGTTTTGCCTCTTCAGCTTTTGCAGCCTCGATGTACTTCCTCCTGTCTTCATCCTCCTGGAGACGCCAAACAAAGGAGTTTATTTTAAATACAGAGATAAAACACACACACATACAGACACACAACTGCAAGAACGCCGCAGTAATGTCGAGGTTTGTGGGACTATAAATTACCGTGACTCTGTATTTTTTGGCTTTCTCCATCTCCTTGTCCACAAACCTCAGCAGGTCCTTCACCTCCCTCTTACCAGCGTAAACCACAACCTGACGGGGGACAAAGACATCCCGCAATGAACACTGTAACCTCCGTAGAGGTCAAGTCTCTAAAGAAACAAAAAAGAACCATCCACGCGTTCCTCACCCTCTCGGCGTGCAGAGCGGGGAACAGGCAGAGCGACGGGTATCCGCCCTGCATCGACATGTTGATGTCGTTGGCGGAGGCGTCGATGCGAGCCACCACCACGTCCTCTCGGTCCCCCAGGGCCTCGGCCAGCTCCTCCCACAGCGGGAACAGAGCGCGGGACGCCGCGCTGTAGGGCAGGTCTGAAAAAAAGAGACCCGCACACGTGAGTGGCAACGTGAGAAAAAACCAGGAGGGGAAGAGCTGAGAAAGCACCAAGACGGTGACACAAGCTGATGGTCTCGATTCGCTCGTTTTCAAGTGAAGTCACCCAGGAAGAAGAAACGTGTTGACTTGCACCTTTAAAGATGTTGCGTGTTGCATATTTTTCATTTTCTAAAGCCAAAATGACAATACTCATATTTGTTTGGCGAGGGGATTGAACGTTGACGAGAACGTTCACATTTTTCAGCTGCGGTCCACAGATTGCTATTTAGAGAAGGCTGACATGTGACCTAAAGGTTACACTTTCCAACAAAATTCCAATAAAAACCTTTGTGTCTATTCGCCGGCAACAATCCCCAAACATCAACGCTGACTGTGTAGCTTCGTAATGAAAAAAGCATTTTCGTACAGAACAGGACAAAAACCGTCTTGTTGGGGTTGAAGCCGACTTTCTCCAGAGTCATTCCCACCAGCTCCTTCACCGGCTGCTCGTCCCATCCCTCCGGTATCGGCTCGCTCTGCATCTTAGGCTGTCACGCCAACACAAAAATGTTAAATGATCCACACCATCATTTAAACACAGCACCCGTTGCGTGTGTGTGTGTGTGTGCGCGTGTGTGTGTCACCTTGGCCTTGCCCTCCAAGTAGGACTGGCAGAATGCTCTTATGGTGTCCGCGTCCAGAGTGTCGGAGGGCAGGTGATAGGTCACGTGGTCCGTCAGGTTGACCAGCCGGATCAGAGGAGCCTCGAAGTCCCGAACCCGGAAGTACTCCATCAGCCGGCCGTTACGAGGCTCGTCCACGTCCACCCACACGAACAAAACCTGCACGAGCGGGCACACGGCAGGGGGGGGAAGCGCTTAAGTCTTATTTACGTGTTCCCCAAACGATCGGTCGGGTTCCTACCTTCGTCCTGAACGATTCCGCGGCGCCGTTGAAAGCGGAGTGGATCTCTTTGAAGGCCGCGGAGCTTTTGTTGACAAACAGCAGCGCGTGGTTCAAAACGGGCGAGGCCAGAATCTGAGCGGCCGTCTGCAGGAGAGGAAAATACACAGAAGTACATTACGTAAATTAGGGTTGGGGTTATGCACCTGCATGTTGCACCAGATGAATGAAGAAAAAGCCACAAATTGTCATATTGCATTTATGTCTACACCATAGTTCTTATATTAGTAATATTTTTATATCAACAAAATTCACAAAATCAAGGGAAATGTGCAAAAGAAGTAATTGACTACCACACAAACCAACAATGACAATATAGAATTCCTGTATTGAAACGCTGTGCAGTGATCCTCTACCTTCCCCGTGTACTCTGTGACCGGCTCCATCTGGTAGACGGTGATAAAGACGATCAGCGTCTCTTTAGATGTCTGAGGCGTCATTTTGTAAGCCTGGATGAGCTTAGACTGCAGCAGACACACACACACACACACACAAACAAACAAACAAACACACACACACATAAACAAACACACACAGGTGGAAGGCAAAGGAATTACTTTATATATTTCAACAGCTTCATATGAGAGAAATTATTTAAATCCAACACGGCACATCCAAAAAAAAGGATGAGTCAGCGCTGAGAGAACAGAGGGAGGCTTTGAAATGCGGCCTTCCTGTCGGGGAGCTCACGTTGTGTTTAAAGTACCTGGTTCAACAGCAGCACGACATCGTGCGTGAGGCCGTATTTAGCGACGGCTTCGTCGTTCTGTGTCACAGCGAAGTTGACGTCGGGGAGGTCCACCGCCGCGTCGTAGAACACCCGGACGTACTCGTGGTCCAGCTCCTGCACGCGCACAGTCGGGTTTAGTCGGACGATTGATGGACAGAAAGTGGAGGAGCGGGGAAAAAATTAAACCGATTTCACCTTAAAGAAGCCGACCACCGTCAGCTCCTCGGAGGACTCCGATTGGCTGAGATCGGCGACGAGGTCGGCGGCGGATCCCGCTCTCCTTCTCAGCCAGGTTAAGATGGATGCCGAGCTCTGAGGAACTTCGTCACAAAAAAAACCATATAGTTAGCACTGTTTTTATTACATTTTCGGAAAATCTCCGACTTGCTTTCTTGCCGACAGTTAAATCAGAATAACGATTTTCAGGTTCCTCAGATGCAAATGAACGTTTATGACATTTGGACGTACCAGGACAAGTCACGGGGTTGAGCTTGTCTCCGGCGAGGTAGAGTCGGATCGTGGCGAGGCCTGTCACGTTGAGTTCCTTGGCCAGCTCCTTCTCCTTCGCCACATCGACTACGGCCAGTTTGACCTCTGACCCCTGAAGCTCGGCGGCGGCGCCCCCGAACGCGGCCGAGATACGGTGGCCTTCTCCAGACAGAGGCAGATCTGCACACACGGGAGCACATTCACAGGGCACAAATTCATATTGTTTTCCAGTTGCAACATTAAAGCGACAACAAACAAACAATCCAGTTCGAAACGAGTCGAGATCAAGCCGCGCGTGCGTGTGTGCGCGTGCGTGTGTGTGTGTGTGCGCGTGTGTCTTTGTGTCAAACTCACAGAAGTGCACCAGCAGCTGCTTGTTCTTCCTCAGCGCCCTGTTGAAGTTTCCTCTCGTCAGCTGTAAAACGTCTCGCTCGCCCAGCGGGGGTTCGTCCGCCTGTCGCTCGGGTCGTTCGTCGGCGGCGACAAACGCGCAGAGACAAAAGGCCGCGAGGCCGAGCAGCCGCGGCGTCTTCATGGCGGCTCACGTGCAGGGCGACTGGAGTGGACGCTGCGGCGATCTTGACTCAAAGGTATGGAGGGAGGGGCGAAATGAAAGTCCGCTATGTGTGTGTGTGTGTGTGTGGCAGGTAGTTGTTAACGTGTTTGTTATCAGCCGACTAAACCAAACCGGTCTGTAGCTGATTAACTTCGCTATCCGAGTCTCGCTGTGTCTTTGCCATTGGCTGACGTTCATATCGAGTATATCGCCGGTATCTGAATACCCTTTGCAGCGGACGCCGTCGGCAAGGTCGGCAAGGTCAAAATGGAAACGCGTGCACTCACGGTTTGTCAGGCACATGCAGGAATTGCACAAATGTCACACAAATAAAGGCACATTTACAGCTTCTGCAAAGTAACCAGGACCATGTTTATTTGCCTATCAACGTGATAGAATGATAAATAATACGATAAATAATAAGATCAGAATAATAAGAAAAAAAGAATCAAAGTGGGCCGGGATGTTTGCTGCAGGAATTATTTGTTGCATTGTGTTTCGAGCACCACACACATATAAAGGATTTCCACCCCAGGGAATGACAATCAATTCGGTGCATTTATTTATTATACCAAGTCTGTATCATTAAAAGAGCAATATCCTCTATGTCCTGTGTCACTATGTTTAGTGAGTACTGTACATATATAAGATCAGACACCTATCACCCCCTACAATAAAAGAGCAGTGAGCTGCATTCATTCCTAACCTTTGACATTATTGTTATTTATCCCTGTTATTTCCCAAAGTGTCACTTTTGATGTACGTGCAGGCGGTTTTTACAGTGCGGGCAGGAATGATGAACATCTTGTAGACCTTCGATCATGAACGGAATCAGACAGAAACCACAGATCAACCTGAAACAAAAACACAAACCAGCAGGGGACACAAGACGGCGTGTTAAAGACTCAAGGCCCCTCAGGTGTTAAACACTCGTGTGTGCGTGTGTGTGTGTGTGTGTGTGCGTATCTTTGTCTCACCCCATCAATGCGAGAAAAATGCATAAAGACCAGGCGCTCATGCCGGGCACGCGCTTGACTTCGGTGGTGACGACTCTGTGGCAGTGCGGACAGCGCACCAGGCCGGGGGAGTCTCCCAGGCGCCTCACTGAGACGGGGACGGGCGCCGGCTGGGTCACCACCACCGCCGCCGCCGCCGCCGGCTGCTGCTGCTGCTGCTGAGGCTGCCTGCTGCCGCCGGGCCGCGACACACCGACTGGCAAACGAAGACGCAAACGTGTCATTTTTTTTCTCGTCATCGAGAGGGAAAGACGTGAGGATGTGGCTTCCGTACTTTGTGTGACGGGATGGATGACGGTTCCGTGGTTTTGTGACGTCTGAGCAGTCGGTAAGGCCAACACCGGAAAAGGATCCTGGTAGGTTGAGACTAAGAAAAAAGACAAATGTATTTTTTCTTTAAACGCCAACGTTTATGCTGACCCAATGGGGGGGAAAGGGAGACCATTTGTTCTCACCTGCTTCACGGTAGGTGGGAGGAGGTGTTGGGGGGGAGTGCAGAGGGGCGTGGTAGTAGGCGGGAGGGAGGACGTTGAAGAGTGAAGGGTGAAGACTGGCCTCCTCATACGAAGGGGGTTCCATCAGATCATGCAGTCAAACAGGAAGCTGGCCACACAGAGAGGCGGATCGGTCACGTGATCAATTTGTCCTCCTGGGAAAGTTTTTATTTTTTTTAAACTTTTTCAACATCATTGACAATATGGCAATATCATGCGGAAAAAAAAAAGATTCTCTATTTTACTCCCTATTTCCCCGCTGAAAGCGGCAAAACAACACAACACCCACGCTGGCCTTTTTGTTTAGTTTGTACAAACACAAAGTAGACAAGTTAAGACACAATATTGGTGATTTCATCTCCTCGTCTGGTGCAGAGTCTCTATCATATTAAGTAACATTTGACATTCAGGAGAGCTTAGCATGTACACAAATATAAAGTTTGCAAAGGTAACACAAACACACACACACACACACACGCACACACACACACGTCCCACTATTCTGCTGGGCGAATCAATAAAAACACATAATAAATGATTTGTTGATGTGTTTGTATTATTAATCTCAATGAAACCGATGAATGTAACGGAGTAGCGTTCAAAGAAACATCAAATAGAAAAGAACTTTAACGTTGTTCTCTGTTACATTACACCACTGCACGAGGTACTAGAACACTTATTACCGTACGACATACTATCAACTTAACAAAGCTCACGTTATAAAACGCAATAAAGTTCAAGATGACACAAAGTCACTGCAGTAGGAACGCAGGTAATGCCGAGTCATTCAAACGTCCAAAACATTGAGTCACTCTCCTAAAAACAACAACAGTATCGGTGTGAAAGAAAGCTGCTGAAACGGAGGCGAGTTCGGATGGAAACCTGACCGGAGTTTCCTCAGCCGTAAAGAATCGACCCGGGCAGAGCGCTGTGTGAGGTGGACCGGCGCCGGGGTCTTACCTGGGATGTGTGAGGCCGACGGGGAGAGTCGTGCCGACTGATCCTGCTGAACCTGTTCTCCTCTGGAATTAGAAACATTTGACTTCCCTAAAAAACAACACCCTGTTTACATGTTTCGATTGTGCAAACTCTCAAACCCTCTTTCCCGCCCACGGGCCTGCCGACTCACCCTCCCATTTAATTACCATGACCTGAATAAAATAGTGTTTGTTTATACCGAGAAATAGAATATAATCAAGACTGTGGTTATAAAATAAATGGCTCGAAATCTGTGCAGTGAAAAAAAGCTTTGTTATTAGCTGTGAGTATTTATAGATGCTGCTTATCACCAACAATTTATACTATCTTGGTTTATTATGTATTTATTTTGATGTTGTAATGGAACCCCCAGAGTGTTTCAAAATAAATATATATACTAATCAATTAATATTTATGAAATAATAATATGGCTAGATTGTGTCCATTTTAAAAACGTTCCCCTCTCAGGTCACATTTATTTCAACCTTTTTTATTCCTTTTTCATACAATATAAAACATATTAAAAGTTCAGATTAAACAAAATCATATTTCCCTTCTTAGCATTAGCTTAGCATCGTCATTGTGAGCCTGTTAGCATGCTGGTGTTAGCTGGTAGCTAAAGGGGCCATTGTGCAGCCTCACAGACGATATATTGGTACAGACATTTGGTAGTAACATACTTTTTGATAGTTACCATGCATAACTATTAAAACTGCATGTTATTTCGGTCTGTTTCTTTTTTTAATCTAAGTTTCAAAGTATGTTTTTAAAAGATGCGGCTCCAACAGCATTTAAAACACTCGGATTCACTGTGGTTCGAGAGACACTTATTTATCATTTAAGTACCTCGTAGGATCAACTTACTTAAAGAAATCAAATATTGGCCGATATTTACACACAATGACAAACATAAGGAGTTTAAATATTTCATAAATTTTCAAGCCCAATCATCATAGTAATGAGTAACTACATATTTATAATCCAAATTCATTTTATTAAGAAAAATTGATACTGATCAAAAAACCCAAAGTGACATCACAGCTCGTCTTTAGCCGTCGTGTTGGTCGGCACCTCCGCAGAATCAGGAGCCTCCTGAGACACGGGAGAAGAAGACAACGAGATGACGGACTGATGAGAGGAGACATGAATACAGTAAAAAACAACAGTAAAAAACAGACCTCGTCACTGGTGTCATCATCGGTGTCGTCGTCATCATCATCTTCGTCGTCCAACTCGTCCACCTTCTCACTTTCGGCCGGAGGCAGCACTCCTCCGTCGTCCAGGAACTTGGACATGGTCTCCAGATCTCTCTTCCCGGTGTAGTCCACCACCTGACGGAGAGAAGAAGAAGCAATGGGCGGGAGGAACGAAGACGACTGGGACCTCGTGGAGAGCAAGATGAGGATGATGATGAGGATGATGATGATGATGAAGGGCACCTCTTTGCCGTCGGCCGGGAAGTATTTGAGGGTCGGGAAGCCCGAGATGGTTAAAGACTCCACCTCGTTGGCCGTGGCATCCATCTTGGCGATGATGATGTCGTCGCTGTCGGCGTACTTTTCGGCCAGCTGTTCCCAGATGGGGGTCAGTTCCTTACAGTGTCCGCACCATGGAGCGTCTACACACACACACACACACACACACACACACACACACAGAAGAACAGTTACATGTTTGGTTACAGTTGTTTTTAAACATGTTTCTTGTTCCGACATGATAAACACACATTTCCCACCGTTCAGCTTTTTTGTTTTGATTTTGTTTTAGGACGCAGACTTACAAAACTCCACGAAGACGTTTTTGGTCGTGTCCATGGCAACGGACTCAAAGTTCTTTCCCACCAGGACTTTGACGGGTTCTTTGTCCCAGTCCTCTGGGATCTCCTCCGAAAGATAGTAAGGCTGTGCCACAAAAACCAGACCGTTAGCGACCCGGTCGTATGCGTCGCCACTGGATACGAAGCTTCATGTGTGTGTATGTGTGTGTGTGTGTGTGTGTGTGTATGTGTGTGTGTGTGTGCGTTTCTCACCTTGGCCGTGCCGGCAACGACCTCCTGGCACAACTGTCTGAGTGAGTCGGCGTCGAGGTCGGCCGTAGCGATGCTGAACTTCTTCCCCGTCTCCATGCTGATGAGGCGCACGGTGGGGGCGTCTTTCTCCGACACGCCGAAGTATTTGAGCACGTTGGACGGAGCGGACGACACGTCGATCTGCACGAACAGCATCTGCGCAGCGCACACAAAGAGACAAAAAGAGGCAATGCGGTGTAAAATTAGCATTCATTTAAAAGACACACACACCTACACACACAGTTACCTTTCCCCTGAACTCTTTGGCGATGGGCCTGGATTGGTGCACCAAGGCGGTCTGACTCTCCACTGAGGAGTTGATGAACAGCAGGCAGTGCAGATGGATGCCGGAGGAGAAGATCAGCGGCGCAGTCTGAACACACACACACACACACACACACAGACACACGGTGTACATTAGAAATTCAACATCATTTGACATTTCCGTTCAATTTCTAATGATGTGTGTGTGTGTGTGTGTGTGTGTGTTACCTCTTGGCTGAACTGGATGATCAGCTCGAGGCTGTTTTGGTTGATGAAGGCAGTCAGATTTTTGGGGTTCAGCTCCCCTTCTTCTGAGAGGAAAAAGTCGGCTCTCCCTTCATCAAACTGGCAAAACACAAAAAGCTTCCTCTGAAAAGTATGTTTTTTTGCATTTTGTTGAAAAGTTAACATATTTGGATTGATTTTCAAATTCGAAATTTCAAAATTCAAAATGTG
Organism: Apeltes quadracus; assembly: GCA_021346845.1. Classification (NCBI taxonomy): domain Eukaryota; kingdom Metazoa; phylum Chordata; class Actinopteri; order Perciformes; family Gasterosteidae; genus Apeltes; species Apeltes quadracus. The sequence continues at coordinate 16,535,729 of CM037925.1, read as the reverse complement.
TCAGTCATAAAAACCAATAGTAGAAATGTCTGAATTCTTTGGGGTTCGTTTGTATGTCTCTGAAGTCAGTTTTGTATCCCTTTCCATCAATTCATGTAACCATCCCTCCTCACATGAAACACAAACAAGTGCATAAACTGAAGCGTGACACAGGATGACATTTTTTTGTTGCAGTCCTCGCTATTTTTTTTAGACTTCCTCTACCCGTTGGTTTGTTAACATAATAACTGACGGCTTCCTACACAATAAAATATATGGCTACATGTCTCCTTAACCTTGAATAAATCCACGCCACAATAACAAATCTCAATAGTTTTAGAAAACGCTTTTTAAAGAAGCAGCATCAACCCCTCTCAGGACCAATCTGTTTGCACCAGATGGCAGCATAGCTCACACTGCCTCAGCGTCGTGTGTCGTGGTTTTTGGCCTTTCTGTCATCAAACACTTGGACTGTGAGCCTCTCAGTTGGGGATCCAAACACGTCCGTACCTTTTTGAAGAGCACCACCGAGTTCGCTTTCACTTCGTACTTCTGGAAAACCTCGGGACTCGCCGAGATGGCCAACTCTGTTTCGGCGAGATCGAAAGCCAGCTCCTTGAACGCCTTCGCCGCCTCGCTCTCCAGGTTCTGATTGCAAAAATGGGAATTTACAACACGAAACGAAACACGAACTCTGCGGTTCAGCAGTAAGGATGGACCTACGTCGAAGAACCCTACGACAGTGAGGTTGTGGGACTCGATGAACCGAGCTGCGGAGTCCGCGGAGTCGAGCAGCGGAGCGCCGGGGCCGAGGCGGCGCTTCAACCACCTGGTTATTCCCTCTGATGTCCTCTTGCCTGGTTGAGCAACACGAACAAAGTCAAACAGCCAGCTCCGAAGGCAACGCACAAACAGGGAAACGGCCAATTTAACCGGATTGTGTCAAATACAGTTGGTTTGCTCAACTGTTAAAGATAATCAAATCAGGTGTGTAGATGTTTGAGGGGGTTCAGCACTGAACACACACACAGACACACACAGAGTAGTCTACAGTTGCATTGTGCGTGTGTGAGAGTGTGTGTGTGTGTGTTACCGGTGAATTCGATGGGCTTCTTTCGGTCTCCGTCTATGAACAGTTTCAGAACAGGATAGCCTTGAATCTCGAACTCCGTGGACAGCTCCACCTCCTCCGTGGCCTCCACCTGGGCCAAACGGATCGCCGATCCCTCCTCCTTCAACTTCCCGGCAGCCTCGGCGTAAACGGGCTCCAGCTTTTTGCAGTGGCCACACCAGGGAACATCTACACACACACACAAAACACACATAGGAATAGGAATAAAACAAAAAATCAATATACAAAGCGGCAGCCATACAGCCATACAGTCAAAGGGCCTCTGTTCTGCACGGTTTCCCGGTATCTCATGCAAAGACGCGCATGTAAATGAGTGAACCGATAGCAACGCTGGCCGTTGGTCTCGGGCTTTATCACGCTTCACTCCGTCCCCTCGTCCAGGCCTCTGTGGGAGAGCTGCAGCGAGGGAGCATCTGGAGCGCAGGGCCACGTGTCTGTACGGCGGTGAGATAACGACTCAGCGCTCACCGAGGGCCGGAGTTCCTTCCACGCGTGTTCCCCAGGACCAACCTTCACGTTTATTCCGATCAATTTGCTGCCTTTTTTAAACACAAAACCGGCTTAATTCAAAACCACTCACAGAATTTAACCAGCAGATGTCGATTCTCGGCGAGAGCTCTGTCGAAGTTGTTGATGTGGAGAACCATCACGTCGTTCTCCTCCTCGATCTCTGTCGTTTTCTCCTTTTTTGGCGGCGCCGCCTCGGCCTCCCCTTCCCCCGCGGCCTCCCCCGTCTCCTCCTCCGACGAGTCTCCCTGCGTGTCCTCGGGTTGGCCGTCCTCGGGTTGGGCGTCCTCGGGTTGGCCGTCCTCGGCGTGGTCCTGGGGTTCGGCGTCCCGGTCGTGGGCCCGGGCGCCGGAGGCCCACAGCAGCAGGCCCAGCAGAGCCAGGGTCAAAAGGGCGTGCGTCCTCATGTCTGCGTTGCCTCTCGCCTTACGGACACCGACAGTAGTAAGCCGCTCGGCGTTTGCGCCTTTATCCGTGCTGGATGTGTGTGTGTGTCACAATTTCACTGGCCTCCCCTCACGCCCAATCAGGCGACGCGCCTGCAGGGGATTATTTTGCGTGTGAACCAATGAGACGCTGCCCTGTAGATTGAGAATTTGCAGAACTGACTCGGCTCTTTTTTTCTGTTGACACACTTCGTATTTTTCTTGATTGTTTTCTTGATATGTAAATATGGCGGATTTTGCTTTGAGACACCAGGTCTTTCATTTTTCACTCCTCTCTCTCTCTCTGGGCCTTATGAGACACTCGGGAAGCACTGAGAGCACACATGTTGTGTGTATTGTCCCGCCCTTTCATCACACTATTGCTGTTATAGGGAGGTTAAAAGCAAACATTTGAACCTCCCTCCAAAAAACCTGCTCAACCGGACATTAGTACAGAGCCTTTATATTAGATTTAAATATATATGTCTTTTTCTGTTGTACAGTGCTTACATTTTGAGGTAATGGCTCCACTGTCTCCACTTAGAAACACATTTTATGTTTTTATTTGGTTTGTGCTGCTCAATGCATTGACATTGTTTTGGACAAAAGGATCTCATCAGGGTTCAAAGTTCAGGTAGCAGCAGCTTTCATTGCATCACATGGTCATCACACAACAGGTGGAGTTTGTCTCTTCGAGTAACAGATATTCAAATGTCATCGCTCATGAGCCTTTTTAAGGAACCTTCATCTTACAGAGCGTCTATAACTGATTGCTTGATTTCTCTGCTGCAGACGTCGGAACATTTAGATCGGATCACATGATGAACTGCAGCGACAAGCTGCCAGATTAAAAACGAGCGCATTTCAAATCGATTTTTCTCCATTTTCTTTTGTTGTTGTTCTTTATTAATCTCTTTACAAGTTTCTCTCAAGGTTGAAAAAGAACGTGAACGAAGCTGTGAGTCTGTGAGTTGTGCTCAGTGCTGCATGTGCGCGTCCTCCGTCAGTGTGTGCGTGAGCTCCAGGTTCGGATCCCAGTACGCCAGCAAGTCACTGAAGTCCAGCTGCGTGTTTTCCGGGGCGTGTGCGTCCTGGTGCGGCAGCGGTTCGCAGCGCGCGCGTGTGTTACAGTCCGTGTGTGCGCTGTCCTGTGTGTGCGTGTCACCTTGTGTGTGCGTGACCTCAGGCGTGTCGCTGAAACCGACCAGAGAGCAGCAGGGGACGGGCTCGGTCCAGAAGCTGAGCGGCAGAAGCCGTTTGATCATCGGCCGGTTGGGGCCCTGACTCGGGCCCCTTTGGCTGAAAAGTTCGGCCAGGGGCCCCAAGCTGCTGTTGCCCTTGGCGACCCCGACTCCGCCGCGCTCGTCGGAGCAGGCCGCCGAGCCGTTCTCCGGCTCCTCCTGGCCTCCCGCTCTCGCAATCTTCAGGAGGTCGTCGTAGTAACGCAGACGCCCGCTGGTCGCCACGGACACCGAGTCGCTGTAGATGTCGCAGCCCTCCTGGTCCCCGGAGCAGCGGCCGAAGTACCGCTGGACGTCGCGGCTGATGAGGTCCGCGAACCTCAGCAGCTGCTTGGTCACGTCCAAGGCGCGGTGGGCGGGATTCAAGAAGACCTCCAAGCATTCCTCCTCTTCCTCCTGAGCTTCAGATTCTACATCCTCCTCCTCCTCCTCCTCCTCCTCTTCCTCCTCCTCGTCCACCTCTCTCTCTTCCTCGTCTTCCGTTGTCTCCGGCTTGTCCTCCAGCATCTCCACGTCTTCCCTGCAGGCGGAGCGCTGGAAGATCAGCGGGAGGTAGGCTGCAGTCGGGGCCGGAGCGAGGAAGTTCCTGACGACGCCCGCCGCCATGTCGGTCGCTGAAGGACAAAAGGGACAAAAGGAAAGAAAGTCAGTCATGAGCAGTTTGTCGATCGGACAAAGCGTCACAACCGGCTGGGAAAGTAAGTTAAAGATGTGTTACCGTCGCTGCGTTGAAGTCCGAGGAAAGGCCTGGACTTTTCTGTGTGTGTGTTTGCGTTTGTAATACTGGACCGCCAGGCTGGGCACTGTATTTATACCTCAGCACGCGGCCGTGTGTGTGTGTGTGTGTGTGTGTGTGTGTGTCCCGTAGGATGAGGTAGCTTCCAGAACAAATATTTGCCTGACGGAATGGCCGAACGCACACTGTTTACTTTATCACTGGGCAACACGGGAGGGGGTCCGGGCCTAATGGATCCTCTGCTAGGAGATGATGGAGAGTCGTTACACGCACACACGCACAAACATCATTGCTTTTTTTGTTTTTTCCGCCCCTGTTATCAGCCCAGTTAAAGGATAAAAGAGCGTGTAATCGAATCACATGCCGTTTTGAGTTCTAAAGGGGGAACACTCCGCACCCGCACCGGCGGAACCCGGTCGGCCGCGGCTCGCGCTGTAACGTTTCTGAGTGAAGGAGGCAAAAAGGAACAGAATCAAACAAACCGTCTACACTGCCAACGCTGAAAAAAGAGGTCGATGTGCTGAGACACACGAGTCGACTGACTGGTTCCACTGAGTGAGCTGAACACACTGCTGCGGATGAGCTCTGCATTATATTCATAATTATTGTTTTAGTTACTGTCAACATTTCTATGCATGAGCCTAAAAACCCCAAACGGTTTAAGCGGCCATTAGAATCGTCATCTAATCAGCACAGTCCTTTTTTAAAGGCCGGGTGGTAACCGTAGTTTTAAGGATCACGTGTTGGTTGGGTGTCGACTTTAAGCCGTGCAAGGACACACATCGCACAATGGTGAGTTTTTACAGCGGATCAAACCAAAAAAGGAAAATAAAAAAGGTAAAAGTAACAGGAAGTTCAAGGATCAGTCATAAGTCATTTAAACTGCAGTTTTAGGTGCCAAATATTTATGTAATATTTAAATTCTTGTTTCTTTACTGTAGAAAAACGTAATAACTTAAACTCGATGTGTCTACAAGAACTTTTATACATGGAAGCAATGATTTTAAGTCCTGCGCTTCATCAGATCTGAGCGACCTTCCCCGACATCTGTAACTATGTAAATACGTGCATGTGCTGTGCACGCTGGGCATTAATGTGTCTTTGTGTGTGTGCGCGTTATCAGCACAACCTGACTCCCTTGGCCTGCCTGTCATCAGTATCTAGGCTTCTGTGTTGATTTTAGGACTAAAGATCAATAGCGGCAATATGTCAGCTCTCGAGAGCCTGACAATGAATTACACACGCTTTTAGGCACACAAGCACGTGAACACACACACACACACACACACAATGAAATTCATGATATGCATATAGGAGCATACACAAACCATTGCAGCTTAAACCGTTGAGCAAAAACTTTTAGTATATATACACATTTACATTTACTTGACATGTGGACTGAGGACTTATGGAATAAATTCAGCCTGTGACATCATTGTCTTATCTTTTTAACTTGTGTATTTAACGTAAAGTGCTAATATACATATTTTATATTTATATATTAAAGTGTATGACGATAATGTGTACAGGGAAAAGGCCAATTTTAGAGTTTAAAAAAAAACTATATTCTATTTTGCTCTTCTTGTTGCTCATAAAACTCCATGCATCAACTGTTGGTCTTTACCTACAGTTTAATAATGATGCGTTCATGTAAAACACAGTGATCACAGGTGCAGCTACTCCAACACTGAGATCGTAATAGCTTGTAACAGCTTTTATCGGCACACTATAAAATATGATACGGTGATGAAAATAAAGTGCAAATACCTGAATAAGCCTCGGTGCCTCACAGCTGACGTCCCCCCTTCTTCTTCATGGCATGACCGAAAGATGCATTCAGATTTAAATCAACTTCCCCACGTCCCAAAAAAGGAAAACAAAGGAGCGGTAACGACAGCCACTTCCATCTTTTATGTTGAATATTTGAGTCAAAACGCTTGCATATTCACTGCAGAGACGGACATTACAAAGCACAGCGCTGTGCTCTTGTCAACAGGGCCAACAAGTTATCTTAACCACTTTCCTCGACACCTTTCCATATATGTGTTGGGAGAACAAACAGACGATAAAATGTAGGACCAATATTAATATTAACACATTAGAACGCCACAATCATCGCAAAGCAAGATCATTTTTGACCTGGTCGAACGCATTGTGTTCTAAATTTAACAAAAGTGTTTTCTCATGAACGCTGAGAACCAAAACGCGAAGAAAAAGCACGAGGCTTCGCAGCGTGTAGGGCGAGCACGAGGCTTCGCAGCGTGTAGGGCGAGCACGAGGCTTCGCAGCGTGTAGGGCGAGCACGAGGCTTCGCAGCGTGTAGGGCGAGCACGAGGCTTCGCAGCGTGTCGGGCGAGCACGAGGCTTCGCAGCGTGTAGGGCGAGCACGAGGCTTCGTAGGCCTACGCGGCACGAGGACGAGACAACGAGCTCTGAGCTCGTTTTCTGTGGAAAATAAGGCAGACGAGGACATGACTGTGGGACAAGAGATGACAATGATAGAAGAGTCAAATTAAGAAAGAAAGACGTCGGTAAAAATTAAATACTACACATTAACATAAGTAAAGAAAACCTGTTAAAGTACAAAACCTTTTTTTTTATTTTCTATGATCAAAACTGCAAAACATCTAGAAAAATATACAACAAATGCTTAACCTTTCACAACATTTAAATGGGAACATAAAAGAGAAGGAATATTCACATTTTCTCAATCAATGATAAAAGAACATTCATTTTTATTTCCTTTCTTTTACATATCAATTTTTTTTTCATATGTTTGCATTTATCGTTAAGGTCTGCCGCGTCGTAATCTTTAGACTTTTAAACGTCTCCGCAGTAGCCGGAGTCGTTGGAGAGCTGCGAGTTGGAGCTGCGGTTGGAGGAAGAGTTCCATATGTCCAGGTTCATGTGGGGGCCGAAGGGGTTGAAGCTGGTATACTGGACCGGAGCGCACAGCGCCTCTGGCCCTCGGGCGAAGGGCGAGCGCGGCGGGGTGATGGGGGACACGGGAGACATCGGGGCCGACCGCTCGGGCTGGAAGTTGTTCTGGTAGCGCTCGCTCTGAGGCGTCCAGATGGAGCCGAACAGGCTGGACATGGGGGAGAGGCTGCGGGTCCCTGAGAAGTACGGCTGTAAGGGAGGAGGGGAGGGGGACACACCAGAGAAAAGACACTCAGATATACACAACTTAATGCATCTTAAAAAAAGATCTCATTTTGATATAGTGTGGTTTACAGTTCATAAACATCTAGTAAGAAAACATCAGGAAGTACAATAACAATACAATAAATAATTTTAACAATAGTTATAATTCAACACTGAACAAGAACAGGAACCTTCATTTCGTTTTGTGCTGAACAAAAAGGAGAAGCAGCGAATGAAGGAGAAGTGTTGTTTCTCATTTCTGCTCAACAGAAATGCCACTTTCTTATTCAGCGTGAGTGTGTTGCTGTCGGAAAAAGATCCAACAACAGAAAACACATTTTTACGTGACTTGAGGCGAGTCACAATGCTGTCAGTGTACGGTCACAGCAACTCACGTGCGACTGCGGTTACACAACCAGTTGTGTGAGCAACTGTAACTCCTCATTGTTTGCCCTGAGGATCCTTTGAATGTTTACACTGAAGCCCCAAAGTAACGTTTTTGCAGAAACAAACCCAGCTGCTGAGACCCGATGCAGAGCGGCGTGCGGGACGGCGACTCCTCACCTTGCTGCCCACGCAGGCCGCCGCCGTGTCCCAGGCCGAGGTCGCTTCCTGAGGCTGCTCCTCGCTCCAGCTGGTCTGACTGCTGCGAGCGCTCTGGGCCTCCTGGCCTGGGAAGACGCTCGGAAACGTCCCGTTACCTGCGAGGTCATCGCAAACAAACAAAAGCTCGTCAGCTCTCGTTCCAGTAAGGGAGTCAGCGGGTGAAGAAGGGCGGCGCAGAAAGCCAGCGGCGCGAGCTCGTACCTATGTAGTCGCTTCCCTCTCCGTAGGTGTAAGGGCCGCTGCAGTGGGTGTTGGCACTAGTCCAAGTGAACCTGCAGGGGAACAAGGGAACGTTTGATCCCACGCTTTCAACAGAGATAAAGTGAAACCGCAACGCTGAAACACAGGGACAGATACGGAATCCTACTAGCGGAGCCACTTTAAGCCGCCACAAACGAACGCCGTGTCGACCGCCCTTTGTGTTTAATTTTTGTTACTTATATACTCATTTTCCGATGGTCTAATAAGCAGATGTGCATTGAAACACTGACCCGTTGTAGGAGGCCGTGGTCGCCGGCTGAGCGACGTACGGCAGCGCTTCGGAGGCGTTGTATCTGAACTGGTTGGTGAGGGGGATGGACGGAGCGGCCCACGTCTCCGCAGGCAAATACTGACCCGCCAGGTCTGAGGAGGCAAAACGACGACATCCCAATGAAGATCAGACGGACGTTATTGCACAAACCGTACTGGTTGAAGACTCGGCGCTTTCTTATGAAGTGTGTCGTTGCTATGCATGTCGTTACCCATGTTCCTGTCTACTCCGGCAGCAACGGCAGCGAAACTCTGGGCGAAGCCGGACGCTGGAGGGTCGGGGCTTTGGCACATGTCTTTACGGTACAAACTGTTCGTGCAGGGAAGAACAGGGAAAAGGCGGGTCCAAGATTTTATTGCTTATTTTCTACAAGTTCTCTTAAACGATACAAATATAAATTGTATTTAATATCAACATCTGCTCTTTCATTCAACACTTTCAGTTCAATTTTACGCTGACACCATTTTGTAGAATAAATAAATGGTCAGGAAACAAATGAACGATTCTTTTTTACAGGTTTAGCATTATTTTTCATTTACAGTTTATTAACTAAATGTGCTCGGAACAGTTGGTTTAAAAACAGATTTTGTCCACTTTCACACTCCGGTAAATTAGTGTGTGCGTGTGTGTGTGCGTCCTGACGTACCCGAGCGCCTTGTAGTTTGTGTTCACCGTCTGGTAGCAGTCCCTCTCTACCGGGTAGACGCCGTACTGCATGGAGTCCCCTGGAGAAATAAGAGAAACCCCGCTGTCAGAGTAACGTGGGTGACCTTTCTCCTCTGTCCAGCTGCAGCCTCTAAACCATCGCGATGACGCGGTTCAGTGTGGGACCCATAATGAACTTAATAGCACACAGCCCTTTTCTGAACGAGGCTCTGCACACGCGTCTTTTTACTTTTTCTGGATGAGGCCGTGCAGGCGTGCGATCGGCCGTTGGGGTCTCGGTCTCCCTCCACGCTGCTGGCGCTGCTCCAGCTGCCCCAGCTGCCCCGGCTGGCCCGCACGCTGCCCGACGAGCTGCCCGAGTCCGAGCCTGACTCGCACACGGCGCCGCCGCGACGCTCCGTGGCGCACTTCCGCCGGGCACGGACGGGACACACACCTGCCGGACACACGACACACGCGGCCAGTGAGATTCAAACCAGGCGCCTGGACGTTAGTAAAGTGTGTGTGTGTGTGTGTGTGCGCCCACCGTTCTGTTTGTGGGGGCTCTCCACACTCGGTGCAGGCCTCGGCGCCTCTGACTTGGAGCCGGTGCAGCAGCGGTTCCTGTTGCGGGGGCCGCCGAGGCTGCGCTCCCCTGTTTTCCAATCGGGTTCTTTTTCATGCTCAGGTATCACGACCACGTTGTGCACGGGAGCGCTGCAGCGGCCATCACACGGAAACAATGAGAACACGTCGCGTCTTACTGTTTCACGCTTTAGAACAAGTGCTTCGCTACATTCGGATGCGCTCAGCTCGTGTTTTACGTTTTACACAGTAGAGAACAAAGTAGTTTGAGGTTATTTTATTCTGAAATATGGAATGTAAATATAAAAGGATTTGTCGTTTACCTGGAGATGTTTTCCGTCTTCCTGCGACTCCTCTTTCCCTTATTATTTCCTGATGCAGTGCAAGTCTCTGCACACGGGGCTTTCTTTTTCTGGCCTTTGGACTCTTCTCTCAGCTGGAAACAGAAGAACGTGAAGTAAAGACGGGTGTTTTTTTCCCCCACTGAGAAGTCGATTACACAGTTTGGAAAAGACATGAAATCTGAACGTGCATTCGAGCTCCTGCCTTACCTCCATTTCGGATCGGTCCCTTTTCTCGGAGCCCATCTTCTCTGCAGAGTGCTCGGTGCAGCTCTTCTGTACGGGACTGCACGTCAACAGGCCGGGTCTGGGTCCTGGACCCACTATGAGGTTGTCTGGGAAACCAGCAGGAGTTTCCATGGGAAACATAACTGCTGCTGGAATTCTATCTTCTTGAGTGCTTATGGGGTCTTCCTTAAAGTCTACGGGTGACTTTTTATCCAGCATACTGATGAAAGCTGGTTCGTTGTTGTTGCAGACATCAAGGTCTGGGGTCAGAGGAGGGTCCGGCGTGAGGTCATCGTGGTCCTCCTCCATCATCACGGCATCGGGCACCGCCGTGGTCGAGCTCGCCTTGTATTTGGTGTAGTAGAGTGACACCTTGTGTTTCTTTTGTGGTTGGGACGTGGTGATTAAGGAGGCTCTCTTGGAAGACGACTGAGGACGCGGGGTGGGAACGTTGGCCACGGCCGGAGAGCCACGCCCTTTCCCCTTGTCTGAGCTGTGACATATGTCCACGTAGCTCTTACAGCTGCCCTTCGCTTTACTGCGAGACAAAAAGACAAAAAGCACATTTAAGTATGACAATTGTTTCACAATGTGCCGAGTACTACTGAAAAACATGGGACTTACTTTACTCCATTGGGTGCCATGTTGTTGACCGGACCGTTTTCTCGGGACAGGACTGAGTTGTGGTTGCTCCTGATAGTGGGTGTGGAAAACTCTGTGAGGATATACTGGGCCTGATGGAAGGCCATCAGACACACGCCAAACAGGGAGAAGCTGAAACACAAACAGACAATAAGTGACACCAAACATCTATGACTTTTTACTGTGATTAGTTGTCCAAATATGTCAAGTCGCAGAGTGTCATGGGAAGAAAAAAAAAAAAAGGTAGAATAATGTTTTCCTGACGTGACACATCTGTACATACATAAGTGAAAAACAGACACCAACCATGTGAAGATGAGGGTGACCATCCAGAACGTCTCCTCCCAGCTGGGTCCGGGAACCACCTGAGCGCAGAGAGGCAGCATGTGGTGGGGCAGCGTCACGTTGAGCGTGAAAGGGAAGTGGGTGCCCCGTGATGTCACCAGGGTGAGGTCCCGGATCACCCAGGACGAGGTGAAGTCCGGGGTGAAGCTGAGGAAACGACCGGTAGAGACGGAACACGTTCCGTTAACGAACTCAACGGGCGTTATTAAAACATCGAGCGACCTGAAAGTGGGCTAAAATTCCACCTACGCAATGGTGACCTCGGAGGAGGTGTTGTGGTCCAGGCTGAAGGGTCGACACTGCAACACCTCGAAGCCAAACCCCTGACACTTGTATCCGTTTATATTCATCGACATGACGGTGAGAGGCAGCTCTCCCGCGTTCTCCACCCTGAAGCTCTTTCGGATGGCGAAAAGCGGCTTGTTGGTGCGCAGGCCTGCGGGAGACCGGAGGGAATGTTTTACTTTCTGGTTTTGTTACCTTTCTGCTGAAGAGCGAACGCGCGCGCCACCTATCAAATCACGTAGCAATAGCCAAGTCAAACATCGATCCCACCGTCACGGCATTCCATCAGGGTGGACTGAGGAACGTTGAAGCGCAGCGAGCCTCCGGGGCCGGGCAGCTTCCCTCCGATTCTCAGCAGCTCCTTGGCTCCGTGGCCCCGAACCGTCATCATGTCGAACACCGTCAGGTTGTTCCTGTGACGGGGTCAGAGGGAGAAGCTAAGACCGTCGTTCACCGAACGCTGCACTCAACAACAAAAAATATCAGAACGGAATGGTGCCTTTGTTGCAGCACGCGGGGTAATGGACAAATACAAAATGAAATCATCAAAACAGCAATCATAAATCAAATGCTTTGATTGGGCGAACAGGTCTACCTGCTAACTCCGCTAGCTTAGTAGCTAGTCCGTTGTTTGTGTTCAGTATGATAATTTTAGGGGTTGGCTTCAGAGACAGCGTCGGTCACTGATCTCTGAGGAACTTTCTAGATTTAAAGACTTTTGGAAATATTGCCGGTTTAATATTTAATAATTAATTAAATGGAAAAAAGTTGGCAAGTTTTTTTGGGGGGGCTGGAAAATATTTCCCATTTTACTTTTGCTGATAACCAAGCTTGATGTTATTAGTAACACATGTGCTCCACGTCACCTACCAAGTCGCAATGTCTCACAAAAAGGTTTACGAAATTGTCAACTATCACGAAATATCAGATAGAATAATAGAATACAAGTTCCACAATTCAAAGCACATGACCCCGAAAAAACGTGTGAACATGAACACACTCTTCCCACTGACCTGATGACGAGGATGGTGGTGGTGGGTTTGTGTTCAGAGGGAGTAAAGACCACGGCGACCTCTCTGGCCTCCCAGGGCTGCAGCAGCAGGCGCAGGACGCCCTGTCCCGTTACGGCCTTCACGTTCCCCCCCGCCTGCAAGCAAAGAGCCGAGAAAGGGTTTGGGGGGGAAAGCACACCAGGCAAAAAGAGTATCAACAAATTAACTTGGGAGTCAAAATGTATAAGGAAATACAAAAAAAACAAGGACTTACTTTGGGAGGAGAAGCCAAGAGAGAAAACTCTCTGGTGCTGATGTTGAAAGAAAGGGGACTGATGTTAAACCTGTCGATGGAAAGACAGAAAACGGCTTGAGAAATCTTCTCTGGGACGTGCAAACAGCCCAAAACCACTGCATTTGAATAATTCAGTCCAGTATCAAAGAAACACTTGTGACGGCGCACCACTTGGTCAGGAGGTCCAGCGCCTCCAGGGGGGCCGGGTACAGGGAGAGGAGCCGGATCTCCACGGAAACCACCGCAGAAGAAGGGTTCTTCAGCATGAACGTCTTCACCTGAAACAAAAGAAATGTTTTCTTTTTGCTTACGTCACACATTTTTCACAAACACATCATTTTCAGTGAGGAGTTATAATTTTTTACCCACCTTGCTCTCGTTGACGGGTGTAGCGCCAAAGTCCAAAGGAAAGGAAGTCTCCACGGGAAGCCTGGGCCACCTGGGAAGAGAAAAAGATTTACAATCTGAATGATGTTCAGGGTGCGCGATGCCAGATTGCGACGCACATTAGAGCGTGAAGAAGGAAGCCTGACCTGCAGGACAGCTGGTCTTTGTGGCTCTGCCAGCGGGAGGAGAGCTCAGCAGCTAGCTTGCTGTCAACGGACCAAGACGAGGGGGAAAAGTCGGGCAGGAGGGTACGCTGCCACTCTGAACGCTCTGACAAAAAAAAACAGAAGAGGAAATGATGTCATATTTGGAAACTACAAAAAAAAAAAAAACATGGAAGTTTATGACTTTTTTTTCCTCGCACCCCAGAGATCAAGTGGCGTCTCACCTGCTTCTGACAATCTGAGAGGGCAAGGTCGTCCCCACTCAGGCTCCCCTTCAAACATCACCTCCCCCTGCTGACAGAAACGTCACCTGTTACCGCGTCCGATCCTGCAGCCCAACACACTACACACCGAGCAAGCTCGGGACAGAATCACTCATTCAAACGCTACCACCCCATTTAAAAATTGTACAATAACTAAAGCAGCTTTAACCTCAGGCAACATTCCACATGCAATCACCATATTCCGTTTCCTCTGTTCTAACCACTGTGGCTTCCACTGCTGGTGTTTTACCTTCAGAGGGGAGGAGTGGAAGTAAAGGGGGATGTGCAGGACGGTGCCCAGGCTGGTGTCCAGACTCAGGGTGAACACCTGGTTGACCGGCAGCGCTCTGCTGAGCAGCTGCAGCGAGAGGATGTGCCAGCAGCCCTGGGGGACCGTCAGCGGAGCACTGAAGTTCATCACCTGACAGGCGGGGGGCAGCAGAGACATCTGTGTCAAGTCCTGCTCTCAATTTAATAGTTAAATACACCAATGCATGAAGTAGGGTCGAAGCTGTCGAAATTGTATCAAGGGTTTCGTCAGATCCGTTTTCCTGATAGCACATACCTTCATTACTCCCTGCAGGTTCTGGGAGAGGCTGACATTCATCACAGTGACGGGAAGGAGGAGGGAGCTTGTCAGCCACAGATCCACCTGCTCAGAATCCCTTTGTTTCACCTGGAACAGGCTGAACAAATCCCCCGTGGTCTTCCTGCAGAAATAGACAACAAATTGGCACCATGACACCCGATAATCCTCATAATGCGTTCATGGCTCGTCCCGATCATGTGCCCGTTTCTCAACTGACGAATTAACAAACACACACACACACACACACAGACCTGAGACTAAAGGTAAGGGGTGTGAAATGAAATTACCTGCGTGTGATGTGCAGTCCAGGGAAGCTGTAAGTTGTCTGGTTTCCCAGAATTTGTAAACTGATATGATTCATGCATTTCCCGCCGTGGCCTGAACCTGACACATGAAACAGAACTGTTGTTGACAAAAAATACAGTGTAGTAATATACTACAATTTAGTACATTTGGGTTGAATCCAAGAAAAAACTATTCGAATGTAGACGAGTGGTCACCTCCACATGTAAGCGTGGCCACTTCAGTGAAGTTTTTGGCCTCTTGTCTCAGAAGAACCTGGTTAAATTCCAGATTGGCCTCCACTTTTGAAAGCACCTGCATGTCCTGGGAAGAAGAACAACCCTGTCAAAGCCCTGTAGGTTGCTTCCAATAAATTGCTATACCTGTAAACCCCATGATATAGCAGACCAACAAATAACACCTCACCTTTACACAGAGCTTCTTGACTCCAGAATTTAACATATAAACTCCTATTTTTGGTTCCCCTGTGTAAAAAAAAAAAAAAATAAATAAAAGAAATAAGTCATACAAAAAATAGAAAAATAACACACTAGATGTCTGTGTAGGTTCCCCCGGTGTGCATTCCACAGTTAATTTGCATGCAGACTTCGGGTCCGACTCACCGACTGCAGCCTCTGCAGCAGCGGGGGCCATCAGCAGCACCAGGAGGTGCTCAATGACGTAAGGCTTGAGCTTGTCCAGGTCGGTGGGCCGGTCACCTTGCGCGGACAGATTAATCTGCAGGCTGAGGCGCTCTTCGCTCTGGAGGCCGGACCCCTGGGACGGGACGGGACAGGAAAGACGAACCAAGTCACGCACCAAACAGAAGGACGAGCGTGATAACAGACGGAGTCATTTGTCGTCCAGGAAGTTCGGCAAACAGGGATTGAAACCAGATAAAAGTAGACTAATGGACAGAAGGAATGAGAAGGGCATGGGAGTAACCAGATACTTGGGGTAGGTACATTGACGGACAGAAACAAGCAGGCAGAACTGCCCCCTCCCCACCCCGTGACTAACGCCCTCTTTAAAGCTCACGAGTCAGTAGCAGCAGGGTGAGAAGCTCGCTGAAGACGAGGGCTCATCAGATCGGACGAGTCGGCACTTGACGAGCTGTAGACGGACGCCCAGCCTCGATGCAATAACAAACCTAATCCCTTGAAACAGAGCCTACTGCTAACTTCCTGCAAGGCCCCTTTAATCTGTGAGCAGCATCGACACCGACCCAAAGGACGCCTCTCAATTATACCGGCAATGTCTCGCACCGCATCGAGGCCAAAGGTCACAGCCGAGGGTCTCAACGGCAGAACTATTCATTTTTCAGTACAACGTCGACAATATTGTCACGTCGTCTGCAGCTGCCTCTTTCATCCTCTTCTGCGTCGACTACAGTGTAATTGGAGAGAGAAATTAAAAGCCTGGAAAGGGACGTCGACGTCCCCCGGGGTCCTTGAGGAAACAGAAGGCGCCGCGGTGACAAGCCCGGCTGTCTGTTGCAGCTTTATGTGAGCCGGGCCTTCTGCTCTGAGGAGAGAAGGGCGCGAGCGACGGGAGCAGCGTGAAAGATTCCCTGCTCACCGCAAAGTAGGCACCGGTTGCCAAGAGCGTACTTCACAGGAGTATTATTAGATTAAACGCTCTGCTGTGTTATCAACAAAAGTTCACCCTGCGCCCGTCTAAGTCGTTAAAAGACTGCAGAGTATCGATGTCGAAGGGTCTCCTCTCGGCCTCCACGACAGCACATCCAGCGTGTGAGCCGCTGTGCAACTACGGTGAGACATTTTGGGGTATCAAACTCATATAAAGACACAAATGACAGTATTTTGAAATTTCTTTGAATAAGCACCTGAGGATTGTTGAACAAACTCTTGGGCACGGTGCACTCCAGGAGTAGACCCAGTATAGTGATGTTAGACGCATCTTCCTGCAGGAGAAGCACCAGTCAAAAAGGAATGGAAGCGTTACAGACCACATCGAAAACGTTCTGTGTGCTACACAAGGCCTTTGGTGCCCAGTGGCCCTCACAAAGCCACACGTGACTGAGCTCTAGTGGAGCTGGCCGCGCACTACACGTTACAGGAAGTCAATGAAACGGAGCAGCTTTGGTCACATGTTGAACAAAGTAACGTCGGTCTGAACTCGCGGGTGTGCAAACTCGGATCACTGTGCATGTCTGTAAGGGCGGTTTAAATATTGTCCAACGCTGATCACGGTGGACCTCGCCACAGGAGGATTAATTGGATTCACAATAATGCAGAATTTGGAGTTTTATACAAAATGAAACCACACAAATGTACACGACTGCGCCTGAAAAAAGGACACGAGTTATAGAGAAGCAATTCTTCTTTTTGAACCAATGGAGGGACTTCCTCATTTTTTAAGCGTCTAATTTGCAGATAGTTTGAATCACACAGCTTTTTTTTATAACACAAAAGCCAGCTTATCAGCAGCTATGTGGGGTAAATTAGGATAAAATAAAATTTATTAAAAAGATATGTTTAATGAAGTAGTAATTCATTAAATTTGGAAATGTGAAAATGCGGTTGTTGAACCACAGGCAGCTTGGTGAGATGAAAACCTGCGTTGCAGCAGACCGAGTGATTGTGACAGTTAAAAGTCCTCCTGCAAGCTGACATTTTGCAACTGCCAACTACACTTCCTGTTGTGGGGGCGAGGGCTCCTTTCAGACGGCTCCTAACACACTTCCAACGCTTCTGAAGCCGCCCACTAATTTGTCATTGGGTGTTTTTGCGTGCCAGTAAAACGTGTGCAAATGAAGCGTTTTTACAAAGCGCTGGCCATTTTAAATGGATAAGTTTGTGGTCGTAATCTGCAAACACACATTTACATTTTCAGGCATTAAAAAAAAATAATGGGCGACTTCTCCCGTGCTGACCGCACAAACGCACTCCGTGGATGACAGCGAGCGCTGGTCGGCGTGCACCACAAAGCCTCTGTGTCTATCGGGGCTGCAGGGAAAGGGAAATCAGCTGCTTCCAATGACGAGCTGTCGGTCGCTGCTGTGCACGCACCGCACGAACCTTAAAACACATTTAAAACACATACCTGAGTTTGGGTCAGCTTAATGCTTTGGATGTGAGGGAATACCAGCAGACTGTCCGTTCTCTGGACAGACTTTAATGAACCCGCCTGGACTCCCACTCCGAAGACCTGGGGGAAAAAGAAATAGTTCATCTTTAGAAAAAAAGTTTCTTAGAACACGAATCACATTAGCTGTATTCAAAATACGAACTGCTCTGCATTGAAGCTGAATTAAGCGCAACATTAGGCCCGAAAACCCACAGTCAATTCTCTGTTCTCACCATGGTTACGGGGCACAACATTCGAGTCCAGCCAAACAGCGAGAGGGACGGAAGGCGAGATAATGATCATTAATCGAACGTCACGCGCCCGTCGACACGTGCCGGTTTGTGTTGTCGGTGCCATCGGCAACTTAAACAAAACCGGTCGAATGACTGAAGCATTTGCCTGTTTTTGAGGCGCGTCGAGGGAGCGGCACTGCGAGGCGGCGCGGCAGGCCTGGGCGTGTCCGCTCGCCATTTATGAGCCATGTGTGAGTAAACGCTGCAGCGCAGGTTGAATGAGAGATGGGCAGAACGGTGACTCATTTTTGCAAACGTCTCGCTGACTCAGGCACTGGACTGCAAGCGAGGGAGTGCAGCACCTTGAAGCCTGTGAATGCAGATCACCAGACTATACTGCGATTATTCTACTCGGGTCTACTGAGGTTACTTTTACAATGTCATAATAAAAGTTCCTGCAGTACGCCTACAACTCAATCGGTGATCTTCATGCAACAACATGAATGTGCTTTTAACACGGTGACGTGCAAGTATCGGTCACCACCTGGAGGTAGAACGCGACCTGAGACAACACAGCAGGAAATGTATGAATG
The DNA here is from genome assembly GCA_021346845.1 of Apeltes quadracus. Taxonomy (NCBI): domain Eukaryota; kingdom Metazoa; phylum Chordata; class Actinopteri; order Perciformes; family Gasterosteidae; genus Apeltes; species Apeltes quadracus. Next base: position 16,517,468 of record CM037925.1, on the reverse strand, counting down.
CAACTGACCTGGTATGACAGGAGCCCATGGGCCGATGTGTTTATAAATAATGTGTTTTCTAAATTGCCCTCCTCAGACGGTAGGAAAATTAGTTTAAAAGATGCCTTCCCTCTGGGTGGAATCACCTAGGACGCAGGGGGAACACAGGAAGTTATACAAGACATTCCTACAAAGAATAAGGCCGGTCGGGAACGAATCACATCCAGTATTACTTGTGAATAGACAACATTGTGTAGCCGCACACACGCACACACACACTTACTCTTCTGTGAAGGAAAGGTATGTAAAACTGCCTGCTGGACGTAAACATCGACAGCAGTGTCACAGGAACGTCCTGGCTGGGGTTGTGTATGTGTACGGTTTCAGCTCTCGCCAGCCCCAGCCGCCTGTGTAGAGAGAACGCACAGCGCCGTTAACAACGCAACCCCACGGCAAAGATCCAGGGTCTGCTCATACACGAGGCACCCGAGGAGCTTCTGTCACATTGATTAGTTATTTCTGCTGACTTTAGGATCCTACTGCTGCAAGTCAAGGTGGGCAAACCTCTTTTGCATTTTAAAAGCTAAATTAAACTCCAAAAACAAAAACATGTCAAGAGTTTAAAAGTTGGAGATGAGAGTAAGTAGTGTAAGTGGCATTTGGTGAACATTCAACAGCAAAAAGAGGAAATGCTGCCATTTGACTCTTTGTCAATAGATGGGAAACAAATCTACAAAAAAAACAAAAAAAAAAAACAAAGCTTGAGGTTCCTCTGAGAACGGCTGCGTAAGTAGTAAAACCGCATGTACAAATAAGGACATAAGGGAAGTTATGAAAAGGCTTTCGGGTCACATCAACCCACAGATTAGCTCTCTGGGTTTGGCCATTGCTGCTATAATCTCACGGTGACACGTCACCACTCAACACATTCTGCCTGGTGACACCCAAACTAAAACTAGTCTGGACCGCAAAGCGTCTAGTCGGCGGCGCTTCGGAGGGTCGACGGCGTTTCTGCAGCACTGAAGCTGAAGCCGTGTTTGTAAAAAACAACAAACAGCACAGGAGCAGCTTTTCCACAATTGTTTTAGTAATTTGTTGTGATTTAGGAGGGAAATTTCATGTTAGCTGGTTAAAAGAAATCCACGTTCTACAGCATGTCATTACATGCTGTTGATACTTTCTTTTTAAGAGACTCAAATGATGCATCGCACTTCCTGTTTCACTGCGAGAGTTTGAATTCACTTTCACTCTAAGCCACAGAAACACACAAGACGCCATGAGGAGATTAGATTTTACACCAGACTAAATCAATATGTTCTACTTCTTAGTCGCAGCCACTGTTGTTTACGTTATTTTTCCTGTTTTGAGCAGCTCGACCGAAAATTTCCCAAAGCTATATATATATATATATAGTCTCAAAACATTTATCCAGTGATTTTTCTTTTTTGGAGATTCGCCTGCTTTCCACATTCCAAATGTATGAGCCAAAGCACTGCAAAGCAGGAGCTGCCTGTGTGAAACAGTCCAACGGGAACGGCAGCACCATCGTCCCATCGTCGCAGAACGGTGGCAAACAGCGAAGTTCTCAACCCTTCTGACTGGGGTCACCTCCCTGCAGTGTGTGTGTGTGTGTGTGTGTGTGTGTGTGGATGCTGGGAACGACTGCTCACTGCCATACTTGGATATCCTGCCTGTTCTCGAAATCTTCCCTTTCTGTGGCATTCATCACAGCGACAGGTCGCTCGCTTACGAGGCCAGTCTCATTTTAACCGGGAGGACATTTTGTTATTGTTGCGCATGATGAATAGGATTCTTTATTTTTAGAATGAAATGAACAACAACATATCATAGCAAGGCAGGAAGCGGGAACAGAACTTACTGCGTCCCGAACTCCAACACTGGGGGCTGAAAATGCAACGGCCCCCCGTTCTCCCGTGCGTATAGAGAGGAGCTGGTGGAGGGAAAAAGGAAAAGCAACAAGAGATGAGTGTAAATGTCATCCGGTTTTAATTATGCGAGAAGAAAGCACATCAACTATTTCGACACTTTAGTAAAACCCAAAGACAAGAACGTAGCGTCCCCTTTTCCAGCCAGCGACAGTTCACAGGCAAAATTATTAGAGCCCCCGGCTGCTTCTCAAACCACGAACATCCTGCCTGACAGCGGGGCAATCGTGCCAGAGCAGAAATCAGATAACCATCTCAAAGGGGAGGATCCTTTAAACAGAGCCTTCGCATAAGCAAATCATAGGCCTCTACATGGAAGTCTGCAAATAGAAAATCGCTCAATTTTTCCATGTAATGTTTGACACGATGACTAATATTGAACACATCACAAAAGGTTGCGTACTTTTTTTTTTTAGCACCAACAAAGAAGAGAAAATCAAGTTGAGATGCTGCCAAACGCAGAAGAACGATCGATATCTGGGTCTGGCTTTACTCCTCCCGAGACGGACATTGACGGGGAGCATTAGGGCGGACATGTTGGACCTGGGGGGGGGGGGGGGGGGGACCCGAGTTCTAAAGGAGCTGGTGTCTCCGTTCACGTCTCGGTCTTCTCGATGGCACCCGTTTTCAGGGAAGAGTCGCGGCCAAAGTCCAGACGCCTCTGGACTTCTTCAGTTTCCACCAGACAAGATCTTTACATGGCAATTTACGCGTCTCCAGCAGCTACTCTTGGAGCTCTGTGTGTGTGTGTGTGTGTGTGTGTGCGTCTGTGTGTGTGACATCCTGTGCTAATGAGCTCTGGGAATTGGTGCCATGAAGCAGAGAAGCTGCAGCCGATTTCATGTTGTGCGTTTGTGTGCATGAGTGAAAGTAAGACCTGACCACGTTGACATAGAGACTCACACAGCTGCAAAGAGTTCATGTGGCCGTCTTTCAGGAGATACCGTTTTCTTTTGGGAGATCAATTAAAACCATAAAAATCGTGGTCCGGCGCTGTGTTCTGCAGCAGGATGGTTGCTCTCATCCGACGAAACCATGACACAAAACGTCTTAGTATCTGGTAACATGAGACGCAACGTGTTTAGACATATTTCCCAAAATACGAGGGAACATTGGTACCAGAGTATTTTGCGAAGAAGCCCTGAGGCCGATCACTACACGCAACCCAACCAACACATTGGTGGAACGGTCGCTTCTCAGCGATGTTAAATCCGCCTCCAAAAAACCTTACGTTTCGGTTTTGTTCACACATTCACCTTGTTTGCTGCAATATGTTGAATGCAGAACCATCTGCAGGTTTTAGAGTTTTCCATCATCTTTCCTAAAATAATCATTGTTATACAATAACCCGGTTTGCATAAATTATTAAACAGACCACGGCTTGTTAATATTTGATAGAAATACCGAAGTTAGCTCAGTGCAAATGTAACAAAGGCGTTAATGTGGTTGGTGCTCAACAGTCTGCAGCTGGGAAACTTAATTAACAACGTGTCACACTCAACTATTGAGAGAAATATGACGTATCGAACTACGACTGCTTAAAGGAGGAGTTACTTCTGCAGAGGATAGCCAAGAACAGCAACAGCTTGTATTTTACGTTTAACTACACGTGCATAGTTAACTCGCCGGCGCTGCCGCAGCTCGACTGAACAGAATCAGCTTAGCCTACGTGGTCAATTTACCAGGAAGCAAAAAAAAAACAAAAAAAAAAAAGTAGAAAGAGGAAAAAAGGGGTTTCAACGCCAAGTCAGCAGAAATAAAAAGACTAAAAAACACCCCGAGCGATGCTCCATCTTCCTCGCGCTGCGGCCGATCGATGCTTCGGTGCGCCAACGGGCATCGAGAGGCGGAACGAACAGCGAGGATCTCCTCATGTGGGCACGAAACACACGGTCTACAGTTCAGGAAACCGAAGCACGAAGCTTTCCATCTCACACACACACGGTCATTGATGGTGGATGTCTATTGGCAGCGGACTGGATAATAAAAAAAAATAAAATAAAACTGGGACGCCACAGAAAATAAATGTTATCTTGCATGTAGCCACTGCGTGTTGATAACATGCACAACAGAAGGAACAGAAAGAAATAAAACCTCCTCCAGGGTACCAAAGGTAACTAAGGTTAAATCTTAGTTAGTGATCATGACTGAGACCAGTAGGCCGCACTTGGAAATGAACATGCTTTTATCCACTTGTTTGAGAGCACTTCCAATAATAATAATAATTTGGCTTGTGTTCGTATCCAAACTGAATGAAATAAAAATCGTTTTAATTCCATGACGCTTCACATTCACAGTGTGACCGCCACCTGCTGCAGAAACCTGCCACACGCTGATTGAAGGGCATTTGCCTCGCGGCGTGCATTCCTAGCGGCGCGTTCTCTGGAACCTTTGGCTCAGAACAAGCAGGCCACAGAGCCGTGGTCCGAGGGGTTCCGCCCACAGCCGCGGCACAAAAAAAACCCAACAAGTTATGTTTGGCTCCGTTTGATCCCCCGGATCCAACTCGGATACGGTCAGTGTTAGCGCGGTGACCTCAGCCATGCTCCGGTGGGGGGAGGGGAGGGGGGCGGGGGGGGGGTCAACAGGTTTCACAGGCGTTCGTAGGGGGAGACAAGGAAACAAGGAGAGGATGTGTGAAATGAAAAGCACATGTTGCTTTTCATTTCACACATAGACTGCGGAGGACAGAAGAAACATGAAAAGCGCCAGGAGATCATCGGGAGATTAAAGTTAAGCTCAAGACCTTTTGACACAAGGGCTAGACTCTGACACGGATATCATGGACCTGCGTATCTGGGCCCGCTAAGTGCCTGATAACCCGAGCAGGAGGCTCCGGAGGTCTCGAGGTCAACCAGCACCACGAAGGCTCCTGTGCTTCTCACCTCCCCACGATCAAAAATAGCCGCGTTCCCACACTGTTTGCTGCATGTGACCCAGATGAACTTGATATCGAGACCCTTCAGGAGGTTGGTGGAGTAACAAGAAATGCTAAATAAATAAAATAAATCTCACCTCACTGGCTAGTAAACAAACAGTTGTTTTTCAAAACTCTGCACCCCCAAGATTGAACTTCGGGGCTTCCTGTCTCCAAGCTCAAATAACAGGAATGCATTATATTATAGAGTTCAGACTTCTCACATGCAACTAGAGGGTGGGTCCTACGAAATAGTGACCCCACTGTATCCCTACAGATAAATAGTTTAATTGGCTGTGTTTGTATACGGCCCCGTTGAAAAGGGGCCGGAGTCTTTCTTTACATTACTGCCATTGCTTCTCTAGCAAGATAAACAAGGAACAGAAGCAAGTGGAAACGCCAGACTATGAGTGACTTAAAAAAAAAAAAAAAAAAAAAACCTTGAGCACTGGATAAACAAGCCCGTTTGTGATCACATTTTTCCTAAATAGCACCAGGAATATTTGTTTATTTTGCTGCCAGTGTCTATTTTTCCAAACATTTTTCTTCTGCTGCAACGAAACCAGCTGGGAGAGACGGACGGACCAACCCTCCTTTTTTTTTCTTTCTTTCGTTCAAGGAGTTCTAAAATTAGTCAGGAATTTAGTTCTGTGCCTCTCTAACGCACGCCCCCAAAACTCTCTCCGTCACGCCCCCCCTCTCACCCTCTCACCAACGCAACGCCGCCTGCACACAGGGGACGACTTCTAGAAGCCTTCACCCCAGAGCTACAGTTTAAATACGCGTGTTTAAGATGTTCACATTAAATGAAGAGGTGTCGTCTGTGCCGCAGGACGCGAACACACCAACACAGCCGGGCTCTCGCGCTGAGTCGACAATAAACGCGAGGAAGCGCTTCGGTGTGACGCAACCCGCCTGCCGGTTTGGGTTTGTCGCTGCGCAAAACTCAAACAGGTGGAAACCTTTACTTTGTACTCAACTCTAAAGACTCCTCGGAAACCGCTGGATGCATGTGTGACTTTCTCTGACCGATATTTTAACTAGCAAAAGGAAGGTTTAGGAGCTAAAAAGAAGGCTTACCCGTCGAGTGGAAGGACATCTTTTCTTCGTTCCTTCTCCACCTGAAACGGAAATAAAAAAATACACTTTGGTCAATGTGGTAAAAAAAAAAAAAAAAACATCAAACGGCCTCCTTGTTTTGTTCTACGTTCCCTCTGTGGCCAAGAAAGAAGAACATCACGAGGCGCCGTGGGTGCCGAGCTGCCTTCTGAAGACTTTCAGAAGCAGACGTTGGCCGCTGAAACACCACCAACTGTTCAAACACGTTTCACCAAGCATCCGCCATCCATTTCTTGAAATGTCGATGGCTTCATGTTGCATAATATCCAATTTCCCTGCAAATAAATCCAAGATGTCATCTTTTCCAGCAGGCAGCGGTTTCTGCGGATCTCAGAATAAAAACAGCCAGTTTGCTGTAAATGGTCTCACACTGCACATTGAGAGTTACAATCATCCGTGACTAAACAAAATACCTGGTATTTGGGCTTCAATTGAATTCTGCACTAGAGAAAGAGGATATGAAATCGTTTTTTTCCTCTCCATTCTATTCTGCATTCTACCTACATGTTTTATCATTAGTTAATGATGTAGTTCACTTCTGGTTAAGGTGGTATGTGAACAAGACGCCAATCTACAAAATGCACCCACCATCGGTACGGAATTAAAACTATCGCCAATAAACCTGAACACGGTTTCTTTACGGAGAGCAAATTATAAACAAAGTGACTGAATATTCCAATGAAACAGTGAAACGGTGCTGTAGGTTACAGAACATAGTTTCCATAGGAACAATCCACTGGTTCTATACTTGACATAATCGTGTGTGTGTGTGTGTGTGTGTGTAATATATATATATATATATATATATATATATATATATATATATATATATATATGCATATGCTGGTGTGTGTGCTTTTGTTATTCTGCACCATATCCTACAATGCCCCCAGCAGCTTTAAAGTTCAGCATGTTGACGGCTTAATTGAACGAGACAGAACTGATTTTCTAGCTGATTAAGCGCCACCATGAAGGAACACAGGCCGGTGCCGCAGGTGAGCCCTTAAAGCACAAGGGAATTTTAACAACTGGATTCTACTGGCAGGGACTTTCAAATCAATGCAGGAATTTGAAGCAGGTTACGAGGAAGGGGGGGGGGGGGTCCTACAAGCATACTTTAACATGCAACTGGGAAAATTGAGTTGCAGTTGATACAAGGACATGATGCTAAAATCAATAACACAAAGCAAAGCTTTTGAGATCGCAAAAAAATAAAAGCCGCACAAAGTGCACACGGCCCATTCTGCTCCATGGGGATCGCTGCCGATATCGGGAATGATATTCAGACTATGCATCGCGGCATGCGTCTCCTTTCTCATCACTTCAGCACCCTTCTTATCGGTGTGACCTGCAGCAGCACCGATACAGATGAAAGGCATCCATGTCACGCTCCGCTTCACATGGCCCGTGTAATTGAGACAGTTACCCCCCGTTCACCACCGCCTACGAGACCATAACACCCAACAATGACAACTATTCTGCCATCTGTCAATCGGTCTGCCAGGTAGAGAAAAAAAAAAAACATGTCCAGACACTTGCGTCACGCCTCTTTTTTCCCCTTTATTTATTTAAAACTATCTTGATGTCTTAATCAATCAAAACAAATAAGAATTATCTTCAATATTGAATCAACTGCTGTTGTGTAATAACTGGTCCGGGCATGTGTGTGGCACTTACTGCTGGGGGCATATTGCAAAATAAGCATTTCAAGAACTGAACAAACATAGCAACGAAAATGGCCCCATCATTCACTGCACCAAAGACTGTACGTATTGATCACACAGACTTTGGTGCAACGTGGATCAATTCTTTCATCTTCTTTCTTTTTTTTTTTAAAATGCATTTTCAAAGTAGCCTAATTATCAACCCTCTTTGTTTACAAAGGACCTCCTCTTCCTCCCGCCCCCTCCAGGTAACATGACAGTCAGCTGGCGACCTGATGACAGGTTATCAGCGCTGCGGTTTGTGTTTGTTTTGCCCCGCGATTACGTCACACCTCCCAACCGCACACCTGAACGTTGCACAAATTCTAACTCTGATCCAAACACCAAAAAAAAAAAACAATAATTAAGAAATGCACATGCTGAATAAGCAGCAGATAATTTAAAACCAATGCAGAAGAAACACTACACTCAGTGGGTCATACTGAACTACACAATGGACGCACAAAAGAAAACGAGGAGGAGCCACATGGCAGGTGGCCTCCCGCTCCGGTTTTTTACTTCTTTACTTAATTCGATAACAGCCCTTTGCACAGCGGTACAACCGCATCGTCCTGCACGTCCACTTGTATTTCCTCAAGTGTCTGCACGGTGCAAGCCGAACACAATGGGGACTGCATCGACCACACGTGCTCATGCAACTGGCTGCATTGGCTTGTTTCTGCACGTACATAGTCCTGCACACAAAAAAAAAAACGCAAAGAAAAACGAAAGAATGATCGATGATTACCTGAAGTTGGGCGGAGGGGTCTGCGTCCTCCGCCTGCCAGACCTCCACCACGCTGCTGGACATCTGACTCAGAGCTGTGAAGAAATACATGTATATGTGTTTTTTTTATCAATGAGCTGCTGGGTTGAGAACTGGAGGCAACATGGGGGGGGGTGTGGGATGGGGGGGGATTTAACAAACCGCTGACAATTGGGAGCATTTATTCGTATCTTTGGCAAACCCGCTAAACTACCCAGTTAAACGCATAAAGCGCAGCGCGACGCGGGGCGACGGAGTGAGGAAGTCACTCCGCTCTGGCAGGCTGACAAAAGGCTTGAGCGCTAGCTGCGCTCGCTTAGCAGCGCGGTTAGCTCGGAGGCTAAAACGAACTTGGGGAGAAAGAAGAAGAAGAAAAAAAACGTCTCCGCTGCTGCGGCTGTTTGTCCGCCTCCAGTTTGAGCCTGCTGCCCGACACCTGGAGCTTCTTCACGGGGACGGCAGCGACCGGGGAACCGCCCCGTTAAAACGGTCGCTCCTCTGCCCGGTGTTATTTGGGTTCCGTAGCTAGCATGAATTAGCCGCCTGACAAAAAAAAAAAAAACGTTGGCTCTCCCGTGTTGGTAAAGAAAAATAATGAAAATATGCTTTTGGTCTTAACATTTATCGCCCGTTAAAAAAAAACAACACACACTTTTGTCATAAATGAGCTTGTCACCGATCTGCGTGTCAAGTCACTGTAGCTAAACATTTTTTTTCCATTTTTTTTTTACTGGTCGCGTTTAACGTTCCACCCCCCGAAGAAGGAACAAATGACGGGGAGACTCGAACCTTGCAGCTGCGCCCCTCCGTGCTGCACGCAGGGCAAAAGTAACTGTAGTATTCCGAGTAGTATATTGATCCACGTTTTCCTGTGACAGCGGCTGCCTTGTTGGAAGTCCTGAAGCCCCGCCATGCTGCCCTCTCAGCTAGCAGCTCGCCGTGTGTTCCGCGCTGTTGGTCTTTCTTCCTCTCTCCCCGCAGCAGCACAGCCTCGCTCTCTCTCCCTCTCTCTCCCCCTCTCTCTCTCGCTCTCTCTCTCGCTCTCTCGCTCTCTCTCTCTCTCTCTCTCTCTCCCTCTCCCTCTCTCTCGCTCTCTCTCTCTCTCTCTCTCTCTCTCTCTCTCTCTCTCTCTCTCTCTCGCTCTCTCGCTCGCACCATCGTCAAATACGTGTAATGCATGTTGCACCATACACTGTGTTGTTTAAATTTAATTAAAATATTTTTTTCTTCATGCTAATTTATATGGTTTCTCTACTAAGAGGGACTAATAATTCTCTGATGTATTGAACATAACTTGACCTAATCCATCTCTATTACTTTTATTGAGCTGTTAAGATAATGATATTATTATTGCCCAAAAAATATTTTTTAGGGCAACTGTACTTTTTAATCATTGTATTATCAATTAGTATAGTTGCCATCTACTTTTTACTCAAACACACTATATGGCTGTGTTATTAATGCATAACTATAATGCTACTACCAGTTTCCAATATATACTTCACTGTGATGCTCCTCACTTCCGAGGGAAACATTGCAAAAAAACTCCAGAAAAGAAAAGACTGTGGAAAAAATGGTATAAATACTTTGTTGCAAGTCCTCCATGAAAATGGGCAACAGTGTAATACATCCAAATGTAGCCCCAGTAAAGTATGATGATACGGTATTCAGTCATATCAGAATATCATGGGTTTTTCTTTGTCTCAAAAGTAGCTGGTAACTATGAGTGTGAAAGTCTTATATGTACTTATATACTGTTATTATCCATCAATCATCCTTAAACGATAATGCTATTTTATTTTCCATCACGGCTTAGTTCAATTATACTTATGAAAAAAACATATATGCTACTCCAATGGAAGTACTTTACGTTTGTTAGGTACTTCTTCACCTTACTATTATATAATCTTATTATCAGTCACTTGGGCGGGTTTTCTACTTATGTAATTGTTTTGCATTTAATAGTTTTACTCAAAGTAGAGTTTTGAATGCATGACTTATGTATGTTCTTGCATCATTTTGTAAAAAGCTGGATTCATTCTACCTGAACTTTGAGTGTACCTTGCATGCAATATGTATGCACAAGTCTCGGTGTTACGTAATCACGGGTCCTACTTTAGGCCCTTTACTTCAGCTGGAGTAAATGTCTTCACTCAGCTCTAATTATGGCACCGCTGACAAAACACGGTTAACCCAAAAGCTGCACATTAACAGTCGTCTTTAAGTGAGTTGCCGTGAGGTAAAAGCCTGCACAGCCCTCTCGGGGAACGCAGACCTTCGGCATGGGACAGGTTGGGCAGGTACGCACATGAACACACAGGTGACTCTCCTGTAGGTGCGGCCGGTGCAGCCAGCAAAACTGCATTACAGCTTTTATTTCTTCTGCTGGATTGTTAATGATTCATCAGAACATGTTCAACAAAGGAGCTTAGGATTGCCACAATAAAGACAATGCATGTTGTTAATTACGCATCTCAGGATAAATATTGGAACTTATGCATTTGGTTACTCAATATGTATTGCCTCTTAAACTGTCCTTATGGCTCTTATCTATATAACAAGCTGTAAATCGGCTTGGTGGTTGAAATGCACTTATTCCAAGTTGCTTTGGATAAAAGAGTCAGCTAAATGACATGTAATGTAACATAAGAAGCACTACATGCACATTATAAATAGGATAAATATTTCACCTCATAAATATGTCATTAAAGATAAAAAACAACAACAACTAAGAAAGTCATGAGTCAAAAGGAGAACTAAAACATCTGCATGTCGTTCGTCAGCTGGAAGGAAAAACTCAGCCGGTGAGTAAGACCAGACGAGACCTTTCCAAACCCAAACCAACAAACTGATACACCGGCCTCGTCAACGTCAACTAGGTCATCGAGTAAACACTCTGCACACGACACCCCAGAACCCGTTTTTGCATCTGGTTTGGCAGAGAAAGAAAGGGAGGAAAATAAGCAGGGCGATAGTCACTCTCGCCCTCGACATGTCGTGACAACAGGCTCCCTTTTTTTTTTTTGTTCACGGCGCGCAGCCGTAAAAAAGGAATGTGCTTTTGTGACAGATTTCGTCATGTTTCAGTGGCAATTTCTGGACTTGACGCGCACAAAAGAAAGCGGGCCGGCTGTTTGTACGGTTGTAAACTGTAAAAGTTTTAGAATGAATGCGGCAGAAAGCAGCTTGTGCAAAAATCAAAAAAGGACGTTTTATTTGGGTCAACATAAAAGAAGGTTCAGCACAATAAACATATTTACAACATTTGTACGCATATCGTATCTTTAACACATCCGGGGCTGTTTGCTGCTCAAAAGACATTTTTCCTTTTCCCTCCCAGGAAAAAGAAGGAAAAAAAAGCCCAACGATTTGATTCCAAACCATCTGTTTGAACCATTCGAATTAGACCGTTGGCTCCACAGATGTGTCAAGTGTAGATTACTTTCCATCATCAAAGTGGGGCTCTCAGTTTTCATGCAAACAGGTGTCCCAAAAGTCAGGCTCCGAGGTTGTGTTCCTCACAGGAGCTCGGTGCTGCTCTTCTCCGGTTGCAACGCGTCGGCCGGTAAAACTTTATCTGCCAAACAGCCACAATAGAAACGTAGAGAACGAGAACTGTGACTGCCGAGGCTTCAAAACGAAGCTAAAAAACAAACAAACAGATTATTCAGTTTGCGATAAAAGAGAAAGCTTTCAGTCCATGTAGTCGAAATCCTCGGGGATCCCGAAGGCTTTGTCGATGCGGCTGTCGTCAAAGGAGAACTTCTTCTTCGTCCACGACTTGATGGCGAAAACGTTGTCTGAAGACAGGAGTGAAGATCTTTGTTTACATGAGACGAAATACATTGATGACAATTCATCTAAACAACTGCAGTTTGTTTGACTAAATGAATACCCTTGATGGTGATTGAATATAACTACACAAGGCTCTGTACAAAGGATTTTCAAAGAACATTATTTAGAGATAATTTAGAGTAAAATAGTTCTTGATTATTTGATGATGCACGACGAGGAAGGTTAATGTTTGCAATATAAATCAAGTCTTACAAGGATAACGCGTCATCATATTAAGCACACGTTACATTAACTGCATAATCAATCTGTATTTGAGTCACGTATCCGTCGATAAGATAACGGCTCACTGTGGCTCTAAAAATCACAAATAACCAGAGAATCAGGAGACAAGCAGCGGATGTTTCCCCCGTTTGAAGAACAAATCAAACAGCTTCCTGTGGATCAACGCCAGTCTTATCAAAATCTTAATCAACGCTCTGAATCATGCCTTTAACTCACTGTGCTTTGGCTCTGATTTGACAAAGAGCACGTCAGGTGCAAGTGATTAACTGCGTCTGTGTGTGTGTGTGTGTGTGTGTGTATAAAGATGCCAAAGGGCGACCGAGTCAAAGCCACCGAACACCATGTTTTGAAGAATCATTACGCGGAACGGCGTCGTTACTTGAAGCCCTGCAGGACTCCGTTGCGGGAAGCTGAAATAACGGAAGTTCAGCGTTTGGTTTGAAAACCCAAAGCGTGTTGATTCCACTGAAAATGAGTGAGGAAACACTTTGTGTGTTTGTTGAGTCTTGTGCGAGTACGAGTCCTGAAACAGGCGGAAATGACTCAGAGCTTTTTTTTCTTCTTTTTTTTTTTTTTTAAATTAGAAGCGAGAGTGTGTCGACAAAAAAAAAAAACCTACAGTGTGACTTTGCACAGCATTTAGGAGGCACGTTTGACCCCAAAGAGTCAAAGCACCACAGGACCGGCTAATGGTCAGCTGTCTCCACGGTTACCGCTCAGGTCAATGAATGCAAGCAGACGGGAGAGGACACGTTGGACAAAGTGTGCTTACAGCTTGTGCTTTAAAAGACTAATCAATGCATTAAGACTTTCATGGATCATCAGGAACATCAACAACAAGGCAACAATTTGTTTTAAATGTTCACTGATTCCAGCTCATGAAATGATAAGAAACACGAAACAGATACCTCATAAAAAAAAAACTAATTTAAAACCTTATATTGTTGCTGTTGCATTATTTCCTTTTTATCGAAATTGTATGGCCCAAATGATTTAAATGTATTATTCTTTACTAATAATAATATAGCATCCACATTTGAGAAGCAGAAACTATCAACTACCAACCAAGAGAACGGCCTTAAAATTGAACTAATTTAACTAATTTTCTTTCCAGAAAGTGCTTTAAAAAGAGCAAAGGACTCACCTGTCCACCTGGAAACCGCTTCCTTTGCTACAACATTGGATTTTCCTGCAAAACAAAATGTGATCAATATGTGCTTCATACGTTCGGTCTGCAGTGTGTCTTGTTGTGTAAAGACTGAAAATAGTTTGCAGAAACGGAACAACAACATCCACGCTGTGCTGCAGACCTGCAGCGCCCATGAAGGGAGTCTGATTTATGCTCATACTCAACTCATAAGTGCTTAATGCAGACGAAAACATTTCCTAGTCCAGCAGAGCCCAACACTCAACAGTAAACACAAGGGGAAAGTAAGCAAAACAATCACCTTCAGATGGTCGGGCAGCTGCAGCCACTCGATGAACATGTGGCAGGTGGACTATTAAGACTCGAGTGGACAGTTTGGCCTAAACGCCACCTGCAGCTGTGGCTGGGAGCAGCTCGCTCGCAAGCTTAAAGTGACACTTAAAAGGGGATCGTAGAACAACAGCAGGTTGCAACAAACGTTGAGCGGACCCTCGTTGGGCTGCGACAGAGACTGGGGGTGCAGCTCCTGAGGTTTGGGCTGATTTCTTCCCAATTTGTCACAGAGAAACACCCCATCCACCCCCCCCCCCCCCCCCCCCCACAAAAAAACTAAAGCGTTATGGTCCAAGGACACGATCATCACGATTGTGCCATCGAGTCCGAGCGACAGCCCCGTCAGCATTTATTGAGTGTCAACAAAGAAAAGCACACATTGATACCCACAAAGATAAATAGCAGCCGCAAGGGAGAGGCACCATTCCAAAGGCTTCTGACTCACAGGCCCGCGCGAGCCTGGGTGACTCATTTTCGCGTTACATAATCCTAAATTCATTCAGACGACATAACAAACGGCACGCAAATATGTCAAATATCTACCGGTAGAAGTTTGTTCAGCGCAAAGCCGTAAACAAAGGAAGTAAAAAAGGAAAGGTGAGTCATTTCTTACGAATGACCCAACACAGAAATAAATCAGTGTGCGGTTCCCTTGCAGCAGGGCTTTAAATGACAGGAACAAAGTCCCACACGTCTTAACTTTGCTTGCTCACAGTGTCGCGCCGGTTGTGCACCTGTGAACTCCACCTTTCACACCTGCTGTGTGCGCGGCCCGACCAATCCGGCTTCAGGAAGAACCTCGTTTGTCCAGTCGCTTTCCCACGGCTTAACGTCTTGTGCGATATGATACACTACGTGTTAGTGGTCCTGATGCTTTATTGTTTACGCGAACACACAAGGCAACGCGCCCTCTTTGCCACAGGTCGGCTGTCACATGACCCAGAGCCATGACGTGGCCTCGCCGTCGTCTTTTCTATAAACTTTCGACGCTGAACTGAAAAAGGTCAGAGGTTGCACGTGCATTTAGAGGCGAGGACTCCGGTGTGACAGTCAATTAAGTGTAGTATTTGTTCCTGTGGGGAAGGGACTTTATTGCAGCCCTGGTTCATTGTTGCTCCGGTTATTGGCGGTTTTAAGTCCCTGGAGTGCACGCCATGTCCGTAAAAACATAAATGTCCACCTTGTTCCCAGGTGGTATTTTTATCACTCCCATATTTGACCGTTTGCGGGAGACTTCCCTGAAATAGACCAGCCCCTCGTGCACAATTCTCCATTCATTGCCGGGCGTGAAACCACTAGTTTAAAGTAGGTCGAGTGTCTCTTGGCCGTAGCACAACTCTTCTGAATGAGATCAAATTAAGAAGCACCGTCTGCCCTCACGAGTCCCCGATGTTGGAAGACGGTCTACTGTCTTTTTCCTAGACGAGTCATATCTACACGTGTGTTATGAACACACATTACGGACCGAGCTTGTGAACTCCAGCGGCATCAGCTGATTACGCCACGTTAAGACACGAGAAGAATCAAAAGACAAGAGAGGCGTCTTCCGGTGCTCGATGGCCACGGTAGTACTTACTCATGTCCTCGATGACCTCGGGGTCACACTCTCGGTACTTCTCCAACTCGGCCTGCAGCCGAGCTCGCTCCTCCTTCAGGGCCTGCAGCTCCTCCTGCAGAGCGCCTCTCTCCTTCTGCACAGACACGGGGCATTTAGGGGTTTTATCAGGAGAATAAACATTACTTCTTTAATCGCTTGGTTAGGAAAGAAATATATATATGTATATAGATTTTATACACACACGTTTTTCCCAACAAGGTGGAAGCGTGAAAGAATATTCTTACTGTATCTTCTCGTCCCACGGTGGCTTTTTCAACAGCTGTCTGCGCAGAGGCTTTCCGCTGTTTCGCTTCAGAAATCTGAAAGAAAAAAAGAAGTCGTAGAGCTTTCCTGCATTCTGCCGTAATACAATACGCGTTTGAGGTTAAAAGTGGTGGAAAAGTGACTGAGAGCAACCAGCAGTCTGGTTAGCACGTCTTCAGCCACAATGAAAGCTTGTAACACCTACATACACACAAACTCAAAATCCCACGATTTTGGTGCAGGTGCAGCGTTATCTTCATGCATATTTTATAGCTAACAGGCCGTGGCAATGGAGCGCACGACATTTTCAAATGTGCACACTCAGCAGTAGGAGTCCACCGTTCAGCTGAGCACATCGTGGCGCTCGTGGTGTCATCGCACCGTCTCGGAGTCGCCGCTGTCTGCCGCGCCGCGGCGGACAGGAAGTGAGACACACCGGAGACGGTCAGAGGCGAACGGTGTCTCTCCCGCCGTGTCAACTCATTTCTGCCATTACGAGAAGCAGCTTCTCATCTGTGCTCATCACATAACGGCCTCAGTGACTGTGGATCAACTCGTTCACAGAAAACACACCCGTTTTATGCTCGAACGCGCCGTCTGCGCTGTGGAGGGACTGCTGCACGTCACCGGCTGTTTAGAGCAGGACGATCTGTCCTGCTTGGGTTTTGTTTGGAAATATCTGCCGATCATGAGGAGGGGGGGAGGGGGGCTAAAACTCACCTGGGCTTGCAGCTCCCCCAGTTTGTGCTTGCAAGTGTTCAGGGCCTTGCTGGGAAAGGCCCAGTAGTAGTTTGACGTGCCCACTCTCTCACAGTCCACCATGTTGTCATCCACCAGGCTCTGCAGAACGTCCTTCACCGACATGGGAGCTTAAGAGCAACAGAGGAGGGGGGGGGGCACACCGCCTACAGTTAAAGACCCACAATCCTTCCAACATTTGTGGATTAAGGACACGAATTGTGGAAGGAGGATTTACAGCAGAGGTGTGAGGCTTCGGAGGCTTTAGGTGACGCCGAATACAACGTTTTATTCCACACGAGGTCTCCTTTTTTCGCGGGGCAAAGCGTCCCACTCAAAATGTTCAACTGAACCCACACATCTGCAGCCTATCTGCTCCCTTTCCTGCTCATCTGAGAGAGAGGATGTAAGAGAGCAGGAGTTCCATCTCGAACAGAGTCAGCGCTGAAATGTGATACTCCCACACGTTTTGCTCTGCCGATCCTCTGTTAAAACTGAAAGAGCTCATCTGCTGCGTCGAGGGCTGAGAGGATGTTGAAAAGCAGCGAGAGGATTATTTTAAAGCGAGGGTTGAAAATGAAAAAAACACTTCGAATGGTTTGACCAAGCGTTTCGTGTTATTTAAATAGCTTTTTCGGGGCCTTCGGCCTTCCAATGGTCGCCAGTGTGTCACTGCGACTCTTTACTCAGCTGAAATGAGATCACTCCCCCCTTTTCTCTCTTTCTCAACAGAGAAATGTGCCCCTAACACAGATCTCTTGCCCCCCCCCACTCCCTTCCCTCATCACTGACTAACTACATCATGCCCAAGGGAGACCAAGACATGTGCTTTTAATCACAGTAACACAATCCAGTTTCCCCGGATTAATGTTGCGTCCACTTGCATGCGTGTGCTTCTCAGTCCTGGATGCTTTTAGTTAGTTCATACGTCTGCAGGGCTGCAAACAATTAGTCCATTAGCAGTTCCTTTTAAGCTCCTGTTCACTTCAATGAAGTACATTTCTAATGAACACAAGGTTTAAAGTTGTGCTTCTTTGTCATTCATTGCAGAGAAACTCAGTTTTAGAGCCACGTGTGTCGATTAAAATCAACTTGAAGATGAGAGGCAGTGCGGTACACAGCCTTAACATGAGAGCAAATCAAAAACACAGGTAAAGATGAACTAATAGTACATGACGCTTTTCCCCCCTAGAAAATCTTTCCCGTCTCCTGCTCAGACTCAACTCCCACATGCGTGTTTTCCTTTTCTTAAAATAGAGCAATGTCTATACAAACCATTAGATTTATTTTATTTATTTATTTCGTGGCAGCCAGCGAATCCGAACGCCAAAAGAGCTGGACACACATCAACGGGCTGCTTAAACTCTCCGTTACTCACTTATTCCCTTCGTCTTAGGGGCGATCTTCTCAATGTCTTTCAGCTGGAACACATCTTTCTGCAAGAAGAATAAGAGAACATGTTTTTGAAAAGGATTAGTCTTCCTGTCCTGTTCTTTTACATGTTTGCCTGATATGAATGTTTGTAAAGTACTTTTCTTCTTCTTATTTATTAGTAGCATATTGTTACTTGATCATAATTACTTCTTGTACTAACAATGACAATTCCATTGAAAACAATGAAATCTATTATTCTAGAATTATATTATTGACTTTGTTCGTCCAGATTAGTAAGTGTGTCCACCATCTATAAAAAGGACCCCATGACCAAGTTATGTGTTCACGCCAAGAACAAACTGTTCTGCATCTGTTGAAGGGTTTAAAATTAGAACACAACAACCTCCTCAGCATCACTCCAGCGTGAAGCCTCTGCAGGTCTATTTATGTTTTAGTGGTTGTTTGCATGATGGCCTTTGTCTTCCACACAAAGAGATGGCTGCCTAAAGTAATATCAGCAAATTTTAATAAAATAGTGTTAAACAATGACTCACCGTTTCAAAGAAAATCTCCATCATGCGAGTTCTCTTCTCCTCCAAACTGAGTCCTTTCTTCTTCGACTGGAACAGATTTGAATAGCATAATGTCAGCTGTCACCACATTAAAGTTACACTAAACACTGTGTGACGGATTTATGCGTGTGCCTTGTTGTTGTTGTTGATGTACACAGCTTCAGGTCGCAACACTGTACTCGGCGAGATACTATATATGACGTAATTATAATGCATTATTCGTGCTGCAGGCTAATGTGCATTACCCGAACGTTTACCGTGTATTAACAGATGAGTCTGCAGATCAGATACATGCCCCCCCCATTACTGAAACGACGGTGACAACAACGCTGATTAAAAGGTATCGATATAGAACGTGAGATTACGACCGTTGCTGACAATCAACATCAAGTGTGTAACTTTAAAATCGGACGTGATCGCAGGTTAGCATCTTGACTGAAGTCCTCGTTAGCTCGGAGCTAGCTTGGTAATGCTAACATGAAGGTAAGCCTCGGTTGTCTCCGAGACCACTATCAAATCAAAAGCGGCTAAAATGGAATATGTGCTTACCATGTTATTGCGTTGGCTGTGGCGGCAGCGCCTACTGACATTGAGGGCTTAATCACGATATGTTGTATTGCGCTTATGTTTTGTCTGTCACCCAAACAGGAAAGAAATCATTCGTAGGATCGAAATTCCCGCGGAATGCTTGTGCCGCCTTAAAGGATCCTCGTAAATTAATTTTTAATGTCCTGCGTAAAACAAACTTGTTACCACGATGGATGTGCTACATTTTATGTATTTTAGAAAGGTCACAGAAAAATAGCGTATTTGTTCTTCAACGTTATATGATAGGTTGTACCGTACTAAGACGTTCATGTTCCCAACGTTTTGTGTCCTCAGCGTCGTGTTCGATTGAGTCATAATTTCCGACTGTAACTTAAGGCAGCATTACTTTACTGACGGGAAGAGCGACGTTGCTTGGTTTCTGACGCCCTCTGCTGGCTAATAACACACGTTGCTCAAATAGTGACACGACGTGACAATAAACAAATAACAGCAGCTATGCAAGTTAATCATTAATGTATCTTATCACAAGCTGATGTAAGTACACAACGACACCAAAGTAATCAAAAAACACAACTCATTCCTGTGGGCACTTTAATTCCATTTGGCATTACAAATATAAACAGGACAATGGAAACAAATCATCTAACAGGGTTGTGTAGAAAATGGATGACCAAATGCACACTGAAAACGACTAAGGCTTTCCAACAGGAGCACAGTGTCCTTTTAACAACACACACACCTCAGCTGATGAACTATAAATATTGCATTTTTGGAGGATTGATCAATTTATTTTTATTAGTAGGAAAGGGGTGAATGTGATCGCAGCCCTCTGATAATTGATTCAACCTGAATTTCAGCCTGATGAATACACCTTAATACACCATGATGAATACACCTTTTCAACATTTCAGTGTCTCTGCCATTGGGATCTTTGCACGGAACCACACCAGATTTTTAAAATCAACGTCTACTGGCTTTTGTTTGGTAACTTAATTGATAACAACACAATCTCACTTGTCTTGCACAAACAAACAAATAGTGTGTTTTTTAGAAAAAGAAAGCTTACTTTAATAACCACATGTTTATTCAATGACATTGTATTTGAAACAGTTCTTCCCTTCATATTAGATTTGATCAATTTAAAAACATTTTCATTATTGTGCACAGCAGCTTTCTGGCACTTATTAGTAAAGACAACATGCACAGAGAAGCTTCATCATGCTCTACAATAACCTGCTACCTACAGTGTGTGTGTAATATCGTTGTTTTTTAAGTGAACAGGCAAAATGTGAGAACTTTTAAGTGCATTTAACAGGAAGCTGCAGTCACTGGAACTCGACTACCTCTTAATGTTAAAGTAATACGAGTCATTAACTAACTTAACAGTGTACGACCAGTGTTTTTTTTTTTTAGAAACAAGTGCAATAACGTAATTATTTTTCCAGTTGTCCTGCCACCTGACAGCAATTGAAAAAGGTCTAACACATGTAGCTACAACACTAAAGCTTTATTTTTCTAAACTTGTGAAATTCAAATGGAATGTGAACAAAGGTCGCGAACGTCGCTTCGAGTTGCATTAAATCCGTGAACGCGGCACAGCGCGAGCGCGAAACCTGCCGGCGGCGCGCCGTCCTTAACGGGTGCGTGCAGGCGCGTGCGCGTGCACGTGCCCTCGTGTGTCTGTGCAGCGTAGAGTGCGCGTGGCCAACAGACAGCGAGAGAGAGAGGGGCTACTGCAGGTAGCGGTAGACTTTGAAGCAGTGGTTGCCGGAATCTGCGACCACCACGTGTCCGTCGGAGGTGAGCGCGAGGCCCTGAGGGCCGTACAGCGGGTCCGCCGACGTGTTGATGTAAGAGAGGAACGAACCGCTGCCATCAAACACCTGCAGGGGGAGAAATTACGAATTCAGCTTCACCCGTTTTATTCCATTTGTATAAATAGAAGTTGTCCAAAGCGACCTATACGAATGAGGTCAATTATTATATGTGCCAATAAAGGAACAATTTTTGCCTCCCCGATGACCAACACAGCATCATATAGTTCACAGACATTGCATTATGGGAGCGTCGCTTCTGCTGTATTATACGTTTGTGCAACTCATACGAATAAATGTTCTTGGAAATCACTGAGATATATCTTAAAATGGTGAGTTTTTACAAACAGTGGTTGTTTTTGCCACTGATTTTTTAAGCCAAAAAAAGCTTTACTACTAATTTCATGCATTTGTATTTTATTTTTTACTATGTTGCTTGACAATCATCAACACATCCCAGACTTTATTGCAGTTTTTAAACTCACTTCTTTCCCTTCATGGACGTTGGAGCAACTCTTTAAAAAAAAACTTTGCAAAGTGAGGCACAAGATTTCAGCGATGACCTTTCGCACCGACCTGTATCCTGCTGTTGCCCCAGTCGGCCACTATGATGTTTCCGTTGACGTCCACCGCCACCCCCGTGGGGGCGTTGAACTGGCCGTTGCCCTCGCCGTTTGAACCAAACTTCAGCAAGAACTCACCTTCGGTGTTGAACACCTAAATAAAGTTCATTGGGATGAATCAACCTACATTGGCGTTCTCAATGATTTGATTAGATGCTAGCATCGGGAAAAATGGCTAGGTATTTGCAATAGAAGAAGAAAGTTTCTTTAAGAATCATCTTTAAGTAGTTCAACACACTTCCGCCGCTCTGATGTTACACTCACCTTGACTGAGTGGTTGTGGAAATCTGTCACAATGATTTCATTGTTGTTGTTTACAGCAGCAAAGTGAGGCCCTTAAAAAAAAAAAAAAAAAAAAGAACATGGAGAAAAGTTTTAGATATTTTTCATTTATCCATTTCACACGGGCAGTTTGGCTTAGAAAACAAGGGAAAAGGTTTTATTTCCATGCAAATTCCTCTATTCTAAAGTGAATGACAAAAACAAAACCATACTTCTTTTTCCATGACCGGTTGCTTTTTTGAGGACAGTCGAGTAAAGTCCACGTTTTTAAGTGATCACATTATCACTTAAAAACAGGGAATCGGGTCTGAAAACCCCTCGGAAGTCAAAAAGGACGACGGGAGCTCCGTGGTTTCGGGTTCAGCATTCGTCTTCATTCCACATGCACGTGTGTGCGCGCGCCGGTGAGACCGTGCACACATTACCATTGAGTGTACCTGCAAACTGCCGGTCGCCGTTGCCTCGGTTACCGAACTTGGTGACCAGCTTGCCGTTGAGCTGGAAGATGAAGACGCAGCAGGCCTTGTTGTCCACCACGATGACGTGTCCGTTCCTGTCCACCGACACGCCCTTGGGGCCCATCAGCTTCCCCGAGCCGACCTTGTTCTGGAGAAGGAGTGGGGGGGGGGGGTCACAGTAAAGGCCGATGCATTTCAAACCCCCCTTTTTTTTATACAAAAGTTATTAGTACATCAGATACTACAACTATGACGAAGGATGAGACGTGAAATCCCGACTTACTTTGAACTTGCCTTCGCTCGAAAAGATGCTGACCCACTTGTTGTCGTAGTCGGCAATGATGATGTCACCGTTTGGGTGGATGGCCACGCCGGTCGGCCGCTGCAGTTGACCCGGCGTCCTGCCGCGCACGCCGAAGCGACTTTTGAAGTGGCCGTCATTGGAGAAGATCTGCGGGACACACGGGCACACGTTAAAAGATGTCGAAATAAATAAAAAACAAATGTTAAATGAATCCGTTTTGTGTTCGTTGTTTTACAACCATCAAGGCTCTGAGGAGGCGCGACTGCAGCTTATTTCCAGAGAGACCACGTTATCCGGGCCGTGACTAAACGCACGTCACGCAGCTGGATCTGAAGGCCGAGAGCAGCTTCTGCACAGGTGTGTTTCGTACCTGGACACACTGGTTGTTGCTGTCTGCGATCAGCACCTTTCCCGTAGAAGAGGCAGCCACTCCCTGAAGGTTGGTGAACTCCCCTTTGTTTCTTCCCTTTGTGCCTTAAAAAAACATATGTATAGTAATATAACACAAGTATATTAATGCACGACGCAGACTACTATATATTTATGAATTCAATTGAGTGAGACTGTACATTTGCAAATGTTTAAATTGTTGTATATCCCTTTTGAAACGATGTATATTGTATACAATCAATAGACCAATTCTTCAGTTGTTTGTTCATTCATTCATTAGACTGAAGATTTGACTTGTTGGTCTTGAACGCAATGTCAAACTTATATTCAAAATTTGAATTTTATATTCAAAAATGGTTTCGCAGAAGCGTGTAATACATTCAAATCAAGGGACAAAATGGGAATTCAAAATATAAAGGGTCGGAAAAAATGTCATGGAAGAAAAATGTCAAAAAAAAAAAAAGTAAAAAATTATTAGGTCCAAAAATATTTGGGAAAAAGGCAATATATAAGGTCGAAAAATGTAATGGGAAAAAAAAGTAAAAAAATATTAGGTCAAAAGTTTTTTTTTTTAAATGGCCAAATATATTGGGTCAAAAAATGTAATGTAAAAAAAAGTAATATTAGGTCAAAATACATTTAGGAAAAAAATTCCATATATATTGGGTCGAAAAATGGCATGTAAAAAAGTACTATAAAAAAACATCCAAAAGTTGAAAGATGTTGGATGAAAATATTCTTTTAAAAATACTCAATTTGGTTTTTACCGATTTTAAAACACTGCACACCAAATATTTTCTCACCGATTCTGAAGATGAGGTCGTCTTCGATGGGGTTCTCTTTCCTCCTGCCTGTGCTGTACATGCTGGCCGGCCTCTTGATGGCCTTCTGCTTGACGTGTCCGCTGCCCGGAGACTTCAGCCTCTTCTTGACGCCTTCTGACGTCTGCGACACATCTATGGATTTGGTGGCCTTTATCTTAAAGGGGCTTCCTTTGATGTGTTGGTCGTACAAACGCAGCGATAAGTTAAAAGTCCCCTCTTTAGCAGCCGTGAACAAGCACTCGTAGGTGCCGTTCTTGTTGTCCAGTATGTCCCCTTCCCCTCTGCTCCCGTCGGGGGAGGACATTTCGGCGGCGATGACCGCGTTGCCCATTTTACACAGCTCCCCGTCTTTGTCCTTGGTGGTGATGGTGACGGAGGTGGCGACGCCCACCACGCAGTGGCGCAGGCCCTCGCCCGTCGCCACCGTCTCGGAGGCCACGGCGTTGGTCGTCAGGATGGTTCCCAGGTTGTGGATGGACTTCTTCAGGCCCTCCGTCTCCACGGCGAAGTCCAGCTGGTCGTTCTCCCCCGGCCGCAGCGGCAGCTCCTGGCCGGCCAGCTCGGCGAGACGCTCGCTCATCTGCTTCTTCACCAGCAGCACCTCGGCCTCGGTGCCGTGGCTCAGGGCCTGCTGCGCGAAGTCGCAGCTGCTGTGGATGCCCTCCTGGCCCTGCAGCAGAGTGTCCAGCTGGGCCTGCAGCACCTAGTGACACACACCAGGGGGCAGCAGAGTTGCCGTGCGGTTTTAGAGGGACTGAACGTAAAAAACAAAGCCGACTGCAGAAGGGAGAATCCGGGCGGATTGGGGTTGTGGGCTCGGATAGTATGCAGAGACACGTATTATGTGCATGAATCAATAGTTTCACCTGATCCCACAAACCCGTGGCCAATTACTCATTTCTAGCCTTAAAAAGTTGTATTTCTCAAAAGAAGTTCGTTTCTGGGACATTGGCCACTTTAAAGCACCAAAACGGACTCACCATCATCGCACCATCGCACTCCTTCTCTTCTTCTTCTTCTTCTTCTCCAACAAGAGCGGCCATCAGGCCACCTGTCACCCAAATGGGTCCAACCCTGCACTATCTCGCTCTCTTTGTACCGATTCACATGCTCCGTGTGGCTGTGAAAACTAGCGTGCAGCGAGAATAGAGAGGAGCATAAAGGCGTTTCTCCCGTGAGCAGCGGAGATGTATGTACACCTCGCTGGTCACATGACACACCCAGAGAGCGCACGCGCTCCATCTGGCCTCCAGCCAGAACAGAGGCGAGAGTCACATTTCCCACTTTCCCTCGAGCTCCAGTGTTTTGACTGGAGGAGGTGAGGGAGGGGGGGATAGGGGGGGGTCAGCAGGCTTCTCACCAGGCTTTACAATCATTAAGTTGATGGCTATTTCTATATTATTTCCTTTTGTTATACAGTCAAATAAAAACAACCTTTTTAAGAGGTCAATAGCAGACGCAAAGTGAGTCAACTTAAACCCCCCCCCCCCCCCCCCCCCCCTCTTTTCGTCTTTTTCCGGCCCGTTTACCCTCCAGCACGCCGTGTCCCCTCACCTTCTGCTTGAGGCCGTAGTTGACCTCCAGCTCCATCAGCAAAACGCTCTTGCGGACATTGAGGGTCTTCTGCAGCTCGTCGAAGGTGGCGTGGATGCCGTCCTCGATGGAGCCTTTCTGATTGGTCAGCTGCTGCAGGATCTCCGACAGCGTCTGCAGGGCTGAGCTGATCTCTGGCAACCTGGAGGAGTCAGGGCAGTCACGTGACCATAGAGGAGGAGGACGGCGATCGATCGTTGCTCGGGTGTAACGTGAGCGGGAGGAGTCCGCCGTACCGCTTCTTGACAGCGTCCAGGTGGTCCTGCAGCGAGGCCTTGTGTTGTTCCACGACGTCTTTGAGAGGCACCGTCGGGTGCTCCCCGTGCTCCCCGCTCGTGCACTCCTCACACATGGCCGTCTCACAGGGCGGGCAGTAAAATTCCATGACCTGAGCGGCAGGAAGAATGAAAGATTAGACTTAAATATGGGCTTGAGGCTCAGTACATTGGATGAGGATGAAACCCACAGACCGCGATGATCCCATGACTGCTTCTTCTAAAGGTTTTACCGCAACATTCTGTGTAAACAATCCTCACAAGATGAATTCAAACTGCTTTTTTGGCCCCTCGACCCATTAAGAATATTTCAAATCCTCAAAAAAGGGAGGATATCATCTTCCCATCAGTCTCGGCTGGTGTTCATTTGCAGATATTAGGGTGCAATGGTGATTACGGTAAACCTCTGCATGTCGGCATTCTTCCTCAATGCGAGGACGTCGGCGTTTTGGCCTCGGCTGATTTCCTGTCTGGAATTCATGATATAAATCTTCCAGCAGAGGGAAGGTCTGGACTTCCTGCTGAAGTCCAACAAACAGAAACCCCCGACGGCGCGTTCGGGGTCTTACGTTGCCGGCGTGGTTGGGGCAGGACAGCAGCCGGGCCGTGGCCACGGTGGCGACGTCGTTAAGGGGGGCGGCCTCCTGGCCGCGGCTGTCCGGCGCCCGCTGCAGCACGTCCATCAGGTTGGTGATGAAGAAGTTGTTCTGCAACGCCGCCACGCCTTTCTCCGGCAGGATGGAGGTCTGGCGGCACACGGGGCAGGACAGCGTGAGGCTGTAGGCCGGGATGTAATTCTGCAGGCACCTGGGAGGACAGAGTGAGGTACAGCAGGTATGCGGTTATTGTTAATATATACACATTTATTCAAGGGTCATTTAGTATCTTTGCACAAGGTAGATTGTTCACGATTGCCAGCGAGGATTCAATGTGACGGCTTCATTTTAGATGCTGTAGAATCTATTTTGCAGTCATTCATGGGTCATAAGGCAGATCCAAAAATATGACAGATTAAAAAGCAGATACATTTTCAAATTTGATGGTTTGGGAATTAAAATGTGCACTTCTGTAAAAAGGTTCCTCTTACCAATTCCGAAAAGCTAACTCACTACAGAAATGTGTGAAACAGATACAGAATCCGCTGCATCGTTCAACTTGACAACTTCGACGGCTCTCCAGAAGCAGCCAGAGGAGAAGAATCCGTCGTTTGTGTCAGAAACAAAAGGCCATTTATCGGAGAGGACGGCACCGACACTCCCGCGTGAAAGAGGACTCGAACCTGCCCAAACGCTGCTCCACTCGTCGAGTCTCATTGAGTCGGAGACCTGAACGCGCCACGGCGACTCACACTCACCCCTCACAGAAGGTGTGCAGGCAGGGCAGCACTTTCGGGTTCTCGTAGCGGTCCAGACATATGCTGCAGATCAGGAACTGCTTGTCAATCTGTCGGACCACGGGGCTGGGAATAGTGGAGCCTTCGGTGGCCATGCTGAAACTCGGACATAGGAGTCCCTCTCGCTCTTACCCGGCACCCTGCACAGAGAAACAGAAGATGGGAAGTCTTTGGCCATCGGCGTCCGAGACCTCGCCGCCTGCTGCCTCCCGGGACCAGAACGCTTTCATTCTTGTATCCAGTTTTTTGAAGTTGTAAAAACAAAACTACTTTCTGATGGCGCGCGGTAGAAGAGGTGGTGTTTTTCTGAGGGTTATCAGCGATTCAACCAATCACCACCATCATGGCAAAGCAGCCCCCCCTCAGTCATGTTTATATTTGGTTGACTCATATAGGTGGACATTTGTGACCAAGCTGCAGCATTACCAAGTACCAGAATTAGGTCGATAATGGTCTAACCTACATGAAAGTCTGTGAAGATGCATTTGAATGAATTCATCTCGCTTGGCCGCAGGTGCCGAGAAGGAGCGCATTAAAGTCAGAGCAGTTCAGAGAAAAAGCACTTTTAGTGATAAATATTTGATTATGAAGTGAAAGCACACACAGAAAATGTGTCGCGGCTTTTATCGTCTCTCCTCGTCAAAGCCGGCCACAGAACCGGGCCACAGAAACCGGGCCGACGACAGGAGAACCCAGTGGGACTGAACCTCTTTTCTACGCAGCGTTCTCTCCTTCTGCTCCACCACAAAAGCCTCCACCTCTCTCATAAAATCTGACCCGAGGGGTTAAAAAAGGACACCCGACACACATTCGCCGGCGTCAAATGGGACATTACAAAAGTGGGATGACTCAATCCTGGAGACAGCCAGAAGCGGCCCTGTGCTGACGGTGCACAGAGGAGGGAGGAGGAGGAGGGGTGGGGGGGGGGGTGTATAGGGAGGAGAGGGATGGGGAGAGGGGGGGGGGGGGGGGGTGCAGCAGCCTCGCTTTGCTCTTACATAATCAGATCCGCTTCCTGCTGGATGGAGCCGTCAACTAAAACACGCAGCGGGAAAAAACAAAGCAAACGACGGAGGCTGCAGTGGAATCCTCCCCCCTCCTCCGACGTGCCGGGACTCCTGAGCAAGTTAGAAACATGCAGGAATTCCAGCTCGAGACGAAAGACTCACAGTTCTGCATCCGCACGCCGATCAACAGGCGTCAGGCGTCAACAAAAAAAAACAAAAAGATCCCTCCGACACGACGCTCCGCTCCGGGCAAATAGGAGACGATGGGTGGCGTTTGAGGGCAACGGCTCCTCTGTGTGTGTGTGTGTGTGTGTGTGCGCGCACACAGAGAAGTCGTCTCTGACAGCATCTCTTCAGATCCCTCCCTCCGTTACTCCCCCTCAGCGAGCCATCATTCTCGGCCTCAGTTAGCCACATCCCTCTCCCTCCCCCCCCTCCGGGTCTGGAATAAATGCCGTCTCACTGCGGCGCAGCGAGGATGTGCAACATCAGGAGAGTGTGAGCGAGTGCTGGCTGTCGGACGGTTATCTAACAAATGGAAGAAGAAAAGAAAGAGGAGGCGCAGGACAGCAGTTTTGCGTCCCCGCCACAACCAATGTAGATGAAAGCCAAAGTGAGCTTTGTTTCTTGTGTGTGTGTGTGTGTGTGTGTGTGTGTGTGAGAGAGATGCTGACTCACTGTACTTGCAATGACGGAGCAATAAAGTACGCAGGTAAAAAAAAAAAAAGAAGCCATTTCAGATACAAAAACACAAAAAGGTTTGAGGAAATTTTCTCAAACACCATCCTTCATCATTAAAAATAATGCCACTGGTTTTTGTCCGTTCTGTTGCTTCATTTAAAATGTTATTATCCTTTCACCAGCCGAGAAAACGCTCTTCTCCATCCATTAGCCAAGAACATCGGGGAAGCTCTTCTTTCAGATTCAGCGTTTCTACCCTTTTTTCTTTAAAAGAACCTCGGTGCATGTTGACACAGTCCTTTCACGCGTCCCGTCACGCCCCGTCACGCCCCGGCGGCGTCGAGGCCTTTCCAGCGACCTCGTGGTGTAACGACCGCCAAACTCAGTCGGAGGGACACAACGCAGAAGGGCCGAGCACCCACTAGCTCGCTGTGAAGCGCCGGCAAACACACCGGCACTGATGCGTCGAGACACTTCAAAGACCGCAGCGAAAACAGCATTTCCAACTGACTTGGTCGCTGGAACCGAACAGAAACAACTCTTCTTCCAACAAAGGAAGCTTTAACCGCGAAGCTTTACCCGCTGTACGCAGAGAATCCAGGGCAAGCTGTCGCTCTTTAACCAACTCATGACCAACTGACTCGTGACCTGCAGGCGAGGTAGTTAATGGATGACCCGAACGCGTGGACCTAATGTTGACGTTTAACTGGTTACCTTGGAGACGGCCGTGCAGGAAACGTCAACGGGTCACCAAAGTCCACGCGGATTCACGCTAAAAGGGAACCGTAACTGTACAAAGCCCGTCCAGCTCACGGCCTAAACTCGGCACTGTCATTCTTCGTGGGCCAGATCGTGTGGTTTGTTGAGGCCGTGTCTTTCCAGTCTTTATGCTAAGCTAAGCTAACGCCATCCAACAAACCAAAGCACAAGCAGAGCCGTCCTATCGACGTCCTACGGCGCCTTCGCACTCAGAGAATGAAACGCTGCACTCTGAATGAATGAATGAAGAAGGAAGTCAAGGAGTCACGTGACGCCATATCTGCCTACCGCCCATTCTGGGGGCAAAAGACAAGACGTGCATTACTTTTAATTACTCATAAAATCCCTGTGATCGGGAGATGACGACACACGAGCCGGATGCTGCTCTGACTGATACTAAAAAGGCCATAAAGAAACTATGCAATCATTCAAACTGATGTCGGCAGTTATTGTGTTTTAAATCCTCTCAGCACCTCAAGCCAGATGGCGGGTCCGTTGGGCTTATGTCCACGGTCACCGTCATCAGATAGACAAAATACTTAAATTACGACACTCACTCTGCGAAGTCACAGCTAAATAATTAAAAAACACGGACTTTTAAAAAACAATGAAGGGTTTGCGTAGCTTTGTCAAATGCCTTCGATGCTGGAGCGGGTTGCATAGCCCTCACTGCTGAATTATAAGAAGAGTCTGCTGCTAATCTAAAGCATCCACTGGGAACGGGATGATGAGAGATTACAGCGGCAGAGCTGAAGACTCTTTGCAAACCACAGATGAAAGTGGGAGAGGGGGGGGGGGGGGGTTAAGAACTCAAAAGCAATTTAGGGGGTTAAGAAATAATGTTAAAAGAAAAAAAAGGAATTGCAGCTACAAAAAAAAAAAAAATTCACATCCATTCTTGAAAGGGCCATTTGAAAGAGTTGGGTGAGTGAATATATACTGAATGTCATTAGGACACACACACACACACACACACACACACACTGTCAACAGTGCATTCTGGTGACACAAGATAAGGCCCTGACCTGTCTGGCTGTCTAAGTGCGTTATTGCATGTAAGACCAACAGATGTGCTTGCGCACAACTGGACTTAATGTGAAGACAAAATGAACGGTTTTTACTTTTGTTGATCCTTACTATTTTTGCATTAATTAAACAATTATAGATTACATACATACATACACACACACAAGGTGCAATATTCATGTGATTCATTCAAGTCCACCTTATTATTTAACCTTTAGGTTTTGCTCCAATGAATTTAAAATGTGTATCGTGTCAGCTGGTTTTATTTTGGATTTAGGTAAAAATACAAACTTTTTAATCGCAATAACGAGACAGTAAAACAACTCTGAAAAACAAACATATTACTTCTCATAATTAAGAGCTAGTGAGTTTAAGAGCTGGTGGAAAGCGGACATCCATCTATCTATATACCTACGTATCTATCTATCTATGTATCTGTCTATCTAAGGTAGATAGACAGATATAATCTATCTATCTACCTTTCTACTTACGTATTGATCTATCTGTCTATCTACGTATCTACCTATCTACCTACCTACGTGTCTGTCTATCTATCCATCTATGTTGCATAATAAGCTGGACTTTCCCATCACATGAACAATGCACCTTGTTGGCATCGAGACGGAGCAGCTGAGAGCCGACACAAGAGGAAATGAGGGCAAAGCAAATATTTTCTTGCGAGCGTGCAGTAAAGTGCACACCTGCACACTAAAAGTCACATCTGCAGAGTGAAGACTATGTTTTCTTCCCTCCAGTGTGCAAACACCTTTCGGGCAGATACCAGCATATCAAAAGGATCTTCTGTTTAGTAACAATCTGTTTCTGCTCCAGGAACTTTCATTTTCTCTTTCCTCATGTTATTTGTCCATCTTACTCACTCTTCCCACTCCTCCTCTCCGCCTTTCAATCCAAAACAAATCACACTTACTTGAACTCCATGGCTACTCCCCTCTCCTCCTCCTCCTCCTCTTCCTCCTTGTCTCCTCCTCCTCCTCCCCTCGGGGTGAAAAACAAAACGCTGCTCTCGATCCCGTAATCCTCCTCACCTCTGATCAGCTGTAGTAATGTGTGTAATGTGCAGCACCATGTGAGCGGCCTGAGCTGTTGCAGTAATCCACACGGACTGACAGCGAGTCACCGGGTGAGCAAAAAAAGGGGGACGGCTCTACGGGGACCAATCAGAGCGTCTAGTGAGGTCGCGGGAGGCGGGGCCAGTGAGGGCGAGCGTCCCAGAGGCACAGCGAGGAGAAACAGATAAGAGAGAACAGAAACTAGGAAACATTTCATTGACCCTGCATTGTTGTTTGTTTTAGGAAAGTAAAGATGGATCAAGTTGAACAATGAAGTCATGAACATTATTTCCTCTGCATTTCCAAGAAAAGGCTCCAAGTGAACATTAGTTTTCCCTGCAAGGAGTTGCAGTGACATCATTTCTTAACAAAATAGAATAGGTCCAAATTGTCTAAGATGAAATGTAAACGTCTCTGAAGAGCTTAAAATGTGCATATTTCATTGTGTCGTTTGTTTAAGACAAACGTTCCTCAGAGTCGCCCCAAGAATTTGAGAGCAGGCCAAAGTGAAAGTTATTGACACAGTGAAAGCCACAATAACCAGAACAATCCTTTGAACGATGAGTCATGGAACACAAGAAGACAAGAGCCCAAAAGATTGAAACGGCAGTTTTTCCCAGCAGCTAAACAAGCGTGTCACTATCTGTCCTGTTCACTCCAGGGAGGAGGGGGCGCGTGCACTGAAGCAAAGCTGGTAAACAACACAGAGATGACGCAGCACGACCAGAGACTCCTTAACGACAACTACATTACCCACAAACCACTAGGGCAAAACCAAACAACACATTTTGAGCATTAACTGGATGAGTCACCCTATGCACACACACGCGCACACACACACACACACACGCACACACACACACAATCTTATTGGTTATGTCTACTCCCACTTAACCGGATTACTCAGAAAAGGGAGACAGTCATACTAGAAATCAACTCGTTTTAAACGGGGTTTTCTCAAGAAAGCATCGTTTGTCCGTAAGGTAATCCTCTTTTTTTTGGGGGGGGGGGTGGGGGCAGGTTCCTTTTGTGCAACGCTGATATCCCCTGCTGGCTGGAGCACAACATGCACTTTACATCCCGACTGTGCTGGTTTAGACAATGCAGATGGCGACTCACTGAACCAGAGCGGTGCCGGAGAACACAGGAAGTACTTGTTGCTGCAGGGAGAAGAAAGTCTCTATTGAAAAGTGAATTCATCAAAACAGCGTCACAAAATAAACAAACCGTCTATAAGGAGGCGAAGGTGACTACATCCTACACCTTTAAAACAAAAATAATTAACGACTAGATTAATTGTATGATAGTTAAAGTCGCAGCGTTTATGCCACTGCTGATGGAATCTACAGGTAAAAGGGGAAAATAGCAATAAAAGACGTTTTGAATCAGAGCTTCGCTGCGGGTTTGCGCGGCATCCATTGCTAATCGATTCGCTTCAACCGGGCGGCGTAGAGCTGAAGCTCAGCCGATGCACATCGATCCCGAGAGGTCAGAGTTCAACGATGCAGTAACCCTGCAGGGCCTCCAGCCACTGGACAAGCTGACTCATATAAAACATCAAACGTACAAACATCAATAAAATCAAATGTTACCCCACACAACCCGACGTAGCATTAGAAAAACAAGCAATGCAATGGGTCTAACGATATCCCAGTCAGTACTTTTTATAAAAAAAAGTTAAATCTCCATATAAAAACCTATGCCAATGCTCGACGCAAATATCTAATCTAATCCAGCCTTAGTTTAGCTTGCAATGTTTAATATTTGTACACAAGGAAATGCTGAGTTATCTCAGCGGGGGAATATTCCCACTGTTGCAGCGCTGCAGCAGCACACCGCACTGCAGCGTGTGGGAGGGTTACAGCGTGCAGCCATTAATGCATCACCTCCACTTCCAGAGGCTCCCAGAATCACTTATTGCACTCAAGATCCTCTGATGTCAACGAAAAAGCAAAACAGCAGCCGGAGAGAAACGAGGGAGGAGGATGCCCTCGTTGCACCGAGAGAGCAAAATGTGACCCGGAAGGTATCAAGGAATCATCGTTACGAATAAATATCCAGTCGAAGATAAATCCTTGGTAAAAGTGTTCAAGCAGAAAGTTCAGCCTTTTGGGGAATGATTCTATTGGCTTTCATGCTGAAAGTTAGAGGAGAAGGCCCAACATTTTAATATTTATCTACCAAGCACGAAGCAGGAGTTGATAAGTCTTCTTTGGCAGCTCTCGGCTTTAATAGCGTGAAACAACATGACTCCCTCCAAGGACGAATAAAAGAATTCATAGTTCAAGTATTTTCAGAAATAAATCAGTCTTTAAGTGCCATTAATTGCCTGTGCGCAATAAATAATATTCACTAAGGCTCTCAGCATTTATGGCAGCTGAAAAGCAGACATTAGTGATAGTACTTCACTTCTGTGTAAAGCTTATTAAACTTTAATATCAAATCTAATTGCAGTAACTCAAAATGGAAAAATAAAGTAGTTAAATGAAAACATGAACAACCAATTTGACCCAGAAGTCAGAAAGTGCATCGGTACAGAAATCCATTCAAGTTTCTGCATGGAGCTGCAGAGTACTGGGTAAAAACCTGCTGTTGCTTTTAATTGTGTAGCACTTTGTACGATTGAATGCATTTTTTATATTAATCCAAAAATGTAATTCTGAATAAAAAAAAATGCTTCTTTTGACTTGTGCCCGTATTGAAAGTTCATTCTCAGCTCACGTTTTCTGAAGAAAGCGCCGCTTAAAAGATGCAATTCACTCACCCAAGTGCTGTTGTACCCGCCGCGGTGAAAACTACGATGACGCACGCGCACGCGTCAGCTGACAGGCGGTGATCCGTCCGGTACTTTCCCCGCTTTCCGTGGCCGTTCCTCCCCGCAGCGCCCTGCCTGCCGCTCTGCGCACACAAACTGCATCTGGCCCGAGAGCAGCTCCCACCTCGCGCATTAAAGGGACGCGACCCGCCGCCAGTAAAAGGGACGCGACCCGCCGACAGTAAAAGGGATGCGACCCGCCGACAGTAAAAGGGATGCGACCCGCCGACAGTAAAAGGGAAAGGCGCGACCCCCCCCCCCCCCCCCGGCCGGATGTGGCCACAGCCAATCCAGTCGCCTCGTCAATATCACATCCACGTGTAAAAATAGCCTCACTAAATAATTTCTGTTTTTCCCCTCAGTGGTTAAACAGGCTGTGGCAGGTCACGTAAATGAAGAAGAAAACATACAGAATTATGTTTCTTTAATTTATGGTTTTGTATGTAAAAACATCTTGTGATAAGTGAGCACCAAACAAATGGTTTGAATAGCTGAGAGGGAGTTAATTGATGAGGACATACAGATATTCACTGGATTTCCATTTGTCAAGCCGTGCGCTGTGTTGAGCAAATCATATAGATTCACTAAATTTCACTTTCAAGTGTTTGTGTATGTTTGAGTGTGTGGATAGAATTTGAGCGCATTAAGCATTCTGTGTGATTAGTATAAAGTATATCTTTAACCCGTTTCTATATTCACTGCTGATGTTTGGCCTTTGGTGCACCACTGACCTCTGACCTCTGACGGTCTGTTGATCCTCTTTCTTGCCTCCAGTCCAGCTAACGCACTGGATTATTGACAAGGTGGAATTAGTTTTGGGTCTTAAAAATTGAAATATGCACTGTAGAAAGATGAGCGTATAAGAGTCTTTTTGACTGCTGCCGTGTTTATTGTATTTATTTGATTTCTGTGCTCATTATTGAGCACAGAAATTTGCTTTGCTTATTTAACGCACTTTGTCCTGCATTTATTTCATCAATGTTTCCCTACATTTAAAGCTTATCATCATTGTTGGCGTTGCAGATGGTTAAAAAATGCTTCCTAAAATGTCAAGTTATTTTATTGAGAACGAATGCCCGGTGTAGAAAACATAACCTCTCATGAACGACAACTAATGGAATATAAAACATTACAAATGACAGAATTGGTGAAGATCTCCCGACGGGACGTCCCAGCACCGGCACAGCCCCTCCCTTCTCATGAGGAGGATGTTGCCATGACAACCCTAGATTATGCAGCAGTCCGTGAAAGACTCTTTTCAGATTAAAAAAAAAAAAAAAAAGTAAGAAGAAAAGAAGTAAAAGACAGAAACGAGTTTGCATTCCTTTTCCATGACAGATTTGGTGGGATGGAAGAAAGGCGGCGAGGTTTATTGTTTGGATGCGTGGGGGAGGGAGGGATCGAGATGAGTCTAAAGGCCTCACAACTGTGTAGGAAAACTAATGTGGCGTGTGTGTGTGGGTATGTGTGTGTGTGTAGGTGTGTGTGTGTCACACTCAAAGGACACCTGATTAGCATGCAGTGCACAATCACAGACTCGGTGCAAAGATTTATTTATTTATTTTTTTTTACTGCAAGTGACTTTAACTCAAACAGTGAAGATCCACAAAGGCAAGTTGCTCTTAAGAGCATTAAACACGAGAAATGAAGATGTGAAGAGACGAAACTAAAACGGGAAATAAACCGACAACGTTTTCCATTGACTGAACTACATGAAGAATCATGGTATCAGAGAAACAAGCTGTAAACAGCCAACCACTTCACCTTTAACAGACGCGTGTGGGTCCTGTAAACACGGCTGTGCACGTTTACAGTGTGTCCACGTGAGTTTCCGGGACAAAACCGGAACATTCTGACCATAACTTGACCATCGCGTCACGCCGCTCTGGCTGCAGCTGCTGCTGACGTCAGTCCAGCCGAGCATGGCGGGATTACAGGGAGAGACCGGGCGAATGCTGCTGAATAATTGACCACCTTCCTTTGTCTCACTCAAGCTGTTTTGATTGAACGTGTGTCGACAACCAGATTGCAGCAAAGCTTTAACGAGGGGGTTGTAAATGTGTTAAATGCACTACCTAAATCAGGGGTGTCAAACGTACGGCCCGCGGGCCGGAAACGGCCCGCCAGGTGGTTCAGTCTGGCCCGCGGGATAAATCTGTATTACTGAAAAAATAAGAATACGCTTCTATAAAATCTGCAGTTCCTATATTGTCCGCTAGTGGCGCTGTTTCACGTCTATCGCTTTACCCGCATTTTCTGTTGGCCCTTGTACCCTCTTCCGTGAAATGTCTTTGTCAAAAAAGAGAAAAGTCACTGTGATCAGTTTTTATGCATGATGCACTTAAATAAATGGGGTGAAAATGTTGTTGAAATTGCACATTACTTTTCTTAAAAACTCTTAGGTTGTTGATAATATATTTATTAAAAGGACAATTCATTGCATATAATGATTTTTATAATTTACTTCTTCTCTGCACTAATACAAAGAAGAAAGTGGACTTATTGTTAGTTCTATGTCATTTTAGAATGCGTTTACTGGTCTGGCCCACTTGAGATGCGATTAAGTTGTATGCGGCCCCCAGACCAGAATGAGTTTGACACCCCTGACCTAAATGAAGAAGCAGCATCCAAACAGGTCGTTGAACTGTCTCACCCCATGTCCGCCTCCTCCAGGTCTCCGTCCCGTCACGTGGATCTGAAGAAGACGCGCGGGGGCGTTCTTTGAGGCGTGCGTTTCCACGGCATGTTCCTTTAAAAGCGGCGTTCAAACCGGCCGGCTAATCTCAGTGGTGTTGCGATTAGTCTTGCACCGATAATCCCTGCGGCCGTAGTGGAACGAGCGTAGGGAAAGGCCAGCGCGTCGCTGCGTTTTCATTCATGTGTGTTGTTTGTTAAAGGTCGGAGAGGCCTGATGGGAGTTCAGGTCATCGACTGGACATTGCTGCTCCTTCGGCCTATAATAAGGAACGGAACCGCACGTCGGGGCGACGGTAACTGTCGACGACACGTATGGAAGCAAAGGTCCTGGTTGAGCTGCGGGATGAGGAGGGATTGAGAGGAGCGTAATCCCTCGCTCACGGCCAATGTTGATCGGGAGATAAACTGGCCGAGTCACATGACGTTTGACATCTCAGGCTGGACATTGAATGCTGGTTAATGCCTCTGGTTTATAGTTTAAATAATACAGAATCAATCAATCGAAACACAGCGCACACGACACACAACAAACCAACAAGTCCACATGTGGTGTTGTGCCAAAAATAACCAGAGAATCATCAACGTTCCTTCGAGGAACCCGTTGTGATGCTTAGAGTTTAGTCTCTGCCTTCGGTCCACAGCAACAACCAGAAAACCTAAGAACATATATAAAAATATAGAGGAAATAGTATGTGTGCGAAATTTCATTTAAACCTTCAAATGCAGCTGAAGTCACGCGTGTCCATTAACTAGCGGGAGATACTCTGCTGCCCTCTGCTGGTTTACAGACAGAGGCTCAATATTTAAATTGCTTTTGTTTGGTTTTGCTTCACTAGAAATACTGCACAGCCTATAATTTTTTTTTTGTCTGCCACAATAATCAATTTCAACTCAAGGAATAGCATGGCCAAAATAGGTAATGATTTAAGGCCATTATAGACGTTAAAGATCTGCTGTAATCGTACAAAGTTAAATATAAAGTAAACTCAAGTTTTCTGTTTACACAGCAACATAATGATTTTTATTCATTTCTCAGACGTCTTCATCAGAAATACACCCTTCAGTGTACAAAAGGCTTGCTTGGGGTTTAATGGATACCAACAAATGCCACATTTAATCATTTGGTGAGCACAACATCTGTAATACATGTTCGTGTTATTATGGAAGCAAGAAATGATTTGTAAAGCTTCGCTGGAAATGACAGGATGTGACACACTGCGAGCAGGTGGCGGTGGCGGCCGTGGACCTTTTGGGGGTTTTACGCGGCCTTCAGTCAGCGATGGTAATGGGGTGTTTTGGTCCGTTGCCACGGAAACCATCCTGTAACGAGGAAGCAGTGGTGGAAAGGTCGAGTGCGTATGCAAACCCTGCAGCAGTGAAAAGCAAAGGGACGCCATTGTGACGCTTGTTGAGGGGGCGGCATGTTAAGAAGGTGGCAGCAGGGGCCATTGTGGGACACACAAAAGGGCGGTTTTAGGTCAACAGGTAGAACAACTTGAGAACATCCAGCTTTTTTCCACAGCTCTCTGAATCTCCTTTTCCAAAAGGTGAATTTTTAATGCTCAAATTAAAGACGTCTTTATTTACGGCCAATTACCGTAATCACTTTAGAGCCGAATTTGTTTGTCTATAAATGTGAGTACATATTGACTGTATCAAATAAACTTAATTGGAATGCAAAAATATGGTCACAGCCTCTTAAATGTGCTTTGAAAACAAGCGAATTCCTTCAATAATTCTAAAGATAATATCTTTGGGTTTGGACAAAATAAGCGTTGTGAAAAGTTGTACATGCAACATGAATGTTGTTCTGCGACTGGTTTTTTTTTTTATCTCATCGGCTCGTCCCCTTCATTTGCATCACAGGCAACAGGAGTCAACAGGAGTCAACGTGCGCGTCAACACGCTCTGACAGAAGACGTCCGCGCCCTCACGCTCGTCCGGCGCTTTGCACCCTTCATGTTTTTAAAGCCACGTAAACAGATCGATAGTCCCAAAAAAATACTATAACTTTACATTATGTACAAAGGCGTGTCACTGACGCTGCTGCGTGCAGCCGGGAGGGCTGCTGCCTTCGAGGGCGACGGCACGATGCAGCTTGAAAGGCAGGTGGTGGGAAATGAGCAACAAGGCGGAAATGTTAGCGACAGCTAACGACGGTAACCAAGAGAAAAAGATCAATAACATAGTGACCCCCAACGTGACCCCAATTTTGCCCTGCTGTGTTCGCATACGTGTTTGTTTACATCAGAATGAAAACATCTGTTTTATTTTTTCATTGCTCACAATGCCTGCTACTGTCTTTGGATTGGGGGGCGGCCCAATTTGTGCAAAGTGAAAGACAAAGCTAATAACTTAACTTTATTGGCATACAAAATATTGTGTTAATTTGACTCTTGTTGACATTTACACTGTGTCATTTCCTGCTACCTGCATGAGGTACCTAGTCTGAATTTTGGACCGTGCATTTAATAGATATATAATATTTCCCCCTACTTGATTATACGTGATTCTGGAAATTCCTTCCAGGGAACATTGTTCAATTTGTCAGAATAACAGCGGCGCCGTGACTCATACGGGACGAAACAGAGACATAAAATCCGGTTTCACCGAATCATGACTTGTTATTCTTAATCTAGACATTCAAAGCAGGATGTCACATGACCTCTGATCATTTCAGTGATGTTTCAATGGTTTTCTTTGTTGTGTATTTGATTACAGTACACAGGAATCGTTTCCTACGTGCGCGTCTACTCCAAGATATTATGGAGGGGTTCTAACACATTTACAAGCTACTGACACTCACATATTCGGAGGTACAACGAGTACCACGGTCGGCTCATAATCTGTGACCTCATACTGTATATTGTAGTAATATTATTAACATACAAGAGATTCGTAAAAAGTGACATTGCAGTTTGAACCTGTTCGTCAGGTCTACGTCTTTATCATGCAGAGTCAAATCAACAAACTCTAAGGCTTCCTGCTGGTTCAAGGCCACTGAGATCTTCATGAGGTATCAAGCAAAGGAACCGAAAAAGGCGAAAAAGAGAAGCAACGCTCTGCAGCAACAGAAACAAAAAGACATCACAGCAGCAGCCAGGTGAGCTGCAGCAGCGTCCCGTAACCCTGAATGAGACGTAGCAGCATCGCGTGGTCACAGACACCAGCGTGCGCCGTGACGACGCGGCCGGAAGCAGGCAAAGAGGCTCTTGGGTAACAACGACGATTCGCCGTTTGTCGGTTTTAGTCAATGGCGCCTTCGCCCCCTTCAAAAAGAAAAGGGAAGTTGTGGAAAACGACAGCGAGAAAACGGGATGAGCAGTTTAATTGCATCTTGCTCTTTGCAGCCGACACACGATCAGCTGCTGGGGGGATCCGTACGTTTTAATAGTACGGATTTTAATAGCTTAAAACCTGTTTTTATCAGATTGGACGCGTCTGTGTTGTGGAAGGCAGAGAAGAGCAAACCCCTCCCCCTCCCCAAAAGTAAGTAGTTTCCATCAAAGTGCCTCTTTCTTCTGGTCCTCCTGCAGTCGCTTCATTTCCAGCTGGGTTTGGAAACTCTGGCCGCCACCAGGTCTCTCGAGTGGACGGACTTTTCAGAAATGCAACTGGCCTTGCGGGCGTCTTCCCGCGCCGGGGGCGGAGTCATGCTGCGATAGGCGCTGCGACTGGCCGCCTTCACGCTCTGCACCCGCCGCAGGTTCGTCCCGCGCGGCCTCTCCTCCCCGGCCTGAGCCGCGGGCGCCATCTTGTTCTGCTTGGCCGGGCTTTGTCGGGCGGGAAGCGAGGGGCTGCGAGACGGGGTGGAGGGGACGGACAGGACAGGCAGGACGGGCGGGGGCGCCGGCTCCTTCTTGGTCCGCGAGGTCGAAGCCACCGTGTTGCGTGCGAAGCTGGGGAGGTCGGCGGCGTCCTTGGCGCCGAGCGCCCGGCAGCTGCTGTCCTCCGAGGAGGCTCCGCCCTGAGCCTGAGCCTGGGCCAGGGCTCTCATGGCGGAGCGGCACATCTTCTCCTCGGGCGCCGGCTTGGGGGCGTCCCTCGGCGGTTTGGCGCTCGGCTTGTGGACGGGCGCCTTCCGGGGGGTCGGGTCGCGGGCCCAACTCGAAAGGCCGCTTCCCCTCCGGCCTTTGGCCTCGCCCGGAGGCAGACTGGAGGGCCGAGGAGGCCTCGCGCCCCTCTCGCTCCTTCCCCCCGCCGGCGTGCTGTGGTCGCGCAGGGGCCGCCGCGTCTCGCCGCCGTCCTGTGGCAGCGACGCCTTGCCGCCCGTCCTCGCGGGCCGGCCGATGGGCACCACTTTCCTCACGCCGTGGCCCTCGCTGCTGGCCGGCGTCCGCACGGCGCGACCTCCGCCGCTCTTCGGCGCCTTGTTGGCTCTGCCCTTCGTTTGCGCTGCCTTCCAGCTGCCTCTCCGAGCGTCCGTTTTCCCCTCAGCCGTGTCGCAGCTCTCCGTGTCCCACTCCTCCGCGGCGGCGGCGGCAGACGGGCTCACGGGCGCCACCGCCTCCGCGGATTTGGGCGGTGAAAGCTCGTTGATCGACAGCGACTGCGGGTCAGAGGACAGAGAGACAGGAGCCCGCCGGCTCTCCGCCGTTCTGAAACAAAGTCCCTCTTTCGTCAGCGACACGCTTTCGGCCTCGGAGTAATCCGAGGTGACGGAGCAGTCCGTCTCCGTGCAGTCCGGTGCATAAACCCTCGGCTTCCTGCTGGACACGGCTGGATCCAGTGGGAGCGGCGTGTCGCAGGTGGTGGACGAAACTGTGCTGGTGTCCTCTTCTTCTCGCTCGACAGGGACGCCCGCCTGTGTGGGAGGATCTGCTTTCTCTCCCCAGGCCACCTTGGGATCTGTTCTTCTTTGCACAGCGGCATCATGGAGGAGAACGTCCAGATTTACGGGAAGTGACCGGCGGCCCTTTTCCAAATCAGTCACGACCACGTCGCCGCCGTTGTCAAAGTGCACCGGATCGCTGTTGCTGTTCGTACCGGGCAGGTCGAAGGCCTGGGGACCTCGAACTAAAGTGTGCGTGTCGACATTGACGCTCAGGTGGCCGCTGATCGCCTGGTTGGGGAGACGGGGGGACTTGGGAAAGACGCAAAAGGGACGAGGCGGCGCGGCGCCCTCCGACGCGGATGAGTAATTGTTGTTGC
Organism: Apeltes quadracus; assembly: GCA_021346845.1. NCBI lineage: Eukaryota > Metazoa > Chordata > Actinopteri > Perciformes > Gasterosteidae > Apeltes > Apeltes quadracus. The sequence continues at coordinate 16,475,225 of CM037925.1, read as the reverse complement.
CGTGCGGTTCGTTATCATTCCGCCCGCGTGAGGAAAAAGAGGAGGAGTATCTGACGGGCTCAGACTCTGCGCGCGGAGACGCCGCCTGCCTGTCGCGGCTCAGCTCGCGGTCGTCGCCCAGTCCCAGGATCCAGGGGGTCGCCGCCCGCTGGGCGCCGCGGCCCGGCCGAGGCAGGCTGTTGAACCGGGAGTGGTCGGCGGCGGAGAGCTCCAGGTAGCCTCGGAGCTGGCGGTCCGCCGCGGAGGCCACGGTGTGGCGGTGGCGGCGGGCGCTGGCCGAGCGCCCCAGCGGGCTGTGGGGACTGTGGGACCTCTGCTGGAAGAAGTCCAGCAGGCCCTCCTTGGTGAGCATCTCCACGTCGTTCTCGCTGCTGCTGCGACCGAATCCGCCGGCCTGCTCCGCGGCCGACCAGGCGGAGCGCTTTTCCTCCAGCTCCCGCAGGCGCCGCTGCCTGGCCGCCTCCTTTGACTCGCGCTCCGTGTTGTCCTGAGGAGGCGCAAACACGGCTCGGATCACATTGGACTCGGGGAAAACATTTCAAGCACCGTTTTCTATAACTGACTTTAAAAACTTCAACGTGTGAATTTGAATATTGATGCGTTTCCTCATCACAGAAACCAAATGTTGGTTTTACCCACTGAGTCGAGGCCCGATTTCTGTACAGAAACCGGAATGATCGTCCCCCCAAAACTGACCTTCACAGCTTTCTTGAACTTGATGCAGAAGTCCTGAAAGATGCGGAAGCCCTCGTCCAGCTTAAAGGTGTCCTTGTCTTCACAAAAGAAGTCGATGAGAGCGTTCCCCTCCTTACGCAGATCCAGCCGGCTTCTCTTCAGGTCCTGCAGCGTCCGCGCAGCGTCCTGCAGCATCAGGCACATGCATTTTTTTTAAACAAAATTTATCAATACACTTTCACGGGTGTCATCATGCCGCTGTCTCACCTGCAGAAAGGCCTCCAGCTGCTGCAGAAGCTCCGGGTCTCCTTGAACCTTCTCCTCCAGAGTCTTAGTCCGGACATACAGGGAGGAAAACTCCACCTCCAGGTTTTCCACTGAGATTCTACATGAAATCATCACAGCAGGGAAATGTGCCCAGATTATCACACTGTTGCAGTAAAATGAATGAAGTAAACGTTGGAGCAACTGGCGTTGTGTTGGATAATGCACAATGCTGTATATTACTGTGCTTTACAGAACCGAACAACCTTTCGCGGGAACTTCACATTCAAGGTAGATGTTCGAATAAAGGTCACGTTGTGTAATGTCTCTTTTCGTCCCGATCACGTCTCCCACTTGGTGTGAAGTTTACCTGGAGGCGCTCTGGAGATGCTGGAGTTTCTCCGGAAACTTGAGCAGCTTTTCGTCTTTTTTCTTTGCCTCCTGCGCGGAGAAACACAGTGGTGAGAGAGAGAGACCACACCGTTTCGGCATCATTTGTTGCCGTCTCCTGGCTTTTTTTTTTCCTCCCACATTCAGCCTGTTTACTAATTTTCCACTCCTGAGAAAGAAACTTTGAAGTTCTGCTAAATAACTGCTGACTAAGTAGGAAAGAATACCATGAATCAATGTCTACTTAACTCAAGACACCTGAGCAAAGCCTCAAAAATACTTCCTACAGCACAGCGCGTTACTTTACTCAGATACTCAGTTAGTACATCAACTTGCGTGAGCACAGGTTTGACTTGAAGCGACGCGCTGAGTAAACCCGCGCCAATCACTCAAGCTTTTAGCGCCACGTTCCGTGTTGACATTGCGTCCGAGGAGTGTTGACACGGCCCTTTAATGGCCTCCGGTTACAGGAGATGGTTGCTTGCGGCGTTCTGTCAGACTGAGGCCTCCACTAACCATGGCGACAAAGTGCAGCAGGTTCATCCCCGGCTTGTTGGCCTTGGTGTCGGCCAGCGAGAGGAGGGAGGACAGCTTGAAGCCCACAGCGTTGCCCGCGTAGCCGCCCTGAGGGGCACAGAGCGAGATGCGGAGAGACGTTGAGGGATCAGGAAGCAATCGGAAGATACAGTATTTTGAGATATTTACAAAAATATCATAAATTGTCATTTGTCAATGCCGATGATCTTAACATGTAGAAAGAAGGGTGGCTACGCTTAATACTGTTAATTTGCTTAAAAATAGATAATTTCTTACCTGCAGACAGAGCCGGGTCTTTATGCTAAGCTCATCAAACGCACAATTTAATCCCATTTAAGGAACAATTAACTAAAACTACCGCAACCAGCTGATTAAGGAAATGACTTCACCGTAATATAAAAAAGAGTTATGTGTTAAAGGATGCCAGCTTAAGCCTCGAAATCCGACGAACAGGAGAAAGATGTCAACGTATGTAAAGTGCACATAAGCATTGGACTCACAGGCGTTCATTATGTTCCCAGCCTGCAGCACCAGATGCAGGATGGCATGAAGCTCCTCGCAGCTCATCAGCTCTATGTGACCAGATCAACACACGCGCACTTAAAAAGAATGCACGGCAGATATCAGCAGCCCACTACGCACTACGTCACCTCAGCAGCACCACGCAGAGCGACTGTCAGGAGGAAGAAGGACTGCAGCTACACACACGTGTGAAGTGTGTAATTATTAACTTCATTTCTTATCTACTATCAGGTCCCAAACTTTGTTTTACCCAATAACATGCAAAATACAGGGGGCACTCTTTCCAGCCGTAGGCGTTAGCATGGTAGCGCCAACCCAATGGCTGAACGCAGAAAACATCTGCTGCTTCACATCTGCACATCTGCAGACAGGAACACGTCGCCATGTGCAAACGAGTCTTGTTATGTCATGTACAGGACAACATTACAGGGTCACATCAGCAGCAATAATGAAAAAAGTGAATAAGATTATATATATATATATATATATATATATATATATATATATATATATATATATATAATTGAATCATTATATATATATATATATAATTGAATATATATATATATATATATATGAGAGAGAGAGAGTTGTATGATTTCTTTGTATTACAATGTTTTATAAAAGGTGACACAGCCTTGTGTTACCATTCCTACCTGTCGATGAGCAGCACTGCTGACAGCTCAAAAACCTGTTGCTGCACGTGTGTGTGTGTGTGTGTGTGTGTGTGTGTGTGTCTGAAGGTACGTTATCACCTTTGGTGGCGACGCGGACGACGTCGATCTCGCGTCTCATCCCGGTGCAGGAAGGGGAGAACTCTTCGCGGAGGACGATGGCCTCGATCCGAACCTCGAACCTGCCGGAGACGAAGCGCAGAGCCGTTCAACCTGCGAGCCGAGTGAGTCCGACTCTGACCGACCCCGATGGTCCGCTGCCATGTTCTGTATACGCTTGTATGTCACAACGTTACTTCGTTTAATACTAGTCAACTAGACAGCTACTGTTTTATACGTTATTATTCAGCGCAGTGCCGGCCCGAGCCTCTTGGGGGCCCTAAGCAGAATTTGATTTGGGGGCCCCCCTCCCACCACGAATACAGTGAGGTTATAATACAAAACTACGGATTCTTGCAGCACTGAACGGGCCTTAGCCTCCCTTTGCATGTCGGGGGGGCAGCGGTGGCCCCCTAGTGGCCAGGGGGCCTCATGCAGCCGCTTAGTTCGCTTATGCCTCGGGCCGGCTCTGATTCAGCGTCACTTCAAAAAGAAAAACCTGTAGTCATAAAATCGGAAAAGAAGGGATGTAAATCTTTACAGGTCATTTTTAAAGTTTGGCGAGAGATTACGAACGGCAATCTCTGTTAATTCTGGTGCGTTGCAGTTTAAATTTAAGTCCTAGCGGGAACAAATACATACGATCAGACACTCGCTCAAGACTTTTGTATGAACACATATGAATGGAGGTACGAGTTCTTTGGAAAATGCAGATCCTCACTCACAAACCCGTCCTCTGCTTCCCTTTGACCCGAAAGTACACTGCGCACACGGCATTGAAACCCGCTCACCGAGGCACCTGGATCAGCAGGAACATAAAGGAATCCACCAGCGTCAGCTTGTCCGGGTCGCCTTTAAACGCCTGCAGCTTCTTGACCTGTCGCCGGGGGACAATAAGAGAGACAGGAAGCTCAGCAGCCTCTTTTTGTTTTCCGTCCCACATTCACGGGGCTGTTTACCTGCCGGCTTTGGATCTTTTGACTCAAAGAAAAAAAAACGCCGCACTATACTTAAAAGAGTTTGTTAAAAGCCCCCCCCCCCAAAAAGGGGGGCATCGATGAACACGGACCTCCTCTGCGTCGGGAAGGAGCTTCAGCAGGTCTCTGAGCAACTCCGCTCCGTAAGCCTTTCCATCTCCCCGGCCAATGTCTTCAACGATGGAGCCGTTGGACCTGCAACGCGTTCATCTGAATTAGAAACAGTGATTCTCAAAGTGTGGTACGCGTACCACTAGTGGTACTCGGGGCTCCCTCTAGTGGTACGCCAAAGAATCACTGTTTTTTTTTTAGTACAGTTTTATTAAATCTGTAAGAACAGTTTTTTTTACATTTATTTTAGTACAATGTTTATTCAACTTTTATGTGCAATACATTTTAATTGAATCATTATTTAAGTACAGTTTTTTTTCCTATATTTAAGCACAGTCTTACTGTTGAAACTGTGTAAAATGTTACAATGGCTGACAATATTAAATATTTTTTAGGAATTCTTTAGGAATAAAACCTCTGCCTTGTTTTTGATGAACACTTAGGCCTGCTACGCTACTGTAGTGTTGGTCATTATGGTGGTACTTGGAGAGCCAAGTATTTTCTGAGGTGGTACTTGGTGTAAAAAGTTTGAGAACCACTGAATTAGAACAAAGGTTAATAAACAGTGAAGTAGATTAGAGCGGCGTGCTGTTTGTTATTTTTCAAGCCTAAATTCGAAAGTATTGTTGCGTTATTGAGGAAATAATATATTTGTGTATTCATTATGAAAACAGTGCTGGCTGGCAATGAGATTGGAGAAAAAGGAAACTAGGATAAGACACACATGCCGGACAGAGGATGAACTCAGATTAGAGCTGCGAAACAACACACAATAAACATGGCGACGAGGCGCAGTATGGCTGACATTCAAATGGCATTGAAATACGGTGGCGAGCTACGCAAATGCACCGTCATGCAAAAAAAGATACAGAGCACACATTCTGTCCCCCGGCGCTCCACAGAAACACGACGCAGAATCTGGTCAAACACATCTGGAGATTTACAGAACCAATTCCTTCTTAATAATTGAGGGATCGGGGGAAAAAACGATAAGATTAGAGTAACTGACCCAAACTTCTCCTAAGGTGTGATGGATTGTTCAGTGACGGGTGAAGAATGGTTGCAAAAAGGAAATAATTGCTTACTTGCTGAGTCATATCGGGCCTTTGGGTGAATGACAAAATAGTGTCATACAGAAACTAAAGGCTCGTCACTGCTTTCTCTCTCTTCTCAGTGGTTTTGAGGATTTTTTTAAAAAAATTAAACACAAATTCACCACCCAACTTCCTCCTCAATCATCTGTGCTCCTTCTTCACTGCTTCGTCTTTCGTAATCTGGATGTAAAGACTTTAACATCGCAAAAAACTGTGATTTTACTGGATCTGCTGGAACACAGGAACAGATGTTCGGTCCCACTTGCTGCTCTCCGGATGTAAGGACGGCTCTAAAGTTAGCTTCTTTAGGGGAGAGTTTTAATTCATCCTAAGCGAGTGTGGCAATTGCGACTTTGGGCCTTTGCAAGTAAGGTCAAGTTGAATTACGGGCAAACCGAACAGCGGCTTACTTCTTGAACTGCTTCAGGAAGATTCCAACATTCATCCCCCTCTTGGAGTCAAGGATGCTGATCTGAAAAACCAACGAGAGGCGATTCATTGGATCATTTTCAAGTAGAAAGAAAACACTTCACTCGAGTTCTACGAGTGACAAAATCTTTGGAAACATCGGTACGCAACAAAAATAAGGGCCCTAATCTTATTGGTCCAAAGTAATTATGCAGTGATTGATGCACCATCCCTCACCTCATCCTTGCTGCTCTCCTTGAAGGAGCGAGACCTGAAGATGCGGCTCGAGGTCCCGGGGGCCGGCGCCGCCTCCCCCCCACCGCGAGCGCCCGCCGCCACCGCCGCCGTGTCCTCCTGCTGCCCGAACAGCTCCTCCACGGAGCGCACGTCGATCTGGTACTGCTGCTGCCGCACCGCCATGGTCCAGATGTTGGGCGTCCCGCGCACCTTCTCCTCCGGGATCGGCTTCCAGTAAAAGCTGCGCACGCGGCGCTTCTTCCGCGCGTTGTGGTTGGCGGAGGTCGGCGGCGGCGGAAGGGGGGGAGGCGGGGGAGCTTGGTGCTTAGAGGTGCGAGGGGCATCGCCGGCGCAGGTGTGTTCAGACGTGGGGGCGGGGGGGTCAGAGGAGGTGGTGATGGAGGAGGTGGTGATGGAGGAGGCGGTGATGGAGGAGGCGGAGGAGGCGGCGGCGGGGGCGCTTCCCTCGCCGGTACCGCTCTCTGGCTCGCTGGTGGCGGATGGAGAACTCATAACAAGCATGGCGGGGGTGAGCAGTCCGCATATGAGCTCTACGCCGACGTGGCGCCCAAACTAAATATGTCTTAACAGTGTTATTTTTAATTATTTCCAAAAGATCTTCTTTAAAAGGGCGTCAATCTGCTCTGCAGAACATCATGTGCCCCTCGCTGCCGCAGGAAGGTAGATGTCCCTTCATCTGGTCACAATGGAGGGAGCCCGCCCTTCTGTCCACCTCCATCATTCAGCCGGTCATCCAGAGCCTTTGAAGGCCTCCCCCCGGGGGGAGTGGGTGGGCGGCGGCGGCCATGGCGCTACGACAAATAAAACCCCAAAAAAACACAGCGTTAGGACCGGCTTATGGAGAGGTAGTCATGCGTGTTGTCACGGACAGTCTGAAACTAGGGGGACATTAAGGGGTCCCCGGTCAAAGTGGCTAATCCTATTTTTTCCTGTTTTTGAAGTCGGGCTGCGGGCCGTGTGATGGTCAAAAGACATTGGAGCCACAGCTTCAGCTTCTGTTACACAGTTTGGTATCATTTTCATTCAGACGGAGTGCTCGCGTAGCGGACGGCTAAGAGACACACAAGCGCTGCAGGTTAAAAGTGTCATTTCTAAGTGGTACGTAGCTTAAACTGTGATGCAATTGCATCAGACACACATCAGTGAATTTGTCAAATAAACAGAATGTAAAATAATTATTTGTTAAAATCTTTGTTTGTCTGTGTGTCCATTTTATTTATTTCATGAATGTATTTCTGGCACAAGCAGCATAAGATTAACCAGGCAAAAAAAAGGATAATTATTAAAAAACCTCCACTGGAGATATCCGTATTCAAACCAGAGAAACAGAACCAATCAGCATCCAGGAGTGACTTTACTTTCATGGAAAACAACCAGCAGTCTCTTATGTATTCAATCCACACCATCTGTTGCCATAAGAGCCGGTCTCCGTAGTAACGCCATTAACAAACAACACCGGGCGGCAGAAAGAAGGTAAGATGGGTAGAATTTGTTGGCTTGTTCTGCGAGGTCACCTGGGAGCAGATTGCAATGGCACCTCCCACAAAAACAGCTAAAAAAGGATCAATTAATCAGTGAACGAGACGCTATTCAAGGATGACATTTCTCTGTTGAGTCGGCTACAGAGATCTTAACAAAGAGACGAGTGGTTCTACTGACAAAAAAAAACAAAACAATGGCTACATCCAAGGCTGGTGGGTGGAGGTGGTACATTTTGTCAGCGTGTTAACAGAAAAGAAAAGGGTATTTTTGTTATTCGTGATGCGTTTAGATACACAAATTGTAACAAAACCCTGCATGCACGGCCATTTGGGGGGGGGTTTCTTGAGTCCACTCAAGATTAAATTGAAATATCTTGTGATTCGTCAGCGGCCTGTTCCACCCGATACGCAGGGATTATGTATAATGGATAAAGCGCACGTCACCAATGGCCTCGCGTTGCCGACATCAGCCGGCGCACTCAGCAGGACCAAACCGTCGCTCATCACTAATTCATCCGGCTGGGAGAACATCGGACCACACGCTGAGAAACATCTTCCTCCGTGGCGCCAACTCATAAATTCACCTGTTAGCCGGGATTAAGCTAGAGGGAAGTTATCTTAGCTTGATCGAGCTAAAAAAAAAAAAAACGGTGAGAGAAAAAAATATATATATATCTAGTCAACAAACATTTTTTATTTTAATTGCATGACTTTACGTTCAAACCATTTGCCCTTTTACCGTGCGCTTTTTCAAAGACAGAACAAAATCTCATTAAGAAAAAACAGGGAGGGAAGAACGCCAACTCGTTCAGCAGGTGCTCAGGCTGCAGGTACCAAGGACATCTGCTGTGTGACAGCGATTGATGTGTGACATTTCCCATTCATTTAAAATATACATTTCAACCAACCACTGAGGCTGTAACAGACGTCCTTTGCCTGAAAACGACTGACAGAGGAAAACACACACACCTGTAATGACGTAACTCTACACGCGGGAGAGAAGTCCCCCGCATCCACCCTGCATGAAGGAACACATGCAGTAACATCCACCTGTCGTTGACCCCCGAGGCCTCCGTGAGTGAGAGGAGGGCGTCGCGCTGTCATTGGCCTCAGGTGACGCAAACGCACGTCAGCAGATCAAAGTCATCGCAAATGTAGATTTGAGAGGTTGAAAGCAGGACTAATTGTTCACATGGTTTGTTACCCGACTAATCAAAGGTAATGTGGACGATTCGCTGCAGCTTCTGCAGCCACCGGTTTTCTTGATCCGCCCACGTGAGACTCGTTGGTAAGCACCTGTTGGGCAAACGTCTTCCATGCGCCTGCAGCTCCTCACGTTGGCCTCGCGTCATTTCATTTGTCGCCCGTCTTTGCTCTCATAATAAACACAGAGCGGAGCAGAGCACACGGAGACCCCCGACTGCCGGCCGGATTATTTCCTTGCCTTGTTCTATAAAAAAACTAAACTAAAAAAAAACATTTGGGAGAACTTGGGACTTTAACCCGGAGCCCCCAGGGAGCCACGTAGCAGGTCAAGGCGCCGCCGACTTCCAGTTCGGTTTCCCGGGGGTCAGGGGGCCAAACCCCCCCCTCTGAGCCGGGGGGGGCATTCCCTGACACCGGAGGGGCACAGAGGTGCGCTCAGCGGGAATCTGCGCAGTCGCCCTCCATCATCATTACCTCGGGGGACGCTCGTTAGCGGAGGGACGTTTGTGTCGGTGATCAGCGGGACGCCGCATGTCAGACCTGTTTGTTTTTGATCTCAACTTGTCCAAGCGGGGGGGATGGACGGGGGAGGAATTCAGTGCCACTGGAAGTTGTACCACTTGGATTGTGTGTTTATGTGACGTTCAGCAGCCAAACACGTTTCCCGGCAACGGGGACGACCCCTCTAGTTGCCCCCAACACAAAGATGTTCTGTCTGAAATGAAAATGAAACTGTACAATTTTGAGAAAATGCAGACATTGAGGACGTGGCAGTGAGGTGCTACATCGGCCCATCGCGTCTTGTTTGCCGTGGAGAGGACACACAAAAGGGAGCCTTTTTTTTCTCCACAGAAACAAAGCGCACTCGCCGCTTACTGCCCAGATAGCAAAGACAAAAGCCCCGCTGTGGCAACAATGCTCTTATCCCACCCGCAGGACACCTTTTTAGGCGAGGGGACAAATGTTTGCGGCGCGGCGTCTCCAGGCAACCGGTGGGACAGACGCTCGGCACTCAGGTGACAGATGTGATCGAGCCGTATAAATCCGGCCCCGTTGTCCAAAGCGTAATGAATAGTCAGTTATTACCTCGTGCCACTTGTGAAATGCCCCCCCTCCCCAACGGCAGAACAAAACCGCAGCGCAGAAATCCCGTCTAATCGGGAGCCGCCGCGCACAAGGAGGCCCATTATTCGGGAAAATCCGGGAGGGGTTTATCAAATATTTTGAGAGCCTGAGCGCTTGGTACCTCCATGACTGTACTTTGTGAGTGAAGCCTGGCAAAAAAAACACCTCTAAATGATTCATTCCCGCAGGAATAAAGCAACCGCGGCTCACCTGAGCGGAGACGCACACCTGAGCGGAGACGCACACCTGAGTGCGGTTATTCATGACGAAGGAAGCAACACTTTTGTAGAAGGGAAAAATGAATTCAACTTATTTCTAGGAATTACTCGTTTGGAAGGACATAATGAAGGAATCTAAGGACAATATTGGAACCTTTTCTATGTGTCAGAGGTCAGGCCAATAGATTCATGCTAAAAAACAAGCGAAAACAAGAGAAACAATAGAAAATTGTTTTATTCTATTCACTTTATCCGCTTTTGAACGTTTGACTAAATTAGCTCTGTTTCACCTTTTAAAAGTTCTGTTAGTTTGAGGCGCAAAGCGATCGAGCGTTGAACTATTTGGGCAAACACATCAATGAGCATGTCAGTTCTTGCTCCGCGAGCTGTCAGCTCAGTTAATCCTCATCACGGGAGTCTCCTTCATTTCCTCTTTGAAAACCAGCCCGCTTGGCTTTCAACTTTTTTGTTCAAAAACGTTGGGTCGGGCCCCCAAAACGCCGCTCCGCCCCGGGGCTCTTTGTTTCCTCAACCATCCCTAATTTAATCCACGATAGAAGCAGGAAGTCATTATTTAGTACCAAAGCGGGAACTCTGATTAAAAAACTACTCCATGTGACAAAGTAACTCTGAAATGAAGCAGCACAACGGACGGAGAACAGGATTAACGTTTCTTCACTCGCAAATCTGGCAAACTGGTGCTGAGTGGATTACTGCACAGTGTTGTGCGTCTGGAGGAGGCCGAGGTCCAGTGCTCACCCCGAAGAGGATGGACTCTCTGCATCACATGTTGACCCGAGGATGACCTCTGTGTGGCTTCTCGCTAAATACGTCAGCGTTCCGATTGAAGGGAAAATAAATGTTGCTTATAAAGTGTCCCGCAGAAAAGCTGCATTTCTTAATGTCCTTAGAAAAGGTTCTGCACGATCCATCGGCGCAATTAAGTTCGCACTCGAAACTGTCCTCAGCCATTGTGTGTCTCAGTACACACAATTCAACAGTCACAACCAAGAGGCCGCCATCGCCCCCCCGTCGAAGTGCGAGACGGGACTTTGTTTCATAAAACTGTAATCCAGCAAATAAATCTAATGGATTACAATAAGATCCTTATTAGGTTGAGGACAATGAATGACACAGTGTTAGTTGTGCGTTCTCATGGCGGCGATGTGGGTTTCTGGGTCATGTTGTGCGGCCTGAGAAGTGCGAAACGCTTAACGAAGGCTACTTGGAGCTCTTTTCTGATTAATGGTCGCGTCAGACGGGGACGTCACCGTGCGTCGTCCACTGACTGAGCTTCTCTTCGTGGTCGTGGTCACGATTACGTACGTAAATGAGGTTCTCGCGCTTTAAAGAACAACCTGCTAGAGATGCGTGTTGAACAGTGTAACGCCTGCAGAGAGCCAGAGGAGGACGGGGTTCTGTAAACACACAGTGTGCGGACGCAGTCGCCCCAAACACAACACGCCCCCCTCCCGAGCTCAGCATAAATCTGGTAATAACAGCCCCGCGTCTGAAACGAGGTCCTCAGATTTGGAAGATTAAAGCTGCCAGTTTGCAGAACACGCGACGCTGCTCTGGCAATGACTGTTTGAAAAAGGCTTCGGCTAAGACTAATATGAGGGGCCGCCTCACCTGTGACACCGGTTATAAAGCAGCCTGCGAACCTGTAACCGTACAACCAACACTTAAACCTCCCTAAATCTGACTCAAACAAACAGACGAGGAATCTGTACTTAGTTAAAATAATATAACAATAACAACCTCAAATTTACTTACGAGAGCACTTTTAATAGAACTGAATCAAGGATCTCTTTGATTTTAGCAGATTGACATCTTTGCCTCATGAACGAATCAAAACGCTGTCAAACGGGAGGATGTGACTCGCTGAGTGGGGGAAAACAACTGAATATTTATATGAAACACCAAAACGAGCACAGATCCTTAAACATACAATGAATATAAAAAATATATTAAAAAATTGCTTTACACACCAAGAAAAAAAGACAAAAAAAAAAGACAAACCCACCCAGTGGAGGGTGGATGAGCGGAGACGACACCACCTACACAAACAGGGCTCTTCTTCCGCTCTGAGCCCGGTGGTACCCGGTGGTAACCGGTGGTAACCGGTGGTAACCGGTGGATCCGGTGGATCCGGTGGATTAGTCGCCACTGGTTCTGACGACAACAACACGATTGCTTTCGCTTCAAATTGGCGCTCAGACCAACCGCATGCAGTGAGGTTGTCGACGGTATAGGCCCACACATTAGGTGGTACCGGGCGAAGCAGGTGCTCAAGGTCGCCATGGAGACGAGGTCAGGGGAACACGGAGGAAATGCAAACATGTTTACATGTCGGCGGGGAGAAGCGCTGGCCCGAGGGCTTCATTAGAATAGCCTGATGAAAAAAACAATTCTAACAAGCACACGGGTCACATTGAAGACTCCCGGGTCGCACAAGGAGCCACTGAGCAACATTTGGGAATCTGTCCGGATGAAAATATTGGAATATTGTGGGGGGTTTTTTCACTGTTTTTCACGGAAGACTTCAAAAGTACAATTTTGGGGGGGAAATAAAGACCGCTCGGGTCGACAACTAGGCGACAACTAACTATTTGGCCGCCCTCCTGCTCCCACAGAAATAAATCAAGCCCCTCCAGTATGACGTCAGAGAATTGAGTTTTCTGTGCTGCTCTTGGCTTCCACAGCAACCAGTGGGTGGGGGTGTGAGGGGGGACCGGGGGGGGGACACACCGCCCTCTTCCTTGACCTGACACAGTGGGTGTTGTTGCCCAACACTTGAATGGCTCGTCCTCTGGTTCGTCTCAGCGTGCAGAGCAGTGCACAAAGAGTCTGAGGCGCAGTCAGAACCAAAGAGTCGTAAAAGCCAGAAAGCCACACAGGCTGAACTGAAAAAAGGGGGCCGTGAGTTCTGTTAGTGAATCCGCATCAACCCCCCCCCTCCCCCCCACCCACCGACACACCGCTTCTTTAACGTCCATCAAGCAAACAGAGCTGTGTTTGACCTTCTGGGGCGGTGAGACAAATTCATCTGATGCACCGTGAAAAACAATTACAGCTCTTGAAGTTCAATTTAAAGCCATTTTATTTAGGAAAAGGGTTTTATTTAGGCCACCAGGAATATTGGAACGCTGTTAAACTATATCTGAACCCAAAAGCAATATGTATGGATCACAGAAAACATAAAGGCTGCGATCATGAGCAGGAGAGACTCTTAAAAGTGACAAAATAGAAACTGGGACGGCAACTTGAACCAAAACTACTAGATTAGAACCATCCTGGGAATGGGATGGTGTTTGGTTGTTCGCTTTTTAAATAGCAACCCAATTAAACATGAGAACTCCCCCAAAAAGAATCTCATACTCCATATATCCAGTTACACTTTTAGTGACTTCATTTATTGATTAACTCTGTTTGTTTGTGCAGAATCAAATTGATTAAAGTAACAACACAATTGTTGTTGAATCGAGTCTTTACAAAAGCAGCCTGTGTTGATGTTCCCAAGGTGCAGTAGTGCGACCGATTCGAATCAGGACCCCAACTGCGCTAAATCCTCATTATGATGTAATTGTGGAGCTCGACTGCATTGCAGGACCCCCCCCCCCGCCTCCCCCATCATCATCTCTGTCCCCTTCAGGGCTGACAGACGGTCAGCAGCAGGTCGCTACACGTTTCCCATCCGCACACCGCGGCCCCGCTCGACTCACCGGAGGGGATATGGAGGTGCTCCCCGGCGGGGAAACACTTTCCGCGGGATAAAATCCTCGGTGCGTTTCGGGGTGCCGGCTCTGTCCTTGCAGCCGGGAACACTCCTCCTCCTCCTCCTCCTCCTCCGGCGGTGGCGGCACTCGGCGGTGTTGTGGGCTTCTGTCGTCCGTGATAGGGCAGGTGGAACAGGCGCGTTCACGTGTCCCTCCCCATCCTGCGCGAGCCCAAAGCGCGGCATGTGACCACTGGCGCGCGCTTAAGGGCCGCGCGACCGATGATATCAGGTGGGTTCTTTGCATTTCATGACTCAAATCCTGGTAAGTCAAACATATATATATATGTGTGTGCTATTGGTCGTTAACACAATAAAGCCACCGAATAATACGATTTTTTCTTAGACTTGATTCAAATTTGAATCAAATTACTTTTATTACACCATTTTTCTGACAGAACTATTGGCTTTACATGGCCTGGCTAACGTCATACCCTGATCTCAAATGAGCTTTGCAGCGGGAAATAAATCGCACACGCAAGGCAGGATGGGAAAACCCAGGCTTTACATGCTTGTAAAGAGAAAGATAGCCTTGTTTCAACTTCCTCGTGCATTTTAGAAAGGATCAGGTTTGGACCGTTTAGTAGTTCTGTTATGGCCTCTATTTTTCCCCGTCGTCCATCATTACTTTTGTCCTTCCTTCCCTTCGTCGAGATTTTAACATTGAGGATTTATCCAAACTTGGGAGATTAAACAGCAAAATATTGGAACACTTCACAGCATGAACCATTTCACTTTTTACTAAACAATCTGAAATGCTACTGAAGTAGAAAAGCAGGTACTGTTTCTGCAGAAACAATGTTTTACACTGGTGATGTTCATTGCTGCCCAAATACTAAAATTTAACCTCTAATGATTATTTCTATATCGCAGTTTGAAATCTGGCTGAAGGAAATCCATTTACTCTGCGACGTCTTTTGATTTGATTGACAGCGACCTGCTCGAGGCTTTCCTGAGGATTAAGCACATCCTGTGAGGCTCTATTGAGGCTGTGACAGTGAAAACCTAACAGCACCTGGACTTAAGTAAACACGAGTCATTTGAATCCACACATCAATAGCCTTTAAACCACCACTGAGCTTCTGGACAGGAACAAAAAAAAAAAAAAACCAGCATGAACGCAGAAAAGGCGCAACTCAATGCAGGACGTAACGGGGCGTATCACACGGATAACGGCGGCGTCTTTTTGCTTTGTTAGCACCCGTTTGGGGATTCTCATTTGAGTCGCTGCCACAAAGCAACATTGGATGGTGAAGAAAAGAAACTTTAATCTTCCCAAAGAGTTTACACAACATTCAGAATCCTTCCTAAAGAGCAAACCAGCAAATACTAGTACAGTCGTTCTGTAGGAAAAGAGACAAAAGCAAAGCCGAAGGGCAGCATTGGTGTTAAACTACAAGGTAAAAGAGAAAATTACAAATTATATATATAATGTATATATTTATCCATCTATTTCCGGGACACAATAGATTGTTGTACAAGATTCACTCTCTGCTCTGGTGATTTGTAAGAAAAGTACAAATCAACAGCTGGTTATCGATAACAGCACAAAGTCTGTCCTCCGTGAAAAATATACTTTTATGTCGCCACAAGTTTACAAAACATTAATCGTATTTTGGTTTTCACCTCACATATCTTAGTTTATTTTTTAAATCAGTCTCAAATGCATAAATGTGAAAAATTGACATAAATATCTTTGAGAATATCGAACATCTTGAAAACCATTTGAGACTTTCTGGATGTTACTGGAGTGTTTGTTAACACACATGAAAGGTGTGTGTGTTGAGTGTTTAAACATGTACAGTTGTGTGTGTGTGTGGTCCATTCTCTTCAAAACTGGTAGTGAAAGCACCTTTTTTTAAACCAGCAAGTACATGTAGAATAAGTTCAAGAATTCAAGGCACGGTTAGTCACACGAGGCTGGTCCTTCGTTTTCTCTGGAATTGAACGGAATGAAGACACTTTTACCCTTTCAGTCAAATGCCAAACCAATAACAATATTGATTAAAAATAGCATCCTGTCCGCATTATCATATCGCAACTTGAAGGATGTGCTATTCACAAACTTCAATTTGACGTAAACATTTACAATAAATAGTTTAACATCTTAGGAAATACATGCATTCGTTTTTAAGGCGAGATTTTGACGTTTAATTTAGAGACAAATGTTTATCTTAGCTTAGCATAAAGACTGGAATCAAAGGGAAACTGTTAGCCTTCAGAGAGATGTCGCACTAACAGCTAATCCCTTTCTGTCTTTATGCTAAGCTAACCGGCTGCTGACTGTAGTCCTGTATTAAACTCTCAGGAAGAACGCAAAAAAAGTGCACGTTTCCTAAAATGTCAAACTATCACTTCGATCGAATGTTTGCCGGCCATTTTGCATCCATCGATCCATTAAATGTGAATGCCTCCTCGCCCCACTTATCACAACACGTGTCAAGTCAAATCATGACAGAGCTCCTGGTCGGAGTCTCCGGACTATGTTTACCTGGCAGCAATTTTATCCTTACAGCCGAGATACGACATTCATACGCTGGATTGGAAAAGGCCCTTTACAGTCTCCCAACGCGCCGAAACCCGACAGACAGGTTCGACAGTTTAAAAGTGCATTTCCTATGATTTGAAAACACTGAAAGATGAAAACGATGATTCAACAACAACAGTAAAAGGGATCGTAGCAGTGTTTTCTTTTCTTTCGTCTTGCGTATTGAGTTAAAGATTAACAATTGTGAAGTTGAGCTGAAGGGGGTCTGGGAGGGGGAGGGGGGGGAGGTAGGGAGGGGGGGTGGACGCCGTCTCTTCAAAACAGGAGTGATTAGTGCTCTTCCAGCCAAGATGGAGCGTCCCCGCCTGGCATTTTCAACTTGATGTGGAACTCTTTGAGCGTTTGTTCCAGCTGCTGTTGGTTCCCGGCGTAGTACGCAGCGATGGCGTTGTGGAACAGGATCAGCTGCTTGTGCAACACCTTCACCTGTTTGGGGGACGGAGGGAAAAATGGAGATGAAGAGACGGCGGCAACACGCGGAGCGTACAGCCGCCACGTCTACGCGGGGGAAGAACGCCGCCGACCTTGTTCTCCTCCAGGAACTTCAGCTTGACGGAGACGTCGTTTCGCATCCTCTCGTACTTGGCGCGGTGGATCTGGAACTGCTGCTGGGAGAGCTCGATCTTGGGCATCGTGGCGGCGTCGCGCGGCCCCAGATTCAACTCCTCCAGGTCGGTGCGGTACGCGTCGTACTCAACCCTGGACGTGTGGTACGTGTGGTATTAAAAAAAAAAAAAAGAGAAACATTTTTTCCGAATGCTTTGCTGGCATTCTGTGGCTTTGAGATGGCGCCCGCACACAATCACCACCTACCTGGCAAATTCATACTGTTTGATGTTAAGCAGGGTGTCTTCAATGGTTTTGTCCACGAGTGTGTTCACACTGGAGATGAAAAAGTTGATGGCGCTCAGCAGCGTCTCTCCGTTTTTGGACAAAAGCTTTTGTGTCTCTGCGTTGTAACCAAACTCCTCCTAAAGAACCGAATGAAACACGTTTTAGGGAATGTTGCTTATTTGCTTTTTTATGTGCTGGATCACATCATCACACTATACAGCGAACAAATATATTCTGTAAATACACAGACGTGATAAAACTATGTGTGTGAAACAATGACATGTGTTTAGCACGTGAAGAGTAAAATACAAACACAGAAAAAATGTCATTACTTATTCTATACTATTTTTGTGAAATGGTGCATCGTGGTGAAAAAGTGAATTTATTTTAACAGATCAGTGACCTTTGAGCACCAAAATAATAAATTATGTTAAATGTGCAGCATAAAATTCCCCAAATATACAAAATACATTCTTGTACTTCTATGACAGAGTAAATATCTGTATATAATGCACTCACTCAAATATGAAAAAGAATGTACTTGTTATTTAATTAATGAAGTGATCAAAATAAATCATGTGACGGAATTAGAGGACTCGCCTTGGTTTATGAAAGACGCTTTAATACCTTTTAAGCCATTAACTTATGATGCTTCCGTATGATAAACAGTAATCCAATTAGGTGAGATTAGACGGCGCGCGAGTCAATACTCATTCTGCATTGATTACGACTCTTTGCGAAGGCGATAACGTGGCGCTTCCCGTCTGTCCAACCCAATCCGAGCGATCGCCAGGAATCCGAATATTTGGACTCACGTGCAGCTCCGGTGACTTGAGGCTGAGGTCGGCGAAGGCGTCGCCCAGCTGCTTCTGCGTCAGCATAATCTGGGACAGCTGAGCGGACAGAGTCTGAGCCAGCTTGATGACGTGCTGGTACTTTCTCTTGTTGTCGCGGAGGACTTCGATTTGAGCCTCCAGCTCCACGTCCACCGTCCTCGAGCCCCGACCCAGCTTCTCCGACAGGATCTGCCTGGTGCACTGCAGTTAAAAAAAAAAACAAAAAAAACATTAGAAATGACCGCAGGGAGTCGCTACAACAAAAAGGACACCAACTATCTATTTTGGAGTTTGAACTGAGAGGAGATAAAGATGGAGACTAAAGCTGGGTGAGGAGGGACATAAAAACGACAGAATTCAAGGAGAGAGGATTACTTTATACGTGTTGATGCTCCACTTCCTCACTAGGTCCAGTTTTTCCTATGGCAGGGCTCTTAAAGTCATCTGAAAGGACCACCGCTCCACTCTCTGGCGGTGCATTCGTCTCTCCTGGACAGTTAAAAGTCATTCACTTAGTGGGTGATTGGGTTACTGGGTTGGCAGGAGAATTAATGAATCATCAACGGGTGGTGAGATCGTCCTTCTAACACAGAAACTTAGAGGACATCTACTGTTATTAAAATCAATTATTAATAAAAACAGTCATAGTCAAAAGGGATGAAAAGTGCTGATTGGTTTGGGTATAGAAGGCAAATGCTGCAAGGTATTGACGGCAGAAACTGACACAATATAGTGAAACAGATATCTGATAAGTAAAAACATACTGATGTTATCAGTTAAAAGGGCCAGTGTGGAGCATCACAGGGGTCTATTAGCAGAAATGGAATAGAACATGAATCCCTACGTTTGTAGAATCGCCTGCACCTAAGAATTGTTTTTCCCCCCTTAGAACGAGTCCTTCATATCTACACGTGTCGGGCTGCTCTTTACAGAGTCGGTCATGTTTGTACAGGAAGCCAGAATGGACAAAACAAAACAAACAGGCTCTGCAGCCTTTGACGGGTTATTTTGTTTACAGCCTTTTGTGTTTTTCTATGCGGTTGTAATCTGCTAAATGCCACCAGGTCCTACACACTGTCCCCGCTGAACAATTCAAATTCAATTCATGGTATTTCTTTAAAACAGTGCTGCGGTAATGCTCTGCAGCATTACACTTGTGTGCAAGCAGCTCTGACTGAACAGGCGAGTTATTCATGTTTTTTTTTTTTTTTTTTAAATCAACCAATTAATGGTAGACGATTTCTTCCGCCACCGAGGGAATTGGTTTGAAGGCGAAGTATAGAATATATACTTCCTTTATTGATGTATTCTATTATAGATTTTACCAGTCTGACCACCCTTTACAATATTTGTCAGTTTACAGACTGCATAGAGGCCAAGCAGGAAATCCCACTGCGATTAGGTGTGAAAGCAGGTCGTTCCCAGCAAAGCGAATGCTTCAGGCACCAAGAGGTTTAATAAGATCAGAAGATCCTAGGAAAGAATATTATGGGGTGTGTAAAAGACATTTCATTAGCCACTGCGAAGCAGTAGACTGCTCCAGTTAGTCCAGACAAAGTAGGAAAGAGAAGAGCGGCGGTTTGCTTCTGAACGGAGCGCAGCCTGCGGGGAAAAGGAGCAGGTGGAAAGTACAAGAGGCGCGCGGTTAATTTGGTGCGCAGACGGTTGAAGATTCGGCATCATCCGATTCGCACTCCTTCGCTTCTGGTACCTTTCTCAGCCTGACTATCGCTGGAAGAGCGCGCCAGGCGGCTAGCGACAGCCGAGCTGGGAGCTACAGGTGTCACGGGAGACGTGGGCAGGCTTGCTGACCCTGGGAGATATTCAGAGTTTGGATTCATTAGTATGTCACCATCCAGCCTACAGAAGCGTATTTGGGGAGGTGGGGAAGGGGGGGGATTCTCGTTGATGCAGATTTCCTCTCGTCGCGGTGGCTCTCTCCAACGTGGCAGGATGAACGCTTTAGTGAACAAAAGCCTACCCCAACCAGTGGAAGTAACATAGCAACATGGCGGCGGACCGCTCTATGGGGAGACTTGTATTTGCATTTGGAACAAGGGCGCGATGATGAAAAGGAGAGAAGGGTTACAACGTGGAGATCAGAGGAAACTCATTAAATTCAATTGGATGTTCAACCGTACAAATTCAAATGTCTGCCTTTTCAAATTTCCCTGAGATTAAAAAACCCAAAAGCAGAGCGCTGTGAATGCACGTAGGGGAAGACCGTCCGTCAGCACGGAGCGCTGCAAAGCGGCCCGGTGAGCCGGGGAACAGAGTGGAGAGCCGTTGTACCTTTGTATGGTCCAGACTCAATGATGCCTTCTGTTGTTGTAGCAAAGTTGCTGGAGGTGACACAGGAGTCCGAGAGATTTAGGGCCCTAGGGCCACTGGGGTAGGAGTCCTGTGAGAAAAAAGCAATAAAACCAGGTTTATATTAACAGGCTTAGTGGTTCCCAGCAGACCGGGAACACGCTGGACTTTCTGCGCATTTTCTGCTTATTTTAAAAGGGTTGATTTAGATAATTATGGTGAATTAAAAAAAGGATTGTTGCAGGACTACTATTTTTCATACAATGCCAAAGACATAAAACCATACAGATTTGTTTGCACTGTTAATTTTCATCCAGTAGCAGACTTTTCAACTTTGCTAGTAAACTTGAAAGACATCATAAAAAGGGTTGCGTTGTTGTTACAAACAGAATCTTTCACAAAAGAGGAACCTGGAAGGTTTCTTTGGGAGGCCAGTGAACTCACATTGACAGCTCTACAGTTTGGGGTTTTGACGCTGATGTCAAAACCAAGCGCTTACCCTCTGGAATGTGGTCTCAGGGGCCTGATCCAGGTCCCCATTGCTGGTGACTGGGATCTCAGCGGCTGAGCTTCTGTGGGACTCTTCAGTCATTGTGCTCTCCTGTGACAAACGGGGTAAAAGGAACCCGGTTATTCTTCAAAAGCTTCCCCCAAACACCTTCAAAAAAGGGAAAAGGGGGGAGAGCTCTTTGAGAAAAGAGGACAGGATCCAAGACACAGAAGGAGGCATAAGTTGTGGGCTGCCATCTTGTGGACACAAAAAAATCACAATAACGATAATTACGTATCTAGATGACATGATGCAGTGATATCTGGGTAATGACAATGCTGAAAACTATTGGAAAGTTGAAATACACTATTGTCATACATGCAGTCTACATTTAAAAAAATGACTGTGCTAGACTAGAAAATGTTTGCAATAAATATGCCTGTATTCTGATAAATCTTTTAATTTTGTTCATCCATTTCAGGACAGTCTGAAGAGCTCAGTGAGTTTTACACACGTTGCATTGAAGCAGTTACAACGATAGCTGAGGTTCAACTGGCATTCATTTATAACACTCCCCTATTTGACAACCTTGTTCCTGTTTAAATACTAAACACTGGAGAAGAGTGAATGTTATCAGGAGCATTACACACAAACTGTTTTTTTTTGCAAAGCACTGTAAACACAATATAAAGCATCACCTCCGGGTGATGCTTTATATTGTGTTGCAAGCTTTTGGATCGTCAATAACTGCTTACGGAGTGACTGCTTATTTGTTTTGGTGCGATTTACGGCCTAATGACTGTGGACTCTGGAAGTAGGACACTGACTTAATGCTGTAAAGAGCTTCGTGAGGTCTGACGGTGTGAAGCGGGTTAACGTGGATTAATGACACGCTGGGCAAAAAGGCTAAGACAAAACCAACGTATTACAAAACAACAAAGCCGAATGTTCATCTTGGACAAGGCTCCCTTCAACTAAGGCTGGACCCCGACAAGCGTCTTAAATAATGCAAATAGATACCAGATCACCATGTAACGGGATCTGGGACCCGTATTACCTGACTGACTGATCGGCTGGCTTCAGTGCGACGAAGAGAGTCAGAATAAATCCTGGGTTCAGATCAACACATTTATATAGCAGCGGTAAAATGATGTATTTACTGACAGATACAATTCCCTAAAGTAAAATAGACTTGATTATAGCGCATTCTATTAAAGAACGCTACCTTAAAAGAGACACTACAGAAAAGGGTTTGTTTTGTTTAAAAGCAAAACTCCTTCAAAAATAAAGTAGCATATAAAATTAGGGGAAAGAAAATTATTTTCTTATCATAACATATCAAAAGAGACCAGAGGAAGATTTCATCTTGGCATGTGTAAGAAAGGCGTTACTCGGTGCCATGTGACAGAGACATGAATACTTAAAGGGCCATATGACGCCTGCATGCGGGCAGATCAGCACAGACGTGCGCTCGCGGGCCTTTCCAGCATCCTACTGCAGATAAAAACCAAACCACCGGATAATCCTCAAGTTCTAACAAGTTGCCTGGGAGCAAAACATCTTTGATTGCACACATTTCTAAAACAGTGTGCAACAGTGTGCGGTTGGATCTGCTTTTCAGAACTAACCACTTATCTCACTTTAAGAGGCATCTCACATTGCAATGGGTCTGATTCAGCCGCGGATGACCAAGGGTATGACAGCCATGACCACCCAACCCGACATCTGCAAACATTCTGCAGGGAAGCTTCGTACTGATGTCCGCCGTACGCAGCAAAGTAGCTACGAATGAATCCGCATATGAAAAGGCCAGGCATGGAAAGCAATCCGGTGCTATTCCCTCCAGGTCAGTGTCCTGGATACGAGCTAAAATGACGTGGGACGAAGGGGTAACAACAATAACCTAATTGCCCCAATTAGCTGCGTCAGCTGAAGAGGAAAGAATCATGGCTTGCCTCTGAACCTACAGCACACTGAGACACAACCTTGATGCAAAATGCAGGGTTTAAACTGCAGAAAGGACTGAAAATTGTTTGTCAATAAAATACCTGACAGTTCTGGGATACAACAGCGACTGCAATTATGAATACTAAACAAAGGGGGTTGACAAAAGCCACAGACCTTTCATTTGAAATCCTTGCAATCTGACATGTAATACTGGCACTCAAACAGAAACGTGAATCAACGGCGCAAGGAGTCCCACATTCCAGTAACACAAGAATCGTGGGACTGCTGGAGAATGTGTAGTTAGAGCTCCAAATCTTCTACACTAACCCAGTCATGCGTTTGTAGGTATGTGGAACTTACAAACAGGGAAACAGTGATGATGAGGAAATGGTCTTGTTTCACATCGACACTCATTGTACACACAGAGACATTGTCCAAAAAAAACGTCAGAGAACTTATACTTTATCATAATATACAGTGATTGCATGGTAAAAAAAAGTAAAATAAATCATTCTCAACGATTGTTTTGACATAAGCCAGCATATAGACAAAGCAAAGGAAATACGTGGAGCCTGGATCAGCCCGCAGAAACGTATAGTCACGTCACAGAGCGGCAGACAACAAGGGAAGAAAGCCAACAACGGCCCCACCAAACACCGAGCGACAGCTACGCCTGCGATATAGCGCTAAAACCTCCAGCCAAGCAGAATGAAAGCCTCGACACATCTACCAGGGAGAAATTAATAGGTTGATTATGTAAAACAAAGCCTCCCAACTCAAGTTTGGGTGCTTTAGAAAGAGCCCACCACCATCACAGCGAGTAAAGACCGAAGCGGCAACATGAACAGCACAGGGGGGAAGCGCTTAGAGAGGTTCAGCGTCCGAAGCGACGGTAAACATCACCTTTGTTTCAGCGCGAGAACCTCCACTTGCCAATGGCGTTTCAGCGGCTTCAACGTGACGAATCACCCCCTCTGCCGCATTTTCTACACTGTCAGACACGTGTGCAGCTGCACTGGCCCTCTGAACGCCCTCATCCTCCTCCAGAGTGGCCTCGTCACCGTTTTCTCCAGCGCTGTCAATATCAATGTCGTACAGCACATCGTCTGTGTCATTTCTTTGCCTACCGTCGTCTACATTCTCCCGTTTTTCACTATCACTCAAATTCTCTTCTGATTTTTCCACCCGCTCGCAATCCATCCGAGAGTCCTCGGCTGAGGTGTGTGGCGATTCGGCCTCAATATTAACTTCAGACATACCTGAAAACAGACAGATAGAATGGAATAAATGGGTCCTACCAAGCCACCTGATAGCGTGTGATGCACCAAAACAATATAATAAAATGAGTGCAATACAAACCTACTCCAATTTTGAGCAGGTATGTGGATGTATGACCAGTGCATTCAAGTCAGTGCAAGGCCAAAGACACACACACACACACACACAATACTTTGATTTGATTCTGATGATCTCAAGCGTTTGTAAACACAACAAATACATTGAATAGGGCGAGACACACACACACATATACGTGGTGTTAGTGCTTCCAAAGCCGATGCAACGATGTAGATTTTTTGTCAGCTCGCTGAGGGAAAATATCGTCGGGTACTTTAGTAAGGCAAGGACGTGGATGCCATTGTTCATACAGTTGACAGTCAAACATTGGCCCCCATTATTCTTTAACATCACATACCGGAAGTGGCTTTCACTTATGAACAATTGGCTAACCTTACCTGTTGCCGCACAGTCAC
This sequence comes from Apeltes quadracus, assembly GCA_021346845.1. NCBI lineage: Eukaryota > Metazoa > Chordata > Actinopteri > Perciformes > Gasterosteidae > Apeltes > Apeltes quadracus. Next base: position 16,450,692 of record CM037925.1, on the reverse strand, counting down.
GTGACTAGCGAAGGGGGTCCAAAAAGTAACAAAACGCTTAAGTCGTGAATGCGCCCTACGAGGAAGTGCCATGATTATATTACATGGTTACGGCTAGTCATGAAGGAAGCACGCCAGGAAAAACGACGGCCCGCCAGCTCGAAAATGTCCACTGATTCCGTCAGTTTAACGCGTTTTTTGCGTTAGATGCGTTGACGGGTTGTCGGCTAAGGTTGACCTAGCCCAAAAGCGTTGTAATAACTTTAAATATAAGGACTTAAATGCCCCCCACCCTACACCGTTGACGCCACAAGCGAATGGCGATGCTCACAACTTTGGTCCATACGCTAACTTACCTGTCTGGCGCTAGTGGCTAACTGCTTAGCACAAACGGTTAGCCGCGGCGGTTGTTGGCTGGAGTCCCCCGCTGCCCGCGCACTGTACCCGACCTATTTTTCTTTTCCTCGAGAGACAGGGCGCCTTGGGCCGGTGCAGAAGTCGCCTAAGTATACTACCAAAATGTACCATCGATGGCGCTCGACTCTCTTCAAGAACACCAGACTTGCGGTTTCAAACCCCCGGAAAAAAAAGAAAAGCGAAAAACCGCGTCAGTGTGCGGGGCCCTCGGCTGTCATCAGAAGCGGACCGCTGCGCGCGCTCTCCCCCTGCTGCTGAAATGTGATTCCTGCAGTTTTGGGGCGAGGTTGTGAAATAACTTGTATTTCCCCCTTTTTTTCTACGACCAAATAAAATAAAATGAGCGATTCCAGTCATTAGTGTGTTATTTCAGCTACCAACAACGGCACACATTTTGTTCCAACTGTAGTTTGCTCAAATGTGACATTGCACAACAAACTCAATTTCCCATAAGCCCCGGTAGAGGGGACGCACAGTTTCAACGCCAACTGCCTAGCTGAGGCAGCACAGCTAGAGGCCATATTGGAGTCTATGAAGTCGGGTTTTCACTTGGATGGAACTGAGTGTCTGTCGTTTTTTGGGAGTCTCTAAATCGCTGTCAACCGGATTTACACCCGAGTGGTCGCGCCAGGCATTCCAGTTGAGACCCCGGCCGAGTCTGGACGGCACGTCGTCACGCTTCTTTCGTGGAGGAATAACACACACACACACCAAAAAAAATGAGTCCAACCGATGCTAAACGAGGGGCTAAACGCAGGAAGAACAAGCGGGGCGGTGGCAGCAGTTGCAGCGCTGTCTGCAATACCAGCGGTGGCAAGGCCGGGGTCGCCTCGGCCCTGGGCTGTGCGGGAACAGCGACACCCGCCTCCGTCGTGAGCTTTTTAACAACCGGCAATGCGGGCAACGGGACTATCGGTTCCGCGACGGGCATAAACGGAGAGGTGAGAGAGTTGTCACGCATCTGAAGCCGGTGGATGTAAAAAAAAACAAAAAAAAAAAACGGGATGCCTGGCTAGCAGCGACACGAATCTGATTTGGGCCCGAGACCGATGCGAGGAGTGCAGCTAGCGAACCAACATATGCGTAGCTAGATATTAACTGGCTCAATTAGCACTAATGCCGTTTCCTTCGCTTCCTGGCGAGTCGAATGGCCGTGTAGTCACACCGGCCTTGCTGTATTTTATTACACTGTCGTAAACATTAGCGTTAGGCTACTTGCGGTAGTCAACCAGGACAAACCATCGTTAGCTCAAGTTTAAGATATCGCAGCCGAATCGACCAGCAGCTTAAGTCACCGCGAAGTGTTATTTATTGGCAAATACAGCCCAGGTACGGTAGGTGGAGAACACACCGGCAAACCAAGGACTATTTGGGAGCATCGTACGGTTCGACACATTGGACTATAGGCTGCTTTTTACGCAGATAAACATGAATGCTAGCTAAGGCTAACAGTTAAGAGGAGTAACAACTTCAGCCTCGTCGGGGCCTCGATGTGTACGAGCTGACCTTCCACTTGTCTGGTTTTATAAAGAGTTTAACTTCGTTATGTTCGACGGGCAATGCGCTAAACAAACTAACTACCAGCAAGCACACAAAGTAGCCTAGTGTTAGACCGTTGCCACAAAAGTAAGCACCAACATCATGAGTAACAGTGACGCCATTGGATGTCAGCTCATTTCTGTGTAACAGACGTGTATTTGATAACGTATTGCCAAGATTTATGTTCAGCAGGTTAGTTTCGGGGTCAATGTATGTTTTTACACAAGTGGGGGGGAAAGAGTGTGGTGAGTGGTGGCTTAACATCAGTTAATGGAAACATTATGTTTACATTGTAGCCTGCCTGTTTTGTAACTATTACCAATTTGAGATCTATTGGAACCTTAAAAATACTAATCTAGACTTCTAATTCTGGTTTAAAACGGTGTGGAGGTTCTATGTAATCACGAGTTGTTTGTATCCCTCAGGTGAGCAGCAGTGTTACACCACAATTTACAGAAGGACCAGTGAATGCGGTCTTCTCCGCAATCCTTCAGGTAAATTCACAGCAGGTGCTTCGGGGGTAGATTCGAGTCCAGAGTTGGAGTTATCCATTCTTTAACTATAGTTTACACATTTATGCCAGAAGTTTAGGCAGACCAGAAGGCGAAGCATGCTACAAGAAGGCCGAAGTCGCTCTTTATTTACCTTTACACATGTGATTTCAAACGTTTAGTGACGTAAATGTCAAAAAAATATTTTGAATTCTTATGGGCACCAACAGTCGTGCTCCTTGCCACTGCACAACGTCAAAATCGATAAACATCAGTATTTACACTACCTATCGTCTTATTGACCGCCGGCACTAAGTGATCAATTGCAGCTGGCATCTCGGCCTCAGTTGTATTAGAAAGCTGCATACTATCTTAGCATCTAGCCATATGTAATGGGGCTCCCCTTCAAACCTTTTCTCAAGACTATGACCTCCACCAAACTATACATTAACCTGTGATTACTATCTTGGACAGTGAAATCAATATTCACAAACATAGACAACCATCTTAAGTGGATGTCACAGCATCAGATAAAGTAATGCGGTTGTATCCAAATGATTGCTTTTTGAATGTATGAATATATTACCACATATAAGAACTCATATTATGGCTGGAGGAGTGAATGAAGCTGTGTAACCCACAGATTGAGAATCTCATGGAAACTACTGGTACACCCAGAAAATGATGCTGACATGGATGCAAAGCCACCCTTTTAAAAAAAAACGTGTGCCAACGTTGAGATCATTGATTGAGACGTCTGCCTGGTAACTATGTGTTTGTGGTGCCTGTGGTTCACTCACGGAGGAGTTTGCCCATTTTAGAAAAAGTTCCAGTGTTTTAACGGTGCGCAGAGGGGCAGTTTACACAGCTGGTTTACCCAGAATGCAAAGGTTTACAAAGTTGTGGTGATTGTTATAATGAAAACATTTAAATGATTATTTATGTGTCTGTATACCTGATGAATTGTCTTCCTCTCACTGCCGCGTACCCTCCACAGACCCCGTTCACGTTCGGCTTGAACAAGCGGGCTCCCTACACGGCCGGCGATAGCTGCCTCTTGTGCCGATGCGAGCGCAAAGACACTTCCATACCCCCAGAGGCGGGGATCTCGGGCCAGAACGGTACAACCCAGCCCAGCAAGACCCCCAGCCCCCTCCAGCTGCCTCTGTGGGTGTGCTCCGACTGCAGGCGCACAGTGGAGAAGGAGGACCGACACACGGCGCTGGAGCAGTCTTTGGGGGTAAGGCGCCTTGTTGTGCGGGCAGGTGTTGGAAGTTCAAAGACGGAGGGGCAAAGTCTGTGAAAGGAGTGAGAGAACCGCTGGTCCTTTCACTGAATCCACAGTGTCCAAACGTCATCCGCCTCGGCGCTGGAGGGATGATGTTCCAATCACACAGCTGCACCCAGTCTCTGGGTGGATGATGTAGCGCTTGTGTTTCGATGCCAGGAAATCAACCATAAACAAATCGCCATTGCTGTTTAAAATCCAACAACAAAGACGTTACAGACGGCATACTATCATTTCATATTTTGAATTGGCTTCTATAATAACTATAACTATAATTAGATGACGGTAACTCTGCCAAAATATGCAAATCATGTCCCCTTCTTAAAACAAAGGACAATGCAGTGGATCAACGACTGCTACATTCTTTACGGGGTGTGTAAAGCGTAACATTTAATGTTCGTTATACTTTATAGTTGGTTTTGCTTGACACATCAGAGCATGACTGTAATTATGCGCTTTGGCGTCGGTTGTATGAATGCCATGATGTCTGAGACTAACGCCTGTTCATATAAAGAGCTCCTTTATGCTCAGCTCGGTAATACAGAATACAGGTTTTTGCTTTACAAATAATAATACAATTATAATTTTTTTATATATGAAAGGACATGTTTTATTAGATATAGTGCAAGATATGAGCAGTTATTTGTTGTGTTGCATTGCTAAAACCATATGGCTTTACACGAGGTTGTCAAGTATGTCAGAGCGGTTCCCCTCATTGTTGTGGATGTACAATGGCTGCTTGGCTTGGGTTTGGTTTCCTCCTTAATGTATTGTTCCTCTGCATCCTCCCAGCAGCGGGCTTGATGCTGACTCAGAATGTCATGGCCCCGTAGTAAACAGAGCCAAGCCACCGGAGAGCTTTTACTCTGCAGAAGGGTGGGACCGAATAGAAACATGGCCGCTCCAGTGTTTTTTTGATGATGAGGCGCCTCTCTGTCACATCGGCATGTATCTTAATAAAATAGAAACACTCACCCCATGACATTCCTGTTGGGGGTCCAAGACCCTCTCCTTGGATTGGCTGATCCTGGGCTGCTTTTTCTGTTGTCATCTTATTGCACATCCTTCTTTATATCTGCCATATTGAACAGGGCAAAAGTTATTGCAGAGGTATATCAATGTCCAAACCTCTGTGGCATTCCAGCTTCATATTATTATTATTATTATTATTATTATTATTGGGGAAATCAACCCTAACAGCATAATGGAACATGTTATGCTATGGTAACACATACTTTGCTATTCATGTAACATGTTGTTGCGGTGTGTTTTGGACTTTATGCATCAAAACAGCCATCACTTTTATCTCCTGTTAAGGGTAATTCTCCGGCCTGTTGAAGCGTATTTCCTGCTGACTTGGAGCTAATGTTGCAGGTTGCATGGGTTACACATGGAGACAAACGTTCACATTAACACCTGAGGGCCATTTAAGATCAACTAATCTAAACGGCATGTTTTTGGACTTGGGGAAGAGGCCAGGGAGAACGTGGAGGGCAAGCAGACTCCGCACAAAGGTGTCCCTCCTGCTGTGCTGCAACAGTGTCGGTATGAACATTATCAACAGAAATGGATTTGAATCAACAAACAACGCAGCAGGGGCCGGGTCTCTTTAACACTTTGCTCACTCGCATTATCTGGAAAGCATCGAAACTGCTGGCTGTCTCACTGTGCTGTTTGGGATGTATCCTGCAGAGCCAGGACTTCCTTTTGCACATGCCCGTGGGGAACGGAAACCTGGGCCAGGAGGCAGCCACAGGGGACAGACTGTCCTCTGCTGTGCTCACACTACCCATGCTGCCTGCCCCGGACCTCACCGCGCCGATGCCGAACGACACCGTGTGCAGCTGTGAAGCCTGCAACGAGAGGCGGTCAGTTTTTCCGAAAGCGATTGCCGTTGAATGGGAATTAAATTCAAACGCGTAGTTTAGTCTTTGTGTGTTGACAGTTCTTAATTCTTTCTTATGTCCCGAACCGCAGGGTGATCTCTGCGGAATCGGAGAGGGAGTCACAGCAGCTACAGAACCACTGGTCCGAGGTCCGCTACCTGGTGCGCTGCATCTACCGTCAGACAGGAACGCCATTGGCAGACGACCACGACCAGCCCCTGGAGAGGGACAAGGAGGGCATGAAGGAGCTGGTCGATAGGTAAAACGACTGATTTCTGTCTTCTGGGTGTTTGTCCACCAGGGGTCTCTATTTAGATGCATTGAAGAAAAGGCTAGAAACAATCCGGTCTGAAAGCCCCTTGAAAGTAATGGTGTCAACAAGTTTAAACTAATACCATCTCGACTGCATCGGTCAGATTAAAAAACGCGATTCAAAACGCCTTTTGTTTTGAATCGGTGCCATGTTGTAATATACATAAATAACGGGGGTGGGGGGGAGACAGCCACGGAAACACTCAGCCATAGTCACACCTACCCACAAAGTCTACGTTTTGTGTGTGAGTCCAGTCACAATATTTTCCCTTCTTTCCCGCCTGTAGACTCTGTGAGAAGGACCCTTACCAGCTGTATCAACGGTTGGAGCAGCAGGCGCGTGAATACGTCTTGGAAATGAAGGTGCGGCTACTGAAGCACCTCTCGACGGGACCCAAGACTACAGGACCAGCGGGGACGGTGGCCGCGGCCCTGGGTCCTCCTCAGGCCCACCAGTTCATTTCCCTGCTGCTAGAGGAGTACGACACGCTCTGTCAAGCTGCGCGCACCATCAGCAGCTTTCTGCTCACTCTGGTCAGTTTATCCTCTGCGCAGCTACTGAAACAGAGTGTTGAGCTGTCCTGCAGGTGGCATCAAGGGAAAAGCATAATCTGTTAGTTGCTCCATGAGTCCATAACTCAATGTTTTTTTGTTGTTGGGGTTTTTTTTCAGGAAAATGAGCACCTTCAGAAGTTCCAGGTGACGTGGGAGCTGCACAACAAGCACCTTTTTGAGAATCTGGTGTTCTCTGAACCCGTCTTGCACAGCAGTTTACCTGCACTGGTTGCACAGCTGAAGTGAGATATGGTTAAACTAGAATATTATTATTTTGTCATACCTCACTATCAATAAATCTGCTGTTATTGACCCACATTGGACCAATGTCCAAACTCAAATTCTACCCATCTCTTGTCCAATTGAACCATTCAAGTGTCTGATTACTTTTCTTACCCTGCCATTTTATTTTTCTTCAGACTTGGCACAGCCTCCCACGATTCGTACGATGAAAATATGTACAGGACCTCGCTAGGAAGTTACCATCAGCTGCAGCACGACATGGCTTTGGTGGCTACTGAATGGCAGGAGTGTGAGAAGAGGATCGATGACTATGTAGACGAACAGGTACACACAAGACGCAGGAAATGGCACTTTCATAAAAAGCTGGTGTTTTATAAGGATGTCATAATTTAAGCTCTGTGGTTGTGACTCTTTTGCAGCTGCTTTTCAAGGTGGAGGGTCAGAGTCTCACCAACCAAAGAACGGAGCCCCACAAGTCTTTGATTAGCAAAAACGTAAGACCTGAAAATTACACCTGAACAAAGTCAAAGATTGTTATTCTTATCTCAACTTCAAATTGTAATTCCTTTCATTCTTGGAGGTTTACGATGTTATAATTATTTTTCCGTCTCCAGACTCTGAAGACCAAGCAGCGAATGCTGAAGGAGGACTGGGAGTTCTTTAAGCAGAGGAGGTTTATAGAAGAACAGGTACAATATTGTGGACCAGATCTGAATGTGTAGTTCTGCATCTCAAAGCCGTTTTTATAAATTGCGTTCTCTTTCTATAGTTGCCCAACAGTAAGAAGCCCCCCACCGGAGAACACTACTTCACAGACACTATGAGAATGCTGTCATCTCGTCTGAGTATTCCAGACTGCCCAAATTGCAATTATAGAAGAAGGTGAGCGCATATTGATGTCCCTCTCAGGCAATAATTTAGCGGTTGTGTTCTTCGCTGTACTATTTGTAATAAAATTATTATCCAAAGCAATGCCACAATGAGCTGGCCACCTTTATCCCTAATATGTGAAGTTTGGTAATAAGTTTGGTAATAATTTAAGCACCTTTTCTTGATAATGCATTATGTCAAGAACATTGTTTTGAGATGCTAAGAAGAACATTGACTTCAGAGGATGGATGTATATTGTGTTGATTTTAAATAATTAATAATGACTTGATATTAAGATAATAATATACAATAATTATTGTAATATTGAGAATGTCCGTATCACCCACCCCCCCTGCCAACAGGTGCACGTGTGATGACTGTAGTCTATCCCACATCCTCACCTGTGGCATCATGGACTCTCCCATCGCTGAGGACCTCCACATCAAGCTGCCCCTGCAAGGGGAAGCGCCCCGCGACTACCTGGCCGAGGTGCACCCCCCCAGCCTCTCCTCCGGGAGCTCCGCCTCCGGCTCCAACTCCAGTTCCCCCATCACCATCCAGCAGCATCCACGGCTCATCCTGCCTGAGGGAGATACCAACACGTTGTACGTCAGCCAGTCCCACTTACATGGCACTCTTCTTCATTTAAAACAATAACTGCCCCCTTCTGTCTCTTTCCCCTAACACAATTTCTCATTTCCGTCCTCTTCCAGTATCAGCGATGATGACGAAGTGCCTCCGTTGTCCAGTAAGTTCGGGGACGTCTACCCGCTGACTGGTTATGAGGAGAGCAGTGTCGTCACCGCTGCTGGTAACGGCCTCCATAGTGACATCAATGGGGAATGCGAAAATGGGGAACTAAAGGAAGGGGTGAGTTCTGTGCTGCTGTGTACTACTTTAAAAAAAAAAGAAGAAAAAAAAGAAATGCCCAGATTAGTTGTGAATTTCCCAGCCGGATGACGGTGGAACCGATGTTCCTTATTAGTGGAACCCGGTCGCGTACGCTGTTCATCACCTAATTTCGGACTTGTGTCTTCTTGTGTTTTGACACTTTTCTACCTCAGTCGCTTCGGATGAGCAGCAGCAGCAGCAGCAGCTCATCAGAGGGCGACGAGGAGGAAGTGTATGTTGAGGTTGGTGGGGAGCCCCAAGGCCAGCGGGAGGAGCTCTCCTCCGGAAAGACCATCAGCCCTCCACCTTCCTACAACCACCAACAGGTGTGGTAACACCTTCTTTTAATAAGCCACTTTTATCACAACAAGGTTTGTTTTCATAATGAAACGGCTGTCCCTAGTCAAATATTTTAACTTGACTTGTGAAGCTTTTCTTCAAGTTAGAAAGAGTGGAGGAACACGCACTTCAGAATACGAATCACACATGGTGTTTGTAACCCGTGTCCGCGCTCTCAGGTAGAACCGGTCCAGCATGCCTGCGAGTGCCACGTGTGCAACCAGGACCCGGGCTCCTCCGCCCTCGGCCCCGCGTCCTGCCCGCCCGCCAGTCGCCTCCACGCCGCACCTCCGCCCACCGCTGGACACCAGTTCTTCACAGACAGCAAGACACCTCCCGCCCACCCCGCCCTGCACCTCTACCCCCACATCCACGGCCACATGCCCCTGCACAACTTCTCCCGACCCCTGCTGCACCCTACGCTTTACCCTCCCAGTCCTCCTCTCACGCACAACAAGGTGAGGAGAATTCCAGAGCCCACACGTCACTCAAGCTATGTGTGAATTATTTAATCCCAACTACAAATGGCTATGACACAGCTTTTACGAGAAGGTGGATTCATTTCCTTATCGCTGGGGATTTTTTAAGTTTCCAAGAACAATACTAGTTTCACTTTCCCTGTAATTTAAATTGTCTCCCACAAGGGGTCAGGCTGGACCCAATCCTAGTTGACGGCAATCCAAAAACACACCGGATCAAATGTTTTTTAACCTATTGCTCTTTTTTTTTTTTTTTTTTAAGCCTTTGCCCCCGAACTCTACATCCAACCACTCCGCCGCCAAGCAGCCGGCCTTCAGCCCATCGATACCAGAGCACGTTTACCAGAACTGCTTCGGCGGTGCGTGTGGAGCGGGAGACTGGAACAGCTCGCTGCAGTGTCTCTCGCTGAAGTTTGAGAACCTGTGGGATGCTGCTGTGATGAAGAGCTGGAATCCATCTGTCCTGTTGCCCGAGTCCCTTCCAGGTGAGCGCCTGGCACGACAGAGAAAAACAAAACAAAAATTACAAACACATTTAAACAAACACAAGTTAAAATCATGAGTCGTCTCGACATTATTTATCAACAGGTGAGATGCTCGGCCCACCTCTCGCTGACATGCCCCTCCCCCCGCCATCATCATCGTCATCGATCGCCCCCCTGGGGGAGCACCCCTCGCTGCCCACCCCTATGCCCCCTTCCTGCTCCGCCTCGTCATCGCTGTCCTCGTCTTCGTCCTCGTCCTCGTCTTCGTCTTCGTGCTCCTCTTCGGAAGCCAAACAGCAGAAGAAGAGCGGCGCCAAGAAGAAGTGTCTCTACAATTTCCAGGATGCCTTCATGGAGACCAACCGAGTAGTGATGGCCACCTCCGCCTCCACGTCCTCTGTGTCCTGCACCGCCACCACGGTCCAGTCAAGTAATAACCCCCTCATCCACCTAGCGTCCAAAAGACCCAACTCTTTAGGTAATATAGGCGCTAGCATCAGTTAGCTTCGCCGTGATATTGATCAATTGATGGGCCATTTAAAAACCATAATCCCTGCAGAAAAATAAGGGAAATGTAAACAAACCATTTGTGTTGCTAACTTGCTTCTATGTGTGAATACTTTTAATTTTAGGAACAAAGAAGAACTAAACAATGTTCTCAACCAATATATTCTTGTCTCCTCCAGACGATGTTTTTCACAATCTAGGTAAAGAGGAGCATAGGCCTCCCGCCCCAGCCCCTCCTAGAAACTGTCCCGCTGGACTGACCTCCCTCCCGCCACTCTCGGCCCCCACCCTTCCTCCTGCACCCACCACGCACCTTCCCACACTGGGATCACAGCCCTTTCCAAAGATGGCTGCCCCAGCCCCGGACTTCATCGACGCCCACCAGGGTTTGTGTCTCCCGCCCGCCGAGCCCCCGGCGTCCTCAGCAGATGGTCCCGTCAGTGCTCCACCCAGTGTCTGCAGGTAAACCGGCCGCCGCCCCCACCCCACCCCACAGACCCGCAGAACATTAAGCTGAGACATCTATTGGAAATCTGATTATGTTGTTTGTAATGAGCAAAAGTATCTTTAGGGACCAAGTTTAAAGCACGATTCTTTTCAGTGATCCGGACTGTGAAGGCCATCGCTGTGAGGGGAACGGGGCGTACGAGCACCAGCCGTACGATGGGGAGGAGAGTCAGGACGAGGACAGCTGCTCCGAGCACAGCTCCTCCACCTCCACCTCCACCAACCAGAAAGAGGGAAAGTACTGCGACTGCTGCTACTGCGAGTTCTTCGGGCACGGCGGGGTGAGAGGCACACATTTAATACCATTCATGTTATTTTGGGGATGCAGATTTATGTACTTTTTGAATTTGAAATGGGCAACTTGCTAATTATCCCTTTGATCATTCTTTTTTTTTTTTCAGCCCCCCGCTGCTCCGACCAGTCGAAACTATGCAGAGATGCGAGAGAAGCTGCGCTTGCGTCTGACGAAACGTAAGGAGGAGCAACCTAAACGGGAGGAGCAGCAGCCGGTAATCGAGCAGGATCGAGGGGTGGAGGACCACAGGCGGGTGGAGGACCTGTTGCAGTTCATCAATAGTGCCGACAACAAACCTGTCTCCAGTTCGAAAGCAGCCAAACGGGCGAGGCACAAACAGAAGAAGGTAAATGTTTAACAAGGACCTCGAAACCACCACAGCGACTCTGGGAGAGACTGATATCGGGTCGACCTTGTCATAATGCTGAAAGCGTGTGTCTCTGTGTGTGCTTCAGATGGAGGAGAGAGCTCGCATGGAGGCGGAGGCCCACGAGAGGGAGGAGCAGCAGATGTTGGAGGAGCAGCAGCGACGGCGGCGGCAGGAAGAGGAAGAGGCAGCGCTTCAAAAGGAACTGCGCCGGCTGCAAGAGCTGCAGCACCACCGGGCCGCCAAGAAGAAAAAGAAAGAGAAAGCGAAGGAAAACACCGCGCCCCCACCAAACAACCCACAGCCCCTCAGGCAGACCGCTCAGAACGTCTTAGATAACCTTCAGAAGGGAAAGTCGCACTCGCTTCTTCAAACCCTCATCCGGCTCCCTGAAAAGAAGGAGCCCAGGTTAGAGCCTCTTCCCCGCCCCAACACACAGCACAGCCCCAAACGCACTAGTGAGAGGAGTTTTTCCACTGAGACCAACGGCCCCAAGTGTCAGGCCCTCCTCCACAATGGCACTCCTGCGTCCTCGCTCGAGGTCACCAGCAAAGTTAAGCCCAAGCCGTGCGCCAAAGCGGCCGCTTGTGCGTCCGCTCTGAAGAAGGCCCCGGAGTTGCCCAAGTGCGCCGACGTGGCGGCGAAGCTGGCGAACGGCACTCCGCCCAGGACTACGCCAGCCCTCAAAGCGACCAGGGTCAGGCCCGCCGAGGCCCTGGCTCCTCTCCCGACCACCGAGCCGCGCAGGGAGGACAGGTGTCACACCGGGGGCGCCAGTGGAAAAAGGCAGCATCAGCAGCTGCAGCAGCCGCCGACCCCGATGAAGGGGGAGAGGAGGAGTCCGCCGCCCGCGTCGAACCCCTCCCCGTCACCGCCTCCGGCCTCCCAGGCCGAGCAGAACGGCAAAGCGCCCAGTGCAGAATCCCCTCAGCCCAAAGGCAAGACCAAGAAGAGCAAGAAGAAGAAGGGGGAGAAGCTGAACTCCTCCATAGGTCGGTTTCATTACCCACAATTCAGTTCTGAACAAGGAGGCGTGTGTGTGTGTGTGTTTCACTCCTAAAATAACAGGCGTGTCTCCTGGGTATTCGGTGGTGTGTGTGTGTGTGGAGTCACAGCGCTGATAGTGAATGCGTGCAGTGTGCAGATTGCTGCTGCATTTTACGTACTGTGGGGAGCTGGTTCAAGTATTTTTACATTGTGTCACACAAACATAGTGTCACACTCATGCCCTTATTTCGAGGCTGCATTAAAGCTTTTTTTTTTTTTTTTTACTGACGACAAGGTGCCAGTACGGAACACTGCGCCTCACATTTACCCTTTTAAACCCGTTAAACCAGACCACCAGGTTGCGGTGGAAAAAGATGGATAACATCATCGGCCGTCTATAATATAAATAATAAGTTTTGTGCCGCATCTTGACCGGTACAGCGTGCAGTAGATTTACGCTTTCATGCCCCTGACTAACTGGTCTCCATTCAGATGTGCCTTTTTTTATTTATTTATTTATTTATTCGAAGCCACTAATGTGTAGAAACTCAAGCAAATGAATTAACGCAGTAAACATCGCAGCAATTAACAGGCCTTTTGTTTCGTTTTTTCAGATGACGTATTCTTGCCCAAAGACATTGACCTGGATAGCACTGAAATGGATGAAACGGAGAGGGAGGTGGAATATTTCAAAAGGTACGTGCATTGCCACACACACACACACACACGCCTATGTGTAGATGGTGACTTTAAGGGTACCCCGTGGAGTAATGCTGTATGTGGATAAAAACACGTCCCACAGTTCTACGCTGCTCTGTTGAATAGCAACGAGATACTCGCACGTTGACGAAGAAGAAGACAAAGAGGACATTTTAAACCGCTTGTTATACCTCCAGACATATAAAAAATGTAGCGTGGCTCTTCAGAAGGTTGACTTTGTCGTTTGTTTCTCTTGCAGGTTCTGTCTGGATTCGGCCCGGCAGACCCGCCAGCGGCTTTCCATCAACTGGTCAAACTTTACTCTGAAGAAAGCCACGTTCGCTGCACACTGAGGCTGCTTGTTGGTCAGTGACTGTCGGGACACAATCAGTACCTCAACAGCTATTCCAACCCACACGACACCCACCCACCCCCCCTCTCCCTCCTCTACTCCCACCCAGCTGTTGTCCTGCTGGAACTCCTCCCCCGCTGTGCCCAAATCACACCCACGCTGCCTTGCTTTGTTCTTGTTGCTGTGTGGTTCCAACACGGACCCATCTGGATCGATCCACCTGCAGAACTTGTACGAAATAAATGACACAAAAGAATCACAAAAAGCTACTTTACATCTGATTTAATTTTCCTTGCGTGCTTGTGTGCTTTGCGTTGGGCATTTCTTTTGACTTAAAAAGCCTGAAATGATTTTCTTTTTAATGGCTTACCTATCGTCAAAAGATGCTTAATATGTCTGGATGGTTTCCTTCCAACAAAAAAAAAAGAGACAGACAATGGAAACTACAAAAAAGAGAAATGTACTGAATTAAAAGCTGTATTTGATATTGTGGCTTAATATCCCATCGTTCCCCGTTCTTATCACGGCGTCTCATCTACACCATTGACATGGGACTGGGTTTGGTCAGCTGGTCTCCCTTCCCCCCTCACCCCCCCCCCCCCCCCCCCACCCCCCCCCCCACACACACCTCACCCCCCTTGCATCCACCCTGTTTCACAGAAAGGAGGAAAGCGTAATACTTGACAATGTTCTTTTTTGGTTTTTAAGTTCTGTTTAACAAACTGTTGAGTAAAAGTGTACCAGTTCCGGTTTTAGTTTTCTTTATTTTTGACCCGTAGCCAGCTTGTATCGGAATACTTTCAGAATGAAATCAAAAAAGAACAATACTCGCACTATCAATCTGTTATAGAGTGTATATTGTATTAACACTGAAGCCAAACTGGCTACTTTTAACATATTGTTAAGTAATATTAAATCTTGTCTTTCTTTTTTGAAAGATGGAATACAGTAGTACGGCAGGATTATGCGTCTTGTGTCAAGTCTTATTTCCCAATTTACAATAAAAGGCCACAGACACTACAAGCTACACGTACATAAAACAGTTTACGTCGGGAATCACAGTAACAATTTTATTTAATCTAGCGTGTTATGTGATTTTTTTTGGGGGGGGGGGGTTAGCAAATGTTACCGCTAGGCAGTGCGAGGCTTGGTTTTCCCCCTTTTTAAGTTGTGTTTTAAGCTATCTGGCTGTGACTTCATACACAACAGAAAAGCTCAAAGTTGTCGTGTAACTAAAAGAAATCCAAAATGTACTTTCCAAAAGGACGAGTTCAGGCTGGATTTGGGTCCCTTCACTTGCATGTGATGATGCCCATAAGCGACCGGGGGATGTAAAATGCAACTAAACCCTTTTTTTTTCTGCATGTCTGCAGCTCCACAAGGTTGGTTCCATGTTAAAAAAAAGACATACATATAAACTTTATATTTTTTGATTTAAGGTAGTTTTGAACTTGAGTACTTTCCCTCAGAATGAAAGTGAGCGTGAAATGAGGTCACCCGTTGGGTCGTCTCCATGCAAACGAGTCAACACGCGCCGTCAACTGAACGGGACATAAGCAGAAGTAAAAACCCTTTTGAGGGCATTTCCAAAATCGTAGCCTTCAATTTGTAATTTTTTGCACAGTTTTGTTGCTGCTTAGAAACTATTTATGTATTTGCTATCAAAGTTACAGGCGGTTCAACAAGAAGGCAGAACATGCAACATATTTTCATTCCAATTTAAAAAGGGAACCTGGAATAAGCACCTCTTGATAAAACCAGATGAATAAAAGTTGCGAAAGTGCCGCGTGTTCATCCCCAGAGCCCAAATGGATGTGCGGAGGAAGTGAGCCGCCGCCGTGAGCCGCCGCCGTGAGCCGCCGCCGTGTTCCTCAGGCGGCTTCCTCTCGACCCGTCAAAGAGTGACGGCCTCTTGAGGCCCGAGGCATTTCACAATGAAAAAGATCAGCCGCCTCCTGCGAGCCGAGTGATTGAGAGAAATGTGGTCAATGAACTTCATTCAAGGGGAGACCAAAAGGTGTGAGTTTGTCAGCCCATGTGACTCATAATTCCTTTCAGGTATGAATCATGTTTGCAGGGCGCCGCTCGCTCTCAGTCACCAGTGATGTAAGATGGGATCTACCGCACTTAAGCAAATGCCCCGCAAAAACTACGCTATCGCAGGCGAGCCGAAAAAACACCGAGGCAAATGTCGGGGGGGTAGGGGGGCAAATGTGGGTCGCGATCTAAATAAAAGTCTGATTTCCATTCTTCCTTTTTTTTTTTTTTTAAACTAGTGACTTAAATAGACTTTTCCATCGTGGGACCTTTTCGCAAAACGTTCTCGCTTTCTGACCTTTGCTGCTTCGGTGCTCTCGGTGGGGGGGGCGGGGTGCGGGGGGTCCGACAGAGACGGGCAACGCCGACGGGATTATTTGAGGGAATCACAGCCGCCAACGTGGCTTGTAATCAGAATGCTGATCTTTTTTTCGTTGTCGACCGCCTGGAGCGCTTCAGGATCCCTTAAACTTCCAAAGAGGGAATCCCCATCCCCCCTAAATCCCCCTCCACCCGCCTCCCCCACACACAAGTCGGTTCCTGACTGCATCTGTCACTTATTTGTTTGAAACACTTTCATTAAAAAAAATATATATTTTCCCATTCAACATTAATACCAACCGAAATCCATTAAATCAGAACGATTGGCTGGGAGTCGACAACGCTCTATAATAAACCAGCTTTTTTTGGGAATTCCCTAGTGATGGCGGGAAATTCCCGTTCTTTTTAGGATACACATAAGATTAAAGGCTGTATATCTATCCGTCCTCTGTTTGTCTGGATAAGTGTCAGGCTGAAGCTTTTCCCCTCGTTGTTGAAGTACACAACGAGCACGGCGCTACACTACACACTGGCGCTTTGAGTCTAGTTTCCAACAGGAACTGATCTTCGGCCTTCGCCTGACTTTTTCTTGCTAAATTCTTGGGTTTCTTAGAAAAGTTCCCTGAGACACTCAGTTGGGGGGGGGGGGGATTGTGACCTATTTATTTCCACTCTCAGATTGGTGGGTGGCACTTTTTTTCGGTGTGGAAGTTCAGTCACGTATAGACCCTGTTATAGATGCGAGGGTGTGTGTGTGTGTGTGTGTGTGTGTGGCGGGTGGGAGGCGATGGGGGGAGAATCCCCAGCAGACAACTCGTGGCCTTTTTTTTAGGGGCTGCATGCAGAAAGACGGCCTGTTAGACGAGACGCCGAGGTCGCTGGTTCGAACAGGAACCGTTCACGCGGGTGTACGAATTACAGTCATATGCAAATTCAACAAATTTGTCGAATCCATTTCGACCGCAGATATCTTCCCTAGTGAGCCGATGAGTAAGTTAGCATGTGATGCTTTTGGCAAGTTGGATGAAGGTCAAACCGCTTCCTTCAAACACCGTTTTGTCAAATAAAGCCGAATAACCAAAGGCTTTTAACATACAAAAATTATAAATTTTGGGGAAATCCATTTTCTACGGGGAATATGTGGCTACGTTAGCCAGAAAGCTAACCTGGCTTTGCCCAATGTTACAAAATCCCTCTCCGCGCTCCTCGAAAGCTGACGGAGTAAAATTTGTATTTATTTTTGTTTAATGTTTAATGTTTTTATTTAATTTGTTTAAACCTTACGACAATGTGGCATATTGATTTGTATCTAATGTGTAGCTGTAAAAACAAGAGACAGCCCCCCCACACCCGCCTGCCAGGCCTTATGCTAAGCTACGCTAACTGACTGTAGTACATTCATATTTACCACACAGAGGATGGCATCAATTGTCTCATTCGATTCGATGGCAAGACAGTAAATAAAAAGATGATATAGTAGATTAGCTCACGCTAGTTTGGCTCTATCGGAAAAAAAAGACGGAGAATCTATTGCTTTCTCATTAAACAATTTGTTTTAAATATTTGAAAGTAGTTATTTGGTGAAAATAAAGTTGTGTCTCGTGCTCATACACACACACACACACACGGCGGCGGTGTGGCTGAGGGTTTTCTGTACTCTTCAACAGCCTACTTCCTTTTATACAGGGGATGTCCAGCTTCCTGTGCTTATTGCACTAAACCCATGACAGCTGAATCACCTGAAACCTGTCAAAAGCGGCCTTCAGAGACTTTGGGTCACCGACTGATCCGAGTTACATCGTCAAAGCGCCGCCGACGTCGTCGTGCTCTCTGGCCCGGTGGTGTTTGCTACAGCCGCGCAACAGCTGGGATTATGGCTGTGACAGTACAGCGAAGCAGAACAGAACACTCGGTTAGGGGGTTTCCACGGAGCACACACGCACTCACACACACACACACACACACGCACACACACACACGCACACACAGTTAGATTAAGTAAAGCGGACATTTTCGTGGTTAGGATGTGATCTGTGGTTGCAGCTCGAGGCTGCAGACTGTCAAGAATTAAAATACACCACCCGATAATATGTCATCCGTAAAGCTATACAAATAATCATGAGATAAAGTGTGTGCGAACAATGTTTTATTACAAAATATGTCGTGCCAGGTCAAAACAAACAGCACAGGATCTAAAAAAAATAAGTATATCATTGTCAGTTAAGAAGTAATCTTTACATATTAACAAAAAAAAGTAGATTTTATTATACTCAGTTATATGTATTAACATTTTTCATCCTTAAAGTGTATCAGGAAATAAATATTTCATGGCTATGGTGGAGAAAAGGCATCCAAGCATTGCACTAAAACGCTTCCCCTTATCCAAATATATAGGCAACATGAATAAATATTAATATAGTTATATATTTCAAATCTCTTAAGGCTGCATACTTTACAGGACAGAATATGTAAAGTTCACTCAAAGGTAAACAACTTATAGCACCACGTTATCCAAAATAAAAAGCTTATGCGCCACGACTGTCTCAATCGTACCATCGTACGATTCAGTTTGGGGCTAAAAGTCAAGAAAGTGCAACAGGTTTGTAATCTGACGCATTGAGGTATATAATATTTGACTTATTGCATTGACATCCACTTTTTCCCGCCACAGTAAATCTCCTGCGTTGCCACAGACGAGCGCCAGGAGCCGGCTCCCCTCGCACACTTGCAGAAAAAGCCTCATCCACTCATCTCTCCTGCAGCGAGGGGGGGGAACTTTGGTACAAACACCTCAAGTCACTCGTTTCATCCTTAGTCAAGTCTCTCCGGACCGGAAACTCCACGCCGGTTATTTTCTGCCGCGTAGTGTCATCGAGTGGTGTGAAAAAACCCAAGTGTCACTCCGTTCATATCCTGGCACAGTCTTCGCAATGGTTCAGGTACTCTGCCGCGTCCGTGTCCTTGAACGTGGCGAGGCACCGCGGGCACTGTAGGTCCGACAGGCCCGGGCGCTGGCTCCACGCGGGGCTCGGCGTGGTGGCGGCGGCGGCGATGGGGGTGGCGGCAGCGGGCTGCTGTTGCCGCTGCTGCTGCTGCGGCGCGGTCCTCAGCAGGCGCTCGGGCGATTCCCTGCGTCGGCGGGAGGCGATCCGGTGCCCTATGTGCACACGACACATGGGAACCACTTCTCTGCTCGCTCCGGGCTAGAAAGAAATGGCAAATTGTGCGCAGACGTTGTGAGAATGGCACAGGGGCGGCAAATGTGGAACACGTGCGAGGCGCCCGGAGGCCTGTTGTCTCACCTGTTTGTTTGGCGAATGCTTCAACTGATGGATCTGCTCCTTCAGGTCTTGGATCTGGCCCTGCGCTCGCTCGCGGTCGGCACGCTCTGACTTGAAGTCGTCTGCGTAGATGAGGACCTGATTGAGGAACAGAAGAAAAAAAGAAAGGACTTCTTGTCTTCTTGTTTCTTTAAAAAAAAAAAACACACATCGGAAGCCTAAAGAGCCGCTTCCAGTCCAGTTCTATCAGAATATACTGATATTTAGAGAGAACAAGACGTAGCGCGGACCTGCTGCTGCAGAGTCTGGATGCGCTCCTTGTTGTGCCTCCTCATCTCCTCCACTTCTCTGCTCAGCCGCACGCACTCGCTCATCTTCTCCTCGAGTAAGCCGTTGAGCCTGGAAATCTCGTGCTGCAGCAAACCGCTGCTTATGGAGCCGAGTCCAGGCTTCAGGCCCGGCCCAGAGGTCTCCTTCAGCCGCTGGCATAGACCTCGGATGTAGTCCTCCCTGCTGGAGTCGTACTTCTGCCACTGAGAATTCAGACTTTGGACCTAAAAGAAGGAACCACAACAATAGGAAGTTAAACATGTATTATTTGTTGACTTTCAGGAGGGAAACATTTATAGCCACAATTATAGCCATTGACATTAAGACTTACGTATGCCACTCGCTGCTTTAGCTGTTGATTCTCCTCCTGAAGCAGACGGATTTGGGAGTTAACGCCGCTCATGTCAGAGGACTCTGTCGTCTGTTGAAGGAGAGAGAGGGAGAGAGAGAGAGAGAGAGGTTACAATAGAGCTCTCCCAAAGTACATAAAGGCATATTCAATAGTTTCCCCCACACACACCTCTTTAAACCTTTGCAGCGGAGCCACATCCTCCGCTTCCCGCCCCCCCTGCTCGTCCTTCCCCAGCCTGGCCAGCAGCTCCTGGCACACCTTGACCGTGGCGACGAGCTGGCCGCGCAGCTGGTCCGCCTCCTCCTCCAGGGACGTGCACAGCACGGCTCGGGTGGCCTCGGCCCGCTCCCTCTCCTCCAGGGCCGCCCGCAGCCGCTGGACCTCGCGGTCCTTCTGGTGGTCCGGCTGGCACCGGACGACCTCCAGCTCCAGCTCCTTCTCCTGCCAGCTGCAGGGTCAGCCTCTGGATCTCCTGGGGGGCGAGGGGGAGGAAGAGGGGAGGACAGAGCGTGAACATTTTGGTGCTTCATGTGTAACCTTTTGATGGCATTGAAGGTACAAAACAGGTGCACGATGAATATCTTTGTGATTGTTGCTGCCAATATTGGTTTCAGTTGTATTATTATTCCTCTTATGGAGGAAGACTAAACATAGTTGTGGAGCTTGTTGATTTGGACCTCCATGAAACAGGCCTGTCACTGTACTAACTTTATTATTTATTAATTAATTAATTATTATTAAGTTCCATCGCCACCAAAAAAAAAACCACTCACACGCACAAATCATCAACACCGAAAGCGTTTATTCAATTATATTTCACCTCCGCTTGTCGAGACGCTTTGAACTCCATGTCGTTCCTCCTCTGTTTCAGTTTGCATATTTCTTTACACAAGCTCTCCAGCAGCGACTTGGACGGCCCGATCACCACGGACTCGTTGTCCCCCACGGACACGGTGATCGTCTCGTATCGCCCGAGCCGCGCTTTCAGGTCGCCGATGATGTTGTCCTTGACGCGGATCTGCTTGTTCAGGAGCTCGACCTCCTGCCGCGTCTCGTGGTACAAAGTGTTCAGCGTGCCGCAGCTGCGGAGCTTCGCCTCGACATCCGGGTCCGTGGCGAAGGCGGCGGCGGCGGCGGCGTTATCCATCGTGGGCTCCGTGGACGTTGACAGGCGGTTGGATTTTTTTTTCCTTCTTCTTTTTTTCTTTTAGTAATCCAGCATTTGCCACCTGTGTCTACAGCGACGCGACTTGAGGAATGGACCGAGGAGGGTCGATTCGTGTCGAGGGTTGTGGCGCAGAATAATATCCTCGCATATTCTGCGGGGGGATTTCCCACGGAACTTCCCCACGGACTTTTTGAAGCTTCGTCAAACATAACTCCCCCCCCCCCACCCTGTCTGCTCGCAACGATTCACTGTCGACCTTCATTCAGGAGTCAAATGGGGGTTTTATTGCCCGCCGGCACAGACGGAAACGTTTTCAAAGAGACACAAAATCATGAATAGCTAAAAAAAAAAAATGTTTAAGCTAACGTTAGGCACCAACGGCTGAAAAAAAAAAAAAAAAGTAGTGATGCTGCGTTCACTGCAGTCGTAAAGCTGGTCTTTTTTCAAAGTGTTCAACAGTGAACCGGGGAAAGTGTAAAATAAAAGGTTCAAATGAAATGGTTTGTTTTGTTTTGGGAAATTGTGTCACATAAACTGATTGTGAAGAGCAAAACCCGTTCTTATGTTACCCCCGCGCAACACTCAAACACTTCAACAAAGTATGACTTTCAAATTCACCTGGACACAAAGTCCCCTGGAAAAAGGAATTGGCTAATAATTTGTGCGGAATCACAAACTATTTCAACAGCACTTTCCCAACGGTAGTTTGGAGGATTTCCTGGCATCCCGCCCCATAAAAAAACATCACGTCACATTAGAACATTTGGAGTGTCATAACAAAATCCCCACACATTCAACGGATGTTAATTTGTCCCACTGTAAGGAAGGCATCGTCATAGCGTGCGCTTCTCTTCATCGCGATGCACGAAACGCAGTATTTATTCTAAGTACTCTTGAGTTGCGCAGTTACGGCTACACCAGTGTGTGTAATTGTATTGCTGCAGTCTAGACCCAGTTCAGGGGGCTGATTCATACACTAGACTGACCTCCTATGGCGCTTCATAAGCCTGGGTGGCATTGTCATACATTTCTGCATTCTTAAATATTACATAACGCCTATATGACTCATGTGAAAAAAGTAGGCCTAATTATAATGAATACCCTCCCCCCACCCCCATGGGAAAAACAATTGTTTCTTAAAATTAAATAGTTTATTATAGGTTTAAAAAAAACAATATTTCCGTCGTCAAATGAAGTGGAGGTGTGAAGTTGCAGAAAAAAGCACTGAAGTGAGGTGTAGTTTTGAGGCCTTCTCGTCCTCTTGGACCCCGCTAACACTAATTCTAGCATCGTCAGGTCAAAATCAAACTGCTGGATAGACTGTAGGGTGTACACATAAATACACATACAACAGTTCTTCTAAGAGACTCCATCAGGTCTAATGGTGGAGAGTCCCAGGTGTTTCTGGGTCAATGTCACATGAGGGCTCCAGAGTTGAGTCACTTAGGTCACATGAATAAATCATGTGACAACTGTCAGAACCACATGAATGAAGGTGTAAAACCAGAGAGCGTGTCGCGGGTAAAACTTCCCCAATTAATCCCTTACAGACGTTTGTGTCATTTTTTGTATTTTGTGTTTTCCTGAAATTTTGAATATGCAAATGGTCATTATCTTGTAAAATGCGTGCTGGTTTGCATACGGTTACAGAACAAATATTTGAACGTTGGATAAAGACAGGTATTATTTTGCTGTCATTTTTTTTTTTACAGAGGAAATTTCGGTACCTCTACGTATCAGTACGTAGGTCAATATGAACATGTTTAACATTTGTTAATACAAAATTATGAATTTGAACACATTTAACTTTTCCAAAATGTATGGGTAAATACAGTAAATGTTTGTCATTGTTTTCCACTTTGAAACATACCTGCAGTATTTAAAAACCTCAGGCCTCCTTCATATTCACAGTAAGGGAACAATACAAGAAGTAATGCAAGTGGAACATAAAATCAGAGTCATGATCAAAACATTTCTGCATGGAAATACGAGCACGCAAGAAAAGCCAAGATTCAATAAGTAATTTAATGTATACCAGGATTACAGGCCAAGCTCTACGAATGGCCAGTGGTATTTTTTATGGGATACACCACTGGAAAAAACCAACCATAAATACAGTGTGTTGCAAAACCGTCATTACAAAATGGCTCATATGAGTTATTACAAAGGTCAGATTTGACTTCCCCTATGGCGGTGTTTAAGCGATAATAAACATATTTTTCTTTATTAAAACTGTGGCCATGATTCATTTTCTTTAAACTTTGTATTTATTCGTGAGTACATTGATTTCCTTCCACACAATTAAATGAGTCATTTCAAAACGTAATGTTGCTTGTAACTATACACAGAATAAAAGTCAGTATTTTATATTTACACATTAATACCTTCAAAAACACTTTTTACATTGCACACACAAACACACACAGGCAGGGACACTTTTTTTTATATGTGCCTAACAAGTTAAGGTCATCAAATCAACTCTGCCAATCAAAACTCAGATATTCGTCCTCCAATAATACAGAAAAACATCATCAAATAACGGGGCAAAGATGAAACATAGATCAACATATGAAAGCCTGGATTAGAAAAAAATATGAGTTCTTTCATACTGTGCTAGAAAATTATGCAGTTACTCAAGTACAAAAAGATTACCAGGAGTATGAAAATGTTTAACAGGAAGAGAATATAGCCAGCTATCTCTCACTTGAGAAAACGGTGGGAATACAAAAACAAAAACCTTATATCTGTCTTTGAACATCGCACTACTCACACTGGGATCACAGCTTCATTTAACATGCACCGCAAAAATATGAATCAGTCATTATTTAGGTGCAACTATGTGAGAAAATAATTTTATTTAGGAAGACTTCAAACGTAGTAATAATCGTAGTTGCTGAGTCATTTAAGGCCTTTGACCCTGGTGATTTACCTTGTTCCTTTTAGGAGTTTTGAATGATTGATCAGGGTTTCACCTTGTTTTCGGGACTACCCATGAAGAATACAGAAAGTTTCCTTATTTGGATGATGATGCAGAAGCAGAAATAAATCCCAGGTAACACCAAGGTGGAAAAAGAAAACATCTTAAATCACCCCTGGGGAGGAATTTGACGAAATCTGCCCATTTTTTTCAATCAATTGTTTTTTAATCCCGAATACAGTTTTCACTGTGTAGTTCTATTTTTAACAACCTTGGATGCCAGCTGAGTGCAATTGATGAGAGAGGGGGGGGAGGGGGGGGGGGGGGGGGGGGGGGGGGGGGGGGTGAGAAGCTCCCCAGGAGAAGACACGCCATTTTAATACTGGCCACTGGGAGGCGCTCACGACTCACTAAGTGCAAAATGAATGGGAGTCAATGGATGAAGTCTCATATTACAGCAATTCAAGGGACATTTATAATTGTAGTTATTTTTAACCAGCAGATTATTATTTTTTTTGCCCTTCAATTCGGAAAAATTGAACCAAATAAACACATTTTCTGGAATCTAAACAGAAATCTATGAACCATAACTGCAGCTCGTGGGACAACTGGAAACTGAACCACCCCTCAACCCCCAAACCCCAAACCCTCACCTCCTAGCACTGCAGCTTGCGGATGCTGCGGGAAATCCTCTTAAACTCTCGCTGTCCCTTCTGCCAGCGCTTCAGCGAGGTGATGACCAGGTGGCCGTCCATCCTCTGGCCCATGACCAGGTAGGCGGCGTGGATGTCGTTCATCTCCTCGCAGATGCACTGCAGGCCGTCCCTCAGCCACAGCGGCGTCTTCCGCAGGTCGCGCTCCGTCACGCCGTTCAGCTTGTAGATGGTCTTGCTCTTGTTCTCGGGCACTATCTTGGTGTCCCCGTTGATGTAGGAGATCTCTTTCACTTTGATCTTCAGAGCTGGACGCGTGCAGGGAGGAGAGAAAAATAAGGGATTGTTTTTTTTCTGATGATCTGCTGGGAAATCTCTTTGACATGTCGGAATGAAGTCACGTGAGAAGGCCTGTGGTGTAGTGCTGAAAGACGTGCACCGGGTGAGACAAGAAGTGAGTAAGGAAATCCTGGACCAAATACTCTTTTTTTTTACACTTTACAGTAAGTTAAACACATTTGACATTGATATTTAGCTGAAACTCCATGGAACCTCCATGCATGACCCATTGAACCAATACATTAAAAAAAAGGTGGCTGGACTCACCAAAGTCATTCTTACACAGGTTGTCAACAATTTCATTGTCATTTTCATCCGTTTCCTTGCAGGCATCACACACCCTGGGCACTAGAAGACACGTTAGATCAGGTGAACACAATATCATCTACAATTTAACCGGAAATTAACTAAATAAGTGGAACTGACACATCCAGATGTGACCAGGGGATGGATAGTAAACGGACAAACACACGCGAATTACGCACCAACGATATTAAAAAAGGCATTTACGCACAACACTAGACACCTGAACCAACTCACCCTCTTTGGTGACTGGCACGACGTTGTCGGTGCCCGCAGGCGGGATGCACAGGTCATTGTCGAGGGGGAAACGGTCGCAGTCCAACATCTTCGGCCAAGGGAAGCCGAACGCGGACATGACGGGCGCGCAGCCGTTCCGGACGCTCTCGCACAGAGACCGGCACGGCTGGATCGGCTCGTCCAAATCGTCCAGGCAGACGGGCGCGAAGAGGGAGCAGAGGAATTTCCTCGTGTCGGGGTGGCACTGCTTCTGCACCAGCGGGATCCAGGACGAGGCTTGCTGCAGGACCTCGTTCATGGTTTCGTGGCCGAGCAGGTTCGGGAGGTGCATCTCCGTGTACTCGATGTCGTTGCACAGGAGGAGGTTGGCGGGGATCGGCTTGCAGTTGTTCTTTTTGTAGAATAAGTCTTGCTGTCCGAAACTGTACAATCCGTGGATGGCCTCCACGCAGGGCATCGTCACGGCGCACAACACGGCCACTGTCGAAATAAAGACCCTCATCGTGTGCGCGTAAAAAAAAAAAAAAAAAACCTTCGGGTGCAAACGCTCGAATCGGGGTGGCGCAGCGTCAGGCGGCGCGGATGGAGTCACCGACAGTGGCCGGCAGCAACTGTGCACATGAGGTTTTTCTTCCAGGCATGTCTGGGAGGAGTCTGCGCGCTGTGCGCAAAGACCGTTCCCATTCAGCACTTTGTTTCCTCACGTCAGGTGGACACGTTGATTAATGTGTCTGCTCAAGTCCAACATTCTTACTGCTCCTCTGGGGCTCACTGTTGATCTGGACATAGTTGTGAGATGTTATCAGTAGGGGCATTTAGCGCACTGGAGCGTTCATTTTTCCATCATTAGGGGGGTTCAGAGGGGAAATCCGCCGGGCAGGTCTGCAGGTCCACACGCCGCTTGGTGTGTATACACACCGATGTATTTGTTTGCCCTTCTTGTGAGAAGCAGACCTCCACTCAGCACACCCAAGGGTGAAACCCAAATCACCCGCAGCCGCCCTCAGGCCCCCTTCGAGCCGTGTGCTTCTTCTCAGGCTCACGAGTGAACACTTAAATCTCATCCCATGTGATGTTTGAGGGATTTCTCGCTAAAAGGATCAGTTCACCCAAATTACAGAAAGCTATTTCACCACTTGTGGGTTTTTTCTTTTTTTTTTTGATGGTGAGAGTCACTTGTTTTAATGTATTTTAATAAAATAAAACAATTATTTTCTCTGAATTAAACCATTAGGTTTCATAGCTCACAGTGTGGCAGAACTGAACAAAGACAATCCTTATTTTTAAAAGTGGCCCCACTTTTTCTACACTTGAGCCGTGTTCAAGGGCTGTTAATGTCAAGTGTTTCCTGACTCCTTAACAAAGGACCCTGAAGTGTCATCCTAAAATAAATACACCTTATTATTGATTGACACTCAACATCAACACACCTCGCTCGCACCCAAATAACGGTAACCGCACCAGCTTCTTCTTTTAAAGAGGAAACGTCATCCAGGTTTATCCAAGCCGGCCTTCGGCGCGAGTACAAGGGGGCAGCTTCGGGTACCAGCAGAACTGGAAATACGATCCAGGAAGTGCAGGTCGAGCAACAGATCCATGTTTGAAGGATCGTTTGATGCCAAAAACACCGTAAAATGTAAAAGTTGATCTCGAGAATGGCAACAGATGGGATCGAATGGACACGAGGGTCTGAACGGGTCCCAAGGAGCCCTTGTTTATTCAGTCGGTGTCGGAGGATTAACATGTTTTTATAGGGCAACCCTCCCCCCTCTTTCCTTTCAAAAGTGGCTCCATTCTATTCGGGTCTCTGAAGAAACAGTTACACGGCCATTTAAGGGCTGGAGCCCCGCTAATAACCTGCAACTGGCCGAGCAGCCGGTCAGCTGGCTAAACTGTGGACGGGGCAGGTCACATGCTGACCTTTCTCGGGCGACAGGAATGGGATCAGCGGCAGCCGCATTCTCGAGTCGGGCTCGAGTCTTTACGGGAAACGCCACGAGCCGCAAAACGGTTGTGGCGAAGGAGGAGCAGCGGGAGTGACGCGCCCTCTGGATACCGCCGCTCGTCTTTTCACGGTCAACAAAGACGCAAAGACTACAAATAAGGGGAACGGACCGCAGCAAGGGGGTTGGGCAAAGCCTTACAGTGTATCTCCAAACAGGGCCGGCCCAAGGCATAAGCGAACTAAGCGGCTGCTTGGGGCCCCCTGGCTAGGGGGCCCCAAGCAGCCGCTTAGTTCGCATATGCAGCCGCTTAGTTCGCATATGCTGCAAGCAGCCCTAGTTTTGTATTATAACCTCACTGTATTCGTTTATAATTTTCGCTATAATAGTATAGCGTGACATTTGTGCCAATAATCTTCTAGCACAAGTGACTGTGCGTGGTGGGAGGGGGGCCCCCAGATAAAATTCTGCTTAGGGCCCCCAAGAGGCTCGGGCCGTCTCCAAACACAGATAACATCCAGTCTTCGTCAAACCACACGGGTCCTCACAGCCAAGTCAGGGTCCAGGGGACGGAGGTAAGCTGATCCCAGGCCTGTGCTCAGAGTCGCCCAGCAGGTTTTCATTACTCACCCCGTGTGAAAATGAGACACAGCTTGTCGGGCCTTGTGGTCCATCTGTTGCCCCTTTTCGTTCTTTGTCTTTCCCTCCCCATCGACACTCGCGCTTCTTCACTCTTTACTTTCATGAAGAACGGAATCGCAGGGTGCAAAAAAAGGCAGTCCGAAGCCCAGCGGGGAAATCTGCTCAGAGACGGTAAACTAAACCGTCTCTGAGCAGATTCCCCCGTTGTCCCACTTGCGATTTGGAAACTATGACTTCTCAAAACAACAGATGACAAGACACGGTCTTGGGACAGTCTGTATTTTGCTTATAGTGTCAATAAATCCCAAGCTGAGTACTGTCTTATTGCTCCGTGTCGTACGGTTGACTCCCATTCTGGAACACAAACTATTAAAAACCACGTTGTGTTGTTGCGTGTTTACTTTAATCGTTCCACATACAACATCCCGCAGCCGTAAACACACCAGCGAAGCAAAGGGGCATAAACGTCCCCACTAAATGCACTATTTAATCCCATTTGGTTGACTAAAAACTTTATTGTCCAGCAATTTCATGGAAATAAGTGAGCATTTTTTTTAAAATGACACTACAGTCTTAAGGATGTGAATGAATGGACTTTGGGTTGAGCTTTGCACAATAAAGCCAGTCTGTCCTTTAAAAAAAGATAGCTTCAAGAAAACGGCCCCCGATAAAACGGACAATTTGGAAGAATCATCCTCCACGGCACCCCGACTGCCAAGTCATCGAGCGCACGACTAACGAGCTCGTTAACTTCAATCACTCATTCCTCCGCTGACATCCGGGAAAGAATGCATCCCATCCGAGAGGAATTAACTCATTACGGCTCCACGGACGTATAGATTGCGCCCGCTTGGCGTAAATGGACGTTTCTATTGTACAGGTCTTAATGGCCTCAGTGTGTGTGGGTTTTTTTTCACAGCAGCTGTTGGGACACGCAGGCTTTGGGACAACCACGTGCGTGTCGGAGGCGCAGGCACTGTAACGTAGCCGCGGACGCATTTACTCACCGTGCATCGGGCGGAATGTGGGAGATCGGCATCGATCTCCTGATCCAACCCGTTGAGAAGAATGCAGAAGATCAGCGCCAGCAAATGTCCAGGTTTGAGTGGCGGGGTCACAGCGGTGGGCCGGGGAGGCCTTTTTAGCTGAGAGGACGTCTCTGGATCCGTCTGTCGGGGCCCCTGCTGCTCCGTGACCCCTGACCGAAACTGAAGCTGGAAGACTCACACTGTGAAGCTCCTGGGGGAATTTTTTTTTTTTTTTTTTTACAACTTTGACTAAAGCACGAGCAGCAGCTCTGCCGTCCCCCCGAGTGTTTTCTGAACGACCCGTACCTGATCGCCGCCACCGAGGCCTCCCCCCGTCGCCGTCGCACATTCCGTTCAAAATCTTGTTTCTCCAGCTGACGAGAAAACGAACGAGGACTGAAACGTTTTCGTGAATGAAAACCGCAGGATGGTTTGAACGGTACGTGGATCTTCTGCGAGGAGACTCACGAGTTTGTCCTTTTCTGACAAACTTTATAACTCTTATAATTAAATTTCCACAGAGAGAGAGAGAGAGAGAGAGAGAGAGTAAGTACTACTACTTCTACTCGCAGCCTTAAGAATGAAAGAGTGTCGTTTCTGAATAAATGCAGCATGGAAACGGAAGTCGTCACGTTTGGATTGTAGACGACACACGTTACTCGCTAATGTTGATATGAAAGATTCAGGACAAACAGAATTAATTGATTTAAAAAAAACAAACAACAAGATTTCATTGTTTTTCGTAGTCCTTATTGTCTGGAATGTTACCTTCAGTCTGACTCTGGTTTACTAACATGTACTTCTTCAAATAGTCACGATTTATTGTTTGTTTGATTTAATTTCTCTTTTACAATCTAATTTAAGATAAAGTAAACGATAGTTTGCGTTACAATTTTATTGGAAAAATGAGGAAGACAAACAATTTCCTCTTTAAAACACGTTCAGTTTCCCCCATTAAGTTCTGCGTGACAAGAACAAATGACCAGTGCGGCAGAAGCCACGGATCGTTTGCCTTTTGACAGTTTATGCAGTGAAATATAATCTTGGCATCCTTCATCAGAGGAACTTTGGGGTGGAGAAAGGGGGGGGGGGGGACTACCCCTCTTAATTTTAGCGGCCGTTGCAGCGGGTTAGCGAGTGACCCCCAGTGACCCCCGGAATACCAGACACGGGCTGAAGTGTAAATAAAGGTTTGGCATTCATTCGACCACAAGGACACATTTTGTTTGGAGGCACAACTGAGGAGAGTGTGTGTGTGTGTGTGTGTGCGTGTGTGTGTGTGCGCGCACGCTAAACGGTAAAGAAACTTTAGAAAAGTTCAGCCCAAACTTCTGCTCAAGCCGACAGACCCGTGAAAACGCATCTGACTTCCCGTCGGTTTGGAGGACGGGACGGTGTGTGTGTTTGTCTCCAAACGGGAAACCGATGCAGCACAGAAAACAACTCTCAAGGCTGTTTTCAATTCACGTAAAAATAAACCGTTAGCTTTAGAATTTACTTCCTCCGAGCGTGTTTTCTTCTAAAATGTCTAAAACTAAACAAGACTATGCTATTTTTTATTATTACTACGGAAAGCTGTACTAATCATATTCCGTATTTCCACCATGTATGGTTCTCATTGCGCTTCGCTGCAGAATTGTTCTAGACTTGTTCTAGCGTATTTTCCTCCACGGGAGGCTTGTGCTTTTGGAACCGTGCCGACCGGACATTTCAAGTTGTCCCGTAAACGTGTCATCGCTGCTTTCCTGTTGCTTCCATGAGAAGATATGAATGCAGTCAGAGGGGAACCACTCGTGTTAGTCTAACAGTAGCATCACTACCTTGCGTGTATGTGTGTGTGTGTGTGTTTGTCTCATTCTGTCCACTAGCAGATGGGACCAGCAGGAGGCACGTGGGCATTAAACCCGCATCCCTGCTGAGAGGAAGGGGATTAGACCCCGAGTTATCCCGCACGACCCTTAAAAACCGACGCAGGGCTTTTCCGACCTCAAACACGCAACCAAACAACCTCCTCCAAAGAGCTCCTGCTGTAATCTCCTCATGTTCTTGCCTCATTTTATCACAGAGGGATGAAAGGCAGGCGACCAGAGCGTCCAACTCGCCAACACGCTAATCTATCGCCGCTTAATTAAATCTTTGGCAAATCTTTGCTTGACAGTCCCGGTTGAATGATAACGCCTCACACTGCCGGCAGACACACATGTCCCGTCAGAGGACACGTAACATTTACTCCACTCCGATAACGGGGAGCAAGAAGTGACAAACTCGGTCAGCGTCAAGAGGACACGACTGCTGCCTTTGCCGTTTTTGTTTTGTTGACAAAAACCTTTTAGTCACCGCTGCTCTGCCAAAGCATGAAACATGCGTCTGGATTTAAGGTTTCAACTGTGCTGATAGGTTCAATAGAAAAAACAAATCACAGACATCATGTTGGGAATTTACTGAATTTATACTGAACTGAAATAAAAGGCGATAAAACGTAAGTTAATGTAGGTTATCTGTTCTAAACCCTTCTTACTTTGTCCGCACAGCAAGTCGATGAAGGAACTGAAACAATCTCTGCGCGTGCCAGTAAACTGCACAGTCGAACGGAACACATGCTTTGTGCCTCTGCTGCTCACACACCCTCAGAACGGACAAAATGAGCTCCACATGGAACACTATGCACACTCCTGCACGAGCATGGAAACCTCTGACACACACACACACACACACACACATCTGTCTCTGTGGCCCCAATTATTTAATACCTTTCCCTCCCAACCTCCCTGTGCTGCCGACGCTCTAATAGGCCCATCGAAAAGAAGAAAAAAGAAAAGCAGAGAAAAGCTGCCGGGGCCTCAGATTGTTGTTGCCCCGGACTAACGGAGAAGGATTCCACTGGTCAGCGGACGAACTCGTGCTGCTCACCACCTGTGTTTACTCCGAGTGGAGTGGAGGATGGTAGGGGGGGGTTCGGGTGTGTTGATTCCCCAGTTTCAGGTCTGCTGGTTTCAGCCTGGCTGTGCTTAAATTACCCTGTTGCATTTTAGAAAAATCAGCCTTTTGAAAAAAAAAACAACAACATTAGTGCAACAGACACAGACAAAGCGCTGTGTTAGGAGTTAATCTCTCGCACTCGCAGTGAAAGGAATCAGGGAAGGACCCTGAATGTGTTTGGTCCCTCTCATCCTCTTGACGTCCTTGTCGTTGCCGTCTCGTATGCGCCGCGTCCCCGACGCAGCCATTTGAACCTGAGGTTGGGGCGTAAATCTCCACTCTCGGGGGCCGGCCTTGACATTCTGTTCCCGGATGCCCCCCCCCCGCCCCGCTGTGGACTCTGGCAACCCGGCCAGACCTATTCATCACGGGAGAAGCTGGGAGCGGAGGCCCCAGCAGGGAGCACCTGCCCGGTCTTCACCCCCCCCCTTAACCTTACCCTTACCCTTAACCCCCCCCCGGACCCTTCAGCGCACACTTCATCCCCTGCTTCTTTCCCGGGGGGTCAGAGGGGGTCGCCTGTGGGTGTGAGGAGACTTTGCGTGCCCAAAAACACTCTTTTTCGCGTTCACACTCTGAAATCCACTATGCCTCGTGTTACAAACGGGTCAAAAGGTCGAGGTTTGTTGACAGAAGGCCACACAAGCTACGGGCAAAAAGTGACTCAGTATTACAAAAAAACCTCTGATGGGAATTCTACACTATGGAACACGAACAAATAGACATTTCAGAAGAAGAAAAAAAAAAAAGGAAAGCTGCAAAGCACCGATCAATCGCCCCCAAGCAAAAAAGAATGTTCATTTTTTCCCTCCAAACATCTTAAATACAAAAGAATTGAACCCCTCCCATTGTGGGTCCATCTGTTTTACATAGTGTGGACAAAAAAAAAAAAAAGAAAACCCTTTACTGATTTGATTGGACCCAAATGTGCTGCTCGGGGCTCTTTTGTACATCCAGAACTGGTTTGACCCGCCCTCCTCCTGCCCTCCACCAACAAAGCCCCCCCCCCTCCCGCCACTGCATCACCGAGTGTTCGTGGGGCTGCAGGCCGGTCGGCATGTGTGTGTGTGTGTTTTTTTTTTGTGTGGGATTCAGGAGTCTGGTTCCAGCTTATCGGGTCGCCGTGTATCAAACCACCTGCAGAGGTGGAAGAAGAAGAATCTAAAATAGCAAAGTAGCGTTTGCTGTCTGATTGTTCGCGTGCAAACATCTCAGCGGCCGACGAACCTGCTAAATGGGATTTATTTCAGCCGTTTGAAGCCAGATTCAGCCATATTTGATTTATGCAGGTATTCAGTCACAAACCAAAGTATTGCACAAAACAAAAACGTACAAAGTGTACTGTTGCATTTGTTTTTGATAGTATTAAAAACCACAGACCAGGCCAGACATCTGGTGGTAGTTATGGATTCAATCCTCCATCTGAACAGCAAAAATCAAGACGATTACAAAATCTGCCTGTTATCACCTGAAGAACACATCAAGGTCCCAACAGGATTTGGGAAAAACTTGTCCTTGCAACTGCATTCTGCATCTTGCTACCTTTTTTTAAAAAAAAACTGGACGGTGTTTCACGTTGTTGTTTTTAAATGTTTTAATGCTTTTAATAACAGACTCCGTGAATATCCTTGTGCAATATAAATAAACCTGCACTCAAATGAATTTCCTCGAAAACCACAAATGCCACCTCAAGTTAAGATCCAGCAACTAGTAGCCAAACTATCCTGCGTTTGTATTACAGGAAACACAATATCAGCTGTAACCAGCACATGAGTGCGGAATTTTAGAACCGTAAAACACCATTGTGGTGGCTTGCTTAGTTATTGTGAATTGGGTTTTACATTTTCTGGGGGGCGAGTAACTTCCTCAAAGGGTCTTTTTTGGGGGAATGAAACTCCACAGCGAGCTGATAAGAGACCAGAATGACGCCACCGGAATGAATGCACTCTGCAGACCCCTCGTGTCCGCGTTCATTTCCATCAGGACCAGGCACAGCAAATGCACTCTGGCATACATCATCATCCCACGCACACTTGTCAAACATCTGAAAAAAAAAGAAAAGGCGTTCCACATGGTTCTGATAGAACGGAGAGGGCGAGCTGCTCAGCACTCGTTCTGGGATTCCTCGCAGTAAAAGGAAACGGCTGCATTATGAATTCACGTTTAAATAGTTGCTCGTTACCAACAACACGTCAAAACGTTTCTCCCTTACGCCATTAAATGTTGCCCCTTTTGTTTCGGAGAAGGGGGGGGGGGAAGTGGAATCGTGAGTAAACAGGAAACATTGGATTGTTTCCAGCTTGCAAATGAAGCATAAAGCATAAAGCTCCCTGTGCGACCGTGTTTACATCGTCTTTCAGCGGCACAAGATGGATACACTTACAGATTCGCGGAAAAATATTAAAAGTCTGCACGTATGTTGATTGTCTGGAATCAAAGAACTCAGTGTTCATTTATGACACTGAGACGAGGATGATTTATGTCTTTGCCCGACGCTGCTGAAAGACCGTAAACAGATTCTGGCTCTCCTCTAAACTACAAATGTCCTCCTGGAACCACTTACTCTGCACAGAAAAACAAAACAAAAAAAAACTGAACTGTGTTGATCCTTTATTGAATGAAAAGTGGATAATGTATTACTTGTGTCAGTTAATTAAAAGTTCGGCGAGTACTGGAGGCCAGGCACCGATCCGATACCGTTAGCTAACGTTAGCGCCTGACGTTAGCTAATTAGCGAATCATGTCTGCGGTTTTTGGCAGAACTTTACAGTGGCTTTTCCCACCTGGACGCCCACATGCAACACGTGCAAAGAAGCAATGTCGAGGGGTGGCACGAGTGTTGCAAATTTCAACACCAGCAACTTAATCAAACATCTGAAGACGCGTCACGCTAAAGAGCACGACGAATTTACCAAAGTTAAGGGGACACCGGTATCGGTACTCGGTATCGGCCGATACCCACAAGACGTGTATCGGAATCGTTATCGGGATGGAAAAAAATTGTATCGGAACATCTCTATTTGTAATCAAAAACCCACTAACCATTGATTCATTCATTTATCCTTAAATGGAAAGGGATTGCACTCTAAAGTGAGATGATGAGCATCGTCATATGAAATCAGCACGATGTCGTTAAGCTCACAGAAAGCATTACCTGGTGTATCGCTTTGTTGATATACTGATTGAACTCTGCGCGGTTTTTTGAAGAAGAGCGGAAGCTAGTTTGAGATCATAAAGTAAATGTTCACTTTGTTCACCAAGTAAATAAATCAAGTCAAAAGCAGGACGAGACGTCAATACAATCACAAGAGGAGTCGCTTCCTGATGTCCGTTAGATAGAATTTAATTCGTTGCTTCACTACACAGATCCAACTCTGAAACACCAGAAAGGCAATTGTCCTCTTCTGGGAAAAAAATAAAGAATTATGGCTTCGGTGGAAAGCAAAAAACTAACTGAAGGACAGACTTAAATAAAACACACATGCATTTCTGTACCTTGAAAGAATAGTACATAAGAAATTATGCACAAATGAAATGTCTTTTGAAGAGCAGCCGGAGTTCAGCCTCTAATCGATACCATCTTTCATGTGAGATAACTTCAAAAGGCTTCCCAGAGGCTCTTGTTATAGCTTTACCTATAAGTGGAATTTTTAATAAAAAGCACATGTCACAAATCTCTATCATATATACACTTTTTTTTTTTTGCGACTTATTTAGGTTAAAGTCTAACTCTACACCACTGTACCTCTGGCACCAGACGTAACCGAGCGGGATCGGACTGCTGCCAGTTGGTTTAATTCGATTTCACATCCGTCGACGTACGAGCCTCCAGTTTTGCCAGTTTGTGCGGGAAAACGCACAGAAAACACAACAACAAAAGAAGTCCACCACTTGTCTGTAGTTCATCGACTGCGCCAAACCCATCGTTTGGAGCCGAGGGGGGAAAAACATTCAGCAACTCATCAAAAGTTATTTATACCAACGTGAAACACATTTGACAACATGTCGTTAATAAATCCACTGCTGCCGCTCTGCAGGTCAAACCTGAGCTCAGACGTGAAATCCAAGTCGGGAGGAGAACACAGCTGTGCTTAATTTGCAATAAAGACCGAGTGATTATTCTGGGCTAACAGGTGATCATGTTTTTCTTCTTCGGGGGGCGGAAACCTTGAGCTGACCGTTGATCCGGTTTGACAAGTTGAGATGAAACACGAGCAGACGTTATCGGCGGAGCGTCGGGTGTCTCCGTTGGCCTCAGGTCGACAGCTCGGCGGACGCTTCTCCGTCCACGACCAGCGTTTGCACCAAATGTCAACGGCGCGCTTCGTTATGCAAACCGTCCAAATTGGGAAGAAGCTGCCCTGTAGGCCTGCAGCCCCGGGGCTAAAAGTTCAACGTGTGTCAACTGGTTTGTGCCGTTTTAATTTAATTCAACAATAATGTGTTCCACCGAAGCACAAGGTCAAGGGGTACAACGGGGGGAGTGAGGGGCTGAAGGTTGTTCCTGCTTTAATCCTGAAGAAGAATCTCTGTATCAGCCTGGTTCAGTTCAGTCATTTGAACAGGAAATCCCAGCTGAAGGAGCTACACAGTGTTTCAACTCCTCTATTTATTATTAGTATTTTTTTTCTGGGAGGAAAAGAGAACACACTAAGTATTCATAGTTCCACGATTCTCGTTATAAAAACACTTTATAATCTCAAGTACGTCTTGTTCATTAAAAAAGCGTCTCCGCAGAAGCAAAAACATCTTTTTAGGACTTCAGGCTGAGTGCTCGCGACCTCCTGACCCCCCCTCACCCCTCCCTCAGACAGGCCGTATATAACCCGCCGAGCGGCGTGCAGAGACACAGGAGCTTGTTTTTGCCAGATCACCCGATACGGCGAAGGGATGGCTTCCGTCACCGATGGTTCCCGAGGCCCGAGGAGCCCGCTGGAATCACAAACACGAGAGCAGCGCAGAGAAGATAAGACAGAAGAGAGACAAGAGCCGAGTCAATAAATAGTGACGCGCCGATCGGCGACGACACGCGGGGCGCATTTGCGCCGGTAGCGGTTTCGGTGGGGGAACCCGGCTGTTTGTTATTCCTCATGGAACGCAGCTCCTCAGCCCGCTGATAAGAACGCAGCTCCTCAGCTCAGATGTTCCCACAGGCCGGCACATCTGGATTGAGAGCAGACCAAGTGGAGCCAGGTTGAACCACACGTTTCTTTACTTTCCTCAGAGAGAGACACAATTCTTAGATATTCTTAGATAATCAATGTCACAAGCAATACAAAATATTAAAAAAAATATTTTTCAGCTATTTCAATACGTTTTTAAAAAAAATTAGCCAATACTGGATGGAATTGGGGAAGAGAGTTAATACGGGTGCAATGATTTATTAATATAAAGGAAAAGTGTTCAATTAAAAAGTGTTCTATTTCACTCAAGCATGCTGATGAAAGAACATTCAAAAACCGGAGTTCACGGTGAAGTGATTTTCTCCACCATATGGAAATGTTTTTAGAGCTTTGAAGCATTTCTTTAGGAGAACATCACTGTTCACGGCGGTAAAAATCAACCTTTTAAAGATGCGCCAGTCCCAGCTTTTATTACGTGGAACGTATTGTGAACGCTTTCAAAGCGTAGCAATGGGAAAAAATAGTTCAGGGAAAAAGGCACATTACAAGCAAAGTATAATTCTGTGATACACTTTAAAGAGAGGCCGTTCAGTGCTTCATCCATCATGTGTCAGGTCTTAAATGACATTTTATTACTTCTAGTTAAGAAAATTCCAAATTATTGTTTACTTTAGTAAATTGAATGCACAGTAAATAAAAAGGAAAATCACATCATACACATACATGCACTAATCTGAAATTACATAAAGTGCATAAAGTGCCGTTTATCAAAAGGCTATCTGCAGTCTACAGTTACACAAAGTCATTATCACAAAGGGAACCGCCCATCTCCTTTCATTAAACAGCCAGACTCTGGAAATGGTTTGTGAAAATCTGCAGAGACGGTGAAATCCAGCGGATTGAATACGTTGTGAATTACTGTCATTAGAGAAACCCTCATATTTTTCTAGTTCTGACCGTCTCTCTGAAAAGCAAACATCACGAAAAGAATGGTTCTAGATTAAAAGAATAAGTTCTTTCAACAAGCAATTGCGTTGGGCATTTATTGGCAAAATATATTAAAGAACAAGGAGGCAAAAAAGCTCTTTTATAAATACAATATTGCCTTTTATTGCTCTTAGAAGTCAAAAGCAATGTCTTAAAAAGGTTTTTATTTGGAAGCTGCATGCAACCGCATTAGCAAAGTGTTTCATTTTCTCCAACTGCTTCAAAGTGCTGCATTATAGGAACATGACGCAAAACTGATTTTCCGACTTTTTCGAGTTATAAAATCAATCTTATGGTAAGTAATTAACTGACTACAACTTTGCCTTTTTAAGACAAACTCATAATACCATTAGTCTGAAACCATAAAAAAGTTGTCAATAATGTATTTCTCAAACTTAAATTGCGTCCATTAAAGCCTTTTCTAAATATGAAATGAAGACGGCAGATGAAATATTTCGATAAAGTTTGTTTTCTACACTTGGATCTCTGCCTCTAACAGGCTGGCAGTAAGGGGTCCCGAGTCGAGCCTGATGCCCCCCACCCCGGTGTCAGAGACCACCGGCGAGGCGCTGGGGGTCCTGACGGTGAGAGAAGACAGCGACGGGGAGAAAGTGGGCGTCATGGCCGACGGGGTGAGTCCCGTGTTCCAGCCTAAGGGGGAATACGCATATTTGGGGTAAGAGGGCTTCCTCCTCAGGCTCGGCGCGCGCCCTGGCTTCCTCGGACGCACAGTCCTGATGCCCGGGTGAGCCACTCCCGTGATGAGGGGCGGCGGGTACATGAGGCAGCTCGCCGCCGCCTCCGCCGCCATGTCCTCGCCGCCGCCTTGGAGCTCCTCGTCGGGCAGCATCCCCAGGTCGGTGAACACCGAGGCCAGCGGCTGGAAGCGCGGCTCCCAGTCCAAAATGTAGTCCCAGCCGTAGCTCCCGTGCGCCTGCTCCTCGAGGCACAACAGCGAGCAGAGGGAATCGGCGGAGACGCGGGCTTCCGAGAGGGGAGCGTACCCGTTCGTCCTCATGTTCTCCTCTGAGTCCCTCGCCCTGAGCACGGCGGGGAGGAGCCCCTCGCCCCCTCCCTCCTCTCTGAAGTGATGGAGACTCTCCGTGCTGGCCACCGCCGCGACCGAGGCCATTCGCTCCGATCCGCCGCCGACCGAGTGGCAGGAGACGTCGTCCCGAGGTGGCGCGGAGTCGGCGGGTTCTCCGACCGGGTCGCCCGGCGGGGATTCGTCTCGGCAGGGGTACCGATTGATCCACTTGATCTCCTGGTCCTCGGCCGTCTCCCCTTCCGCCGACCCCCGGCCGCTCGAGTCCGACGGGCTGTGCGGGTTCGCGCCGTCCCTCTCGGCCGCCGCGACGCCGCCGGCGGGTTTCATCTCCTGCAGAGAGATCGCGCTCCGGCTACTGCCCCGGCCGAGCGAGCCCGACCCGCGGTTTGTGTCGGCAGCGACCTTTCTGATCGCCGCTTCCTTGACCTTGTACTTGAGAAGCAAGCACACGAAAGCGAGGAGGAAGAGGAGGAACGCGATGACCGAGACGCTCAGACTCAGCATGTGCGCGTTGAGGGGCACCCCGGAGAGGGCTTCTGCTGAGCTGGAGATGTCGATCAAAACCAGGCAGGCGGCGGTCCTGGAGGCCATTCTGGGACTACCCGCCGACACGACCAGCTCCACCACGTCCTCGATGCCCCGGCTGCCCCTCCTGCGGTACACGGGGCCTGACACGAAAATGGCGCCAACGGTTTTGTTTATTGAGAAAAAGGGCGACGACCTCAGGAGGGAGTACTCCACCAGCCCGTCCACCCCTCCGTCCCGGTCCATCGCCGCGACGTGACCGACCACCTCTCCGGGCCCGGTGTTTGCGCTCAGGAGGAAATGGTACTGCTTTTGGGTGAAGACGGGACTGAACTCGTCCACTCCTCTGATGGACACCGTCACTCTCACCGTGGCGGCCTTGTCGCCTTTGTCCCG
This sequence comes from Apeltes quadracus, assembly GCA_021346845.1. Classification (NCBI taxonomy): domain Eukaryota; kingdom Metazoa; phylum Chordata; class Actinopteri; order Perciformes; family Gasterosteidae; genus Apeltes; species Apeltes quadracus. Next base: position 16,410,595 of record CM037925.1, on the reverse strand, counting down.
GGCCTCCACGACGAGGCAGTACTCGCTCTCGCGTTCGTAGTCAAAGGTCTGCCTGGTGTGAATGTCGCCGGTCAGGGGGTCGATGGCGAAGCCCTGCTTCTTCTCGGGGCTGCCACCGCCGCCGCCGTAGTCCGTGGAGCAGGAGGACACGATGGAGTAGGACAGCCGGCCGTAGAGACCCGAGTCGTGGTCAACGGCGTGGACCGAACAGGCGTGGGTAAACGCCGGGAGGTTCTCCGGCACAGAACAGTTGACAGTAGGGAACATGAAGTAGGGAGTGTTGTCGTTTTCATCCAACACTGTGACGAAGACCACCGCGAAAGCCACTTGGCGTTGCTCGGACGATTCAACGCCATCCGACGCTCGGACGGTGAGGGTGTACTTGGGGTCTTCCTCGTAGTCCAGCGAGTGGTTGACCACCAGGAGACCGGATTGGCGGTCGAGCGAGAGGTGACCTTTGCTGTTCCCCGAGACGATCTCGTACCGCAACAGGCCGTTGGTCCCCGAGTCCGGGTCCCGGGCGCTGACCTGGACCAGCCGGGCGCCGACCTGACCGCTCTCGCTCACACGGGCGTGGTAAGCCGAGCTGGAGAAGACGGGGGCGTTGTCGTTGCAGTCCGTCACGGTGACCGCGACGACGGCGGAGCTGTTCAGCGGCGGCGTCCCCCGATCCGACACGCTCACCGCCAGCGCGTAGCTCTCCGTGGTCTCGCGGTCCAGAGGGTTGCACAGGACCAGCTTCCCCACATTTTTCATCCGACTCTCCACCTGAACCATTTTCACCTCCAGGCAGAATCGCCTCTCCTCGTTTCCCCCGACTATGCCGTAGTCCAGGTGGGTGTTCTCGGGGCTCCAGTCCCGGTCGTCCGCGGACAGCGTCAGCAGGGTGGCGTCCGCGGGCGTGTCCTCCGGGACGGTGAGCGTGTAGACGTCCTGGTGGAACAGCGGCGCGTGGTCGTTGGCGTCCACGATCAGCACGTCGACGGCGGCGACGGCGGACCGCGTCGGTTCGCCTTCGTCTCTGGCCTCGACCAGAAGATGCATGAGGTTGCCGCCGGTGACGGCCTTCAGGGGTTCGTTGGTAAAAACAGAGCCTGGAAGACAAACCCGCGTGTTGGTGAGCAAATGTTTGGATAACGCCTCACAGAGGGATCTGATGGCAGCGCGGATGCCGCCGAGAGTGATTACGTTGCAAAGACGTCAAGCTCTCATTCAAACGTGTGTTGATTTTGTGTAAAAGTATTTTTGATTTACACACACAAATACACTAATTGTTTCTGGTTGGTTTTCTTTTCAGAGAAAACTATGAAACACGTCCATTTGAATAACAATATTCTTTCTTTTCTCAGTCTTTTTTTTATTAAACACTGCGACAATATAACTTGTTGTGTAACTATGCTTTAATGATTTCCATTTGCAGAAAGCTACTGCAAAACAGCTTCTCGTCCGTTCAATTTACTATTCCACTTCATCGCCCCCTCAAACTTTTTCTACATGGGGACTTTATTATTTCCGAGGCTCCACAATAAAGCAGCACCATTCATTGTCTGTGAGACAAATTGGTTTGGAAAACGATGTTGAAGTTCTGGATCTAGAGCGCAATGTGCACTCTTCACAATACGGGCATTAAACTTTGGAGTCTAACACGACTGAAGCCCACGAGTGAGGAGGCGTCGTCCCGTGTCAGCTGCGCTAGATTTGTCTTCTTTCTTGGGCTCTGACTTTTTTAAAAGGGGAGATAACAGGATCGGCACGGCTCCTCTGAAGCACTTTATCTCTGCTTCTCCCTCCCCCTGTCCAAGGAACTCACTCTCACATTAAAGACTACAGGAATATATAAACACTGGAGGAATATATGGTGCTTCTGGCGCAACGACAACTTCTCAGTAACCGCTGATACTGAGTGTGCTGCTCAGAATAAGGCAGAATCCTCTCTCTCTCTCTCGCTCTCTCTCTCTCTCTGTGCCCTTTTCTTTGGCGTGTGCCCCTTTAACTATGCCAGAAATCTTGAACGGACAGAATAAGAGAGACGAATATGAAAATCAGACCACCAGACAGTCATGAGTCATAAAACTCGGGGTAATGTGTTTTACAGAAGAACTGCAATACGTCTTGGACCAATTGTTTTATCCCTCCGAGTTTTTAAACGTATAAATATCCTCTAGACACAGCGAGGCTCCGCGGCCGCTGACACGTTTACGCCAGAGCTTCTCCGTCAGCGAGAACCATTACCGTTGTCTGCCGCGATGTAAAAGCCTTGTAAAGGAGATGAAAGCAGCCTGTAGTTGATCTTCCCGTTGAGTCCGGAGTCGCTGTCGGTAGCCGACACTGACAGGACCAGCGTGTCCCGCGAGGCCAACTCCGACAACTCCACCTTGAGGAGAGAACAAACGATGAGTCAAATCCGCAGCTGCTGGAATCCTTCATCCACCTTGTATTAATTAATATTAACCCGCTCTTCCTTTCTCAATCACACAGTAGCGAATGCATTTTTATACAGTTTTTTTTTTTTTTAACTGTACCTGGTAGGAGACCTCGCTGAAGACCGGAGCGTTGTCATTGACGTCGAGCACTTCAACTTTGACCTCTCCGCTGGTCCGGTGGAGGGAATCGGACGCCCACACCGTCAGCGTGTACTCCGCCCGCGCCTCGTGGTCCAGCGCTCGGGTCAGAGTGACCACGCCGGTGTACCGGTCAATGGCAAAGGGGAAGTCGTCGGCGGCGACGGCGCTGCTGCTGCTGCCGTTGTCCGAGAAGCTGTAGGTGATGGTGGAGCTCAGGTCCACGTCATTCGCGGTCACCTGGGTGACCTTGTAACCCGCCGGGAGGTCTGAGGTGGAGCAGATAAAACGTGGAGAAGAAGTCCACAAAACGGATAAATGAATCAGAGGCGGCGTTTAGCATCGCGAGCCGGTCTTACTCTCTGCTATGGCAACAGGCTCCATAGGGGGGAGGGCGGGGCTGTTGTCGTTGACGTCCACCACTTGGACCCTGAGGGTGGTGGTGCTGCTGAGAGGAGGGTTCCCCCTGTCTGTGGCCTGCAGAACCAGCCTGTAACATGAAGGCAGTGAACTAATTACCATTCTATTACGCTATACATCCCGTGCATACATCCACTGCACATAAAGGGAATGGCTGAATCTGGCAGAGGCCCATTTCGTCAAATTTGCAACACAAGATAATTTATTTTCACCCATTTACTTTATTGAACTAGTCAAGCACGAACACGAGAGAGCCCGTTTGTTTTGGCAGTTTGCGAAGAAAAAGGATTTGTCCGTTTACCATCTTCCCATTTAAACTTATTTAAACTATAAAACAGAAAATGTTCAATCAGCACTCAAGAACTGCAGCTTCCACAAAAGGGTTTTGACACTGAGCCAAAAGTGTTGGTTGAATCTACTTTTGTTCTCACGTCCCGAAAGGGCGATAAACACATCAATGCACGAGGTTGGCGTACTTGTACGAGGGGGTGATCTCTCTGTCCAGCAAGACTCTGGTGGCAAGAATCCCACGAACGGAGTCCAAGACAAACGCCTGGTTGGGGTTCCCGGACACGATGGAGTACTCGATCTGCCCGTTCATCCCGCCGTCGGCATCAGAAGCAAAAACCTGCAGAAAACACAACATCATCAGAGATCGCAAGCGGAAACACGACACGCCGACGCTGCCTTTTCCAATTTCAGAGAAGCACAAACATCCGAGGCCTCTACCTGCATGATGTAGGTGTTGTGCACTTGCCCCTCCCACACGGCTGTCCTGTAGTTGCCGTGTTCAAACGCGGGCGCGTTGTCGTTTACGTCCAGCAGGGCGACGGAGACCCTGCAGTGAGCCGTCTGCAGCCCGTTGTCAGCCAGCACCACCAGTTGGATCTGCGGACTCGCCTCGTAGTCCAGATAGTTGTCTCTCTGCACGCGGATCTCACCTGCACGAAGGGAGAAAAACTGTACTTTTCACCGCGTACCGAAAACTGTACAAGCCAGTCAGTAGAATGAACCCACTGTAGGCGCTTTGATAGTCATCACTTCTAAAGGGAATAAACGCAGATGAATCAGATGAGCTTAAAGGACATTTTGAAAAGAAACACAGAAAATAAAGAAACCCCAAAATGGGCTTTTTGGTTTAACATGAATTATGATGACAAATACTGAAATATTTTATAAAATGGATGAGTAAATTAAAAGTTACAAAACAACAATCCCACCTGCTGATCATGAACAGTGACCTTTAACAGAAGCGATGCTTTTGTTCAGCCTCTTACCGGTGTGACGGTTGATGGAGAAAACATGGTTCTCGTTGCCACTAAAGATGGTGTAGGTGATCCTTTGCCCGATGTTTGTTGGGTCGCTGGCCTCCACTTGCGCGATCCAAGCGCCTTGAAGAACAAACAGTGAAATAAGTCCTTTCCAACGGGTACTGACGCGGACGGGTGGAAAGAGGATGGAGAAACCTACCGGCTCCGCTGTTCTCCTCCACGGTGGCGTTGTACACTTTGTCGGTGAACCGCAGTCCTTCGTCTTCTCCCTTCAGATGGACGAACACCAGGCAGGTGGAGGTCAGAGCGGGTCGCCCTTTGTCCGAAACCACCACCTGCAGGTTCCGACCGGAGAAACCCGCTCTCACCCGCCTCCTCAGCGAAATCTCTCCCGACTCGCCGTTGATGTCGAACAGGTTCTCCTCGTCGGACAGCGCGAACTGCACCGTCCCGTTGTCGCCCCGGTCGGCGTCCGTGGCCGCCACCGTGGCGACTATCTGGTTGGGCGCAGTCCTGGCGGAGACCCACGCGTTGGCGGGGCTCCGCTGGCACACCGGCGCGTTGTCGTTGGCGTCCTCCACCTGGACGGTGAGCGACGCCGCGGAGCTCAGCGGCCCGCGGGAGCAGCCGTCGGTGGCAACGACCCGCAGGGTGTACTGAGCCCGGGCCTCCCTGTCCACGGGCCTGGTGGTGCGGATCACGCCCGTGAAAGGGTCCACCGAGAAGGCCCCCTGGCTGCTGTCCTCCGTCAGGGAGTAGGTCAGGTCCCCGTTGGGACCCTCGTCGGGGTCAAAGGCGCTGACGCGCAGGACCTCGGCCCCCGCGGGGAGGCCCTCGCCGACGGAGGCGTGGTAGCTCCTGCGGCCGAAGGAGGGGAAGTTGTCGTTCTGGTCCAGCAGCAGCAGCCGGAGTCGGGTGGAGGAGCAGAGCGGGGCGGCGCCGTGGTCGCAGGCCTGTATGGCCAGGGTGTAGTTCTGCGTTTCCTCGCGGTCGAGGACTCGAGTGGTGCTGACGGCCCCCGTGCGGCCGTCGATGGTGAAGCGACCTCCGTGGTCCTCGCCTGAAGACAGAACCAACCAGTCAACCTCACCGAATTGATTCCCGCGATCGGAGACGACATCGTTCTCCTTGTGGTCCGACAGTCACACACACACACGTTGTAAAACAAGACATTTGAGCGAAATGACAGCGGCGGATGTTTGACTCGTGCCGATCACGCGGCCTCCTCACCCAAGATGGAGTAGCGCAAGGTTCCGTTCTCGCCGCGGTCCGGGTCGGAGGCCTGCGCCGTGTGCAGCCGCCCGGGGGGCAGGTTCTCCGGCAGGCTGATCTGGAAGGAGGCCTGCATGAACTCCGGCGGGTTGTCGTTGTCGTCCAGCACGGAGCAGAGCACCGTGGCCGTGCCGGACAGAGGCCGCGCGCCGTTGTCGCGAGCCTGCACTGCAGACGGCGACCAGAAGGACATTCACACCGTACTCTCACTGCATTTTTTTTTCTCATTATTTTAGGCTGCCTTGAAAACATCTGGCCTGGGGACTGCAGATGGAAATTAGCCTCTCTGGCTCACTACTGAAAATACTTTGTGTTTCTTTTCAAATGAATTGAGGGAAGAAAATCTTCGCGCTCTTTTTGGGATATTATATTTAATTGTTCATCACACTGTACAAACATTCCGATAAAACATCTGAAAGCAGTTTGAATGGCGTGAACGTAACGGCCGCGTGCGCCCACGAGAGAGCGAAAGCAAACACTCGCGGAGGTAAGACATACTCCACCTCGGCCTATTAAAACGGCCTCACCGACATTAATCAAGCGGCCCGTCTCACAAAGAGACTGACTTCTTTGTGTCTTTGGCTGCGGAGCGTGTCGGGCGAGAGGAGAGCGGGGAGAATGAGAGAAACTGTGTCTGTGTTTGCCTTCATAACTCTCTGAAATAACAGGCGTTTGGATTTTGACGTTCTTCACAAATCAGCGCCGGCTTGTTAAACGGATCGACACTTCTTCGCCCAAACGGAGTTTTTTTCAAACGGCTCTCTAGTGTTTTTTTTTTTACCTCGGAGGGTGAAGTGATGCTGCTGCTCGCGGTCCAGGCGGGCGGAGGTGGTGATGAGGCCGCTGTGAGGGTCGATGCTGAAGAGCTCGTATCCGGCGCCGGGCAGCAGGCTGTACCACACCACGGCGTTGTCCTCTGTGGGGGAGGAACGCAGGGGAGGAGGTTTACCTTCGTCTTATTTCAATAACAATCTACTAAAATTTGATTGATAACAGACATCCTCCTGTTATGACAAACAACCGGGTCCTCCAATCCGAATTTCCCAAAAGCCCAGTTATCTTTCAACAGTCGACTCTAAGCGGCCCGAGAAAAGTCTGGACATTTTTTAAACTTCCAGGTGCTCATCTCATTTTTCAAGGTGTATATATATTTAACATATAGTTCTGCTGAGAGTCATTTCAGTCATCATTCTGCCCCGGGGATTAGAAATGTCACATGTGTTCATGGCTACTACCCTTCTTCTACCCGCTGCTACGGAGCGATGTGTGTGTGTGTGTGTGTGTGTGTGTGTGTGTGTGTGTGTGTGTTTCACATCATTTCAGATTATCAGATGGTCTGTATTGAATTGTTGTTGTTCAAGGGTAAAATACAACAAGATAACAAATAGCCGTTAAGGCTTTCTGAAGAAAAGATTCTCTGAAAACTGTTTTTTTCTGGAGCTAAGTAAGAAAATGTGTTTGTTTTTTCGCTGTAATTTGAGTAAACCAACATCAGTGCCAGGGATTCTCTCCCATTTAATTAGCAACTCTGCTTTTGATTTAGTCTCAAAATTGTGTTTTGTGGCCCTTGGTGAATGCCAAAGAACCTCTTTTGTTCACGCAGCTTTCAAACCTTCCAATGATACTTGATATCAGCTCTTTTTAAAGACACGGCTTGTATTTTTGACACAACGTTGAGCCGGAGGAAAACGCGGCTATTCTTTAAAAAAATCCCTCAGAACATCTGAACCTACGCGAAAAAAACCCAAAGTGAAATCCCGAGTAACAGTAACAGTCGAGCTGTCACACTCGTTGATGTTGCACTTCTCCTCTGACCGACTCCAACACATGGAAACCAGACACGGCGACCGACACCGGCACAAAACAATGGTCATCTTTGGGGAGCTCTGGCAGTGGGGGAGGCAGCAGAAATTATAATCAAATAAGACGTGTGGGAGAGCGTGCCGAGCTGCTAGACGAGGCAATTTGAGGAGACGGATGAAAACACGGCGCCTGTTGGCACAGGTGGCTCGTATTATGGAAACCATTGCGAGAGAGGAGCTTTCCGGCCTCCCGGAGGAGCCGCGCGCTCGCTGCTCTTGGACAATTCTCACCCCCCTGAGTTAACATCGAAACGCCTCCACGTACCCGATCCTCCACCCGCACCCGCGTGCCCCTCCACCGCTGCAGAAGGAGCACAGCGTCTTTAAACTTGTGTGTTTATAGGTTTGGACGGGTGAGACGCACATTGGATGTGTAAGACAACCTTTAAAAAGACAACAAAACAAACTACGTGGAGAATTTTGCTCTTTTTGTATTAAAGCAGAAAAAAGGGGGGGGGGGAGTTATAAAGCCTTCCTTTAATGCATTTGATTTTACGTTTATGTGGCACTGCTTGGTTTCGTGTTTATTGCGCCTGCGGTTTGAGGCCGTTGGGCTTCAGGGAGACGAGCCGTTGCTGCCATCTAGGCTCTTTGGAAGCAAACTGCCACCTGCACTCGGCTACAGGACGCAAACTGCAGCTCTATTAGGCCATAAATAGGAGGTTTATTCTGTAGTTCATTCGGGTTTTTTTGCAGAAAGCGGGCAGATTATTTAGCTATTTTAATTTATTATCATCTTTAACATAATTAATCCGATTTTGTGATTTGGTGTAGACAAAATTATTTTCTCCCGTTTTACATCACAAACGCAACATGTTACACCCATAAATGCCGGTAATTATTACCCCAATCGTCGTCGTCGGTGGCAGAGACCCGGATCACCGGCTCCCCGGCGTCTCTGTTCTCCGCCACGCTGGCGTTGTAGACGCCCTCGCTGAAGACGGGCCTCCGGTCGTTCACGTCCTCCACCTCCACCGTCAGCGTCTGCGTGGAGGAGAGCGGGGGCAGGCCGCGGTCGACCGCGCGGACGGTGAGGCGGTGTGAGCTTTTCGTCTCGTAGTCGAGAGGGGACGACAGAGACAGCAGGCCTGCGGGAGGAGAGGGACTTATCTCAGCTTCCCTGAAACTCGCGTTCCACGAAACATTGTCCACACGCATGACGAACCGGTTCCTGCTGACGTCTACCGATCGCACACCCTACCGGTTTTCTCCTCCAACGCGAAGAGTCCATCCTCGTTTCCGGCCGTGACGACGTAGGACACGGCGCCGTTTTCTCCCAGGTCCCCGTCTATGGACACGAAGCGGTGCAGCAGACTCCCCACCTCCGCGTCCTCCATCACCTGGACGGTGTCCACGGACACAAACACCGGCCGGTTGTCGTTGACGTCCAGCAGGAACACCTGGGCCGTCACCGACGAGCGCCTCCGCTCCTCCGCCCTCTCGGCCCGGTCGGTGGCCGTGACGGTGAAGGCGAAGCCGGGGCTGGTCTCCCGGTCCAGAGGCGCCGTCACGGTCAGGCTCCCCGTGCGGGGGTCGACGCGAAAGGGGAAGCGCGACGGAGGGACGCCGTGTTGGGAATCCGAGGTCAGCGAGTAGCGCACGGCGCTGTTGGGAAAAGTCCCGTCGGCGTCCCCGGCGCGAAAAGCGAACGCCAGCGAGCCGACGGCGGCGTCCTCCCTCAGGCCGAAGGTCACCAGCTCGTCGGGGAACCGGGGCGTGTGGTCGTTGACGTCCTCCACCGTCACGGCGACCAGCACAGACGCGTTGGCGCCGGCGGAGGGCCCCTCGCCCTCGGCTCGCACCGTGAGGCGGTACCGCGTGGCCGACTCGTAGTCCAGCGGCTGGTTGACGTAAATGTCCCCCGAGCAGCCGTCGATGCCGAAGTGGACGCTGCCGTCGCCCTCGGAGATGGAGTAGCGGAATCTCCCGTTGGACGAGACGGCGGCAGAGCCGATGACCGTCGCCGGCTCGGTGTCCTCCTTCACCGTGAAACGCCTCGTCATCCGGAGTTCCGAGTGGCCGTACAGAGCCTCCAATCCATCCAGCTGCAGGCCAGAGACAGTTTGGAATTATTGTAAATCTTATTATTGTATGTAGGGGATCGTTATTGGATTTTATATCCCCAAAAAACCCTGTGTACCTGGACATGAATGAGCGCCGTGTCCTCCAGAGGAGGGACCCCGCTGTCCCTCGCCGTCACTTTCACAGCGTAGGAAGACTCGGAGTTCTGGGTGAACGGCTCCGTCGTTCGGATGTCTCCGCTTTCACTGTCGACCTCAAAGGGCCCGAAACCCCCGACCTGTGAATCTGAAGCTGAGAGAACCACGAGATGATGATGATGATGATGATGATGATGATGATGATGAAACCCGGGAGCAAGAATAACGCCGTGAACAGCGGAAGTGCGTGACTGTGCGTAACACACCTGTGACCAAAGAGAAGGTGACTGTTCCGTTTTCTCCGGCATCCGAATCTTTGGCAAACATGTTCGTCACCAAGGAGCCCGCTGGCAGACCAGCCCATAGCTGCAATAAATTGAGTTAGATCGGATAATGCGAAGGAGAAGTGACTGAAATGTGACATTGAGAAGCTCTAAAAAGACAAATTGCACAAATAGGTTAAAAAAATCAGTCTTTCAATCATTTTTGTAACCCAAAATTGACAAAAAAGTGTAGTAGTAGATAATAATAACTCACTACACTTCCTTCTGAGTAAGATTTTGTGAGAACGGTGACGACTACATCATCTCAAAGTTCGATTCAGCAGAATAAAAATCAGTGACATATTCTTTACAGAGCTATAACAACATGTGACGGCCCACGCCATTTTTTTTTTTTATCTCTCCGGCTTCCGGGAACACTCAAACCGTGTAATATCCCCGCGGGCCTCCCACCTGGACGCTGAGCTCCTTGCTGGCGGGCAGGTGTGTGAACTGCGGCGCGTTGTCATTGACGTCGGTGACCAGGATGTGGACGGCGGCGGTGGCGTTGAGGCGAGGGCGGCCGTTGTCCGTGACCATCACCTTCAGGCTGTGCTGGCTGCGCTGCTCCCGATCCAAAGCCACCCAGTTGATAATCTCACCTGGACGGGCACAAGCGAGACGACACAAACGCTGAAGGTGCAGGAAGAGCATAGTGCGACCTCAAGGCGGCGCCATCGATGCAAAGCGGAAAAACATCCATTAACGTTCTTATAATTTGTTACAATCTGCCATGTCGCAACACCACTTAAGAGTAACTTATAATACATTAACATGCGATTCATAGGTATTATTGAGTGACCACCTAATTATAACACAGCACATAATGCTTTATAACACGTGTTGATTGTGCTATAAGCACTTTATAACAGAATGTCCGTAGGGCATCGTAGTAAATGTATTTTTACCGGTTTTAGAGTTGATGCGGAAGAACTTCCCATCCGTCAGCAGGATGTAGGACAGCTGGGCGTTTTTCCCAGAGTCCTCGTCCACGGCCTTGACCGTCCCCACCAGGCCTCGGGGCGAAGACCCCTCGGACACGGTGAAGTAGTAGACCTCGCTGCCGAACACCGGCGGGTTGTCGTTGGCGTCCAGCACCAACACCACCACGGCGGCCGAGGCCGTGGCGTTCGCCAGCGAGGCCTCCGCTCGAAAGCGAAACTCACGCTGGGTCTCAAAGTCCAGAGCGCGGGAGAGAAAGAGCCACCCGGTGTTTGGGTGAACCCGAAACGGAGCCGGGGGGAACCCGGCCTCGCCCTCCAGGGTGTAGGTCACGCCCGAGGTTGACGCGTGAGCCCCCCGGGTGCGGTGCGCCCTCACCTGGATGACCCTTGAGTCTTTCCGGTAGCCCTCGCCTATCTCCACCTGGTAGACCAACGTCTCGAAGGCCAGGCTGTCCTCGGCGGCGGCCTCCACGTTGACCGCGAGGGTCAGCGTGGCGCTCAGGGAAGGTTCCCCTCCGTCTTCCGCCACGATTTCCAGGTTGTACCTCTGCCGATGACCCGCCCGCAAACTCCGATTCAACGTCACCGTCCCGAGGTCGCGGTCGACCGCGAACGTACCGTTTCCGGCGCCCCTCAGGTGATACCGCACCCGCCCGTTGGCCCCGCTGTCGCCGTCTCGCGCGCGGCCGATGAACAACGCGGTGCCCGGCCGGGTGTTCTGAGACACCGCGACGGCGTCGCCGGGCTTCGGGAAGACGGGGGCGTTGTCGTTGACGTCGGCGACCGTGACGTTGACCTGCGCGGTGCCGTAAACCGGCGAGGCGTCGCTGTGGGACTGCAGGATCAGCAGGGCGTAGGGCTGCGACTCGTGGTCCAGGAGGCCGACGGTGCTGATCAGGCCGGACTTTGGGTGCACGGAGAACAAACCCTGAGGGTCTCCGGAGGAGATCCGGTAGGTCGCTGAGTCCGGGTCTGTGACGAGAAATTTTGATTGATACACCGGGACCATAATGCTTATTCACAGCACGCACGATATTCTGGATAAAATCTTTTGATTAAGAACAATAGATTGACTGACAATTTTCCATTTTTTGCAGTACACTATATTGAAATTTTGAATTCATGTGCTGCCCTACATAAAAAAAATAATAGTTTGCATACAAACATCACAGGAGGGGGGTGTAGTTGTTCAAATACTTAGAAATGTTTGCCAATTAGAGCCAGTGTCCCCATTACAAGACAAAGAGTTTTCATCGGAATCATTTCTTTGCTAGAAAGACGTTCTGCTGCAAAAAGCTCATAGCTGGATTATCATTTGTTTGTTGAGGAAAAAGGTGCTAATAGCTGCCATTTGTAAATGTAAAAATTCAAAAAGCAATAAATAAATGTATACTTTGATGCAGCACAAACACAGCAAGCAACCATAAGTCGTTACAGCAGGTCTCATTAATCCCCTGCAAGTGTTTGCTGCTCTTCGACACTAACTAACAAACACACTGAGAGCTTAAGGGCGCCTCGACCCCAATTCTGTTGTTTCCGTTAATCTGTTAATTGATTGGACAACCTTAAGTGACTGTCTAGTGCAGATCAGTGCTTCAGCTACTCGAGGGACTCAGTGGAGTTAGTGACACGTAACTCGTGGACCGTAAAGGGATAATCCTGGAGTATTTAGTTCATGTTAAATTAAATATTATGCAGAATGCGGGCTCCTTCATTTCCTTGTTCTTACCTATTTCTATGTATGATATGCAAAACTCACCATTACCTTCAAACATATCAAATAAACTATTGCTTTAATTATAAAGATATTTTTAATAAAAAAAGATCCTACACCAGTTATGAAGTAAACAATATATAAGTGAAAGGCTATCTTTGACCTCTAAGAATAATTATACAATATATATACAAATAGTTTTTTGGCCTTCACCCCCTGTGCATGTGGCTAAGGAGGATTAAAGATTAAACTCCCTCCTTAATGCTGATCTCTTCATGTCTGGAAGGAGATTTAAACAATGACAGCGATCACTCAATTGTGTTTGTCACAATCATCTGGCAGGACGAATCCTGCTTTAAGGCGGCACACCTTCCCGTATGTGAGAAATCGGCCTTTCCACCTCAACCTGTTTCAATATGCTTATTTAAGCTGGACTGGGTGAATAAACAAATGACCGGTCTCTTAACCTCTTCATTTAACAACTTTTACAGAGGCTCTCAGACATGAAAGCGAGGATGTGGCCACGTCTGCTACCTCACCTGCTGGGTTTACGGCCTCCACCGTCCCCACAGGCGTCCCCGGCGGTGCGTCTTCAGGCACCGTGAAGGTGTAGCGGGACCTCTTGAACACAGCGGGAGCCTGAGCGCTGCGTAAAACGTTGACGGTGACCTGCGCGGGCCGGACCGAGTTCAAGCCCTCCCCGTCCTCCGCTGTTATCGAGAGCTTCACACTGGCTGCACCCAGGTGAGTCAGAGTGGAGGAGAGCAGGAGCGTTCCTACAGGGACAGAAAAATGTTGAAATAAGTCATGAACCTCCGACAGTCGGCTACAGCTACAAGTTTCATTAAATTAGTGCCAAGATATGGAGTCAAAAAATGGCAATTTGCAAAAAAATGGTTCAGCTTCTCGATTGCAAGTTTAGTTGAAGTCATTGAAATGAAGCTTTCTTTTAAAAAGTAGGTTGCACATAAACCGCGTGACATAAATACAGTTTAGACAACAACAGATTAAAGACACAAAAAGTTAAGTTAATCAGCGCAGATTTACGACATGCTGCTCTGGAAACTATTTGTTTACGGAATGTGACGGAATTTGTTTCACTGATTTTTCAATGATTGGTTTCGCACCTTCACCTTTGAATACCGTCCCTAGAACCAACATTTCTGCATTCATACAGTTTCAGTTCGGAAAAACATTCACGTGTTGGAGGAAATGCACTCAAATGCACGGTTTTCTTGTTCTACTGCTTGTTTAAAATACTTTCTTAAGCGGCGCATGGTGGCAGAGTGCAGGTCTTCCGTTACTCTCGGGCCACATGGGGGATAATTAAGCTGCGGGCCTTCTGCGCCCCCCCCTCCCCCTCCCCGCTGAGCAGGGACACCTGCGATCGCCACGACTTACGCACAGTAAGTAGTAGCTGTTCATCCCTCGATGAGGCACAGGCTCTACTTAAGGACCAGTGAGACAAGTCAAGTTAAAATTAAAACCCCCTGAAAACAAGAATGCCTGAGTAGATGAGGGGTAGTTTTTTTGTTTACTTGTTTTGCCAGCCAAATTTTGGACACAGATAAAATTTATAAAAATAAAAATGTATTTTTGATTACCCGTTGTTCTGTTTAAAAGGCTGCATTGCTTTTTACTCTTTTTTTTTAAAAACTTTATTACAGCAACCCAACATCTAGAATACCACCAAACACACTAAAATGTTTTCTACCTGTTTGTGCATCCAGTGTGAACAGACCGGACATGTCCCCAGGGAGGACGTGGTACGTGACCTCTCCGAACCGGCCCGAGTCTCTGTCGGAGGCGATGACGTTGAGGATTTCCGTGCCGGGCTGCGCGTGCACGCTGATGCTCACGGTGTACTCGTCGGGGTTAAACACCGGCGCGTTGTCGTTCAGGTCCTCCACCTCTACGTGCACGTGGGTCTGCGCGCTCAGGCCTCCCTGGCGTTTTGAAAAGGGACGAAAGAAAAGTTTTTTGTTTAAGACACGTAGATTATGACGACAGGCGGTATATGTGTCAGGACCAACGATCGGAAAAATCGGAGTCCACCCACTGGGTCTTCGGCTCGGATCAGGATGTCGTGGACCGTCGGACCGGAGTCTCGGTCGATGTCCCGCGAGACGCACAGCTGTCCCGTGTGCGGGTGGATGCTGAAGAGAGGGTGTTCGTACTGCGCGTCGAAGCCGTCCGACAGAGAGTAGAGCAGCGCGCTGAACTCTGGGCCGTCTGCGTCTGTGGCCACAACCTAAGAAAGTGCAAAGAGAAAACACGGTTAAAACCTAAAGCAGAGTTGATGACATCCGAGGTGCGTTAACGAGAACGTACAAGCATCAAGAAGAGGGAATACAATCCTAAAAATATTCCAGATAATCATTGTTTAACTGCATTCAATAATATGTTACACTTAACAGGAATTTCCCTGTTAATTTACAGTAAATTACTGGCAGCTATATTTCCTGTATTCTCCTGTAATTCTACAGCAAACCTACGGTAAATTACAACAGCATAACACTGTAAAGATTACAGTACAGTGCGGTATAGAAACAGCATTATACTGTTATTTTACTGTTCCTACCATAATGGCCATAAACTCTCAATTACTGTAAAATGTTTTACATTACTGTAGAAAGTATATTTACAGTATGAAAAATGTTGTCTTCCAAGATGTCCACGTTTATTATATTTTGCTGTATTCAACAGTATCTTGCTGTTGAGAATATCATCTAATTTTACAACAAATTGTTACAGTGTACGAAGATGAATTGGTGCATTTTTACATTTGATTTTGTATTAAGCATTTTATATTTTTACAGCTAAAGGCTATGTTTTTTTCACGTGCATTGTTAGACGCATCTGTTGTAAATAAAGTGCCGCAGAGAAGTCGTCGGTCAATGTTAAAGTTTGACCTTGCTGGTAATCAGGAATCATAATACTTCTTTGTTCTGTTAGAGAAGGTTGACGTAGTAAAAGCATAAATCCTCAGAATCAGACCGGTCTCCCTGCAGCGGGAAAGAAGTGACACACCTCGGATCCCAAAGAGATCCCTTTCATGTCTCACCTGCCGAGTCTCATAGAGAGAGAGCGCTCACCTTCAAGCCATAAAGATGATGTAATCTCAGAGATTATGAACTCTGATCAGGGGGACTTTTACAGATAAGGGTCTAGGACGGGTAACAGACTTCTGAATCAACTTTATAACCCTTTACGACTGCCAAGAACCATTTAACACTCCCTGTGAACTCTGGGAAGATGCAACGAAAATCTGTCACTACAGTATATCTTAATTTATTATAAAACTGGTCTAGTTGCTTTCCTTCTCAGCTCTCACATTCATGTATCTTCTTTAAATGCACATCTTCTGCTTTTATTTTGAAATTCTAAAACCTATCTGTACATTAGATCCTTAATTCAAAACTCAAAGCTTTAGAGATACAAAACCTGATCAACAATTCACCTGCATGTACTTTTCTTTTTGTTTGTGTGAATGTGAATGGGTTGGTTGTGTTTAGAGTGAAGGCTTTGGTTAATGAATCGTTCAGGCTGCATGAGTGGTACCAGGCATTGCAACTGTCATTACAGTCACAGTGCTGAACTGGGAAGTGTGTGTTTGTTGTGTGGTTTGTTTTGGACAAACACTGTTGTCTTTGTGCTGTCAGACTGAAGGCCACTTTTGTCTGTATTGTAAAAAAAAAAGAGACGGCAAGAATGAGCTGTTGAATGATCACACTGGGGACTTTGGGTAAAATCACTGAAATCCAGAGCTCATTGTAAAACCCAACTACTGACTGTATAGCTGTCAAGTTGATTCCGAAAAATTCCAAATATCTGAGCTGACTTAACTGTTTTTTTTTTCATTTCTCACAGTTTGAAGGCCTAAACATAAATAAGGCCACTACATTTAATGACAATAATTAATAGTTGATAGTTGTTCCGATCCGATAGTTGATAGTTGCAAAAATAGTTGTTCCGATCCGATAACAGTATCGGAAATGCCTCCGATACTGCCGAAAATGCTGGCATCGGGTATCGGCGAGTACTGGAGTCCAGGCACCAATCCGATACCGTTAGCTAAGTTAAGGGGACACCAGTCTCGGTACTCGGTATCGGCAGATACCCACAGGACGTGTATCGGAATCGGAATCGGTATCGGGAAAAAAATGGTATCGGAACATCTCAAAAATTTTTTGTATATAAAAAAACAATAACTGTTTCCCCTTTGTCATCGCATGACCTCTGAGGTGCAGGGCCTGTTCAATATCTGGCCTTTTAGCTTGGAAAATAACTGAAAAGCTCTGTTTTCCGTCGCTCCGCTTGGTACAGTATCTGGCTTTTAAAAATGTTTCATCTCAAACCCAATACAATGGAGGCGAATGGCATTGTGGGGCGTTTAAAGCATAATAGTGATTAAATCATTGATCATTTATATGTGATTGGTTTTCAGACATTGACCATGCAATTCCAGTGTCAGCTGTAATACAGCCTTTAAAAATGGCCGCCAACACACAGGTCAGCATCTCGGTGTGTTTTCCGTTATTCTCTTCACCCTCCCACATACTTGCAAGAAGCAGCTCCCGACGTCCCCGTGCTCGGGTATGGACACGTTGTACAGCTGCCGCTGGAACACGGGCTCGTTGTCGTTGACGTCCTCCACCAGCACGGTCACCGTCGCCGTGGACGACAGGGCCGGTTCTCCTCCGTCAGCCGCCACCACCAAGAACCGAAACTCCGCCCGCGCCTCTCTGTCCAGGGCGGCCGCCGTGGTGACCCAGCCCGACTCCGGGTCGACGCTCACCGGGCCGTCCCGCTCGGCCCCCGGGATGGAGTACCTGACCTCCGAGTTGACCCCCTCGTCGGCGTCTCGCGCGCGCATCTGCACGAGGGAGCTCCCCGGCGGCGCGTCCTCGGCGACGCTGATGACGTACGCGTCCCTCTCAAACGCCGGGCGGCAGTCGTTGGCGTCCGTCACCCTGAGGAGGAGCACCGTCTCGCTGCTCATCGGCGGGCTTCCGGAGTCCGAGGCCAGCACCTTCAGCGCGAACAGGTCCCGCTCCTCCCGGTCCAGCTGCGCGTTGACGCACAACGCGTACAGGGAATCGTCCGTCTGCGTCAGAGTGAACTTCCCGTCGCCGCCCCCCTCCTCCTCCTCCAGCGTGACGGTGACCCTCTCCTCCTTGAAGTCCGCGTCCGACACCGAAATCCGGGCGACGTAGTCCCCGACGGCCGCGGCCTCGGACACCACCGCCTCCCCGGTCTCGCTGAGAAACAGCACGCTGACGGCGGGGCTGTTGTCGTTGACGTTGAGCACCTGGACGCCCACGAAGGCGCTGCTGCTCTCGGGCTGAGCCCCGTGGTCTCTCACGCCGACGACCAGCTCGTGGAAGGCCTGCGTCTCGTAGTCGAGCGGCTTGTTGAGGTACACCACCCCGCTGGTCTCGTTGATGGAGAACACCTCGTCCGGGTCACTCTGCCGCCGGTTGATCTCGTAGGTGACCCGGCCGTTTTCGCCCAGGTCCAGGTCGGTGGCGGTGACCCGGCACACGGCCGACGTCACCGCGGCGCCCTCGGGCAGCGAGGCGTGGTATTCGCTGCGGTCGAACACGGGGGGGTTGTCGTTCTCGTCCAGGACGCGGATGTTCACCCGCAGGGTCGCCGTCCTGACCGGGACCCCCCCGTCGAAGGCCTCGATGGCGAGAGAGTAGAAATCCAGAGTTTCTCTGTCGAGTCTGCTGGTCAGGACGAGATCCAGGCTCGGGTGGTCTTCGGATCCACTCCGGTACTCCAGGTGGAACAGCTCCGCCATCGCGCGCTCCGTAATCCTGTATCCCTGGGTGCCAAAGTTTGCCTCGTCTTCATCTCTGGCACCCTCGAGGTGAAATCGACTCCCCGGGGGGCTCTGTTCGGAGATTTCCAAGTCCACCGCCTCCGACGGAAACTCCGGAGAGTGATCGTTGACGTCTTCCACCTCCAGTCTCACCCGTATCACCTCCCCTGCGAGAGTGGCTGCCACAAACTCGTATCTGTCCCTGCTCTCCCTGTCCAGGACCACGGCGGTGGAGATGATCCCCGTGTCCGCGTCGATCTCCAAGTCTCTGAACACGTACGAGTCTCGGCTCTCCGAGATGAAGAACCCGGTGCTCGGCCCGCTCAGCCCCGCCGCCAGATCTCCGACGACGGTTTCGGCGGGCAGACCCTCCTTGACGGACAGCGTCAGGTTGAACACCTGCCCGGTCGAGCGCGCGCAAAGCAGCGGCGACAGCGCGAGCAGGCCGCGCAGGAGCCACGCTGCGGCCCCTTCGCGGCCCGTCGCGGCTCCCCACATGGCTTTGACCTCTTGGTTGCTGCTCACTATGCGTTCGGTCACATTATTGTCGTGCCAGAGCCACGCTTCCTCGGTCTCATTTCACAGCGCTCCTCCAAATGGGAAAAGGTGAACGCACCGCGCGTTTATGTTGCGCTCGGCGGAGGCAGCCAGCAGTCATTCTCCAATATCTCCTATGGTATCCAATATCTCCTCACAGTATCTCAGCGGCTTTCTTCTGTGGTTTTTGGAGGCGAGATATCCGCGCATGCAGGAGCGCAAATCCCCAGGGTTCCGTCTTCGCGCGTCGTGGCACCGAAGTGGCCACACAGAGCGCCAACTGCGCGCACAGAACACACCTCCCGGGCGGGCGGGACGTCCCACGCGGATCGGCTCCATCTGATCTGACCGCTTCAGATTAGCGCCCGGGATTTGACCTGTTGAAAAAAATCACAAGGTGGTGCAGGAGGGTAGAGCAAGACAAGATCAGCTGCTGCGAGAACGTTGAGTCCACTTTAATCTGTGGTTCAGCCCGCCTGGCTTTGTGAAACACGCTTTGAATAAATCAGAGTCAAGAGAGTTACATTTTGGCCAAAAGTCCGTTTGTTATTGAGGTGGCACCCTCTTCTGATGAACACGACAACTGCAGGCACAGCGCCGTGGCAGTTGTTGATGGGAAGCACAAACAGGCAGCAATACTGGACGATTCCTGAAAGGCCAAGGGCCCCAAAGTCTGAGGCCCTTCACCCGGTGTCAACTCAAAGAAGCACGCATCCACCCGAAAGAGACAAAGAATACACCACAACGCAGATAACCACAAAAACACCAAATAAATCAAACCAACAATGAAGTCTAATATCCAGATTTGGGCGCGGTGGTGGAACCTTTTGCAGGTCTGTTTCCACGGTTCACTTAAAGAATGTTTTCTAAGTCTGAAAACGCTGCATTCAAACAATTGTAACAATGTTGTCGGGGAAAAACTGCAATAATGTCATGTGACAATCATGTAACAGTTGTACCAATGGGATCTGTGTGTGACGTGTTCGGGGTAAAGAACATGATGCTCCTCACACAATGAGATCTGTGTACGTGCACAAATCCTCCCTGATTCCTCTCCAGTGAACACGTGGCCGCTGGAGAAGCAGCTTCAACGTATGACTTGTTTCGGTCTCCTGTTTGCGAGCATCATTATTTATAACACCGGTGTCGAGTAAGGTTTTCTAAGAAATATTTATCCTTAACAATCAAGGCTTGAATCAATTTATTTGCCCGTCTTCATCATTTCTCAGACACTTTCTCGGCTGTTTATGAGGCTGCAGCCATTCAGATGCTGAAAGAACAGTATGAAGATGAAAATCTAACAAACAGCTCAACATCAAGATTGGGTTAAACATTTTAAATACACTATTATTGTAACATTTCAAATCATTGTAAATTAAATGATTGCGAAACGTTACAGTAAAGTGCTGAAAGATTTTTTCTCAATTATTGAAAAAAATATCCTGACGACCAATGTGGGAATAAGAGGAATTCACCAAATAGGAATCGTGCATTTTTTACGTTCACCATCAGCACAATGGCTCTGAGGCGCTTTAACGCCGCCTCCACTGAGGTAAAACGCTTTAAACCTGAGTAAACAAGCAGCGGAGCTCCTTGACGTCTCAGCTGGTCCACAAACTCCACCATAGAAGGTACACACAAGGACCCCAAAAAGACGGAACACGCCGTCTGACTTCGCGTTCTCCTGCCTGTGGGACGACCTGAAAAACATCTACGCCTGCCTCCAAGAGGGCGTCGTGTGGGACTGACCACCGCAGGCCGGCTGTGAGGGGGACATGAGGCGAGGACGTCTTTCTCAGAAGGTTAAATGGATGTAAGCCGATGTTGCTACAGAGATATTTTACATGTGTGCAAAAAAGAAAACATTAAGTATGTGAAAAATTTAGATTTTATTAAACGCAACAGAAATAAACTTCACATTGCCAACCTGAAAATAAAGGCAAACCGTTTAAGGGTCTGTAAAACTGGTTAATAAAATAAAAAACTTCTACAATTTGAAAACATTGTGTCCTCTCTGCAGGGTTTGAGGTTCCTCGCAGCTCAAAACGGATGCGTGGTCGCTCCGTTATGAAAAAACACTAGCAAGGAAAACTTGATGGGTATTTTTTTCTTTTCCAAAAGGAGGTTTGGTCGAAATAAAATTGAACACTGTGACAAGAGGAGAAAATGCACAAAGCAATTAGAATCGTTTCCTCTTGAGGATTTCTGGCTTCCAGTTGACTGGATGGCTTTCTTCCGTCTGCAAAAAAAAAGAAAATAGTTTTCACTCATCTGCCGCCATCAGCCAAAAACATAAGCCTACAATAAATGACTGAACTTACAGCGGTGTCGTCCTCCTTGTACACTTTGATGGTCTTGTCGGCCTCGGCGGTGATCAGTCGGCTCTCGGAGTTGTCGAACATGCAGGCGAAGATGCCCGACTCGCTGTCCAGGGAGCCGGGCTGCACGGCCGCGTGGATCCGCTGGAAGTTGTAGCCTGTTCTCCAATCCCACATGTGGATGGTTCCGTTGTCGGCTACGGAGACATGACGGTTTAACGACGCGTTTATAATCCGGCCCAAGTAAAAAAAAAAAAACAACAATAATCTAGGAGAACGCCGTAGAAGTGTTAGTTAACTGTGCATACCTCCAGACACCAACACGCCATCAGAATTAACAGCCAGAGTGTTGATGATGGCGTTGTGGCCTGACAGGTTCTGGATGAAGTTGCCATCTGGGAACATCCACTGCTTGATGTTGTCGGCCGAACCAGAGGCAAAAGTGTACCTGAGAGGGGAATAGAAGGCAAAATGTTATCATGTGATTCATCAACCCGTTCTGAACTTTTCAAAGAACCGGAAAAACAACTTATTTTGTTTGGAATTCAACTCCATGAATGTATTACAGATACAAAAAAAACAAACAAACGCTTAATAGAAACTGGATCAGGTTTTGGCTCATTCTTTCACATCTCACTTCTCTAACGGACTACACACTAGACATTTTAGGGTTACCCAACTTACTGCCTGGGGTGCAGCGCCAGAGTTCGGACAGACTTCTTGTGGTTGGTCAGAGTTGCTCGGGTTTTGCCAGCGATCAAATCCCACAGCCTGATGGTTGAATCGTGGCTTCCTGCAAGACGTTAATCAGTTGTCATTTAAGCGGCTAAAGGGCAAACCAATCGGCGACGGCTTCCATGACGACAGAATCTGCAGCTGGAGGTTCAGTTTACCAGTGATGACTTGCGGCTCTGCACCCTGACATCTCACCGTGGCCACAGTGTTGGTGTGGCCGGTCAGCGTGTGCACGTTAGCTTTTGACCTGATGTCCCAGACCTGCAGAGACAGATCAGTTAGTTCAACATGTTATTCACACGTCAGCAGGCTTATCGACACATTACAACCTCGCTGCTAATGGTGCCTATGTTCAAGAAGAATATTCTTCAGTCTCATAAGAGACTGGGAATTACAGACTTGATTCATTATAGTAACTCACAGGAACACATGTGAGCTTACCCTGGCTGTGGAATCCCTGCTGCACGTCACCAGCACGTCAATAGTTGGATGTAGGTCGATATCATACACAGCACTGAGGTGTCCGTGGTAGTGCCTGATGACCTACAACACAATCACGTCGTCAGGATAATGCCAACCATGATAAACCATCAAATGAAATCCCTTTATGGACCTTGGAGGCTCCTACCTTGTTATACTCCAGATCCCAGCACTTGACCTGCTTGTCTTCCCCACAGGAGAACAGGTAAGGGCTGCGGTTGCTGACCGCCACACCACGCACCGTGCTGATGTGTCCCGTCAGGGAGAGTTTGAGTTTCCCACTGGCCAGGTCCCAGATCTGTCAAGACAAACGGCATTCGTCTTACAGGAGGTCATTTTGAGATGGCAAAAAGGGACATTCAAATAAAGTTGTAGAAATTGAAAGAAAAAATGTTCCTCTTAATAACAAGTCCTCTAAAATGCTTTAAGTATGGTATTTTTTATTTTATTTACCAGGCTGGGGGTTGAAAAAATGTCGAGACATGTTTTCTTTTTCTCAATAAGACACATAGTTTCCTCACCTTTATGGTTCTATCAGCCGACCCCGTGACAAACCACTGATTCCCCGGCTCCACGGCGATGGACCTCACCCAGCCAAGGTGACCGCTGATGACCTATCAGATAAAACGTAGTACCGTTTGAATAACGCAGCTCTTGCTTCAGCATAAGGGTGTTGCGGTCAAGATGATTTGTATTTACCCGAAACAGCTTCCAAGGTGGATGCCACTGGGGTTTAGGCATGGTTGGCGCTTTCCTCGCCAGGGTAGAATTTCTGGTGCCGCCTCCTTCCAACAGCGACTGAGAGAAATGAAACATTTGGGTCTCAGCTTTTTTACTTCTCCGTCAACAAGATACCTCATCAAAGTGCTGATAAGACCAGAACGTACCACGGCGGTGGAATGCGGGTGAGATCTCTCTGCTCCTCCCGCGTGCCGATGGATGTCCACCACACTGGATGCAGTGCGGCTCGCGTCCAGCCTGAAGTTAAAAATTACGTGCGACTCGTTTACAGATATGAACAAGTGGATCCTTAATTTACACACAGTTGAGAGAAGAAAAAAAAAAAAAAAAAGCTTTACCTGGCTTGTGATGGCGGCAAAGCCAGCGCCAGGGAGTGGACTCCTGCCTCACTTGGATTCCTGTGCATCTTTGTGTCAGCAGTCAGGGCCACTCCTGTAGGAAAATAATAATAATTCAGCGAGCGGTCTGGGTGCAATCACATACCTGCAGCTTGGTTAAATTAAGGGTAGCGTATTTACCGGGTCCAGAGGGATAAGCATGTGTCCCGGTAATCAGGTAATCCGGGTCATCCCCTGAAACACAAACCAGTTGGTTTTTGGGCGTCAAAAACAAGGACGTTTCTCTTAAAATCCTCCCAAATAAATAACGAAACCTCTCCAAATACTGGAGGCAAAGAAGCGTTTCCTCCCCAATAAATCTTCACAGATGCCCCTTTTTCACCAAGGCAGAGCTGGTGCTGGTTCGGCGCCAGAGCCTCGTTTCAAATCGGTTCTTCGCTTTTTCGACCACCAAAGCATCAGCTCATCAGTAAAGGTGGTTCTTAAGCAGCACCATATCATTGCTGGTCTAGAAGTAAGAACCGCTTACGTCTGGGGTTGCCGTGACCAACAAGACGAGAGAAACTTGTGACCGCCATTTTTAAAAATCTCTGTCTGTAAGAATAACGACGAGCCGCGCGAACACGTTGGATCCGCCTGGTTCGGATGCCGATGTAGGTCCGCAAAGCCACGAACATCGATAGCAAAGCAACGTCTGCCATTGTTGATGATGTGTTTGTGTTTGGCGCCGCCGCGCTAACGTTGCGGGGAAAGATGAGACGTAACAGCAGAGGTGAAAGTAAGCCGGTACGGCGTACCGGAAAGAAAACTGTACGGTCTTTAGGGAGTGTATGCAAAGGTTCGGCGCGAGTGTATGCAGAAGTTAGCAACCGCTACCAACCAATGCCCCTCCTCCCTCCCCGGTCAGCCCTGTCCGTACCACCAAGAAAAAAAAACTACTTTCACCCCCGCGTAACAGTGAGGTAGGACCTGGCTCTGCGCTGGCTCTTTAGCCTGTAGAGAAGCAAACCGGTTCTTTGGAGGCTCCTTAGTTGAACCAACTGCGAACCGGCACTAGCTTGTTTTATCCTCACCTGGCTGTGCGTAGTGGCCAAGCGTACTCCCAGCAAGCTGGGACACTCTTTCCGTCCCTTCTTTCAAGACAGGCATGTGTAAAACAGCACTGTAATCCGCTTTCAGTTTCACGGCCATCTTCATCTTGTGGCTGCAAATACAAAATTGTGCATATATTTCTCTATAAAAAATATTATACACATAATACAGTTGATTGCTTTTGAACAATAAAATCAATGCTGTCATGTTTTACATAACAGTAATATAAATTTAAAAAAACGATTCATCTATTTTGGTTAAGCAAGTTAAATAACATATCTGACGAACCAGCATTTTCAAGCAATGGAAAAGTGTCTATCAATACGGTAATGATAAGCGGGATGTTGACGATACCGGATGAAAATTAAATAATTGAATACACCAATGGTTGTAGAAACAGGAAATAGAGTTTCAGCAGCTTTTCTGGAATCAACGTTACCTTGTTTCGTCCTGTGCGATGGACTTCGCATGGTCGGACACAAACATGTCATGCGTCCTTTTGAGGGATCTGAAGACCAGAGTGTGGACCGAGTGCTTCTGGACATCCTGTACAACAAAATAAATCGCACACGATCAACCTACGTTTTACGTACACGAATTCCGGCACATCTATAAAAACCATAAAACGCTGCCTGACTTCAATATGAATTACACGAGCAGTCAATCGCATCGTGAATTAAACGCGACACAGCCATTAGCCGGGCCCCGGTGTGGCATAAGTTACGTCTTGGAGAGGCTGAGCGGGAGCTGAAGAGAAGAAAACAAACAAGAAAAGACTTAAAACATCGGTTTACCTCGGCCATTGTGCTGATATCGACACGAACAAAACTCCACGGCTGAAGAAACTTCTTTTTTGTTTGAAAGCTACCAAACAATAATCCAAAGATGTATCGCGATCATGAAAACATGGCCATCCCCATAGCCAGTGAACCGTTGAACCGGAAGTAAACGTCACCAACAGCCAGTAGAAGTTAGTCAGCGCCCCCTTCCGGCCGGGAGGTGTAAACCAATCCAATTATTCAAAACAACCACAAAAATTACAACGGCTACGCTAGATAATGTTATGACACCTTTTGGTATTTTCATTTACATTGGTGTGTATATGTCTTGATACAATTGATGAAATTTGCAGTGAGCACTACAGACCAGTTTGGTTTACCGCCCCTCTGTACTAAGCCATGTTTGCCCAACAGGGTACATCGATCAATGGTTATCCGATCCTCCGATGTCAATGTAAGGCCTATGTAAGGCACTTGGTGCAGAGTGTGCCGGTGGCCACGCTGTTGCATTGTAGGACTAATCAATCTGGTTTACCACTAAAATTATTCATGCGGTTTTCGCTGTTATTAATGTGAGAGCGAAAAACACTTTCCAAAGTACTTTCCAAAGTACCAATGGGTAAGGCGGAGGAGGGAGATCAACCTTTTAGCACAATGATTTTCCCTTGTATTATGCCATTTTACTCGGCAGAAAACTTCTACAACAAAGATGGAATTTGGACTTCATGATGCATGAGGTCAAGGGCTACCTGCAGTAAACACTGCAAAGTAAACGCAAAACTGATCAAAATACACACGGCATGTTCTGATCCGAATTCTTCCACAATAACTGGTGTTATTGGTGTCCTGAGTGGCACTGCAGTTATTATTCCAGTGTTGGCCTTAGGGTATAAGTGAGAGAAACAAAAAATAATGTTCACTTCATGGGAAAGCTGTTCCAGTAATTAAAGATCAATGCATAAAAAGATATACCATAAATGTAATTTTTTTTTTTTTTTAAGGAGAGGATTTATTTTCCAAATAAGTCTCTTTCAAGAGCCTTTTAATTTACACTGAAGATCACTGCCTCAGTAAAAACCTTTGCATCATTTAATCTATGTGTTGAGCAGGTAGAAGTAGTAGTTGTGTTGTGCTGTATATAAAGCCAATTTATTTCAACGACGATTTCATTAAAACTACAATTGAATTGGCGTAAAAAGGTTCTGCAGCCAGATAAATAATCAAAAAGCAATTCATTTAGCTAAAAATAAAATAAGAATCCAAATGATAATCCAAAAGCCCAAAAGTTCTGTAGCTCGTAAACACTACATTTACAAATAGTTATTGACACTCTCCCACAGTGGTGTTGAATTCTTCATTATTTATTTAACATGGTATTGGTTATACATGCATATTTTCGGTCTCTTTATTTTCTGAAAACATTTTGGTAAATTAAATTCAGATATTAATCTTGCAGCGTTCTCGATTATTTATTTTTATGGGCTGCTTTTGTCTCTGTGTCAACGGAGTCCAAACTCAAGGCCATGAGGTAATGGAAATTTTAGATTTATTTCTAAAAACAACACAGAGGACAAACAAGTGTCGCGGCTAGTCAGATCAGTAAAACGGCTACAAACATCACACATCAAAGTCAGAAGTTGTTCATTTGAAGCAAGTGTTCACCCTAAAAATCAAACACAACACATGTTTTCTCTCGCAGGCGATGGCACCTTTCTATATACCTTGTTCCGAGCGTTTTCGTGGAACGTTAAACTGTTCTCAGCCACGTCCGCGTATTATCTATGTCTGGGAAAGGGACGTTGCTGAGAACCATTTCGCCCCACTACATTTAGGAAAAGCCAGACACACATAACAGGAAAACGATTTCAGAATCCCTCCCTTTTTTTTAGGTGGTTTAAGGGATCAGAAGCTCATTTGTCTTCTTTTTAGATCCCAAGTCCAGGGAACTGTTTGACCCCGGTCTGCTGCCCACCGCCCGCAACGATGCGGCTGAGCGGGATGAGCTTCATGGTCGTCTCCTTCATGGAGTACCAGCGGTTGTGCCACGTGACCCAGATAATGCCGTTGTCGTAGCCAAATTCCCCCGCGTCCTTTTCTGTGTACCTGCCGCCTAGACGGGAAAAAAAAAAAAAAAAACGCAGGCTGTCAAAGGGCGCGAACCATTTTCTCCCATTCGTGTAAATGAGGGTGTCGGGCGCCGCGTGGTCTTACCCTGGTAGTATCTGCCGTTCAAATGTCCGGCGTGACACCTGTTCATCCACCAGCCGGAGCCGTCCTGCTGGGCGCAGTTGCCCGCGTACTTGTCGTTGTCCTTGTCGAAGGTGCTGAACTGCATGCCGTTGTGAGACGTGTAGAACTTGTCGCTGGGGTCGTCGCCGAAATCGAAGCCGTCGAAGGCGTCGCCGGCGTCGCCCCCGAAGTAATACCCGTACGTCAGGCGGTACATGTCGACCTCGGGACCCACTCGGAACATGGTGTAGTCGGCGTGTCTTCAAGGAGTCCGCGTGAGAAGAGAGACAAATCAGTTTTTCTGAGAACCTCCATGAGTCATTTTCTTTCCCCTTCAACAGGGAGGGGGTCGGGGGTCGGGGGGGGGGGAGCACCCTTTGTTTGCCCCCGAGTGCCTTTGATCGCCTCTTGCGCAACCCGTTATCGTGTTTGTGTTTGCATACGTACTTCTTGTTGCCCTCCCAGTCGACGAGCTCTATCCTCAGCACGGTGGGCATGGTGGTGGTGGCCGTCAGGAGGTGGATCTTCTCATTGCCCAGCCAGAACTCTGTGGTGTCGTCCGGCGAGAGGTAGCCGAAGCCGTTCTTGTACTGGATCCAGTCCTTCTGGAAGTCCAAGCTGCCGTCGCGTCTCTGTGGACGTGAAGGAGCGATCAGTGTCAGTCTCTCGGGGGTCTTTTGACCCCCCCCCCACCTCATCAGACTTTGATTAACCTTCGACTGTCAAATTATCGTGGATTAGTCGGACATGTGAATTCAGCCTTGCATCATTTCTTCCTTTGCATCTAAAGAAAGCTGTGATGACACTAAACACATGACCTTTACTAATAACCTTCAAACAGTCCCTTATTACAACTTGTTTCTCTTTAAGAGTTCTCTTCATTTGTCCTTCAACTGTCCGGTACGCTTCGATTCAACAGCAAAAAGGTTAAAACAGACCAAACAACCAGAGACACAAGTGAAGCGAGTCGTGAAGTGAATCGTACCCTCTGTATGACCGTGAAGCCGCGTCCAAAGCTGTCGATCTCACAGTAGACCAGGAACTGCTCCTCGGCATTAACTGGCTTCACGTAATAGAGGCCGCTGACGATGGCGCCTTTGTTCGCAATGTCCTGGCAGTCTGACGAACGAAGCGGGGAGACGACGACGAAGGAGAAAGACGTCATTACTTTGTTTGATCTACGTGACATATTATTTTCCCTTTGATGGATTTATTGCTTAAAAAAGAGAATTATCGTATTAAACACTGTCCCAACCGATTGCATGTCAAATAAAAATCAGTTCATTTTGCGTCGATGCACCGTATCGATTTTTAGTCCCTGAATAAACACTGAAATCGGCCAAATGTTCAGACGAGCCGTGGTTGAGAAACCTCTTGTGAAAGCAGAATGACCTGAGGGTCAATGAGTGTCGTTTTCCCTTGTTTTTCTCTCCTCCCACCTGTTCCCGTAAGGGTCTGGATCGCCACCGAGTCTTTGCAGGGCGCGCTGCACTTCTGCTGCATGTGGACGGAGAGTTGTTTCAGGTCTGACATCCTCCTCTCGTTGGAGGAAATCAAATCCTGGAGCTCGCTGGAAAGAGACGAGACGTTACGAATCAAAAGAAAGCATTGATGATTTAAAAAAATGTGTTAAACATAACAACGAATGCTGATGGGTAAATGGTTTCATTTAATCACCGACGGTGACTCACTTTATTTGCTTTTCTTGTTGAATGACGGTCTGTTCATATCGACGGATGTCATCCAGCATACTTTGGGATTTTTGGTGGTACGGGTCTGAAATATAAAGTCTGTCTCTGTAACGATCTCCACGCAGCTTTGAATGTAACACGAAACTGTACAGAGGAATTCAAAGTACTCTCGTCCGGTCGACGAGGGGGAATCGAAGGCACGCTACCTGGCTGCGACGTCTTCTGGGCCGAAAGCGTTGAATCTTTCATGTAGACGACGGTTTCGTCGGTCTCCCTGGTGAAATTGGCGATGGACTCAAGTTGCTCTTCCAGTCTTTCCAAGTCCCTCTCCACCCCCGGCATGTATCTCAGCATGTAGTCAGACACGCCGCATGTGGTCGGACAGTACTGTCCCTGAACACATTCAGGGCACACGAGGACGTTCGTCAGCACAAATCCATTCACAAAAAAAGGTTCATCTTTATCTGCAGCTACTTACAAATCCGTCATTTGTGGTGCATGTGCCGAGGTTGTCTCCTCTGATTTGCTACACAAAACAAAAAAAACAACAACACGATCAAGAGATTTGTGCTCAAGAAAAGCGTGGCGGCCCAAAAACCTAAAAAGTCAGTGACTTACTGCTGAGGAGAAGGAGAAAAGCAGCAGGAGTCCGCCTGCCGTCGCGAGGAGGGATGGAGCCATGTCGCCTGCAGACGTCAGTCGCGCCACTCGTCTTCTCCAGGGGGAATGACGGAGCCGCTCGGCCCAGGCGGGGTATTTATCCGACCGAGGTCCTCGGGTCAGCGGGCGATAAGGGCTTCGTACGCAAACCTCCCACTCGCCGCTGTGACTCAGAAGTTTGGTCATTTCCCAGATGTGACGGCCACTGCACCTGCAAGCGGGAAGGACAGCACACGTTGTCCTTTGTCTCTGATTTGTTGGGTGGATTCTTAATGCTTCTTAACTGGAATAAAAAAAAAAAAAAATCAACTTGACCGAGAGTCACAAATCCTTTCAGAACAAAATATTCAAGTATTGGATCAAAAAAGGCAATGATGAAGAAGGCCCTCGTATCAACGTTTCCCGGTGAAACATTAACTCCGGCGAGTTGCCAACAGAAGCTGGACGGACAGTGATTCGGGATCAGCTCGCAGACGGAAACACGCAGGGGCCCGTTTCTGCCAGGAGAAGAATCAATCGAGAGGCCTCTGACGTCTCGTTTGGCGTGAGGATTGTAATTTGACCGTTGTCAAAATCCTTAGTCGAAGTGGTTATGATTTAAGCATCATTTAAAAACAAAATGTTTTTGATGCAAAACCTCATGTGTTATTTTTTTCCCATGTTAAGCTCCACGTGTCATGAGGATGGTGTCGACCTTTCACCTGGGAGAGGACACACACACATGCAGCTCATTGCATTCTAATGTTTGACATTAAATCTAAAAAAACACATACAACTCCACTTTACTCCAATATCTTTTTTTTTCTCCACTTCTGGCAGATAAATCACTGAGTCAACGGATGTTACGAAATCAACCTTCAGAAGAATGGTTCTGTTGTGTAGTTTTTACATTTCAGACACACTTAATTGCTTCATTCAGTCGGCAGCAGAAACGGGTCAGCGAGGATTTCACTGCGAGGAAACAAAGGACATTTCACACGGGCTTACGGAGCAAATGCAGCCGAGCTATTCAGAGAGCCGGAGGAGAACAGATCGATGGCCAGAAGAATGTCTAATAAAAAGCCCTTTACGAAGCCGTGTTTCTCGCTCGTTCGATAGGTGACGTCGCGAAGGGATTTCTTTTGTTGTGATTTCTGGCAATATGGAGGGACAGTGAAACAACATTTAGGGGAAATGTGATTTACAAGACACAATTCATTCATTCATAATTCATCACTTCTGTTAAGGAGGAACTTGGTCTCTTGTTTTATTTGTGTGGCCTTCTGTTCATTTTGTGTCTCCTTGTATTGATTTGGTCACTTTGTTATTGTCTGTGACTGTGTGTTTATTTTGTTGATGTGATTCTCTTCATAGTTGTTTCTGCATCTTTTCTTACTCAGTCTGTTTTTTGTCGTCATCTGGATGTCTTTATAGTTGCGCTGGTTATCTTAGTGTGTCCCTTTGTGGAGATTGTGGTGTTTCTTAGTTTATTTGTCTCTAGCTGAATTGGACATCTTTTTTTCTGGTCATCTTGTGACCTTTTGTGGTCAATTGTCTCTCCATATAGTTTCCTTTTCATAAATTAAATGCATTCTTTGCCACTGCTGGGGGAAAATGAGGCCTATAGCAGGTGCAATGTTTTGCTTTTTTAACCGAGGAATGTTTGCAGTTCCACAGTGTTCAAGGTCACCGAGTATCACTCCAACATGTCGTGCAGCACGGTTAAACTACAACCAGAGATATGTTACGTGGGTTCATAATACTACAGGCAGTTGCTTCGGGTGAAATCTTTTTTCATTCCATTGAACAAACGTCCGTCAGTGACCCAACTTTTAAAGGGAGACAATAAAGTCAGCA
This sequence comes from Apeltes quadracus, assembly GCA_021346845.1. Classification (NCBI taxonomy): domain Eukaryota; kingdom Metazoa; phylum Chordata; class Actinopteri; order Perciformes; family Gasterosteidae; genus Apeltes; species Apeltes quadracus. The sequence continues at coordinate 16,378,809 of CM037925.1, read as the reverse complement.
CATGCTGAAAGACGGTCCCCCATTGGTCACAACAATAAGTGTAGGTGTAAACCTGCCCCATGACAGAGGTCAAAGGTTTGACGTAACGGCGCCTCAGGGTTCAACCCGCGGTCACAGACGGTAAATCCACTCAGCTGAAAGAAGGAGAACCATTCGGCGATACTTTGTTGTTTTGCACAGCGTGAATGACTGTAGGATGTTTCTGTCTTTGAGGACCTCAGTGGGCCTGAGAGGTTAATACGAGCACCGCCGAATGAATTCATTGTTTGCCACGTTTGCACGCTGTTCGGGTCCTGCACGGATGCATGACGCATGAGAAAAGCAGAATTTAAAAAAAGTCATTTTTTAAAATATATCTACATTTTATTTTGACTTTATTCTTTTGCTCAATTATGCAAAGCGTTTACTTGATTTATTTTATAGATGATAATCTACTAAACAGCTTTCATCATTTAAAACATTAAATTCCGCTCCTCGACCTGCAACAGCAGAATCCTAACATATTAATGCATCTATAATAATCTGCACAAATGTAACGGCGACAGACATTTTAAAGTTTTTTGTTATTTTGACAGATTTGTATAATTACTGGCAAAATTTGACATTGTGAATTACTGCTTGAGTATTTCTAAATAAAAGTTTAAAAGATATAATGTCTATAGATCAAGCTGAGCTGTCTTTCCAGGTTAGAAATTCTACATTTTTGAGGGGCCGTAAACTCAGTAATCTGCGTAGGCTTTGTGGGAGAAAACTAGTTTTCTAATATTAGAGAAAGCTTTATTACTTTGGTATTAAAGACTCTGGTGAGCACATTCAACAAATGACACAAACACACAAGAATAGAAAGGCTTTCTCACAGCGTTCTCTGGTTCAAATAATGAGTATGAAACTGAAGCCAACGGGATTACGGTAATCTGATGAAAAGGAATGTTTTCTCTCACACAAGAAGAAACCATCCAGAGGAAGACCGGAAGATAATCAAATTTAGAATTGTTTGACGCGGAGGCAGTTAACTTACATGACCTCATAAAAGTGTGGAGAAATAAACACCTTTTGATGTAGTTAGCTAACATTAGATCACTAACCAGGCGCCGGTGAGAGCAATAAACTGCTGACTGACACTTCTGTCAGTGCAGATGCTTTTCTTAAGAAGATGACGAGAAGACGATGAAAAACAACAGGTCAGTAGAGCAGCATAGTCCCGGATAAACGAAGGCTGCTTATTTGGGTGTGATGGCTCAATTCGCGCGACCTTCTGCACGAGGATTAAATTTGTCGGCGTCTTAGTGAGGAGCGCTGAGCTTGTTGTGTTTTTCAAAAAAACAACCTCACAGCAAAGTGAAGCCAGAGAAAGCTCCTTTATTCCTTTCAAAAAATTGCAGAAACGTTGACTGACGTGTAATCCCCCGCAAACCGCACCTCCACCAAAAAAAACCCCCAACGGGAATAAAAACCGGGCGCCCGGCAGTCTGCAGCACACTGCCGTCATGTTCCTCTACCAGCTGCTCAACCTTTTCTACCTGGCCTCCACGGAGGAGGAGAAGGAGGAGGAGGAGGAGCACCCTAAATATGACCTGTCCCTTTACAAACGTGGCGACCTGCTGGAAGTCCCCAGGACCTTATTCACACATTTTGGCATCTACCTGGGGGACAATCGCGTGGCCCATCTCATCCCGGACATCCTGCCCGCGGTTTCCAAGGACGCGTCCGCCATCGCCGAGGTGGTGACCAACAACCGCCTCCTGCTGGGGGCCATCGCCAAGGTGGCCAGCGTGCGGGTGGACTCGGTGGAGGACTTTGCGTACGGCTCGGTGATCCTGGTCAACCACATGGACAACGTGTGCAGCCAGCCGCCGTTGGACGGGGACGAGGTGGCCAGGAGGGCGCAGAGGTGCCTGGGCTCGGTGACGTACAGCTTGCTGTGGTACAACTGCGAACACTACGTCATGCACTGCAGATACGGCGTGGCCATCAGCTACCAGACCTACCAGGTGGGGGGAGTCTCTCCCGTTTGGCGGAGAGAGGGCGCGAATACCTGCTTATACGTTTGTCTTTGCACGGTCAAATCTAGGGGGACAAAATGCGTTGCAATGTTTGATCGAAGCCGACACGAGGCTGTAACAGTCTAAGTTTGCTATTCCCGAAGTCTTGTTTGATTTGAGACACTCGCTGCCGAGCTTCAATCTTCACGGAATGTAAAGTGGAACCAGGGCTGTTCTCTTCAAGGCCGGCAGGACATTGAGGAGTCAGTTGTGTTACAAAAAAAAGGATCTACCCGTACGTCAACATAAGAAAAATTTAAGTTAATTTTGATTTGTTGAATCAGGTCTGAGAGTCTTGCCGAGCGTGTGACCCTTTAATGAGCGAGGTCACATGCACAAGCCGAAGGGTTTTAGGTCCACTGCGTGCGTTGGATTTGCAATGCCCTCAGTTTTTCCCCACCTTCTGGGGATTTTAGTGTTTACATTCAGTTAATCCACAGTTTAACACCGTTTTACGTCACTATAGGTGCGATCGTGTCCCTGTGACGTTAAAAGCGAAATTCGGATTTATGACATTCCGTCAAAAGCGTTGTTTAATCTCGCTGCAAAGTTGTTTTTTGCTTTAGTCCTCTGGAGTGAAAATCCGCTCAGCTTATCCGCGAGGTGAGCGGCTCCACCTGGTGTCCATCTTGCCCCCGAGATCCAGAAAGAAAAAAAAAACGAACTCTCGCTCTCTTTGTCGCAGTTCTGCCGAGCAGTGCGGAGGGTCGTGTGCAGCAGGACGAGTGCCTATCTGACTGCGCTGTGCGGCGTGGGAGTCCTGTTGTGCGCCGGCTGCTTGACCCCCCTGACGCTTCTACCGACCCTGTTGGTCTCCTTCACCGTCTGGATGGCGGCCTGACGGCCCCGGGTGGGAACTTATTGGGAAACAAAGGTTCACTGCAATAATAACGTCTTTATTTTTAGCTTTTTACCTTTGGAGGATTGGGGTATTTTTTATATTTTATTGCAGGTTTTATTTTTCTTTGCCTTGATAGTTTTCTCCAAATAGTCTGATATCTAGTCTTGTCTATTCAAGAGTGATCTCTTTAACAGCAAGGATAGAATGTAAATAACTGTCTTCCTGAGTTCAGCACAGAGGAGTTTTACTTTTCAGTGTTATATACGTGGACAAAGTGGAATAAGTTTCTAATTGAAATACTCAAATTTGTATATATCGTAAACAACAAATGTGACGTACTGGTCAGCCAATTAAAAATATATTTCTACAAGCTTCCTGTTATATTTATTGTACAATATCTTTTTATTTCATGACACTGCAGCTCCCATCAAAGTTAATCAAGTTACATTTTGCTTCTTTATTATTTTCCCTGACTGAATTGTTTGAATGCTGGTTAAAGCACGTTAAAGCTGTATTTTAATAAGCGCTGCACACTGTTAATTATTTCCCTGTTAAAAAACAGGCAATAACTGGCAGCAGTTTCTTCCCGTAATGTTTTTTAACAGGAATTTAACGCGAATCGCAGAAAAAACTGGCAGCAGGGTTACCATAATTTTCATGTTATTAAAACAGTTTATTCCTGTTAATTTCTTTTTTACAGCGCACTCCCGTAGTGGTTACCATTATTTTTCTGTTAAATCACCATTTATTTTGTTTACATTAAGTATTGCTTTTTAAAATGCATAGTTATTTATTTTAGCATGGTAATGTGTACCATTGATTGTAATATACATATTCTAGCTTGAGTTAATGCAATAATAAAAGTGTATCTGTAGGGATTCTACAGTAGAACCCAAAAGCAAAACAGTAGAGTTCTTTACTAGTGTTCAGTCCACCATCAGTCCAACACTAAAATGTGTTTCCATGTTGGAACAGATCGTGGTACCACCGGCAGGGATGCTCTTCTCCTTAGATGTGGAGTCCCTTCATACCAATATTGAGACTCAATTGGGCCTCAAAGCGGTCCAGGATACATTCTTGCAATACCCGGATCCCACTAGGCCGGAGGAGGCATTCAATTAATCAACTTCAAATTCAATTTGCGCTTCTACCACCAGATACATGGTGCCGCAATGGAGAAGAAGTTCGCCCCAGCCGACACAAATATTTATTATGTAGATTATTGCCAACCTTTTAATGCTCGGTATAGCTGGCCGGTATTTTCTGGAGTCTGGAGCCATTCGGAGAAAGAGTTACTTGATTTTACATCGGCCCTGAACAGCCACCATGCAGCAATCTCGGTTAAATTTGATTAGAAATGGAAATGGAGGGAAGTACACATGAAACACGAGTTTAATTTAAACCGACCGACACCCACGCACTGCTGCAGCTATTACCCTGGGCACACCAGTAAAATCACAACTTATTAGTCACATGTGCGGAGGATGTAGAGTCGGCTACAAGGACACTGTTTAGGTCCGTCAGACATCGCGGGCGTAGCAATTCCTTCCTTGCGAGGCATCAAAAGAGAGGTCTGGCAGTTATACCAACAAGGACAGGGACCAGAGAAGAGGACATGGTCCCTCATCTCATCCCATTTGTCTCCACTCTCTCCCCGGTAGCCCAATCCATTAATTTCCATATTAAGGCCACATTTAGAGCACTTCAGGACCAAGTGGGATCTCTGTCCAGCTTTGTATTCATTACAGCGACCAGAAGAAACAAATTGGAAAGATCTTTTGATGCATGCCGCCCTAAGCAACACGCACACACACACACACACACACCACTAATAACCAATAAAATGACCATAAAAAAGACTTTCACTCAGATGATGCAAAACTGATCTGTACCTTTTTTATGAATGTAAAAAGTCACTGAGGCTCTTAAGCAACGGCAGATACGGCGAAGACACACCAGTTAATGCTACAGAGAAATGTATGTTATTTTGACTAAACAATGCAACAGTTGTGCCCTTATAGAGTCCGTCACATCAGTCGTGTCGTGGAGTGTTGGTGCCACGCGGGGCTTTTATGACCTCCCTCTTCCAGGACCAGGTGCTCCGCATCAAGTAATCTGCTCCCCAGGGACAAAGGGGACAAAGGCATACTTGCAGAGATTAGAGACAGGCATTGGTTGGCGGCTGTCACTGCGGGGGATGGGGTCAAACAGTCTAAATCCATCTCTGACTCCAGATAGATGCAACGCGAGTAAAAGATCACTGGCAATTAAGGATAATTGCCCCGCCGTCAGACTTCGGCACGTGTCCTGCAGGGGAACACTCAGCATCGATTGAACCAAGGTTGATGTAATGGGCTCAAGCCCCCAAGTTCTATTAAGTGGACAGCAGGTGCACCGTCCTGCTGGGAGAGGAGAGACACTTTTGAAACAGACACCTTTTAGCATGTAACCCTTAAGGGGAATGTGATTTCTATATTAATATTCTCATAGGGTGTTTTATCTATTCAGATGCATCGATCATAAGGGACAGGCGCGGTTGGACGGCTGGGATGCTGTACGGTGTTTTAAAAAAAATTAATAATTAAATAAATATATATATGTGTGTGTGTGTGTGTGTATATATATATATATATATATATATATAAATATATATATATATATATATATATATATATATATATATAAATATATATATATATATATATATATATATATATATATATATATATATATATACACACACACACACACACACACACACACTTTGCCCTTGGTGTATTTACAGACAGGCCCACGCTTTATTGTTATTTGATATTTGATTCTCGGCAGTTGTGCTCGAGGGCCTCATGATTTAGATTCATACAAATCTCAGTTTCAAGTAAACAAACATAAAAAGCCTCCAAGGAAACCTGCACATCCATATATGACTAGAAAACATCTTTCATTTCATTTGAAAAATACATTCCCTATAGGCGTTTTATTTTGTATTCGACGCCTCTTCAAGGGTCACGTTTAAATCAGGCCATCTGCCATCAATCAAGCTATTTCTAGTAATTCTAATATGACATTTAAAAAAAATCATTTAATGTAATGTATAACTACTACTTAAGTCTGCTATGTAAAAAAGTTGACGCTTTCATTATTTTATGCACTTTATTTTTCTTCATTTAAATCGACTTTGATTCAATGACGCTTGATTCTTGTTTGGAATATCTCAATCATACTGGAAACTCCTCATCCAGCACGCGAGTTGGCATTCCAGCACGAGCAGATGTGTCCTGTTCATCCACTGCGAGGCAGAGAGTAATCATCTCTCGGCTGGAGGACCCGTTTCCTCTCTCCTCCTCCTCCTCCGCCTCCTCCTTCTCCGCCTCCTCCTCCTCCTCCTCCTCCTCCTCCTCCTCCTCCTCCTCCTCCTCCTCCCGCAGCGCGCGATGGCACATTGCGCGCGCCTCGCTGCGGGCTGAGCGCACGTTCTTCCTCCTTTCAGGAGATCAATGTGTCGATTTGCTTCAGTGGCTCTTTTTTTTTTTTTTACAGAAACAAAAAGGAAAGACGTCAAAAGCTGTCGCTAAAACTTCACAGCAGAAAGACACAACGGGAGGAATCTGAAGATCTCTGCATGCAGGTGAGTAAAAAAAAAAAAAAGTGCGTTGATCCTGGAATCTGATCTTTCGATCGGCACCATTTCACACCGATGCACCACAACTACCGCAGCTTCTGATGCGGTTAAGGTCAGTCTGTGACTAATTGAAGGTTTCCTGTCAGGTTGTTCATCGTCCTCACTCTCGATGTCCACAGAGTCGTGAAGTTGCGTGAACATGTCTGTACCTGCAGTGTGATACAATCCTCAGTGAAACCACATGCGTCAGGCTTTTTGATGGTGATAGCGGAGGCAGAATTAAGTAAAATAAGAGGTTTTGTTTTGTCTCCTGTACATCTGCAGTGTGTTAAGTTAATGTCAACTTAAAATGAAAGAATCAATAATGTGATGTCCAATGTTAGAGCTTTTGAATGTATTCAATCATTACATTTTGGTGGATCTTTAAGCACTAAACACCCTTTTTTTTCTTTTTGTGAACATCTGGTTTTACATAATTAATCCTAATCAATCTTTCACTGTAACGCCAGATAGATTTACAATCTATTGAAATCTTCTTCTCCTTCCCCTGTCCTCTCTTTCACTGTCCAATCACAGCTCATTCAGAGGCTGAAGACGGGATCAATTCAGAAACCTGTATCTAAGTCAAAACAGCATGGATGGATTTTCTTCCAAGTTTGTATGCGTGTGGAAGCACCAGAGACACACAATAACACCCCAAATCCCAGAAAAAAGTGATTTTTCCATAACATGGGCCCTTTAACAATTTAATTTTTTTCGAACGAATGAATAGCTTCCATAACTTCTGTGTCCATCGCTGAACGTGATGTCCGACCTTTCCCAGAGGCACCTGTAGAGACCGTCGGCCATGGACGCCGATAAAGTCAACGGCTCTCTGGCGGGAGATTCGCCGCCCGGGGTGAACTCCTCCGGCTGCAGCCCGAACGCGAGCGCCGCCGCGAAGGATCGCGTCTTCCAGAGGCTGGACGACAGCACCAAGCTGGTCGGAGTCCAGGTCGTCCTCATCCTCGCGTACAGCGCGATCATACTGTTCGGCGTCATTGGAAACTCCCTGGTGATTTACGTGGTCTTCAAGTTTAAGACCCTGAGGACCGTCACCAACTTCTTCATCGTGAACCTGGCCGTGGCCGACCTGCTGGTGAACACGCTGTGCTTGCCCTTCACCCTGGTCTACACGCTGGACGGCGAGTGGAAGCTGGGCCGGGTGCTGTGCTTCGCGCTGCCCTTCGCCCAGGGCCTGGCGGTGCACGTGTCCACCGTCACCCTGAACGTCATCGCCCTCGACCGCCACCGCAGCATCGTCCACCACACCAAGACCCAGATGTCCAAGCGCACGTGCGCCGCCGTCGTCGTCGCCACGTGGGCCTTCAGCGCCCTGCTGGCCAGCCCGCTCGCCGTCTTCAGGGAGCACGAGACGGTGGACCTCTCGCCGGAGCAGTCGCTCCAGGTATGCATGGAGGACTGGCCGAGCGGCGGCGGCGGCGGCGTGAACGGGAGCGTCTACAGCGTAGCCGCGCTCGTCGTGCAATACGGCCTCCCCCTGGCCATCAACTGCTTCGTCTACGTCCGCATCTGGAGCAAGCTGAAGAGCCACGTGGCCTTCGGCGGCCGGGGGGACCGCCGCCGGCGCCGGAGGAACACCACCAAGATGCTGTGGACCATGGTGGTGGTGTTCGCCGTCAGCTGGCTGCCCTTCCACGCCTTCCAGCTGGCGGTCGACATCGACAGCTCCCTGTCGTACAGGGAGGACTTCAAGCTGCTCTTCACCGCGTTCCACGTGGTGGCGATGTGCTCGACCTTCGTCAATCCCATCCTGTACGGGTGGCTGAACAACAACTTCAGGGCGGCCTTTCTCTCCGCGTGCAGCTGCGGCCGGCGGCTCGAGTCCAGGCCGGGAGACTCCGGGGACAGAGAGACGCGACGAAAGGCGGACAGGTGTTACACCGATAGCAAGTCAACAAACGTGTAAGTTACTCAAAGGGCTCCGTCCGAGAAGGATCGTCATTTTAAGGGACAGTTAAAATGAAATGGGGCTTAAATAGGAGTGTGTTTGTACTTCGAGTATGTCCTGGAACATCCTCCAAGGCACTTTCGTTTTGTTGGAATAAATTATAAAAGCCCATTTAAAGGATTTCCCATTTGAATCCATAGGAAAGGCAACGCCAGATCCTCAGTCGTGGTCTGACTTTGTTGCACTAGTTTGCTGTATACGTCAGGTCCTTCCATGAACCTGACCTGAAAATACTTGATTACATCCTTGCGACACCAGTGGTGTCACATAAAGCCCAAACTGGTAGCTAACCTGAACTTACCTCTCTTAAAACATGACACTCCGTAACCAGGACATCAAGTAATGACTGGATACATCTGTACTTCGTCGCCGAAGTCAATGTTTCACGAGTGCAAAACACGGAGCTGCACAAAGGATTGTGAACGTGAACTCATGGAGGAAGAGACGTTTCGTCTCAACCTGGACTTTAAGTGCGGTCGTCGTGTTACGAGAGGGATGCAGATGATTGTGTTGAGGGTGCAGCAGGAAACTGGTGGAGGCTTTTTTTTTACTATTCACATGAGGAGTTCCTCCCCCCCCCCCCCACCTGTCTTTGTTTGCGGCCAGCAGCCTAATTGCTCAGGCTTTGAAGAGCCCTTCCTATTGACCAGTGATTAACTGTGTGCGTACGTGAGTACACCAGGCACCCGTGCATTAGCTACACGCGTCCATTTATTGTGGGGAACTCGTGTGGCATTCAGCAGTTCATCTGATCGATTTTGAACTAACCGATGGTATTGATCAGCTAAGGGAGACTCGCTAACACGCGCTTTGGAACTGTGAAAAGAATCCGCGGATGTTCTTGTGGAACGCGTTGTCCCCACCGCTCACGTCTGCCTCATTCCGTCCACGTTCTCTCAGTGACCGGCGATTTTTTATTTCCATTGGGAAATTATTAAAATTGGAGAGGGTGGATGAGCTTAATGGCTCACGGCTTCAGGAGGGATGTTGTTACCATGCATTAAGCTCAGCGGGAACACTAAAATATATAAATATAAAACTTAAATAAGCATTAAATCATTCATTACATTTTGTGTGCTAGGAAGTTAGTTTGAAAGTTTTTTGAAAAAAAAAAGGCAATTATAAAACTCTTAAGAACCTGTATATCATTCAGGTAAGTATTCATAGGCTTCCCAGCTGTGGTTGAGACAGCATAATGGAGCAATGGAGCAAAATTGCTTAATAGAAGCTGTAAAAGCCGCAAAAATGTCAACGTTTTTTTGTATTTTATTTTTATTTTAAAGTCAATGTGTGTTATAGTCTTTCATTTTTACTTCCATTGAATACAATTCAGGTATTTGCCTTTAGGCAATATGAGCTTTGATAAAAGTTCCTGTAGTAGAAAATCTGACCCGGTTGACAGAAACGTTTGTGAACCGAGCATTTAGCACAGGCTGCTCGTGGGAGTGATTCATTTCTTTATTATTTGTATCAGAACATCTTCGTGTGTCGTCGGCCTTTTCTTGTCAAATCTGAAATTTTATGTAACAGGTAAAAAAAAGAAAGATGTCCTCTGAGTGTTTTCTGTTGTCATGTGATGCTCAATGAGCTAAATATTATACTTCAGCTGTGTACATTATTGATGTAAGATTATTGATGCCAGTGTTGAGCCTTAACGCTATTATAAAAGTACCTGTATGTGTTTGCATCCCACGGTTTAGAGGGTGTAGGATATTAGAAATAAACAGACGACCCGTTCGTAAATTAACTACTAATAAATTGCATTTAGTGTACACCAGAATAGAGCCATGATTCTGGAACTATGTAATCAATAAAGTAATGACAATATTGTAAAGCCACTGTCATTTTGAAACTGTAATCAATAGAAGAATCTACAGCTATGATTGTATTCAATGTAATGTAATCAACCGAAATGCATGTCATGCCTCTGATATTGACTCAAAATCTAAGTTACATTGAACGCAGCATTCAGTGTATACCTCATTGCACCCATAGATACTTGTATGGCGGCCATCTTGGTACAGTCATCTCGCTCACCCTTAACATTGTGTTGGTCGTGAAACACATACATAAAAAAAAAACACAACTTGCTCAATTTTCAACCGATTTTTAAACTGTTTGGTTTGTTATAAACATCAGAGATGTAGTTATGACAATTCATACATAATATGAATAATTATGTTATGTTCTAAAAAATAGAATAATGTTCTAAAATACATACAAGATTTCCCTTTACAAATATACATCAAGACATGCTGCATGTTGAAATCCCCACCTTGTACAGATATGTATTTATGACACTGCATACTACGAATAATAATAATATAACCATGGGTTTTCATACGGAAAGGATATCAAACAGAACATTATTCATAAGTTTTTATTTAAGGTACATGTACCACTAACAACACAATGTTACGGGTGAGTGTGCTGCCTGTACTAAGATGGCCGCCTCGTGCGGACGTTCTACCCTCCGCCGTAAAACATCTGGCCTTCATCTACGATTGCGCCATCTATGGAAAGCTCCAGATTACGCAGCCACCTTGAACGCACCTGAGGACGTCATGAGCTCAGGGGCGTGGACCCTGCAGACCGCACCGACTCTAAGCCAATCACGACAGAAGAACTTTGTTAGACCAATAGGATGGTTAGCACACCTTTGTGATGGTCTATGTGTACCTTTGTGTCGCCTTGTTTGGCATTCGCAGGTGGAACCAGTGGACAGTTAAACTACTTCAAAGTCCTTTTAGGCAAGTCATGCCACTCGCCGCCATCTTTGCAACGCCTCCGGGCAGCTCTAGCAAGACCTACCTCCTATCTCATTGAATGGGAAGACAGTCAGAACTGCACTTCCCACGGGTCATCGGGACATAAAAACTACATGTATAGAAACAGCAGTAGAATATGATAAAAATCGCTGAAAAAGTTTGATGACTTTTCCCCAAAATAAGGTTTAAAACGCCTTTTTCCCCCACAGGTTACTGTTACTGCGCATGCGCAAGGCTTCGCGACACCAACCTTAATTTACGTCTCTATCCAGAATGCCGGTGTTACCAAAGATTTTCTAATATGGAAAGATGTGGCACTCTCTCGTTACTTCCGGGTTGTGGACGGGCCGCAGTAACACGTCTCTGTCCACGCGGGGCGCTCTCCAATCCAAGATGTCTTTTGTCCAACAAGGTTATCTGCCAGAAGACGCGTGGTGCTTTTAAGGCAGTGCAACTAGTTCACAAAGCATGTATTCTGCTTCGACTTTCCTTTTTGCAAATGGAAATATTCTGTTTCCTTTTTGGGCTGATAATTGACCTCAGTTTCAGCCTTGCCTAGTAGTTTAATACAACGTGATACATTTAGATACATACGGTATAATGAACTACATTTTCATCCTTGCTGTCTTCTAACAGCAAGTTGTCCAAGATGTGCAACAAGAAGCCGCACAGTGACCGCAGAGCGGCAGCTGTGCGTGTGCATCCATTAGCCGTTAGCCGAACACAATGTCTAAAAGAGTCCCCGGCCTTCCGGCCCAGCGTGTCTCAGCGGAGGAAGCAGTCAGGGACATTCTGCACAAGCTATTTCTTTTTAACCAGACTGTTCAAACGCTGCCGCGTGTTTTCTACAGGTGGTGCTTTTATTTCTTCCACACATCGATGAGTCATTATGAGCAAAGGTCTTTATTGCAAAGAAATGAAAGTGCCAAGTTTCAGTCTGTTTCGTCGTCACAAAAGTTCCTCCGCGTAGAAAACATCTGGCTGAAAAGGTCAGAGAGTAAAGTGTATTCTTATCGACATATATTATTATTATTATTATTATTATCATCATTGTCATTGCACACGGAAGACATGGTGGGGGAATCTAGGCGGAGGGGAACGTCGAGACGAGGTCGTGTCCCTCCGGCGGTCTCATTCTGACCCGAGCGTGAGCCTCGCAGTACAGCTGCCCCCCCACGAAGAAGTAGCCCCTCTGTTTGAGGTTGACGTCACAGTCGGAGCACACGAAGCAACCGGGGTGACGGTATTTGTCTCGGGCTTTGACCACCGTCCCGCTGCGGCGTAAAAAGACAAAGGAGAGAATCAATGTCTTTCGACCATACATTTGCATAAGGGCGCACGATGCTTTGCTGTGCAACAGTCCAACAATACAAAGTATTTTTTTATTTCCAGCCTCTTCACGTTCAGACAAAAGGCGTTTTAAATTAATTTCCATACAACTTCCCTCTATTCATGCAGGCTCTCGATGTGAATCGCACAACTTTTACTCACACAATCCCATTCCCACACTTGTCGCAGACGGGCAGTTTCTGCAGGTTTCCTGTGGGCGGCGTTGCTCTGGTCGCCGGTGCTTTCACGGTCCTGGTCACAATGGGACGAGTGCCTGCCCACATGGGAACAACAACAACGCCTGTGCTCATTCAGGGGGCCCCACCCGCCAACGCAAAACAAAACACTCAGGAGAAGTGAGGCCCTAATGGATGCTTCGGAAGCTCCACATGCGACCAGGGTGCACGTTTACCGCTCAATTACCAGAGGACGCACACGGGGGAGTGCTTTTGTGAAGCAGCGTTGTGTAGACACGCTAGAACCTGTGTGTTATGGGTCATGCAGGTATATATATATATATATATATATATGGTCCAGATGTGCTTACCAGAGGCAACATGACATGCATGAATGACATGCATGAATGAATAAATAGGAAATATAACAAATACAAAACTCACAAGCCCATAACTATAATCAACAAAATATGTCGGTGTGGCTGTTAAAACCTTTTTTGAGCGTTTCCACCGAGAGTCTTTTTTGGGGGATCTCATCGAAAATTACAAATATTTGTCCGTACCTGTAATCACTTCCAAACCTTTTACAGATGTTTTTTAAGCTCACCGTCGCTGTCGACGAAGTCCTGCAGGGCCCGGAAGGAGCCCGACTGCCGGGGCTCCTGGGGCTCCTCCTGGTCCCTCTGCAACATCTGGTACACGTCAGAGTCCTCGATGCTGGCCAGAGTCCTCGGGCTGAGCGGCGGGTTCAAACACACGGGGGTCAGGAGGATGCACGCAGGTGCTTTGGAGCGAGCGTTCCCGACGCTTTACTGGCTGATGATGATGATAATACTAACGGTTCTGTTGCACGTGTACGCGTGTGTTGAATCGTACATATGTAGCTGGTTTGATCAGCGGCAACGATTCATGTTCAATGAGGTCGTCGTGTGTGGATGCGTTTTTCCAGCCGAGCCAAGGCTCTATTATTTATTTTTTTTAAATGAAACTTTTTTCTTATTAAAAGCATCTGGCAAACTGCTTGTTCCTCCCTCACCGAGAGCAAAACACTCGACAAGATCACGACTCTTTGCTGATGACATCAGGACGGCAGAGATCCAAACTAAAGACACACCTCTTCAGACTCCACTAACGAATAGCAGCACTCTAATGGCGCTTATAATGGCGCTTCTCTGTGGCAAGTTGTAAATCAGCTTATTGGAGGAAATTGCACTTTCTTGTTCTTCTGGCTTTGCACCTATTGTAAGTCGCTTTGGATAAAAGCGTCAGCTAAATGGCATGTAATGTAATAAAAGAGCGATTCATGCCACTGGTGGAAATAATACATTGCTGTCTTTACTGGATCGAACCTAAAAAAAAGAGAGAAAACAGGTCCAGATGCTGAATGTGGGACGAGTGAGAGAATTCAAGAGCTGCAGAGGGAAAGAGAATGAATGGGAGATTTTTTTGTGTACTTTAACCATTTCTAATTGGCTGCTTAACGGCAGTGACGGATTCATCACGATGACACCAGGGCGACGTTCAGTGCATCCGTGTGGCATCGGCTGACGGGTCGCACTGATTCGCCGCTTGAAGAGGCGGATGCGGCGCTTGGAAAGGGCCTGATTTTAGACGCAGTGAGAGTGAGCACCTGTCGGGTTTGGGCGGAGCCAGGCCCCGGATCTGGCCCTGCATGGCGTCCTGTATGTTGCCCGAGGAGTAGAGGCCTATCGGGGTGTTGTAAGCGGAGCTGACCACCTGATGCGTGTCGTCTATGTTCGCCGCGGCAACAAACGGCTGAGCTTTCCGGTTGTGCGCGGCGCCGATAGGTTTATATTCCTGGAGGGAGGAAGGGAGCGAGGGAGGGAGAAAGGGAGGAAGGAAGGGATCAAGATATGAAGCAAAAACCACCATCTTTGACAAACAAGAGGTTGTTTGGATGTCTTGCAAACCTGCTTTTCCGCTTCTAAGTTCACTTTATATGGGTGACTTTTACCATCCTCCACGACACGGGGGGACCACAGGCTCGATTCATTCCTGGAAATGATTCAAAAAACAAAAAAAAACAGATTCTGGTCAAACTAAATTGTGTGTGATCCCAACCTATAGAGAGTCAGGTACCGCTGCAACCTACGCCGCTCACACCTCGAGAGGATCCGAACAGAAGCCTCTCACCTCTGGACGGTCAGGCTGAGCCGCCGGGCGGACTCTTTGATCCGGTTCTGGGCTTCGCAGTGCAGCATGTTGGCGGTCGGGACGCCCTCGATGGCCACGATGACGTCGCCAGCGCACAGGTTGGCCAGCGCGGCCTTGCTGCCCGGGGTGATCTGGAGGCGGGTCGAAAGAGAAGGAACACACAGCAGAAGGAGTAAAGAGGCTCTGTTTTGATTCCTTTGGTTGTTAATTCATTTTTTTGTTACATTGCTAAACATTAGTTCAAAGCCTTGAAGGTTGAAAGTCTTCCGTAGCGGCTTTTGAGGTGCAGCCAGGAACACAGATATTCCTGTGGCCTGTGAGCGATGGAAGTCGTGAGACGTTTGGGACCTAAAAACTTTACTAAAAAAAGTAAATGAGTCCGGGTTCATACTGGTTTCGGTTTTCACATTGAAGTTATTTTGGTTCTGCTAGTAAGTCTTGTATCAGGCTGTATTGAATTTTATTTAACCCCTGTTTGGCAATAAAGGCTTCTGGTGTTCAGTTGTTGAGATGTTCCTGGGTTACTCCAAACATTTAATCTGTGTTTCAAAAACATCTGTAAAAAACGATGAGATTATATAATGAATATAATAACCGTGGTCTCTGGAAGTTGGACTTATAGCTGCAGGGACACGAGGTGCTGTAATAGTTACCGACGTTAGAATGAGTCCCATGTTGGCTAAAGAGGTAAAAAAACAAAAACCCCTCTGAATCAGAGCGGTCCTGTATTTACAGGAGGCGGCCTTGTGAAAGCCAGCCGAGGCCTGCTCTTCATCACCGGCGCTTCCTCCCTTGGTGCAGACAGACGTCAGCCGGACGGCCCCTCGTCCCCCCCACCCGCTCCTCCCCCGATGGGATCAAAGAGCCCGGCCTAAACTCAAAACACAGACTCCACCAGCGAGAAACTCAACCTTCGCAGGGGGCCCCAAGCAGCCGCTTAAAGAAGGGCAAGCAGCCCTAGTTTTGTATTATAAGCTCACTGTATCCGTTTATAATATTCGCTATAACAGTATAGCGTGACATTTGTGCCAATTATCTTCTAGCACAGGTGACAGTGCGTGGTGGGAGAGGGGCCCCAAATAGAATTCTGCTTAGGGCCCCCAAGAGGCTCTGGCCGGCACTGGGATGAAAGTCTGGTGCTGCCAGAGAGGCAGCAGGGAGTTTAACGGGGGGAGACGTCTCTCTGACTGGATCCGGGCACGACTCCGTTTTTTGTGGGATTCTTTTGCTCAGCAGTCACGGGCCAACATTTGTCTTTGTTTGAATCTCAGCCATCTTTTCCTTCCCCTCCTCTCTCTGTGTCAGTTTGCTTTATCATCTTTTGATTTTTTCTTTTTTGCTGCTGCCGCTTTGTTTGCTCCGCCTTGAGTTCACTTAAGTTCACTCTGCCCTTCATTCCTCAACCGATGTAGTTGCATGAAAATCCCCAAAACCCCGGAGGAGAAGAACCAAGATAAAGATAAAAAAAGGGCACTTGAGTGCAATATAGAAATACAAGTCTATGTAGTTTTAGCAATAAAATGTGCAAGTGAAAAACTAAATAAAGTTGGGATTCATTTTTGTTAATAAGCTCTCCAATATGAAGAACAACGGTCACAGAGGATTCATAATGAACTTAAGGGTGCATTCATACATATTTGAACAATGGATCGAACGTCTATTTGAAAAGGAAAACGGGATAAAAAAAAAAACAAAGGAGTAAAAAACGTGTTCATGAGTTAAACGGTTCTTACAACAGATTATCATTCTTCTTTGACTTGATTTAGTTTCTCTAAACCCATCAGAGTTGCTTCGTGCAGCATTAAGCACAAACTGCCCGAGTCGATCAAGGCCCGAGTTTTGAAACGCAGACTTTAATGTCGTCCTCAAAGGGATCTGCAGCATTAATCGAACGAGCCCTTTGTTTGCCGTGTAAATTTGGCCACCGTGGCCCTTTAAAGGCAAAAGATGATTATCGCCTGTGTTTACTTTTCATCTTCCAGCTGGGAACAAGCGGCTCGCTCATCAAGGGAAGGAGGAGGAGGATGTTCCTGACCAAACATGGCAGTGAAGGGAGACATCTGCGTGTTGAATGGAGCCCTGACGGTCGAGCGACCCGCTCTCGGTGCCACTTGGCGGGACGTTCTGATCGGGGATGTCGCATCTTTCATATTCTCTCTCTCTCACGCTGTCGTCTCCCCTTCCAGATTCCCTGGCCCTTCGCCGTCCATCCCTCTCGTCACAGTGTCCGCTGACACGACAGCTGTGGGGGGGATCGGAGGGCTAACTGGGCTTTAAGTCTGTGGTTTTATGACGTCTCTTCCTAAGAAAAGACGCACATAAACCTCCCCTCCCTCCCCCCCAGGGAGGGAGATCAGTGGGGCTCCTCACGTCCGATCCCGTGTAACACGATTACTTCATATGCCACCTATTAGGTTGGGTGTTTATCATGCGTGTTCTCATATAACTGACTATTTGTTGTCTTTGGGACCCGACCAATGCGAGCCCGTTTAGTTTTTTCCCTTTGCTTGCAGTCTTTGTGCTAAGCTAGGCTAACCCGGCCATGTGTTTTCCCGCCAACATCGAGGTGCTCGTTGATCGTCGCGTGCAAGGAAAACAAAGCTAAGCAAAACTATTTTTAACTGGGTCGGGAGCTTTTTTGACTTGTTTCTATGTGATTCAGTGGCTTGTTTAAACAGGAAATACCACATTAGATTCAGGAAATCATCATCATCTCATCATCAAGTGACACGACATTCCATCTGAATCAACAGCGAGGACGCCTCTGTCCCTTTTTTCTGATGAGTTCCTTTTAAAGAGTTTTCCCGGATGAATTAGCTCTCAGGCTCGGTCCGTCTGCAGTGATGCAGCTACTCGATTCTGCGCGTCGACCTCCAGCAGACGTTCACAAGCTCCCGAGCAGCTGCTTTCGTACTCGTACCGTGCTCGCCTTATCCAGTAAATGTCGACTCTCAAACAAATCTCTATTTTTATACATCTGGACAACTCGTCTTTTTATTTTTGTGGGAATAGATAAGCAGACTGTGCTCCCTTTATACTCCGGTCAGAAATCCACCCAATGAGTCGTTTGTGTGTGTGTGTGTGTGTGTCTGAGTACAATGCGAGCTGCTATTTGTATCTGAGCCTTTTGCATTAACTGTGGCACAGGTGCAAGCCCCCGTTCCAGACTGGACCCCTCGAAGGATTAAAGCACATTCCCATTTCATGCACTCGGCACTTTTTTTCTTTTTGTTCAGTGAAATCCTCGACAACCCAACGACGAACCACCTGCAAGGAACCGGTTTGGACTCGAAGGCCTCACTGCCGAGTGAGTCCCTCCGACGTCTCACTCACCCTGGAGACGGTCAGCGGCTGGTTGAAGTCCTTCCCCCCCGTCAGGCGGAAGCCCCAGGGGGCCGGGCCGTCCAACACGACGCTGAGTGGCATCGGGGGCCTCTCGGTGCGACGACTCCTTTTTTCAAATGCGGGACGGCGGCGGCGGCCAGCGGGACTCCACCGGCGGGACGCAGAGTTAAAGAGCAAAGACGCTATCCAAAGTGATGGAGACGCTGAACCCAAGTGGGCGGGAGGAAGGGGGAGTGGAGGGGTGGAGGAGAGTGGACAGACCCCACCCCGGCGCTGAAGTAATTGGTCCGGTTTTGGAAGCTGACTCCCCCGGACGGTTCCACCAGCTCCCGCTGGCCCCTCTTCACATTTCTGTTTGTGCACTTTTTTCCATATTCCAACGCAGGAGGACGCCTGCGAGTACCTACATGGACACTTGCAGACGGGCTGAGGATGTAAAGCTGCTCACAGGCTTCTCCCTCCCCCTCTCTCTCTCTCTCTCTCTCTCTCCCTCGCTCCGGTTGACTTGCCGCTCCTGTCCTTATTTGGTGCGGAGGCTCCGCTCCGCTCGGGAAGCCCTGGAGGTCCGACAGGCACATTCCAGCCACTATTGATGTGGACGGGACCCAAAGAATCTCGCCCCCCGAGCTTCAGCGCATCGCCTCGCTGTGTCAGAAACTACATCAGTGTGGATGCTTGAAAGGAGTTTTTTTTTTTTCACCTCTCAAAGGGACTTTCTGTACAAAAAAAATGTACTGTGCTGGTTGTTCATCACTAGTATTTTATTGCTGCCATCATGTAACTGCAGTTAAAACACAACATGTGTGTTCTTAAGTGGAATTTACTTCTGCAGTTACCATGATGATGTAACTCTTGGACAAATAAAGGGAGTTGATCATTTCCCTCCTCCTATCTCTCTCTCTCTTTGCATATGTAAACGTTTCCCTTTGCACTCACTCATCCTCTGTGCAAATGATTCACACCTGCAACGAAAGCAGATGAGCTTTTGTAGAACTTCCTGTAACAGAATCGATCCTATTAAGTATCCACCGTAAAGCCTGATATAGATGGTAATCAGAGTTCCTTATTGAAAAACCACTGCCGCCAACATTTCACACAACGGCAGGATGAGGGAACTTTCTGAATCGTAGCCTTTAAACATTACAAGTCGGATTCCTTCTTTTCAGTCATCAGCAGTTTAAGTTGTCTTATTAAGCGGAAAGGAAAAAATAAATAAATGAAGATATTTCATCTACCAGCTGGATTTTATTACCAATACAGCCCCATAAAACGATCCAACAAGTGCTAAGATATTGTAGAAATACTTAGGTCCAAGAGTGTGCATTGAATCGGATATTAACACCAACAACATAGAAGATTAACATTTTCCATCATACGTAGAAACAAAGCAGGAGTCAAATTCATGTCTGTTGGTATCAAAGGCAGACCAGACGGTTGCTGTACGTTTCAACGCGTTCCTGATGTTTTCTACACTAGATTTGCCTAAATTAGTTTTTTTGCATCACAGAAGAGGTTAACATATACATGGCTAGTACATTAGTGAGTTGGACGTAAGGCAGCAATCACCAACTCTACTTACTCACTACAGTTTAAATATGCCACTGGCTTTGAAAAGGACACGGAGGGAGACAAAAGGCCTACATGCCTTTGGCTACGAGGAGAAACGCTCAAATGTGGAAATTAGCACCACGGATGAAGAATGCGGAGAAAGAAAGCGAGGAAACCAAATATGATGCTGGGTGAGAAAATGCTGACTTTATAAAGCAAGTGGATGTTGGCCATTATACAGCTCTCATACAAAAGGCTTACAAAAACACCACAGACGCACGCGCACACACACACACACACACAAAGTGTCCTCACACCTACTGAAGTCTAGCGTGGGTGACGGGGTGACGTGAAGGACGGTAAATGATAAAACAACATATATCTTAAGGTGCTTCAACAGTTTGTTTTTGTTTTTCAGTGTCCATCCGATGTGACGCACACAGGATGAAGATAAAATAAAAACACAAATGATGTTCTCTGAGCATGACGGGTTGAGCGGGGCGGATACATGTGACATGAAGCAGTGAAGCACACCGACAGCAGTCACATGACTCGCGTGCGTCCTGCATTGACCTAAATAACTCAACATGAAACATTGTGACGACAGGAGAGAAGTATTGTGTTGTTAGTGGAACTTTCTGCACGATGACTACAATCATCTTATAACACACTTCGACCAGCACTCTAATAAATATGATACCTAACAGGCCGGTCACCCGTCTGCACGCGCCGTTCAAACGCGTGGAATCTGGAGGAAAACTTGAGATAAAACAAACTCCAAATTGTGTTAAAAGTTTGGCTAAAGTGCATCGATCCTAGTGTGAAGATGAAGAACCTTTTTGTTTCCTGATACCAAAAGCCGTCACGTCGGGTTTCCACAGCGGAGGCGAGAGTCAACAATACTTTTCACACTCATTTGCAATATTTGAAATGATTGCTAGATGATGATTCATGATCGTTTTTTTTTTTCTTCATATACCACATTCTTATGAGCCAATCAATACATTGGGCGACGCACAGCCTTGATACATGCGGCGTCTTTTCCACGTGGGACTTCAAATATCGGCTGCATGGCCTCAATCCCTCAATCCACTGACCCGCTGACAGAATACTGTTTCCATGACCGTCTCTGCGCTGAAGGCCTTTGGGGAAATTTGTGACCGAAGACTGAAATGAAATGTAACAAGTGTTCAGAATGAACTAAATATAAAAAGAAAAGGTGACCGTGGTGATCTCACTGCCCTTTAGTAGAAAGAAAAGCATGTTTTCTGTCATCGACAAAGTTCCTTCGATCTGCTTCCATCGCAGCCCGAAGATAACGGTCGCTGACTCGAGCACAAAGTTTGGGTTCTCCATAATAGAAAAAAACACACGACATTATTTGAAAGAAGTCTTCCATTAAAGATGGCGAGTTGGAGCTCAAGGTTGTGTCTGCGTGAAGCTGGCGAGCCACACACACAAACACATAAACGTGCGACAGCTCTCTGGTGAGGTGGCGTCCTGCGGATGCTGTGCTCAGGGGCGAACAGGTTGTCAAAGAAAGGGGGCGGAGCCAGGGATGAGGGGGGCGGAGCCGGGGGGGGGGGGGGGGGTCGGGGGTGGAATCATCATTATAGCGGTTTGACGTAGTTTCCTGGGAAGGTTCCAAACAGCTTGCTGTGTCGAGACGTCCCTTCAAAACACAAAGAGCAGTGAAATGAGACCGTCGGCCGGAACTCGCTGACGTCACGTTCCAGATGAACAGACACTGAGGTCATCTACGCTGATCTGTTGGGATCACAGTGCCACCTAGTGGTCATAGTACCGCCACACCACAAACACAAAGCTTTTCACAGTGTGCACATTTCTGTAAGTATCATGATGCCCTCCTCTTACCAACGAACCAGCCATCGTCACACTTCTCCATCACATCCACAACGTCGCCCTCCTTCAGCTCCAGCTCGTCCTCGTTGCGAGGCAGGTAGTTGTACACGGCCTGGTACCTGTGGGGGGGGGGGGGATCTGCTGGTGAGCTCAGGAAACGCAAACAATGTTCATTCCTTTAGTTGGGTGTACTATGTACTAGGTTCAACAAGTAGTTTGTGATTACAATTACGGCACACTCTTTATTTATATAATCAAGCACAAGATTGAGGGGATACAAGAAGAAGAACTTACGGATCTCCTCCCCCATGCAGAGCATCCTGCACCAATCGCTGTGGGGAAGACAAAAAAAAACAGACAAAAAGTAAAAATCTTGCATTTTAAAATGTTTTTGTGTTGAGTGTGAAGATGTCAAACAGAGAGACTTGTTTCAGGGTGTCTATTATGAGGAGTAAGGTGTAATTTCATACCCATAGGAGAGAAAACAAACATTGATCCTTTATTTTTAAAGGGAAATTACACTTTAAAAAACAGCATCGGTCAGTAAAGATTTGGTCATTTGTAAAGTTTTCCTTCCCACACAGAGACGGCAGTAAGATCCCGGTTGAGTGAAGGCATGCCCCCCTACCCGGCGACCTCTAACCGAGGACAGGTGGGACCTCCGGGACAAGATGGGGCTACGAGGGGGTTTACCACCGACAACTGCATCCTGCTTCACAGGCAGAAAGACCAGAAGCACCGATAATGTCCAACAGTCATTCTGAGCGCACAAGGAGGCCGATGACATGCTGCAAAACACCAACCGACGACATGCGGAGGCAGAAGGACACCTGCACACACGGCCCGGTCCTTCCTACGCAAGACACTGCGTAGATTATAAAAGGGGCCCGAACGGCTCCGCGATGCACAACGAGCGTTAGTGTACACGACCGAGTCGCAGCCACAACAAACCACTAATGTTCACTTTGCCAAAAGCACAATCTGGCCAATTGTGATTTGTGACAGAGATCAAACAAAGAACAGAGAATAATAGCATTATCCCAAATGAATAAACGAGTAATTCGAACTTGCATTGCCTAATACATTTCTGTCAATTGATTAGTTCACTTCAACCCGAGTCTCAGCTTTTGCAACGTCGAGCCGTAAATCGTTAGAGAAAAGCACCCTGTGAGTTCTTCCCGTAATCATTGCCATCAACTCCACATTCCAGTTTTACCTTCACCTTGGGGGACCTGCATCCTGGATGGGGCGCAGTGGGGGGCGAGCGCGGGGTGGTGAGGGGAGGGGAGGCGGGCTTAGGGGGGCTCAGGGCGGGGGAGGGAACAGGGGACTCCGGGGGGGCGGCCGTGGATGCGACCAGATGAGAAAAGCAGAGTAAGCTCGCGGGGTGAGTGACAGGGAGCTGTGGGGGAGGGGGAGGGGAGCGCAGGGGGAGAGGCGAGGCCGGCGCCGAGACCGGAGAAAGCTCCGACGTCATGAGGTGGGGACGGGACGGGGGGCGAGGGGAGACGGGCGGCGTGGGACGGAGGCAAGGAGACGTAGGAGGAATAAAAGGAGACGAAGGAGTAAAAGTAGATGGAGGAAAAGAAGACGAAGTAAGAATAAAAGATGAAGTGAAAGATGACGTAGAAAGAGGAGTTAAAGAAGAAGTAGAAGGAGTTAAAGGAGGAGAGGATCGGGGTGCAGGTACTGAGGGGCAGGGGAGGGCGGAGGGGGGGAGCCGTGTCAAAGTGGAGGGAGAGACATCAGCCTACGGAGGTAACGACACACACATCAATCCTGAAGATGAAACATAGAAGATAAATGCTGAGGATTCTTACTGAGCCCCAGAAAGAACATGGAGGGGAAAGTGCAGGATTACATTTTTTTTTTGCTTATTTGCTTCATTCATCAAAGTATTCTCCAACTGAAATCTTTACATCCTGCTCACCGTTGAATAAGCTTTTATATTATATGTCGATAAGAGACTGATTGAAACTATCAGTGAGATTCTGAACATTTCCCTCCATCTGGCTTCCAGGGCCGCGCCGCTCACACCGCGCTCTACCTGTGGGCCGAGTCCCCCATTTAAACCGGTAACATCCTCCCCTTCGTCCTCTCTAGCGTCATCGTCTTCCTCGATGAACAGCTCGGTAAACGCCCTTCCTTTCACCGACGGCGGTCTCTGAGGCTCCACCGGTTGCTCGTTCACGGTTTTCGCCGGCCCTCCCCACGTGCCGGTGTCCTCTGTTACGGGCCGGTGGAACTGCACCGCTAAGCGAGCGCCGGCTGGCGTTACACCCGGCTGATGGCCCCCCCCGGCTCTCAGCTGACACCTGCTCTGGGATTCACTGGTCGGCTGGTTGGCTGCAGGTAAATCTACCGGAGACAATCTTGGAAAGTCTGAGCTGGTGGAAGCGTCCAGAATCAAGGACAGCAGCTCGTCGTAGGGGTCCTTCACCTGCAGCGTGACATCGGGGGCTCTGAGAGGAGCTGGTGGGGGGGGGGTCAGCGGCTCTGGCTGCCAAACGTGTAATAGTTGAGCTTTGCCACTGTTGTATTGCGGCAAAGAGTCAGGCAGTGGCGAGGCAAACGAGGGAGGTGGAACGGGAGGGGGAGGTGAATGGAGGGGAGGAGGGGGAGGCAGTCGAGAGGAAGGGGTGTGTCCTAAAGCGAGCCTCCCTGCAGGAGTGGTGGAAAACCTCTGGTGCGTCAGGGCAGACTCTCTCTTTGATCGTGCAGGTGAGGGGGCCCTGGGCTCCTCTGCTTTTAGGAAAGACACGAGGCCAGTGGGGAGGGGGGGCGGTATGGGCGGCCCCGGGGGGGCCGCGAGGGAGCGGGCTGCAGCGGACGCTGAAGGTTCCAGAGTGAGTGACAGCCACTCGCTGGTGATAGCCTGCAGGTCAAGCCTTCTCACCGGGGGGGCGCAGGAGGGGGGGTCACGAGCGGCGGAGGGTGGAGGGAGGTGGTGGAGAGGCTCCATGAAGGTGAGAAGAAGGAACAGTGTAAACAGAAGGGAACAGAGAGTAGGGTGGGTGTTTTCTGTGAGCCACTTGAGAGCTGGACAGAGCTTAAGGGCATGAATTCACTCTCATAAGCAGATCATGTGTTTACTTGTGCCTCTAAATATTTGCACATTAACTATCTCACTGAACTGAGGACTTTTTTGAGGTCATAACTTAATTTGTTTAAAATTGCAGGTGGGACATTTACAACTCTTTTGCCCTGGTTTGTTGTTTTCCGTTGTCACAATGTTGTAGTGATTCTCCTACCTTGATGGGCGTGGAGCTTGGTGTCCTGTTGCCAGGGTAACCGTGTGGGTCTATGTGGTGGCTGGAACTCTTGGACGTGGAGCTCTTGATGAGGTCGATGTATGACACAGGGAAGATGCCCTGTTTGGTCGTGTCCGGGATCTTCCCCTCGTACCAGTTCTGGTCCACCTGCCTTATCACAACTACTCTCTCGCCCTGCACAAATACACACATACAAAACACACAGTATTGTTCACTGTAACTAAGCACAACTCCACAGTCTGATCATAGCAATGTCAAAACATCTAATTAGTCCAATAGCAGTGAAAACTAATAACACCAATATCTTGAATCGTATTCAACACATCATGTACCTTTGTTGATTTTCAGGCTTTATTCACATCTGCATTGTTACTTTCAATCATAATCATAAATAATCATAAAACAACACACTGCCGCAGCTTTTCATTGACACACACAAACAATCGAGGAGCTACCTTTCTCAGCGACAGCTCCACGTTAGTGTCGGCGTTGAAGTTGTAGCGAGCCACTCCCTCTCCGATCTCTCTGACGTGTGCGGGCGGAGGAGGACGAACCGGCTGCTGCTTCTCTGACGACGGCACCCGCTGCTCACCGGTGCGTTTGGAGACGAAGGAGCAATGAGAGGGGCCAATTTCACTCAAGACGGCGAACGGTGCCTGCCGGGGGTCCACAGCTGTACACTCACCTCCACGTAGGAAATGGGTAATATCCCCACCTGCCCGCGGTGCTCTCCTTCATACCAGTTGTTGTCTATCTGCCGGATGATGTTCACCGCATCGCCCTTCTTAAATGTCAGCTCCCTGCAACATCAAAGTGTCATCGAAGTGCCAGTAAAGTAGACACGAACCAAACGCCCCTCACCCCCCCCCACATCTCATTCCATATGAACGGCATCAGCCAAGAGACCATCAACTACTGCAGCATAAAAAAATAACAAGCTTTACTCATGCGTGGATTTAAAAACTGCATAAAATGATTCATTCAAAGCCATCCAGGGGTGGTGGTGAGATGTTACAGAGACGCTTCTTGGAAAGCAAAAGACACTCAAGTCTGAAGAGGTAACATAAATGCATGAGTGGAGATGTGATGATGTGCGGTTATGCTCTGGCGGTTCGGAGCTAGCTGCCTCGTGCGTACTCGGGGCAGTGACTGTACTCACTTAGCCGTTTGTGCCTTAAAATCATAAATGGCTCTCGCAGGCTGTTTCTGATGGAGGAGAGAGAACAGAATGAGTTGTGTCATCTGTTTATGGGAGACCTAGGAGATGAGAGCAGGGGGGAAAGAAGCATTACCACGCAAAACACGAAAAATCAATAACATTGTAGCGGTTATCTAAACAGATACTTAAAAACCCCTTTCCTAATGACGTGTCATGTGACGCGTGTAAAAGGTTTAATGTTGTACCTCTCGGCCAGTCGTAGGCCTTCTGCTCTGGGGTGTGTGGCGCCCGTCCATGGTGGAATAACACCTGGAGACATCCTGATCTGTGATTAGCAGAGACACGTGAGAAAGGTAACAGGAGTTACCACGGTAACCACGATCACATCAGACGATGCGTGCTCACAACACAGATGCTGATAGTGAATGGTTCAGTGATGAGATGACGTCATTCCAACATGGAAATTAATGTTCTGGGATCTAAAACGTCATTTTATTTCCATTTCCCTGGAAAAACAAAGTGATTGTAATTCCCACAATGCGACACATGCAGTTGAATATTTCTGAAACGAAAAGATAACACAAGGGGAAAACAACTAAACATACAAACATGAACATACAATCGCATGGCTGGAAGTGAAGCATGACTGTGGGATAAAAAGATGACCATGAATAAAAATCATACATCAAAAGCAATAATTAAATTATAGATACAGAGGAATATTCACATGAATTGAATTATAACCAGAGTAATAAACGGTGAATTCTCAAATAGTTGGGATTAGAAAAGGAAATATTTTAGTATATCTTAGTACTTTAAGAAATCTAATCAAAGCCAGGATTTTGTTTGATATCTCAAAATAGGTTTCTAGCAGCTCAAATGGGATAATCCTCCCATGTCCGAAGCAGAGCTTGAGTGTAAAGTTTTACTGACATTTATCTTATCACAGAATAAAAGAATGGCAACACCAGCCTCTACTTGAGAATTTACAGTAAATCACACGTACAGTCTCATTGAACTTCATGTACAGAGAATCCCAGCAATGGATGTATAAACTGACCCTTTAGGGGGAAAGGACAACAAGCCCATGCAATACTGAAAGGGACTGAAGCGAATGTATGATCAAACACTATGTGCCGGCATGACCAAGTGTGCACATGCATAAGGGAGGTGTAATCTGTGCATTATCTCCACCTGAATAACAGAGACCATTTCCATTGCCCTGCTCCTCTCCATATTCGTTATTGTTTGAGCTGTCTGAGTGGCGTCCGTAACCGAGCGGTGACTGTAGCCGCGGCGTGGAGGGATCCCCCCTCTGCGAGGCGTATTCGGCGGGGCTCCCGTCCGGGTACAGAGATGCGGAGGACTGACCCCCTTGCCAACACCCTCCCCTCCCACGCAGCGAGGAGCTCCGCTCGGGCACGTTGGGCAGCAGTTCGGCGAGTATCCTCCTCAGGATGCTGTCGTCCGGCGCGCGGCTCCCTCTGTGGCCTCGCTCCGCCTGAATGTGCTCGTATATGTCTCTCAGGGCCGCGTCCAGCGCTTCGTAAATGGCCTGTTTGGACTTGGGTCGGCCTCCCCGGTCTGCGCCGCCACTGCTTCTTCTGGAGGTGGGCGGGGAGCCCTTTTTCCGGCGGAAAGGCACTGGGCTGACCAGGAAGGCCAGCTTGGACATCGACTGCTGGCACTGGGAGCTCTGGATCTGGGATTGGCTCTGGTGCTGCTGGCGCGCTCGCTCTCTCTCGTGGCGAAGCATGGTGGTGAAGCGGGTGTAAGAGGCCGGGCAGCGGCCTTTGCACGAGCTGATGAGGTGGCGGTGTTGGTAGCCCTGGCTCTGGCCTAGACTCTGGTGAGCAGGGTGGTGCTGGTGGTGGTGGTGGTGGTGGCGCTGATGGCGCAGGTGGTGGTGGTGAAGGTTGGAGGAGCCGTACAGGCTCTCGGACGAGGTCAGCGAGCAGTGGTCAAAGTCACTCTCGCTGCAGAAGGAGGAGCCCTCCACCTGGATGAAGTCGCTGAGGTCGGACGCGACTGCGTCCTGCTCGCTGTCGGAGTAGTCGTGGTTGGCTCGCGGGCCGGGAGGGGCGGGAGAAGCGGGGAAGGAGCGCGCGCGGCCGGGCTCCGGCCCCGCTCGAGGCTGGCCCTCGGGCGGGCTGCGGGGGCGGTGCCGGTGGTCCACGGCGTGAGGCACCGCTCCGCTGTTGCCGTTGCCGTCTTCCTCCAACAAAGACTCGATGGAAAAACGGCGCTTGGGAAAACTGGGCGTGGCGACGCCCCCGCTGCTGGCTCGAGAGGACGATCCACCTGGGGTGGTGGCGCCTGAAGGCACCTCGGTATCACCCAAGTTGGGCATGGATTTGGACTTTGAAATGAGACTCTCGTAAGCAGAAATGCGGCTCGGCACCATGTCGCGCGGCACCTCCATGCCCCAAGAGGGCGTCCAAGGGGAGAGGCGGTGGCGATGCAGGTGAGGCTGGCGCTCCAGCTCCAGGATGCGAGCGCGCACCGAGCGGATGACCTCCGACGGGATGAGATGAGCCCGGTCGATCTGGTGCATCTTGCGATAGAGCTGGAGAAAGCCCGGCGAGTCGTGCGCGCGGCGCCGGTGGAGGCGCGGCAGCGAGCGGGTGGAGACGGACCCGGCCGAGCCCGAGGGGTTCCCGTCGCAGACGAGGGACCCGGCACTTTCTGAGCGGGCCGCGTTGCGCCCGCCTGAGCCGGCGTGCCCATCGTTGAGTAAGTCATCGCAGCTGCGGGACCTGAGCTTGCCGGGGACGGGCGCCACCTCCTCGGCGCTGCTCCACGTCTCCGCTCCCTGGCATTTCGTCTGCCAGCTGTTCTCACCACAGACGGACTGCTTGGAGGAGGAGCTGCCTTCCCGGCTGGCTTCCTCGTGGCAATGGACGGGGTCAGAGGGTAAAGGGGGCGGATCGGGGCTGTTGGTGAGGCCCTGGGGAGGTCAAGCTGTTTGAATACATGTTACATGCGTCCCCACCTTTCAGATGTCCCATAAAAAGCAGCGTGGTGAAAGAGAAGAAGGAGGAAAGCATGTTTAGAGATAACACCCGGCAAAAGGGTGGAGGAGCAGTAGGAGAGAAACGAGAAAAGGGTAGAAAAAAAAGAGAGGATTCTGCGTTTTTTCCTCAGACTTTCACCGATACGAAACAAGGAGACTTATGACCTCACCAGACAGACGGACATGATAAACACAGACGAACGAAATCTTCTTCTTGATTTTCAGGTGACATTGTAAGTAAGGACACGCATGACAGTCTGGGGAAGAGAAGGGGCAAAAATAAATATTTAAACATTTGTGTGCTGTACCTTTGGCTCTGGACGGCGAAGACGGTGAGGACTGAACCAGCGGCTTCTTCAGGCTGCTGCTGGGTCTGTAGGCATCCACAGGTTTGGGGGAAGTTGCCGCTCTGCTCTGAGACCGAGCGTTGACTTGGCAACTAGTGGGCTCGGACTTCCTCCTCTTCCTGTAGTCGGTGGCAGCACTGCAACACAGTCAGGACATCAGGGACGACGCTACACACCGGCACTGCTGCATGCGCATTGAGGTACGATAAATGTCAGTCGTCTTCTATACCACTTATCATTTGGTCAATTTGGCCAGGTGGCATTGGGGGGGTTAGGGTTAGACGGGGTTACGCCCTGGACCGGTCAATCAAAGGGCTGAGACAGAACACCATTCCCTCTCACATTCCAGTGAACCCGTCCTGACTGTGGGGGAAGCCACGCAGGTACGGGGAGAACACGCAAAGCACACACAGAAATGTCTGCCATGTTTCCCGTATCTTTACGGGGTAACATGTGCCAAAATATCATGAATAATAATAATGACGAAGGAGAACATTATAAAACAGTATTTCCGCTTTCCTAATCCAATGATACCAATTAAACATGTGTACATTGGTACAAATATTTTAGGGACTTTCATAATGTTTTACTATATCTAAGCTTATCCCTCTAAAGCATTAGGCTGTTATCCCCGTGTCCAGAAAGATACCACAACGTCCCAGTACTCCTAAAGGACTAAAAACCTTTCTGTTTAGAACAAACATACTCAATGTCGCTGACATGAATTACACGGCCTATTCATCCCATTTCTGCCCTTTCTTTTCACCGAGGAAACTGCGACTGAATAAGCAGGCCACTGGTGAATGGAAGCAGGACAAGGGGAGCAAGAGGGGGGATGAGAGAAGGGTAGGAGGTGAAGGGGACAATCAATAGGTTTGCAGGGTTAATTTATTCTAGATCAGTGAGTGAAAGGGTAACGCAAACCCCCCTGTGCTTTAGTGAAAAAAAAACAGAAAATAAAACCCAACACTAATCCTTGCATTATTAATGAAAGAGACAGAGGCTCTTTGCACCAGAGTCAAGGCAAGAAAGAGCAGTTCTGACTCCCTGCTGAATCACAACAAGCACCAGTGCTGCCGAGAGGATGGAGGATGGGCGATGGGGGACGGGTGGATGGAGGGGGAGGGGGGGAGGCGATGCAGAGGGAAATAAAAGAAACAGAGGTTACCTCGCCGGTCTCTCAGGAGCCTTGTCAGCAGGAGCGATGTGCAGGGACGTCTGAAATAGGGCAGACGAAAAGAGGGAGACGTGAGGTCCGCGAGAACAAAGGCTGGAGGCTGAGCAGCTCACAACGCACAGCCTGCATGCGCTTGTTGTTGCTGTGCCACACTCAAACCGCTCCTCCGGCGGAAGGTGCGACGGATGCTGGTTCCACATGGCGCACCTGAGCGGGGAGAGGCCTGTCGGGGGTAAGCGGCGAGGAAAATGTCTGCTCTCTCTGGGGCTGATCGGGAGGATGACGGCAAGGGTGACATAGCGGAGGGTGTAATGAGCTAAACTGGGGGACGGGGGAGAGGGGGGGGGGGAGCAAAACGTCGCCCCTGAAAAATGTGACATGGATCAGCCGGAATGGGTGTTCGTGGTACAGAACGGTTGATGCACGAATAACTGCGACGTTCTCTCTGAGGAGGCGCTGACCGTGAAATGAAAACACACATTGATGCTCGAAATATTAAAAGGAAGAAGTTTCGGTGATTCATTAAAAAAAAACGTCAAAAAAGATCTTGGTAAAATGTCCAAAGGGACTGTTCATACAACCCCATGCAAAACAATGATACACAATTCAAAGCTACAAATTAAACAGTGTCTAATAAGCAACATCATGCTCATCTTGCTCACGTTGTGACATGATGGATGCTACACTACATCACACTCAGTTTAAGAACCCTGTTAGAAACTGTGGGATTAGCAACACTACTGGAACACTCGGGAAAGTGAGATTACCTCAATACGTTGACGAGCGGAGATGTCTGGATTATAATCCAGCCGTTTTTTAGGAGGCTTGAGCAGCAGTGAGCAGGAGGAGGAGCACGAGGAGGAGCGATAAGAAGAAGGTGAAAATGAGGTGAAGGAGAAGGAGCAGAGGTGACATCATGGGGGAAACCAACAAAAAAAAAAACATGTGGAGAAAGTGACACTCGTTAGAGAATCAGAGGAACTGGAGATGGACCAGTGCTTTGCATGTACAATTCACACACACACACACACACACACACACACACACACACACACACACACACACACACACACACACACACACACATGCAGAGTGTGGAACGCAAGCTGTAAAGCAGAAGCTGTGGTGTCTGTCATGGTGCGGTGAATGGAACCATTCGATGCTGTGATGATGCAGATTAACAATTGTTCAATCAGGCCGTCAGAACCTTTTGTGACTCGTCGCTTCGATAAAAACACAAAAGCTGATCATCACGCCGGCAAGAAGCCCGACAAAGGATCCCCTGATGTCATGTCACGCCATGGACAGTCAGGTTCAGGTGATTTGATCCCAGATCTGTGGCTGCAGGTAAACCCTGCCCGAGCCACGAGATCTACATCCAGCAGGGGGCGCTAGAGCATCTGGCTTGTAGACATGCAGAGCATTGCTCCACCAATATTGAAAAGTAACAAAACTACAAGCGGAGGGGAATAAATCATCAAATGGAAAAACTATGAACACGTCTGTATGATTGATTATGATATGTGTATGATTGGGATGGATTGATTGATTGACTGAAAGTCGGCCTAAATGATCTGAAGCCTTTTTTATCTTTTTGTTTACCAGCACCAAACTGAGATTAAAACATCCAGGTTTGTGCGTGAACATTTCAGTGCCTGCTAGCCACCAGACCGGAAACCCCGGCAACGCAGAGACATAACACAGCTTGTCACAAGGGTGCGGAAGAAGAGAGCGAGGGAGGGGGAGGAGGAGGGGGGGGGTATAGCACCCAAAAAATAACACATGCCCAAACAACTAGCCCCACCCAGTCTATTGGTATAAAAAAACCACACACATAGAAAAATCACGGGTGGAGTGGAGACAGTGGGTGTCTGCCTACGGGTTGTGATAGAGGGAGAAGGGGGGAGGAGAGGGGGGCGGAGCTATGGCCCTCACTTACCGGCCGCCCAAACTCCAGCTCGGAAAAGAACTTATACCAAGGCTCGTTCTCTAAATCTATGTCATCATAGGTCTGGGAAGTCATGACAGAGTCAGAGAGAAGAGGTAGAAGAAAGACAGTGTGGAAAGAAGTGACACACACACAGAGAGAGACATGGACCTCATGGTTAGGAGTGGACGGAGGTGGCACGGGGAGAGATGGGCACAGGATGAAGACCTCTGTCTCACTGCTTTAACTGAGCGATTCGTTCGGCAGTGTGCAGCTGCACATTTCAACACCCGGGGGCTCCTCTGTTGATATTCATTCATTTCATGTGCACATAAATGAGCAGCGAATCCCGAGACAGAATCCCATTACCACGGCTTTATTCTAAGCCAGAGCGAAGCCGACGGATAACGAACGGCCAGGAGGTTGCGTTGCGCATTACATATTTAACGGCCAACCTCGTTATCCGCACCTTGCAGTCGGCCGAGTGGATGGAATGTTAAAAAGTGTGTAGTCGATACGAAGAAGAGGACGGGCCACGTACTGTAAAACCCTGTTTGGGAAAGACACAAGGGCTCATTCACATGAGTGCACAGTGAGTTTCACTCCTGCATTGGTGGGAGTCAATGATATACCTGATAAGAGACAACACACTACTGACTACTGTGACCTGTGAGATTTGATCTCTTACTAACAGAAAAACCACCAGGGAGGGCAGTGCTATAAACCACTATCTACGAATTGTATTTTTGGACCCTCCTAAACAATATTTCGGGCATGACTCCACACAGAAGAGGTCTGCGATGATTAGATATAATGGGTGACACGGGTGAAAACAGCGCAATACATATATAAAAACATTTTAGAAACTCTTAAAACAAGTCATGTGTTATAATCCTGGTCTTATTTATCCAGTCAGTGTTCGCATGCAGCTTTGTTCAAAACCCTTTTGCTTCGTCCTTTAGATACTCTGATGTGTATGAGAAGAAAAGCTGGGTAAATAACACTGGGATTACACTGCATGAGGTGTGTGAGAGCCTCAGATTCTTCCTTTTTACTGTTTTCTTCAAGGACTCGGATGATTAATGATTCGTCAGCAAAGTGTTATTTGTTATAGATGAAATATTACTTTGGTGTATTTTTTATGTATTATGTAAAGCACTGTGAATTGCCTTGTTGAAAAGTGCTACACTAATAGTCCTGATATCATGCCATCCATAAAACTGGCCACTCTCTAACTAACTGAGGCTTGTCAGCTATTCAATGGAGCCCCGTGCTAAAAGCTGTGGTTGAAAACTCTTCTGTATGTCCTCCCCTATTTTGCATGGCGGGTTAATGATGGTTTCATTTCTTTAAAGGATCAAAGGTTTAAAGATGGATTGAAATCATTTGTTGTATCGAAGAGAGCTACATTTTTATAATAAATCAACCTGCGACAAAGAGGATAGCAAAGTTAATCATCTTCTCTATTTCAGTTTAATGTTTGAGGTCTTCTGACCACAGAGAGGATACGTCGGTTTACGACTCTGTCTGCTCTTTCGCACATGAAATGAAACACTGCCAGCAGACGTGAAAAGCCTGTGAGAGCCGAGAGCAAAAACTGCCACGGAGAAACAGATTGGCAGAAAAACAGTTTCCAAATGGGACACAAATGCTTCACCACCGAACGGGATGTCTTTCGGAGCGATTTGTTAACATGGATGGTGGAGAATAAAGCTTCTACTACAGTCTCAGACAGCAGATTAGCCTGCGTGGGTTCACCTTCTCCTCTTAATGGCTGGTCTGTATCTGACTCATGCATTATTGCCCCGAGAGAGCTCACTGCAGTAATCGCATTAAATGTCTGAAAGAAACTTCGCGAATACTTTTTTTCTGTTTGATCTTCTCCCACGTAACGAAGCCCTCATCTGCAACGCCGTCTCCATTATCCCGTCCTCTATCTCAGGTACATTATGTCCCACGCAGTGCCGGATGGAAAGAAGTCTATGCGGATATGAAAGTCTCTACTACGCAGGAAGGTATGTGTTCTTGAGACCCTTTTTTTTTGCCCATCCACTTAATTCATGTGTGTTAACTGAACAATAACAAGGATCAAAGTCAATCCCCCTCGGTAAGAAAAATGTCAATATAATGATGATAATAATGCTGAAATGACATTTTGTTATGTACTCACTGGTCTTTCATGCTCCAAAATGGAAGACCTTCCAGGCTCATACTCAAAAATACTCTTGGGCTCGGCGCGGTACTTTCGCGTGTCCACCTTCCTGTTGGGGGGGCCCCATTCATTCCTGCGGTGAGGAGGAAAAAAAACAAACACGCTTCTTAGAAAACAGCTCTGGACCAAGTTAATTAATCAGCGATGACTCATGAAGGAGGTGAGACAAAAGCTCCTCGTACGCGTCGGGCGAGTCTCTCTCGCGATCGCTGTCTCGGGCCCTCAGCTGGAGGAGGGACGGCATGGGCGGAGGTGGGGGGGGCACAGGGGACGGCGGAGGCTCGCGGGGGCCCAGGCGCCCTCTGTTGTCCGAGGGGCTTTTGGCCAGCGGCCTGTACGTGTGCGTCCGGGGGGCCGGGTGGGCCATGGTGGGGTTGGACGAGAGGCCGTAGTCGTCTGTCGAGGTAGAAAGAGGAAAGCGATGAGGCGCAGCGAGCCGAACCGGGGCAGGCAGGTGGGAAGAAATGGCTTTAAAGCAAAGCTTTTGCTGCGCGTGGGACATCTCTCACCGCTGTTTATGACCGCGTATGTTGCGTTGTATGTGTCAGAATAGTCATCATCTGTAGAAGAAGGGAATAGTTGGTCGGTACGCATGCACAGACAAACTTAATGGTGTGTAAAGGGAAACAAGGCTGCAGTTTGCTCTCCTGAGAGAACAGCCCGTTTAGTCTGCTCGAGTACAGCAATAACAGGAGGTTTCAATTGTGACCATTATCCCAGCGGAATATAATAAAACCACCAAAGCAGCATGAGGCACTTCCCCCTCCGTCCATCCACAGGCTCAGCTTATTTCCAATGTTTTTAAGGATTCCCAGAGAAACTCCTAGCAGCAGTGTTTTAACCATATTGTGGCATAACGGAGTATTTTATTTTTGGATAAATCAAACAACTGCTGTTTTCTTCACATTATCATTATTTCACTTTATTTAGACCTCCACGTGCTGAACCAAAAGATTTGTAGACTTTTGTGGGCCTGCAGATTTATACAGTAAGAGTCATGGAAACTCACATAATGATGAAACAGTGAGTGAGTTTATTTGTTCGCTGCAGTGGAAGAAGGCTGAATAAACAAGCTGAGAATGGACCATGTGTGATAATGTCAGGCCCATAAAATTAGAAGCGATTTCCCGTGAGAGCGCCGTGGCTATTAAGAGGCTCCTCTCAATTCCTCCAGCTCTCATCTAAGGAGTTCTGGCTCAGAGGTTCTCTGGTCTCTTGGCTTAATAGGAGCCGACATGCACACACAAACAAACATCTAATGGCCGGTGATCAAATCACATCAGACATTTCTGCCTTCGGGTGTGACAGAGCACAGACTCACCGGCTTTGTGAACCTTGTGGATCTGCTTGAACATAGTTTTGTACCAATCCTTCGGCCTATCCACCGTCTGCGGAGGGAGAAAAAGACATGAAGATTTATGTGGCGTGAAAAGCACCGTAAACTCGGTAGCTGAAGTTAGACGGTAGGAAGGGCTCCCACTGTTTTATGGGGCCGAGTACTTCCTGGGAAAGGAACAAAACACACTCTCAGCCTTTTATACGGATCTATATTTCAATTTCAATTGAACTCATGCCGAGACATTAATCAATAGATATGAGAAACCCTCCAAACGACTTGAGGATGACTAGATCTCCTGTTTGCTTGTTCTCAAAAATGATTTGCAGACTATTTGACTTACTTTAATGAACAAGCTCTGAATGTCTGAGAGACACAGTCTGTGGCTTTGACATATATTAAAGATACTATACTACTAAATTCGCATTGGCTCATGTATGAATAAACTCTCTGATTTGATGTGACAAACGTACCCACCACATGAAACCATACGTGACTGTTAGCTTGTAGCTAGCAGAGTGGCATCGTGCTGAGCTGCTGATGTTTGCATTTCGGCCGTTGTGGTTTGTTTCGTCTTTTAATTGTTCCCGCTTACATAAATCAGTGTCAGCAGGTTGTGTTTTCGCAGCGTAGAGGATACAGAAGCCAAAGTGGGACCTCCTGGTATGCGTGTCTTTGTGTATACAGTGAAGATCTAACAGCCACTTTGAAAAAGAGCTATCAAATAACAGACTTAATCCCCACGCTAAACAGCGCGCTTGGACTCGGGCCCCTTGGCTCCGCAGTGAGGGAGTGAATGTGACAGACTATTGTGACGTTGGCACGGCCGGGAGACGGACTAATTACCGATGAACTCTCCATGGTTACCAAACAAAGTGCCCACAAAAATGTTTGTGTGCACGACAACAAGGGGCATCTGTTTTTCTTCCTCTCCAGCTTTTCTTCTTTTTCTATCCACCTTTTCTCTTTTCACTTTTATTGCCCATCTGTTATTCTTCTGGTTTCTGTCTCTCGCCCACAATTAAATACCACGGACACCGCGGATAACCGAGTGGAGTGTTAATACACGCACACACACACACTCGGTAAAGCAAAGAGCGAATTTGTAAAACCATGCGCACAGAGGGAGAGTAAAGGAGGGCGAGGGAGAAAGAGAAAGGGCTCTAAATGTGGTATCCAAAGCTGCTGGCAGCCTGAACCTGTTCAGAGGGGATCACGTGGAGCCCTCGGAGGGTGCGACCTCACCGTGCGGATGGCGATGGGGATGCCGGAGTCGTCCACGGGGCCGATGCCTTCGTAGTGCGGGGCTTTGATGACGGACACCCTCTTCTCCTCCTCGGAGAAGCGGGCGATGGGCACCATGCCGCTGAAGCTGGTGTGGCCCAGCACCACGGACTCTCTGGCGAGGGACTCGCTGCCCACTGGACACGAGGAGGGAGGGGAGAGAAAAGGACAAGAGAGAGACACTCGCTGTCAGCTGGACCCACCAATAACCACGCAGGAAAGTGAGCATCCAAGAACATCTCCATTTTTTAGCTCAAACTCATTTTATACTGTGTGATCCTCAAATATCCTCAATAGGTATAGACATATCATACTCTGGACTTTTACATGTAACATTAACTATTTATATGGGTAATAATGAGGAGACTAAATCACAAATATCCCGTTTAATAAATTATTCTTTACATTTTAGCACTCAAACCATTTCACATTAAGCTATGTTAACATAGTATAACCAATGACTGGATCTGGGGAAAGTGGTTTAACTTAAAATAAAACAATAGATGTCATAAAACTTTTTCTAACACTAAAACAACCAAAATGCTAATTCACGGTCCAGAACAGATCAGGAAAAAATCCTGTGATCTCCTAATATTAAACATAACTGTAGGAAATCACTGTTTTCTATTTGATCTTTTGAGGAGTATATCCTCAAGACTGCATGTTCGCAAACATTTGAGCCATTCCCTTCATGGCTGATGCTGAAACACAGGATATTCACCAAAACTAGAACATGTTACAGTTTATATAGCATACGGTTGTCACAACCGTAGAAGGCGGAGCCTTTTATTCCCGAGGCCCCTCCCCTCGGCTGCTAATAACACTGGCAGTGTCCTCGGCGCAAAAGATCTTGACTCACCTGAACCTCGGCTGTGTCTCTGGAGCGCTGGGTGGAGGGAGGTGGGGGGAGGAGGGTATGAGAGAGGAGAGAGGGGCCTCTGGGGAGCACTTCCGTTCATAGCGTGAGAGAGGACCTGGCCCTAGGAGTCACCCGCAAGCCAAAGAAAACAACAGAAAGGGAGTCACTACCATCAAACATGGGCACACAACCTTTTAGAGTGGAGACCGTTGATGCTCTGCCCTCCAACATTTTATTATGAGTGCAAATAGAAGCACAGAGCAAAACAAGAGACTAGTTTTATACATCCATTATTAGCCATCACATTGCTATAAATATTTACATTTACTGTGTAATGTAAAAAGAGTTTCTGATGGCAACTTAATGAATCACTTAAATTCAAAGACAGACACAAGAGATTAAAAGTGGCAGTAGGCAAAGAAACCTTTCAGATCGACATTCATTTCATCATAAATTAGTTGCGACAAACAAGACGTTAGACACAATGGGGGCCCTTTGAAAAACGCGCTCCCATTCAGCCCAGGAACAAACCACCAATTAAAACACAGCGCCTGAATTTTGAAGGCGAGATTCATGAGAGCTCCAAAACCAACGGCTATCAAAAGATGCTGCCATGTGATGGACACATTGGAACAACACACACAAACACCTATGTTGGGAATCTCTATACGCTACGACTGTGTTACTCAGGTGTTGTGCGTCAACCGTTTGTTGACAGTGGTTCTGTGTTGGGCTCTGAGCCAGGCCTGTGCAGAAAATGGGGCTGCTGTCTTGAAGCGGGTAGATCTGCGTGTGGGCCGTCGCTATCTTTGCTCGTTTAAAGTGGAGGTGGCCACTTGGGATGGCCAGAGGAGCTGCTAATCCGCCAGTACAGTACATCCGACAGTGTTAGACTAACTGCTTCCTTGTTTAGTGCCTGGGAGTATCGCTCTCTGCCCTTTACTATCTATGACCTCGGCAAAAACAATGAGCCGACAGGGAACGTGACTACAGCCGTCGTGGTGCAGACAACATGCAGCTTCCATCTTCACCCGGCTACATCTTTATGAACAATGGTTTTGTCTCATCATTAATCTTAGGCCTTTAGAGACAATACCATAGCTTCTGATTGCAAAAAAGGACATGACCGAGAAACACAGACAAGCACAGAGAATGGATACAATGAGTGGAGAATAAAGGATCATTAGATTGTGGTTAAAGGTTAGTAAAAGGGGGAAAAACACAGTTGCGAAAACACATTTTGGTTTGGTTCAGCCATCCAAATGAGTGTCGGGAGGGAAGGCACCATTTGTGTGTTACAGCAATGACTTGTCGGGATAATTACGTTAGTGACAGTGGCTGCTGCAGCGGTGGAGGCCGCAAAGGCTGTTAGCGCGTCATCGGGGCCAGCGGTGGAGGCGTAGGCGCAGACGGGGCTGAGGGTGGGCGACGGCGTGGCCGAGGCGCCAGGTGAGTCCAGGCTGCAGATCTGCAGCTCGTCCAGCAGACCCGCCGTGGACGTCGAGTAGTGGCTCAGAGCCGACACCGTCACGGGGGAGTCCGAGGACGGCGCGCGGCCCCCGATGCTCGAACCGCCCACCGCGGGGAGCTCCGGCCTGCTGGCTACATACGGGCTGGGCCATAGAGCCTTGGGCATTAGGCCCGACGCGCAGTCGAGTGACTCGGAGCTGCGGCAGCGATAGGGGGAGTGCCGTGCTGTCGGGTCAGGGGAGAGGGGGCCCTGGTGTCGGGGGGAGGGGGGAGAAGAGGGGAGTTGAAGGGAGGAAAGGAGCACAGCGCTTAGTGATAACATCCATTCGTCACGATTGTCCCGCGGGATGTGCGGAAGCGACGCGTGACCCCGACAGAAGGGGCGATGCTGCTGTGAAAGCACATAAAAGTGTGTCACCGGGTCGGTGAGTTCAAATACAGTAGGCAGAAAGGAACAGTGGTTTGGAGGACATTAAATAGTTTGTTATTACACAGACAGTATGGGTTCACACATACATAGAACCAGAATTAGTGTGGTTGGTCCAACTAAAGGGCAACACACACACACACAAAACAAAACACGGCACCAAGCAGCATACTGGCACAAGAAAAGACACAAGATGAACACCAACCGTAGCACAATAGTCTCTGCATTTCCAGGCTACTCTATCCTGACAGCGTTTTTTTGTGGCACGTTTAGTGTGCAGCTGGTGTGTCGCCCTTTTCTGCCTCTTCATATCAATCAAAGGGACACAATCAGGGCTTTTGTTACATTATGGAGTCAGTCATGTACCAACAGCACTGCCGGAGAGGGTCTCGGTGGGAGTGCGGGAGGAGCCTTTGAGGCCTCCGCCTGGGCTGGCGCCGGGCTCTTGGCTTCATCGCGGGCGGCTCGATCCGGGCCCTCGAGCTCCGGCGGGTCGCCTGAAGGTCCGAGGCGCTCCAGGCCAGAGGGGACTGCGAGCGGCGCCGCCTGTGTCGGGGGGTGAGACGCGGTGGGACCCCTTCGCGGAGGTGGGTGAGTAAGCGCAGGGGAACCCGTGGTCCCGGTCTTGGGTTGGGGGTCGGGGTAGGAGTTGCAGTGAGCCGGGGGGTCCGGGATGGTCACAGGCGTTAGTTTGAGGGCAGACACCTTTCTCTCCTGGGCCTGTGTGTTAGTGGGGGCAGGTGCAGTACGACTGCTAGTGTCATCCGGGTGTGAATGTTGCACTGAGTTTGTGCGCTCTGAGTAAGAGTAGGAGGATGTGCTGCGGACAGTGAGGGACTCTTTCAAAACTGCCTTCTCATTCTGCGTGAACGTTAGCGTCCGAGGGCTAAAATCGTTAGTGCGCGTGGGAGAGAGGTGGAAACTCTCTCTTCTGGGGGGCGGCAAAGGCACATGATTCATTTCCTTGTTGGCCAATTAGAAAAGCAACAACCGATGTAAGTTCAAACGACAACAAAGAAAAAAATCATCAGCGCAAGGCTCGACACAAATTCCAGATTTCTGACTTCATCACGTGGGAGGGACGCATGAGACGTTTTACCTGTGTTGGGGATTTTTTGTCCTGCAGGTTGGGTCTGACACTGCGGAAACCTTTGGCAGCAAGAGATGAGCTGCTGGCGTCTCCATTCTTAAGGCCATCTGTTGCACTGTGCGACCGCCAAGAATCTGCAAGTGGAGTTGATATTATCAACACGGCATACCGCTTTCTACTTACTACAGATTTTCAGTTAATTTGAGTCTCCCCTCCAATTGAACACAAAGAACAGAGACTTACCCAGGTCTGATGAGTGAGAATCACTCCCTGGAGAACACAGAAGACACAGCAATAATAAGCGACATGAGTTAAAGCGTGGTCTCAAGCTTTAAGATATTGTGGCCACAGACGTTACAGATTTCTAGGGTCAAAGCTCCTACAGTATTACCAGCATCAATTAAATATCTATCACTGGGTTCTTTATACCAGTGTGGGCTCAGAAGGCTGTTTTATATGTGCAGTAGGTGAAAATGTTCTTTCCGATTCTGGCTCTAATATAGAAATGATTACAGACTGTCTATCATAAAAAATAAAAAAGCGTGGAGGAGAAGCGCTTAAGGCAATTCATGCACATGGAGACTCAAAGGACCACTGGAATCTCATGTCTAGGAAGAAAACATCTTCTGCAGTACAATAATGTGAGAACTACGATTGATCATAAAGATTACAATTCAAATAGAAGAATGGCCACTGTACATTGATCCACGTTTAAAAGGGGCCAACACGGCGTGTGGCTACACGAGTACAGCACTCACTTATACCCTCCGTCTACCGGCTATA
This sequence comes from Apeltes quadracus, assembly GCA_021346845.1. Classification (NCBI taxonomy): domain Eukaryota; kingdom Metazoa; phylum Chordata; class Actinopteri; order Perciformes; family Gasterosteidae; genus Apeltes; species Apeltes quadracus. The sequence goes on along the minus strand of CM037925.1, from coordinate 16,336,733 downwards.
CTAGAGTTGGAACCATCCCAGAGGTTTCTGCTTTTCTAGGGACTCCGAGTGTAACAGTATGCTGAGCAGCAATGGTGAGTGTACTGTACACCAGGGAGTGGTGTTCTACTGGGCACCTAAACATTCTATATCGGACAACCGCTCATCTGCTTTATTAAAAGAAGGCCAGCGGTAGTGGAGTGCTGACTTTGGTGCCGCTGTTAACCTAGATGCTGAGTTAAGTCCAGAGAGACACTCACTGCCACTTCAGCACAGCTGAGAATCTACCGGAGCTCTTCGTCTCCACCCTGACCTGTGATTTCAAATCTTGAATCTAGAAAAACGGTTTCAGGATGAACGGGCTTAAACAGCTGATCTACGGTGAGTTCCTTGGTTAGGAACAGATGAGCAGGATTGTGCCGTTTTAGTCGACGCTAACAACATCTTCACATGCTCCAAGAGCACCAGGCACAACCGAACTGAGCCGTCATGTGCAGCCAGTTAAAAAACAACCGAAGGCAACAGCAAGAGAAGAGAATAAACCACCCATAAAGGGGAGGTGAGAGCACGGCCCATGGGAGCTTTTAAAATAAAGGAGGGTTCAACAACAGGTAGGTGACAAAAGAAAATGAAAGGGTTGTACAAAAAAAAGGATTTAAAAAAATAAAAAAATAAAAAAAGCATCTCCCAATCCAAACATTGCTTAAGCATACAGAGGCAGCCGTGTCCGTATGCTCATCGGCGGCAATGCAGGCCAAACAGCGAGCCACGATTCAAAAGACTTACCTCACGCTTTGAGAGTTTTCTTCAAAACTACTTCTACATGAGTCTTCGCATTCAAACGGGTTCATTTGTAGTGTGTTTGCGTGAGTGTTAGTACCTGAGCCCAGGTTTGGCGAGCTCTGGACCCTCTTCATGGGAGAGAGCGTGAGCGACAAGGCCGAGCTTTTGCGAGAGCATCCTCCGCTATCTGAGGAGTGACAGCCGGTCAGGTGATCACCGGAGCACAAGCAGCAGCAGCAGCAGCACACATGCACATGCTCACACAACAAAGACAAGGATACACACACACGAATGCGGGCAGGCAGAAACATAACATGTGGAGATGAAGCACGTGCATTATAGAGGCAGATTTTTACTTCACGAGGTGTGCAGCAGCAATTGTAACTGGGGAACCTTTGTTGTTCTGATGACAACAGGCATTAGATACTGTTAAAGTGGATGAGCGTAGATGCAGTCCTGTGACTTTTGTAAGGTAAGAATATGTGATACATTGAAGTAACACAGGGAAATTTGTTAATAGAACTCTTGTGTCAATATGGCTAAAGCTCAAACACGTTTCTTTCTGCTGACACACTTTAGAAAAACCTCCATCAACGGAACGGTTTAAACACCTTCACTTCTCTTTAATAAAACAACCAAACGCAAGAGTTTCCACAAACATCTTACACATCGAAGTACCCGACACCGACACAAACGTTGTGGTCAGCGAACAACAGAACGCTTGGATCACTTTACAATTCAAGCCACTGGCTAATACAGGTGGTTTCAAATCTGTGGCGGCTTTATCGGCAAGCTTTTCCCACATGACAAAGCTCCTTTTTGCTTTTGTCTTCTCTAGAGTAAATACAGGCAAACAAGCAAGATGAGTCAAGCTACCACTGGCAGCCGCAGAGAGGTGGTGTGTGGTGAGAAGGCTCAAAGGCGGATTACACATTGATTCCTCAGCCGCAATGCACACTGCAGCTCGGGATGGCTGGCGAGTTGAGGACAAAGCAGGGATCACCCTGCTTATGGATGCTTTCGGTCACAGTAAACACTGTCCATACAACACAATATGGAACATTATGGAAAACCAGGGCTCAGGGCAGCTTTTAGCATAGAAACAAGGTCTGCAATGTGGCGACACGTTGATGTTTTTTGTCAACTGAAATGACTTATTGTGAGGAAAAGAGGATAATTACGCTTGTCGAAACAATGAGAGACCACAATCTTAAACAGCGTATGCTTTGTTTGTGTGTTCAGGTGTGCACACTTAAATACCTGTATTCATATTGGAGAGCACTTCTTACTGATCCACTGCAGGGGGACACACTTTCCTGTAAAACAAAGGACAGAGTATTTCACAGTAAATCTCTTTTTAAACAACCAATTGGAACTAAAAAGGATTTACAAAGTGATCTTCCTGGGAATGCTATAATAAATAATTCAGTTGCTGCAATTGCAGCAGGGGATCATTTTATTTTGCATGCACTTTTTTAGAATCAAATCTCAAATATAAGCATTTATCTTTTGCCGGTTTTCCAGCGCCCATTAGTTCACTTCGATTCAAATCTCACTACTTAAAGAGCCCGAATCTCCTGGCAGGAAACAGTCTTGAGCTCCTCCATTTGCCTTGATTTAGTACACAGCACTGTATAAAAAAAGCAATCTACACAGGCATGTAATGTTCACAAAGTTGTTTAAGCCAAAGCCTAAAGCCACAACATCCAACGTGACTTCTTCCAGCCGACTAAGTGACCTCAGCAAAGGTTCCACAGCACAAATGAAACATAAATAATGCAGATGACAGATATAATATGTAACACTCACTCCAATATGAGATCATAGCCTCTTGTTATACGGGGGCCTTTTTCTCGGCACTGTTACGATGCACGATTGATGTGAAACAGGCGCACGTCGAAAGCCAAAAAGGCGCATCGCCGCTTGATGTGTGTCATCACGGGGCTTAGTGTGCGTGAGGGATGCGGCGAGCGACAGCAGACAGTGGCTGCGGCGGAGATCATACGTGTCTGGTATGTGAGTAAATGTGACATGCAGGTTTCGGGAATATGACGTATAGTATCTGATATTTAAATGGTAGTGGACACGCGCGGTTATCTGTGATTTCAAGTGGTTTGAATCCCTGGGAAGAGAGCGTCTGCGGTGGCAATATTAATGGTCACATGACTTGGGGTTCAGTTTATACCTCATTTAATGCCTGGACTATTAATCCAAGGAAACAAAGTTTGCACACGCAAATGAATAAGGATGCCGCTTTTTCCGTGACTCCTTCAATGCACAAAGTGAGTAAATCTGCAGATGATGTGACTCTTACTGAACATAACGTCTGCGTCTGGATGTGTAAACAGACTTTGTGCTCTTCCCAGGAGACGAAGGCCTCGGATGATGGCAGCACATACAGTTTAAGCTTGACGTCATGTTGAATCCTGTCACAGCTTGGGGACAACTCTGGTCTTCACATTGACAGTTAAAGTCCTGATAATTGTGGCTATTTTGGAAAAGGTATGCAAGTGTATTGTGACAGGAATGTGTAAAGTGCCTCGGCAGTTGGCTCTGGCGATGACTGGCACTTGATGCATGACATAACGTTGTATTTCACTCTGCCGGCATTTTAAAAAGGTATCCGCATCAGGCACAGGCAGATACACTGTTATCTGATTACTTTAAACTTTTTAAGTAGCTTTATCGGTGTCCTCAAAAATTCAGTGCGAGTCTATAATTAGAACATTAAAGGAACTGTAATCTACGTCATGATTCTTTTCCCTACAGTGTGTCTCCACGCTGGCACATTACCCGTCAGCAGATTTGGCTGGTAGTTGACACAAACAGATCTAAACCCAAATGAACTGTGAAGAAACCAATGTAAACCACAGATGTGCCCATAGACCGGCAAGCATGCATTTTAATTATCTGAAAGCTCAAAGAACCCTCAGAAGACCACAAGTCAAATGCATGCATCGATGCTGTGGCCATAAAAAAACGATACGTTAATCCACCACGTTGGATTAAAAAGTCTTTAAAGACAATCAAATCAATCCTCTCTCCACATTTAGCCACGACTGCTTAGTCGGCGCCGTGGGAGGGTTTCCAATCACAGTTAGCGCCGGTTTGGGAGTAAATGTCATTACTTGCGCTACTACATGGAGAAATGCAGCGTGGGATACTTTGAGCATGAGACCTGACCCTCAGCGTCATCCGGAGGGCGCTCGTAAATCTATGTCTGAAACACACACACACACACACACACACACACACACACACACACACACGCAGTGGGGTAAATCATGGGTCTGGCGTCGCAGGCAGTCTCCTTCCGAATGATGGTCAGATTATAAACAGGATCATGTTGCTTGGGGACAGATCGGCGGCGACACAGCAGCTGTGGCCACGGTGTAATGTTATGGCTGCACACTCGGAGGAAACCCGGCCGGCTCCACACCTCCGAGTGACTCTCAACGCCCGCTCAGGCCTTTTGAGCTTTTAATCACAAAATGGGCGGCACTCTCTGAAGCCGGAGGTCGATCATTAGCAGCTGGGGCATTTTTCAAAGTGGACAATTTTAATCAGGCGAACACTTCTCTGCCCGATGGAATACTTGCAAACTTTGTCTATACAAGTGAACAAAGCAAGCACAAGAGTTGCTGTCAGTTTCTCTTCCTGTTTTCTGGCTGCGTTAAGTGTCTTTACTCTCCGACTTAGCCGTGGTTTATCCAGCGACTGTAATTTAGGCATCGGTGGGCCACTCCGGAGACTGGCGTGTCTATAATTACTGAGTGTAACAGCTTCGGGACTGCAAATACCCGAGTCCGAGCTATGAGCCACAGGACCCGACGATGGCCAACACGGCGAGCCCATTGGGTCTCATCCTCCGGGGACCCGGTTCATATCAGAGGACTTAAAGGGTTTGAGTCTTTGGAGACTGCAGAACGTTAGTAAGCTCGTTGTTTCTTTGAGAGCCTTACTATTGATGAGCAGAAACGATTACCATTTCCTTCATGCGATGCTTACTCAACAGAAGAGTTTATTTCTCACAAATCCTTTTGTCAATGAGTAATCTATATCGGTGCACTTAATAATCTCATAAAATACGTGCGTGGACGGCACAAAGAGGACAAAGCAAAATTGAATCAATGCCACTCGAGAAGGAGGTTGAAGCGTATCATGGGATTTTGTGTCCTTAATAACCGAAGTACAAAAACCTAATTTGACCTGACACTTAAAGAACAACAATGACATGTGAAGCGGACAGTCTAGAGGGAAAAAAAACAAAAGGAGAGTAAACACAAACAGTGTCCTCAGAGAGCACCGGCTGTGATGCCATTAGTCACTGGCAGTGCGCCATAGCGTCCAAACGAGTGCTCAAAAACAATGATGTCACCATCGTCCTTTGAGAAAGGACAACAATGAATACGTTTTAAATAACATATTGTATTTTAGAATTCATTGCAGAATGTCTTTTAAAAGACCTTTGTGTGTGCGTGTGTATGACTGTGCGTATGTGTGTGAACAATCGTTGGAGATAAGCCGCCCACGGCTTCAAGGGTCGTGGCCCTGTAGTGGTCACTCAGACTGAGACACACTCACAGGATGTTAACAGATTAAAGGCCCTTAGAAAATCTATTAAAAGGCCGTACCAAAAAGTCACCAGATAGTGCAGAATTGTATCTACAGCTGGTCTCTGTATGATTACTGTATGATATGACCAACTGAAATAGCCATTCACATCGACCTATTCACCGTAAGGGTCTCCTCAGGATAAGAAACGTGATGAAAACATGAATATATCACAAAGTTCTAATCCTCATCAAAGTCCAAAAGTCCAAATCCTTGCTGAGGATTCTTCCTGACTGCAGTATTGGATGGATTTTCTGGCTTATCCCCTGGTCCCTTCTCGACAATGTGCTTTTTGTATTAGACACATTTGGAAAAAGGTCATTAAGAAAAACTTGGCTTTCCTTGTTTTTTGAAACTGTGTGGCCTGCATTTCAGTGAATTTACCTGAGCATCAATCGTTTCAGGCCACTCAGATGTATGTGATATTCTAACAATCCAGGGTTTACATCAAAATCAATTAATGCTTCAACACAATTCTAAAAACGAAAGAAACACGTCTTCTCTCAGAGCGCAACCAATAGTTTGAATCAAAGTTTAAAGTTTTAAATAACTGCAACTTGTTGCAACAAGCAGGCCTTTTCATCAGCGCCACGTTGCTGCCACTAGTTCAACAACAACCGCGTCCAACAAGGTCTCCGTTATCAGCCAAGTTTGTTCAACCTTGCCATTCATTAGCAGAGCCCCCCCCCCCTGGATATGGGAGGTGAATACGCTGACCCTGCGTGCCCACTCGCTGCCCAGGCTGATAACAACAGAGGCCCGTGTGTTCTGCGGATTGCATCACAGCCCCACTAACGAGCACACACATCGGCCCGAGAGCACCAATGCAATTATGCAACACAAGACCCGGCACAGCGAGTCCCGGGCCGCGGGGGGGGGGGAGAGAAGGAATGTGATGTGACAATTCAGTCAGTTTGTTATCTTACCAGAACTGAGTATGAATTCACTTTAACGCCGCTCTGACATGAGATGAAGACACAGGGGAGTACAAGCAGCGAGGAGAAAAACCTGGATGAATACTGACAAAGGACGTAAATCACAGACAGGATGACGGGTCCTTAAAAGCAATACGTTCAAAGAAACAAACACCCAGCAAAAAACTGAGCGCAGCCAATATTAGCATGCAGCATTACATAAGCCGTCTGGCTAATGCTGTGTGGGGACGCGGCATCGCGAGTAAACAAGGCTGCCTCGGTTCTATCTCCTTCCTCCTAAGGAGGCCTAAGATCTAAGGAGGCCTAAGATCACAACTTAATGTGGCACAAGAATCAAAAGGCCTTAATTGGGGGGGGGAGATATTCAGGAATGCAGGAAGTATCTTCTTCAGACTTTCCTGTGCTTTGCAATTCTTTTAGAACATTTTGAAAATAGCCACTTGACGTAACGGGATAAAGCAGGATGGCTATCAGCTGTGGCTAAGATTATCTCCCCCCAGCGCATAGTCTGGATTCCCCCGGCAGGTACCAGCGTTAAGTGTCGCGCTCAAAGATAAGAGGAACTTGATTAGCTGGGCCGCTATATTTACTGCCAATTGGCAGGACCCTTTACCCTCTAAGGTGAACCGGATCGTCTGGGAAATCACGCCGGGGAATTTTGATGGACTCCCAGTGAAAGGCACCAGGAAACATCATCATTTCACATGTTTCCAGTCCCCCGATTCACCAGGCAGAGAGGAACGAGAGACGCAGTCTGCAGGGAGAATCACCCGTTCTCATGGGACTGAAATATAAGAGCCTTGTGTTTGCCGTTATTCTGCCCGTTTTACGTGTCGTTGATCCTTCCTGCACCTAGCATCGGGATTCAGGAAGTTTTAAGCTGCTAACAGAGAATCAATCGTAATTGCGTCCAGCCCTTCGAAACGTTTGTTTCCAACTCGACTTATTTTGGTCCTTAATTCCCAGGTTATACAAATCAAGCCATCTCTGTCCCAAACAGCAGGGCTTATTTTATAGGAGCCGCGCCGAGGTCGGCAAACAAATGATGTCTTCACGGGACTGAAATGGATCATTTCTGGTATTAATAATGTGACGTTTTTTCGCCGTGGAAAAAACGGGCAGCCCCGTGCCCCTCAGTGCCCGGGGGACACACAAAGTACCCCACTGAATGTCAGGTCCCGGTAAAAAAGGGATCCAAGCGAGGCTGGGAACCACCCCTCAGTGTGTACCCAAGGGGTCAAGGTGACATTCCTCAACACCTCTGGGGCCGGATTAATGGAGGGATTGCTGCGCGGCTTTTGTTGAGTGGGGAAGAAGAGGCCGTGAAAAAGTGTGTAACAAGAGATGGAGGTATGTCAGAAAGAGGCACAGGGAAAATGGGATTGTGGGACTAAATTATGGAAAGGGGGAGAAAAAAAAGAGTTCTTGGAAGGTTGATTTAAAATTGCTCTCGACAGTCAGTCAAATAAAATAAAAAAATAACTTTCGGCTACAGTTCTTGTTCTTCAAGCCTAAATGAATCTTTAATGCTTGACATATAAAATCTTTCAATTCACAAAAGGGTAATTTGCGGATGCTATTTCTGAGATGGCCGTGGAAGCAACCGTTGTTTTATTTGACACCATTTCCAAAAAGACAAAAAACTTCTGCCCTCAGTCTATAATTGTGGGTTTTGGCAGAGCAGATAAATACAATTCCCTTTGGTGTTATTGGGTTGTAAAATCTATTCAGATCCTAAAGCCAGTCAGTCCCTTTGAAGCATCGATGCATTCGAAAAGACACTTCACAAATATACAGCAATATACTGTATGATCTCTGCGTGTCTTGAATGGATTTTTGGAAACTCAATCGTATATAAATCAACCATAAATATAGTGTATGAAAATATTCCATGTGACGTTCCACCCCAGAGGCCTGACCCGGTGCAGCGGTCCATCAAGCGGAGAAAAATCAACTCTTACCGTCATAAAACCAAAGGGCCGGAGTCTTGCTAAGAAGAGCCAGGTACAGGTGAGCCGTGAGCCTTTTCCTCTCCTTCCTTCTGTGTTACCCTTCCGCTCAGGATAAGTCTCTCCGCCGGGGTCAAACTTTATTCCCAGATCTTACCCCGTTTAATGCCTGGGGAGCACAGAGACCACAGAACGAGGAGAAAGTTACAGAGCCAAAGAGTGGGAGTGACGGGGAATGAGACTCCCCCGTTTGGGTGAAGCAGTGATCAGATACGGCTATTTTCAGACTCAGGCATGCACGTCTATGGGACTGGAAAGTTACCCCCCCCCCCACCGTGTAGAGGGGTGGGGGGCTAAGCGACAGGGTTGATCTCTATTTTACCACAACACACCTTTGCATGGATGCATACCAGTGCATTCCATACGCAAGACACACACACACACACACAGATACTAAAGACAGACCCAAATTCTATTGTGCAAAAAGCATCAGGTATACGTTACATTACAGGTATACCATCATGACACATAGTTAACTGAACCGGGATGACGGCCCCTCCTCCGGCACTTTAATGCCGTCAGCGTGCGTCTATGTCCAGTGTGCCACCCGGCGCCAAAAGAAATTGTTGTCCCGTAAGGTTTTCTTTCACTGATGCCCTGGCGTTTGATGGCGGCTCGCATGCACGCTCTCTCTCGCTGTCTCTTTTTATCACCGATCAGTCGGTCTCATACCGGGCTGTAAATATATACAGACTAATTAAGTGTCCACTCACCTGTATCATTAATAATGGTACTGCTGTGTAATCTATATGGGAATGTATATTTGGAGATGACCACACACACACACACGCAGGCTGAGTATATGCAGAAGGGAGGTCAGCTAGAGGCACCTCGAGACCCCAGACTCCCTGCTATTCCCAGAATGATGATGTAACAACTGCTATTAGCCTGGATACCTAAAACCGAGCAGGCTGCTACTGTGCAACGTGCTATTTAGATCACTTCAACCTCTTCCTATCACACCCATACTTGACAAAAATCAACAAATGACGGCGTGGTAGAGTGCAGGGAGAGATCCGCAGCCCCCACAAAGGGAATCCATAATGTGTGGTAACGTGGCCCCCTTGTGTCATCCTAAATTCATAAATGGACTCATAATTGCAAGTGTATCACAAACACAGGGCCTAATGTTTGTGATACACTTTTATTTTCCAGTCCTAGCATCAATAGCCTGATTATTTTAATGGGGTTGTAGGCTGTAATTAATACCCTTCAATTTGAGTCAAAGAGAATAATGTCAACACATCTTTAAGTGCAAAGTTGGTGAATGCAGAAAGTTCCCCCGAAAACCACTTGATCTGTTCATACGACGACGATCTTGCGCGAGCTGGGTCAAGGGTTTCAAGCATTTAGCACAGAACTACACAAAAAGGTAAAGCGGATAACTCACGATCCCGCTGTGTCGAGTGTGCACACAGGGACAACCCTTTAAATCAAAACGTGGACGGCTTACGCTGACATGCCGCGCTTCAACACTATCTGCCGGTGACGAAGCGGTAATGCAACAATCTGTGCTACACGTTCACACGCCGCTCCGCTCATAAGCTGCACGCCGACCGGGCGAGCTCCGGCCTTTCCACAGCCCGCCGCAGTGATCGGTGGGCCTGCGAACATGGTCGAAAAAGCAGCTGCCCCTCCTCCCCCATCCTCCCAGCTATGGTGAAGAGCTGACAACTGACAGGTGCTAATGATGGAACTTTGGAGAGCAATAAAGTATTGAAGGGACCGAAAGGACCCCAGTTGTTTTCTAATTGCCTCGGACATTATTCTTCTAACTTGGGGGACAAAATCTCTGTTGACGATTTAATTGATCGGCTTCACGGTTCTGGATCGCATCCCTCATGTATTAAACTTTGACTTTGATCAGCAGCTTCTATTAGGCCTCTGTGAAAAGGAGTGATTTATAAAAAGCAATTAAACCGGCGTGACACAGAGGCAGCATCAACTTAGGATCTCATTTGAGTACCAGAGCAAACTATTTTTATAGCGACCGACACACACTCACACTCAAACGCACTGACCCTTTGACCCGTGAGCAGCTCCGGACTACAGCGGGCCGCGTCGACATGGTCTCGCCAGTACAGTTTCAACACCTAATTCATTATCAGCTTCTGCAAGGTCCCGCCATTCCCTGTTAAGTAAGTGGCAGGTTATAAAAAGCAGGAGAGCTGTGCATTTGTTAGCGTCACTTACTTGGAAAACACTTAAACGTGGGAGCACAGCGGAAAAAAAAGAGGAAATATACACTAATAAAAGGCTCAACAATTAGAGTATGAGCTGCTTTCTTTCTTGACACAAAAAAGGTTCAAGGCCGCTGAGGTAAAACAGAGCAATAAACAATTCAACTATTGGTCAACAAAAGCCCAAAACTCTCTTTACATTAAACGGAATTACGTTATGGTTTGTCGTCAACTTCTGGAATAATTACAATAGCACACAGCTTTGCATTTCTGAATTGCTGAATGGGCTGAATACTAGAGCAGAAAACAAGGTGTGTTTGATTACGACGATGACAAACCGTACTATGTGATGAGATGGTCTGCAAGCAAACACTAGTCAGACAGAGACAATACCTCTGTGTTGAGTCTCCAATTAGTTTAAAGCATGTCGCAATCCTTTTTAGGCTGCTGCCATAAACTTACGTTATTCTTACTACTGCTAGACAAAAATAGTATTTAGGATGGTAAAAAAAAGGCTATTATCCCGCCAGGTAAGGGCATGTCTCAGTAAAGATGAACCTAGGAATGATTTTTGTCATATTAACGTATTATTATTTACATGTTTCTATATTAAAATAGTTGCTTATAGTATTTTTGCCACGCAAATATTTTACTCCTCCACATCTGATCCTTTGTAAGTGTGTACGTGCAGTACAGCGTCCAGGTGTCCAGTGTTTGGCACATCAGCTGCTTCCCCTCCCATTCATTCTCAATTGTTGCAATCATAACACTTTATAACAGCGAGATCTGATTATAGATGTTGATTGAGGAAGCTCTGGAAGCAGGCTGGTCCTGCAGGCGGCCCTTATAATCAGCGAGAAGGATTGCCCACGCTCTTAAAAAACACTCAAGGCATAAAATCGCCCTTTGCAGGAGGGCAGAGAAAGGGGAAGATGGAGGAGACATAGATGCACGGCTGCAAAACAGGGGTGTGTGTGTGTGAGTGTGTGTAATGAAGGGAGAAATAAAACTAGTGAGAGGAACCCCCTTTTACATTCTGTATCACTGTTACAGATTCCACAATCGCCTGCCTCGATCCCCTTTCCTCCTCACACTCTTTCTCCCCCTTCCTCTCTCACTCAAACATGCACACACACACACACACACACGCACACACGCACGCACACACAGTACCTCTCTGTAACTCTAAACTGGCAGGTGCAACTGCGTTGACGCTAACAGAGACATACTTTCTGGCTCATTGGCAATCCATCAAGTCAAACGGCAATGATCCCCCATTCAGTGTGTATATTCAAGCCTCTATGACAGCCTGTTTATTGGCGCCGCGGCCCCTCGTGAGACAGATTGCAGTCAACTGTTGCTTGTCATCGTGCTGTGTCGCTTACTCTCCCCCAGACATGAGCCTTTGATCAAGGAAATACATAGAGATACAGTGCAGAAATGGCAAAACACACACACACACACACACACACACATAACTGTGGACTCAGATACCAATAATTGCAGCTGGCCCTTTTCTTATTATCCTCATTACATCATCCCTTCATATCAGTTAGCAGAAAGCTCAAAGAAGCACCGTGCTAGACTCTTCTTTTCTCTTCTCTGTCAGATCAATGTGTATGATAATTATTTGATTTATTTAATTATAATATTGTATTTGAATGGTAAAGTACTGATGATTATATATAGACCACTATCCCAAATAGATGCACTGCACTGTTGAAGCAAACAATAGAGATTATCCTAAGCATCGAGGATGTAGGTTAAACATGGATACGCCGCGCTTACTGCTGCCAGGCAGCCTGTCTGTTAACTAATGTTAGGCACCATTGATCAGGCGGACCTGCCCTCATCTCCCTGTATTGTCCCGGAAACAGCGATCCCCTGGAATGCACTTCAGAGGGAAACAGACCCGCCGCATCCCGGACGGGCTGATGCATTTGGCCTCTTCTCGACCAATAACGTTCCAATTAGCGTTGAGCTAAGCGTTAACTGTTGCTTGTCACGCACGTTTAAATTAAAACATAAAAAAAAGAAAAACTCTCGCTAGAAAAGCCCGTTTGCCTCGTTTAAATTAGCGCGGCGTTCGGCGGCTTCACAACGAAACGGTCGGAAACGTTACCTCACCGCACAGCAACCGCCGCCTCACTCGACCGACACATCGCCCGGTTAACCGGCCTCCCACATGGGTGAAAGACGGGACGTCCTCGGCCGCAGGACACAACCCGCGGCGGCTCGGGAGCGAGCGCAGCGTCCGTGTGATGAAACCGTACACCTGTTCCGTTCGCCCCGCTGTCTTTTTTTGGTCGCTCCGGTGTCCGTTCGTCCGCTCGCTGTTCGCTGGGGGCTCGCGGAGCAATGCGGCGAAGGAAGAGGCGGCGCGCGGCGCAAGTTATTCACAGCTTCTCATGTTTTTTTGTTTTTTTTTTTCGTTGTTTTTTTTATACGTTTACTACAAACGAACACCGCACCGCAGGTCGAGCCTCCCGCCCCTCGGTTTATTATTAAATGATGCCGTAGCTGTGCAAGATGGCCTCTTGTTATTTCCATTCACCAACGGTCCAGCGCGAGCCTCCCATTGGGCCCCTGCGTAGCCATGGCAACGCCCGCGGCTCACCGCTGCTGAGAGGGAAGCGCCGCTCTGCCTTCCATCCGCAGCATGGAGGCCGCACGCTGTGTGTTCATGGCTAGAATACGACAATTATACAGGCAGGGAGTGTCGAGTGATCCCAGATAGAGCTCCGTGTGCGTGTTTCCCCGGCAGCATACCATGTTGTCATCAAACAGTTTCAAGGCAAATGTTGGGCTATTAATAAATGACAAGTCATTTGTGGCCTGACGTTTGAGGTGGGCTTGGGCTGCGAGGATGGGGTTACAGAAGACGTGTATACAGAGCTGGAAAAGATAAACAGCCAGTTAACCTGCACTATGGGCCAAACAAAACATGAACTTTTATTATAACAATTTTATTATTGTAAGTGCCAGCGGAGATCGGTTGCTTGTGTAGTAGACAAGTTATTGCTTGAAGAGTAAAACGCTATTATTTTGTTATTTGAACTCATTCTGGTATCATACTGTATCTGCAGGAGCTGCTTCTGATTAATTAGTTTCTGTTGTCACCCTCCTTTATCCTTCGTTTCCTAACAGGAACTGTTTTAGTGTGAACCCCGCAAGTAGTGAGAGCTGACATCACTGCGTGGCAGAAAAAACGTGTTAGACTCTGATAGGTGTTGATCAGCTGTGAAAAAAACTTTTGCTTTGAGGTCTTTAACGCCAGAAGTTGAATTTTCGATTTTTGCCTCCTTTTCTGGTATAAAAATGTATTTGATCTTCTTCTTCAACGAGCAAAGCAGCTGCACTGTGTCTTTATTTTTAGTGGCTTAACTTTGGGGTTTGCCCTTTCTTTTTTTCACCCCCTCTCCCTCGCACACCCACCGAGCTGTTCAATTATTTACAGAGTGGATTGGAGACCTTTACAGCCATGTGCTGGTTATTGTGACCACGGAAGAAAACATTTATTGCATTGTTTCACTTGTTTCAAATGAAATGGAATCAATCCTTTGTGACCTATATACGGTGTGCTTGAAATCTCAGTACCAGAGATGCAGGAGAAAGTCAAAGCAGGAGCTTTTTTTGAATTCTTTAAGCATAGACGGCTCACAGATGTTCAATAACGCTCATGAAGTGAGTCAATTACAACGCAAAATATACGTAAACCTCTCCATCGAAATGTGATGTATTAATTTGAACGTAAATATATTTTCTGTATTTCAAATACAGAACCCTTATGACCACAAACAAATAATCAAAAAGAACTAACCTAAGCCAAAGTGTCCTTTTGTTGTCAACAACAGCACAAAAGGTGTACACATTTAGACGTATATTGATAGCTGACCTTTCTGAAGTGGCACCGAAACCACATCTGTGAGTGCGTGTTGACGCGCGCATGTGTGCGTTTGCTCTTTTATCACCAGCACTTATCTGCGGTGGCGAGAGCCCTGACTGACCTCAGTGTTGCCATGTAGATGCCTTTTTATAGGTTGTGTGTTATCCACAGACTCTTAGCAATCCCTCCCGACCGGGCAGAGAGGATGAAGACGATGCATTGTGTGCGGCGCGCACACCGCTGCTGTTACAGGTGCAGAAACACTAAAAAAAAGTTAAAGCACATTACAGAAGCGCACTGGCATGCCTACACCGCAGGGTGTGTCGGCAGCATTTGATAGCCATTCGTCCCACACATGCAGCAATGCCATCTTATTGAAATCGAAGCAGCTGTCTTGGTACAGTGGGTAAAAGCATGCACGGTTATAAATGCACGTAACCACAAGCCGACGCACATTTCTACACCTCTCTTCCACGACGGACTGTGCTTTGAGCTAAATGCTAATGTTGACACGCTAACATCCGCTCCATGATTAACAGGTGTGATGGTTCATTCTGTGAGTTGGCACATTTTTTATCATGCTGGCTGAGCTCAAACTACGGCTGCGGCTGATGAGGACGTCAGTTCATTTTGGTGCAGTAAGAATTAATATACTCAACCTGGTGAAATACTGAGAATTGATATTTCCGTCTTGTTCAAAGCGGTGGATCGAACCTCTGAGCGGCGTGCAATACCTGTAGGCCTGCTCTGTGTCGTTGGTTAAAGCTGGAGGCATCTTTACCAATCCTCCTCTGAGCTTGGCTTTAAAGGCAGTAGAGGTACCGCCAGGCAACAACACTCAACAAGTGTTGATATCCATGCGATCTGGAAGCTGTCCATGCAGACACGAGACAAGCCCCACCCGGAGCTGACCACTACGTTGCAATCTTGATCCGTGCCAGACCGTCCAAATGAAAATGTCTAATGATGCTTCGCTTATTAGTATTTCCATTTCTGGAATCTTATCTTAGAGGGCCTGACATCATCGAGCAAGGGTCATGCTTTTATGGCTGCGAGCTACCTGTCATAATCCATACCACGTCTCCAATGATCTATATCCAATAGTACCGGCATACCCCTCATGGCCCCTCTTAGAATAAGGAGAGCAGGCTGGCGCATGGATCTTGTGAGAAAAATAGCTCTTTTATCTGAGCTGTGGCACTCGCTCACGTCTTTCCACTGATGCTTTCCAAAGAGATCCACATTTGGAACAGCTGATACTGAGGCTCGCTCGTCTGGCCAATGTTAAAGTGCCCCGGTGGTGCTGAATGAGGGGTTGGCATATGAGCGCACAAGGACATTGTCTGGCTATGACTTAATGCCACTTTCCCTTACGTTGCGGCCTGGCTTTCATGTCTGAGTGCTGACCAGGTGAAATGGCTGAGCGAGCCCTTGAGAGAACAAGGCTGCTGATCGTCCCTCTACTTTCTGAAGTGCAAGTCGGCCTTTTTGACGTCAGTTAACGTTTGCACGGCTTATATTTAAAAGCATTTTACATTTTCCTAGTAGACACATTTTCAATGAATGAATTGCTTGTCGTCAGACGTCCATCGTGATGGAGAATCATCGCAACTTTGACCCGGGCAATCTCTGCCTCTCCTTCGCGGAGTGAAGGGGATGCAATGCCGAATTATGTCACCGACCATCACTCAAACGCCAAAGAAAACCCTTCACGCTCCCATCTGACCAAAGACCGACCCTGCCCCCTTCTTTCTGCACGTCGTCAATCAAAGAGAGTCAACATTTCCCAGGGAAAATGCCAGCGTCACACATGGACCTTCCTCTTGGACCTTGAAGGATGTCTGACGTTACAGAACGGAGCAAAACGGTGGAAGAGAAAAGATGAAGGACGACAGAACAACAAATGACACGGCGGAGGACTTGGGAAGATAAGATCCATTCTGTAGTCTAAATTCAAGCATCATGATTATGACTTCAATTAATCTTTAGATTTTAATATAGACGGGTCCTAACATGGATGAAGAGAGAAGATAAACCAAGGCCGCATAACAGCAGCATGACATAAATTAAAAGATATATTGAGATTAAATACTGGGCTTGAATCCTACTACGGCTATTTCTATTAAACCTAAAAAGTTTTTTAACATCATAGACTAGAAAAAGAAAAGTGGCGAATGACTTATACAGCATTTGTGCCATTCAATAAATAATATATAACCTTCTGTTTGTTATAGTTGGTAATCCACGCTGAGCACATCTGGATGATGCTGTTCTGTTTTTTGCTCCCTTCACAAGACGAGCCATTCATACCCTTTTCCCCTCAGGATGAAATACAATAACTGTGATGAATAATAACCGCCCTAATGATCAGACCCGGGGTCACTGTGATGCCTCTGCATAAAGTGCACGAGGCACGATCCCTGATATTAAAACATCCAATCCTCCTGCCGGAGCTCATTACCTCGTAAGCCTCTCTGCGCCTCCTTATCGGAGCACGAAGTGAACACACAGCGGCTTACGTCTTTCTTATGCAACACGCGCCTCGCCGTTTCCTCACGTGGGTCTTCCAAACACAATTACCGACGGAGGCCGTCTCCGAGTCACATTTATAATATTACTCTGCACCTCATCCACCTCGATACCCTCGACCCTGATGTTCCTGAGCCAATCTTATCCTGATAAGTTCTGTCACGGCTGATGAAATGTTGCGTTGCTGAAATAAGGCTCACCGGAGGAGCAAAAGATGAGCAAATATAACAGACGAGTAGGAAAACGTTGGACTCTGAGTAGGTGCAAAGAGAGTGAGGACACGGGCAGAAAGGATGAAGGGAACGCCAGGGGAAGTGCATGTGATGCCAGTCAACTGGTGGATGTGCCAGCTGGCTTGGACAGCGGTGAATGACATGAAATTCAGCCAATAAAAAGGTTAGATGTCATCAGGTAAACACATCCTATGTCTCCATGAAATCATCACAGGACTTGAATGCAGTTAAATCGTCACTAAACATCTGCTGGAAACGTCCTGGAAAAGTATCTCAGCAAAGGTGCAGAAACCCTGATTGGACATTTACTAGATTTCAACTCAAGGGCAACTCAACTGCCCATCTATGCACACACCCTTTTTTAAATATTATGATGCTCCACATCAGCCGCAGAGAAACCAAACGACTCAACCGCTGTTTCCATCGTGCCGTTGAGCCTGTTGGGTGAAAGTGTTTTGTCGGAAAAAAAGAAAATATTTGCTTTAGATTTCTGTCCTTGATTTAATGCAAACGCTGTGAATCCCCCTCATATATCTTCATCTTGTCTCGAGCGTGTGGTTAAGTAGTGCTTCTATTAATCCTATCAGCCCAGCAGGGCATTAATCCCCACCAGAAATACAACAGTTGTACGCAATTGCTTACATGATGGTGCAAATAAGATACGTTGATTTGATTTAGAGAAAAGAGTTTAAAATGGGATCGAATACATGGGCTTGATTTGTTTGACTTCTTTTTTTACAGGACGTGCAGAGCAGAGGAAACCACTGCTAAAACGCCGTGGAAGCACTTCCACGTTCCAGCACCTCGTGTGACAGCTTCAGCTCAAACAGGAAATGGGAAAGTTGGAAACGTAGAAAGAGACACATTGTGGCACGCAGCGGGGCAAAGCCATCTCGGGTGGAGAGTTTTTTTAGGATGAGGAATGTGACCCATGAATCTCCCCTTTTTCCTTCTTTGGTAACAGTGCTGCTCCGCTACATCCAAACGGTGCCTAAATCGCTAAATCAGTTTTGACCACATGACCCAGAGAAATATTTATGAATTCAGCCAAAGGGGGATGAACTTATTAGTGGAGGGAGGAAAATGGCATGCGTGTTTATTTATATATTATTGGAACTATTCGACCAGGACATCCAAATCATGTGGTAAAACATCCTAATTAATCTTTATTAAAACAAGAATCCTCAGCTATTGTACCGTACTGGCAGAAGTTCTTCTAATTACGATATTTGTATGTTCAAAGGAACCATCGCACCTCAGACATTCCTCGAAAAGCCATATGGCTTTTTAAATCAAGAAGGCCTTACGTCCCATCTGCTGACTGACTGTCACTGACGGGGGGGTTTGTTGGTGCTGCCAGATTGTTGAAGGCAAAGCTTAAGGTGCCGGCACAAAGCTCTCTCTCTTTTCCGTGCAATCAGTTTGGTGTTAGAAGGGTGTAATCTCCCTCTGAATAGGCCGCTTGTTTCACAGCCTTCAGCACACGGTCTCTCACAGCGGCAACTCTTCGTACACGACACATTTAAAACATACTGCACATACATGCGTGGTACAAAGACCATGCATCAAATGTGCAATGTGCCAAAAGCAGAGCATCAATAGCAACGTAACAATGCCTACGTGTGCATGGACACACCCACCGACACTATGCACGTCATGTCATGTGGGATTTTGTTTTTATATATAAATCGGAAAAACCGAATACAATTTGAAATTGCTTAAAGAGAAACATGATTCATGAAGCGTCTCCGTGGGCTACACGGATTCGCATAATCGAACAACTGCATTGAGTTACAGACCCAATTAGGTTTTTTTCACTGTGTCTGCCATCTTTCCAGCCGCGCTCGCCGAAAGTGTCTCTCCTTGCATTTTTCACGGAGCTGCACCGCAGAGAGTTAACAGCGTGGCAGTAGATCCATGCTGCTGATTTCAGTTCGGTATTGACATCCTGTCACCCCCCGGTTATAGTGGAAAAGAGACCCGAGTCAGCGCTTTGTGTGCACCAAGCCAGGGATGGGAAGCACGCACCTTCAGCTGATGCTCAAATAAGACACAATGCTCTGTGGATGAACGCACGACAGTAGCAGCTGTATGAGGGAAGACGTTCCACCATTATTGGTTGTGTGGTAAATTCTCAATCCCTTAATTCCTTAGAACTGCTCCCATTGACGGTTATTCTGCTGATTTAAAAACAACTGTCACTTTGTGGGCTCTGTGACACACAGTGTAGTCGTCTACTCCAATGAATGTGTGTGTTAAATGAAGAACTCTGCTGTGTCCACTCAGGCATTTGGCTGAAATTAAAAAAAAAGCACATTGGCCCCCTCCCTTTCCTCTCAGGTGTAATAACCACGTGGTTGTGTGTCAGCAGCTGACACCATGTAGCAGAGCTCTCCAAACATCACCGGTCAGCAAACTGGGGAGGGGGAGATGCACTGCAGTGTCTTTTGTTCTGCAGAGGGCAGAGATGCTGCTCCTTGCACCGCTCTTTGCATTGCACGTTAACTGTTTCCCTCATCTAACAAATCCTTGTGATGGAAATGAGTCGGGGAATTTACTCAGATGTCAGTGCACAGTCAAGCTGATAAAAACTAAAATGATCAATGCTTTTTCAAAGGACTCCTTTCCTTTCATTTGTATCCTTGCATGCCCATTACGTCAGTCGATTGCAATCCACCGCTTATCAACTCACAGGCGCGCGATACGAGAGAGCGCTCATCGCGATGCAGTGAGGATTTGAGTTGAGAAGGACATTACCTCGCAAGGTGGTGCACAGTGTGACATAATATCCGTGAACATCCACTGCGTCCCGACATCAGCAACCAACAGCCAACAGGGAAAACTCACCTTTGGTGTCGAGGCATCGCAACACTCCGGAGAGATTCGGGCTGCAAATGAGAGGAGAGGAGATTTACCCGAGCCGGTGCGATGAAGAATGCGGCGCACGCGCACGCGCACGCACACACACACACACACACACACACACACACACACACACACACACGGATGCAGCCGCCTCCCCCAGTTATCCCTCTTGCATGAGTGCATTCAAGCGCTCCGTACCCGCGACACGACGCGCACTATAGCCACTGCCGGGCTGAAGTCACTCAGCCCCGCGGTGCATTCGGGCTGTTTCACTTCACTTTGAATCCCTCATTGCGGGGCAAAGTTGTGTTTCTCCCCAGAGAATCTGATGTGTTCTCGGATTTCTGTCTTTGCTGCCTTTGTTTGCCTCCCTCACTTGAAGCCTGCATCCCTTCGCCGTCTATTAGCCGGTTAACTTGGCCACCACGTGGTGCTCGCTCTCTTCACTCGTCGGGTCAGTCCGGCCATTTGCACGATAAAGCGCTTTAAACCGCCTCGGCTAAACACCGGCTTAAACCAATCAGGTGGCCCGAGGTCTATCGCAGGAAGAAGAGGACAAGAGAGGAGGTAGAACAGTATATTATAGATAGGCCTATATAGTTGAACAATAAATGCTACACTTTTCAAATCAAAGTTCTTCAAAGATATTGGTGAGGCGGACGAGACCCGCTGTGGCTTAGTGGCATTCTGGGGACGGATGGGACTGATGGGACGGATGGGACGGATGGGACTGATGGGACTGATGGGACGGATGGGACGGATGGGACGGATGGGCTCTGTTGTGTGACAGCTCGACGTTGAGCTAATTAACACACCGCGGTCCAAAGTGGCTGTTAGGTGTCACGTGCCCAGCGAATGACACTTTTAACAGGATACGAAAGCAATAATGAAAAGAAGTTCCCTTCAACTGAATAGACGGCCTTCGAGGATGAACGACACATCACTCAGAAATCAATTACAAGAAGCAAATTGCTTTTGCTCTCGGGAATGCAGTTTGTGGATCCACGTTGGTTCCAGTATGTAATTCATTTGGCATGAGCAGAAGGTCATTTGGGCTTTTAAGTTGCTGCTGACCTTCACAAATGGGTTTGCCCATTGGTTATCTTCAGATTTATTGGTGTTTGGACCATCTCAATGATGCCCCACTTGCTGCTGCCTAAAGCTGAAATATGATAATAATCATAATAATAATCCTGTCTTTACCAGTTCACTCTGCCCAATCGGGCCCTTTTTTCTTGCTCATATTGGGGAGAAGCTGCTTTTCCAAAGTTAAAAAGCTCTTTTACATAAAAAACAATCCTAAAATATTTAATTATATGTAATTTATTAGCCACTCTGCAACAGAAATTAGAAAATAACAGCAACATATCACGTCATATGATAGCACATTATGTATACTATGAGAATATATCTGTTGTATCGTTTTGTAACAAAACAGGATGTTACGTTATCATTTACTGCCCTCTACTGGTAGGTTTACCCGATGTGAATACTTATTTAACTTTCAAGTCAATAAAATAATATGGGGAAAAAAAGAAACGTCTGTGATTGCAATGCATGCTAAGAAAAACACATACAATTGATAAGATTTACCACAATTAACAAAACCTGTTCTTGTTTTGAACAATACATGTATTACTTAATAATACAAAAACTTGTATATAGACAAATAGACTAATTGAATCGGCCACAGGAATGAAACAAAGATGTACGAGTCTTGAGAATACTTCCCATGTCCCACTGACTTCTGCCTGCAGGAATCCTCAAGTTCATTCAAAAGGAAAACAGTGCGTGTGTGTCCCTGTAGCTGGGACCGCCGGATTTCCGATGCTGGACACTGCTGCTGTCCCACTGCAGAGGAAACACCAGATGGGACCGTTGAAGATGACCACAGACTAAACAAGACTTTATCGTCGTTCTATTTTGAGATAACTGACTGAGCTACCACGTGCGTTGAATCGGCCAAAAAAAAAAAAAGAAAGGGATTTGCAAAAAATCATTTAAAAATGTAATCCTGCCCTAGCCATATATTAGGAGACATGAGCCGGACTGACTTGGATCACCGCGGTCTTCTCGAGAGGGGGACGCGTCACAGAGTTCCGCCGCCGCGGGGAGCCAGAAACCCAAGACGACAGGACCGGTTACAGAATAAAAAGTATAACATGGCACTTCTATCTACTCTAATGACGGGGGTGAGTCGCCTCGGCGGATCATATTTTAATACCAAAGATACCACAAGCTTTCGAGCTGTTAAATAACCTTATTTAATAACTATTTATTACTGCACGCCGATTTATTCCGTCTTGCGTGTCTACTCTTACATTTACGGTATGTTTCCAGTTCGTCGAGTCCTAACCACGATATCCACACATTTTTAAAGAAGAAAGCTTTTGAAAATAGTTTTTATTTTATTCGTCGCACAACACATTTAAGAGACTTAGCATTTTATTGGCAACTGGAAACAACTTGCTCCTATTCAACACGCAAACACGTGTGTACATTACGGTACAGAACAAGTGTTTACAAGAGACCATATACCGAACATACAGCTGTTCGTGCTTGGAGCAATATCCAGCCAATATTCCATTTGAAGATGTTAAGTAATCTCAAATATGATTAATCTTCTCGTGTTTAAGGGAAGTGGGAACGTCTTTCCCTCAACTGAAACAGTTAAATTATAGTGAGCCTTTGTGGAAGTGAAACAGGAGTTTCCAGTTCCTCATTTCCGTATCTGCACTGTCCATGTTAGGCTGCTGTGCTCCTGGGCAGAATCGTCTGTGGTGCTGGACTTCTTCTGTTTCAAGTCTATGAAGTGTGATTTGTTAAAAGCTACCTCTGGTAAGACACATTCATTACATTAATGCTCTCCTTGTTGTGCAGGAAATGCATAGCATTTATGTAGGTCAACGGCGTGTGCAGATTCAAATCTCCCTATTGTCTTTAAAAAGGTATTTGAAACGATGCATGTCCCGCGCTCCCTCGTCACCCTCGCGGTGATCATAACGTGCGTTTTGATGATGGAAAAGCACCATTGCCTGGCCTCCCAGAAGAAGACCTCTTGCACTGTGCAAGATGGCAGAGCTGACTGCAGCCACCTCAGCCTCACAGCGGTCCCTCGTGACCTTCCCCGAAGCATCACCAGCCTGGATGTGTCTCACAACAGACTGATGATGATTCCCCCCGCGTCACTCACCCCATACCCGGGCCTCCGCCACCTCAACGTCAGCTACAACAGTATCGCCAGGCTGGACCAGGGTCTGTGCCAAACGCTGCCTCTGCTGCAGACACTGAACTTGGAACACAATGTGGTGCACGTGTTGGAGAAGGAGGACTTGAGCCACTGCACCAATTTAACACGTTTGTTAATGGCAAGCAATAAGCTGAAGCTTCAAGGGGAGCCCTTCTCTGCACTACAGGTATTGATACACCGATGAGTGTGATCAGTAATAGCTGGGGGTGATTGCTAGCAACATTTTTCATATTTGCATTGAATTAAATGTCACCTCATTTTGTATCATCATTCAAAGGGCCTCAGAGTTCTTGATGTGTCCAAAAACCAACTGCGGGGGGCCAGCCTCGGCTCTCAGCAACAGCTACCCAGCCTTGAGATCCTCGACCTTGCATTCAATGACATCAATACCCTGAGGAAAGACGACTTTTCGTTTCTTAGTAATTCGTTCTTTCTGCAGGTCCTCAACATATCATCGGTGCCGCTTCAAAAGGTAGGAGACTTAACTGGAAATGGGAAATGAAATGGTTTCGTCGGAATTGCAACCAATTGGCTCTCAGTTGTTGGTTTTGTTTCCCCCTTTATTGTTTTTAATCTCACCGCAGGACCTCTGTGTTTTTGTTACAGTTGGAGCCTGGTTGCTTCAAGCCCATTTCAGGCCTACGTACTCTGATCATGGACGGAAGTCAAATGGGGACGCGTGTTATTTCCAAACTCTGCTCGGAGTTGTCGGAGACAGCCATCGATGCCTTGTCCCTTCAGAAGACGAAACTGATCACACTCACCAAGACAGCCTTTAAAGGGCTACAGAAGACGAACATAACCTTTCTGGATCTGTCCCGTAACGGCATGGGCAAAATTGATGGCGGCGCATTCAGGTGGCTGTCCAGGCTTCAGACTCTAATCTTGACGGAAAACTTCATTAAACACCTGACCAATGCCACATTTCAGGGGCTCGACAGTTTGAAAACACTCCAAATGACAAAAGCCCTGGTGAAAAGTCACCCCATCCCGAGTATCAGCGATTTCTCCTTCCAACCACTGAGTACCCTTGAGATTTTGATACTGCACAAAATTGCCGTTCAAGAAATTACAGAGCACACATTTGCAGGCTTGACAAGTCTTCGGGAACTGGATTTGAGCTGGAGTAGTTGTACCTCACTCAAAATCCTCACCAACAGGACGTTAGTCTCACTAGCGCAATCGCCTCTTAGAAAGCTGAATCTGACAGGGACAGCCATCACACAGATTGAACCTGGAAGCTTCTCCGTTTTGAGAAACCTCACCACTCTCATTCTGGATCGCAACTTCATCAAGCAAAATCTCACCGGCAGAGAGTTTGAAGGCTTGGACCAGGTTGAAGAGATTCGCATGTCAGTTAATCGGCAGATCCTTTTGAGCTCCAGGTCTTTTGTGAATGTGCCCAATCTGAGGATCCTGAATTTGGGGAAGAGTCTTCATCCCGAAGCAGTGAAAATGTATCCGTCTCCATTCAGTCCGCTCGCCAAACTCACGGTCCTGGATCTCAGCAACAACAACATCGCGAACATCCTTGTGAATATGCTGGAAGGGCTCGTGAACCTCAAAGTGCTGATGCTCCAACACAATAACTTGGCCCGTTTGTGGAAGAGCGGGAACCTAGGCGGCCCGGTGCTGTTTCTCAAAAGCGCACAGAATTTGACAACCTTACATATGGACAGTAACGGGCTGGATGAGATCCCGGCGGAGGCTCTCAGTGGGTTGGGTAACCTGCGTGAAATCAGCCTGGCCAACAACCTCCTTAATAATCTGAAGGACTCCATTTTTGACGATCTGAGTTCACTGCGGGTTTTATATTTACAAAAGAACCTGCTTACAGCTGTAAGGCCAGAGGTGTTCAAAGCTCCTTTGCGCAACCTTAGCCTGCTTCTCATGGACAAAAATCCATTTGACTGCACGTGTGAGAGCATGCTGTGGTTCAGGAAATGGTTGAACGACACAAATGGGACGAGAGTGCCCGGTCTCGGGGACCAGTATGTGTGCAATACGCCGCTGGCTTACTTTAACCGCTCTGTCATGGACTTTGACACCCTCTCCTGTAAAGATATGACCCCGTTCCAGGCTCTTTACATACTGAGCAGCACGGCCGTCACGATGCTGATGATATCGGCGCTTCTGGTACGGTTCCAGGGCTGGAGGGTCCGGTTTTACTGGAACATATTGATCAACCGCGCGTTAGGATTCAGCGACGCCAAAGCTGAAGAGGGCAGGAAATTTGAGTACGATGCCTACGTCATCCACGCGGAGAAAGACACCAGCTGGGTGGAGAGGAGGATAGTCCCCCTGGAGAATGACACGCACAAATTCTGTTTGGAGGATCGAGATTCGGTCCCCGGCATTTCAAAGCTCGAATCCATCATGGACAACATGAAAAACTCCAGAAAGATCTTGTTTGTCGTCACTGAGACTCTTCTCAGAGACCCCTGGTGTAGGAGGTAAATCTAACGTCGCTTGATTCATGAAGTGTTCTAGGTTCTACATGAAGTTAAGCACAATTCAAATTTAGTCATTTAGCGTTGCTTATTGACTTCTCACAGTTGTCTCTCTCTCCTTCTCCAGATTTAAAGCCCATCATGCACTTCACCGGGTCATCGAAGCCAGCAGGGACTCTGTGGTGCTGGTTTTCCTCCAGGACGTCCACGACTACAAGTTGTCCCGCTCCCTCTTCCTGCGCAGGGGCATGCTGCGTTCATGCTGCGTCCTGGACTGGCCCGTCCATAAGGAGAGGGTGCCAGCCTTTCACCAGAAGCTCCTCATAGCACTGGGCATGACAAATCGATTGCAGGAGTGATTGTGTTTCATTTGTAGGAATTAGAAATGAATTGTGTAATAATATTTACCCTTGTCTGTGTGATTAATTGCAACCGCTTGCACATTGTTTTGCCCTCTGTTTGAATATTGCACTCACTGTGGATTTGACCACTGTCTTATTGAATTGCACCGTGGTGATGTTTGCCTGCAGACACATTTGCTTGGCTTTCTGTGTTTTAAAAATATTTATTGTTGTACTGTTTAAGTACTGTAAGTAAGTTATACAAATGATCTGGTCTCCAATTCTTCCAACAAATCCCAGTTGAACAGTTTTGACAATACCTAGTCAGCAATTTACAATATACACTTCCTAACATGATTAAAAACGGTCTTCTGTTTCAATCTCATCGAGTCTCAGTGGTGTGTTGAAGGGCACACAGACACGCAAAAACACAGGCGCGCATAGGACAAAGTTGTATTTATTCAGTAGACTGCTGAAAGCTGAGCATAAAGGCCCAGCGGGTGCAGCGGAAAGTCTTTTGACCAGGGGCCTGTACCATGAAGCTGGTTTCGGTGGCTAGCCAGCTAAGTTTCAGCTTACTTTCCACCAACCCCGGGTTTTCGGTACCATGAAAGTGGCTCGGCTTCAATCGGTATTCGTTGCCATGGTAACTTACGCTGCACGGCTAACCTGCTCCTGGGCAGGTTATGTTCTGGATCCGAGCTCTTAGTGAGCAAAGAAGCGGTGAGCAAAGAAACAGCGGACGTAGTTAATTCCTAGCTTCTGGTCTCTGTTGCGATCATTGCGGCTTCACCTTTTCTTCCAAATCCTGTGAACATCTCAGCGCAGATTGTTAGAGGAGCACTTCGTAGAGTTTTTGGGGACAAAATCCCCTTGACTTTCCTGATACTTCCGTGTATGAAAGATACATATATTCCGCGGAAGCAATAACTTATCTTTGCGAACTTGTTGAGCCGCAAATAACAAATGTGACTCGTCGAAGCCGCACTTACTGTACCGCAAATGGTTTGAATTATATTTTTATATATTTTTTAAACTTGCGCATTAACGCTATCAGCAATGTTCCTCTAATAGTGTTCTCTTTCTTTGTCAGCAGAGACGGTGTTACTGTGTGCTTGGAAAACATTTTTACATTCTTCATATTTCTGAAGAATAATTTCTTGCTCCTCCGCGGAGAAATATCGCTCTCGCTCTCGCTCTCCATATCGAACGTGATTGGTTGTTCGGTGCCGACGTCACTCTTTTATGTGCACGCGCGCGCGGAGTAATCAGAGTTCAGGATCAAAGCCTGGGTTGACAAACTCAGTTGATAAGCGGCGTCGTGGTACCAACAAAGCCTGATTGCTTCGGTTTGGTTTTGTCGATTCTGAACCAATTCTGGAACCCTGAGTTTGTTGAACCAGCTTCATGATACAGGCCCCTGGTTTCTGTCCGGGGAGCAAGGCTGCGAGTCAGACACCTGGAGCCGATGTGCCGAAAACAACAGGACGAGCAAATAGGGCCCATAGGAAAGGCCAAAAGGAAATGGTTTAGCCACTACAACTTGAGAGAATGAACTCTCGCCAGGTAACCAAACGTCTGAACTCATATAAATAAATAAACCCTTCATTCAGTGTCAGAGAGATATTACATCCTTCACCGCAAACTAAAGACACACCTTTTCAGACTGTTATATATAAATTGGCTTCTTTTGGTCGAAAAAGTACTTTATTGTTTCTTGTTCTTTGGGTTTTTATCCTTATGGTTGAAATGCACTTATAAGTCGCGTTGGATGAAAGCGTCAGCTAAATGACATGTAATGTAATATTAGTTTAATTTTTAAAAAGGCAACACAAACTACATGGCAACAAACAATACACATAATAAATGGTTAGAATGAAATCTTAAGGGTGAGTTAACTTACTATCCTAACAAAAAACAGTCTAAACTTTGGGCAAAAACACTTTTATTTAAGTAAGAAATAATTTATAACAATGTCTTTTACAATGTCTTACTTTTACTGTATTAACAAATTAAAAAACACAATAAAACGTTCATTTAAATCAATTCCAAATGACAGCTGATTGAAGTGAATGAAGGTAAAGGTTAAATAACATCTCCTTGGTCACGTACATGTGTTTATATAACATCAACACATGTTTTAAAGTACATGGATAAGCCTGTTATTCATTACCAGTCTAGCCTTTATTGGGGTTGGTGAGATATCGTTAATGATTAAATTCTTTATTATATAATCTGTGCCACCATGTACCCTCCTAATCAGTTCATCCACCTTTTAGACTCTTACTTTCCCACTTCCGGTGCCCCCTGCTGGGGAAACGCCCATGGGCTTCGATGGGCCGTTAACAGCAGTCATTAAAAAGGTGGATGAACTTTGAGCCAGTGAGCCGAAGGGAGGGTTGACTCAGAGGGAAGGTGCGGCTAAGGTTCCTCCTCACAGGTTGACAGCTCACTGCCATTTAAAACACACACCGGGGACACACACACACACACACACACACGCACGCACACAGCACAAACATGGCCGCGGCGCTCGGCAGTTACTCCGTGTCTTTACTCGGAATAAGCCTCATCGTCGCCGCTGTCACCTACCTCACGTACCGGCTGCTCAGCGACTACCTGCGCAAGTGGTTCGTGTTGAAGCCCATCCCGCAGCCGGCGGGGACGTATCCCTTCATCGGGAACGCGCACCAGTTCAAAACCAACGCAGGCGGTAAGACGTACGCGTGAACGCGCCCGCTGCAGCCCCCGTGATCCACTGACCACGGCCGGCTTAATGCTGTGTGAAGTTGACCCTTTTTTGTTTCTTTCTTCCAGATTTCTTTCGCCAGATCGAGGATTTAACGAGCGAGTTCATTGGCGAACCGCTGTTTAAACTCTGGATCGGCCCGGTACCGTTTCTGATTCTGTTCCACGCGGAAACAGTTGAGGTACAGTGACTTGACAGGTGCTCATTAGGCACAACAGGTACAACTCGCGCGCACACACACACACACACACACACGCACACGCGCGCGCGCACACACACCGACCACGCCAACAGCGGGTGTAACTGCTTCGTCCCTGAACGGGACTGTGACGCACGTGTCTGGGACGCGCGAAGTGATCGCAGCACCCGAGTTTGCACAGATGCAACTGGGAGGTTGAGTAGTGGAGCGAGAGGTGAGTTCAGACAAGCAACGACCTGAGGTGACCTGCAGCCTGGTCACTGCGTGCGCACACGTGGCCTGCTGAGGATGTCATTGCACTCCTACACCGCGGGCCACGCAGCGGGGAAAGCAGCAGGCGCCAGCTTCTTGTGTTACTTTGTGGTCTTTTGGCCATTACGTTTTTAAGATGTATTATACACATGCATGCATACATTGTCAAAGCTATACATGTTTGCCCCTTTTTTGTGTATCTTTGACACAAAGTTCCAAAAAAACACATTTACATAATCTCACTAACTTCTTCATAGGCCAAGTGCTGCTGGCCACAATTCGAATTATTCATTGAATACCAATGTTGCTTTTAAAAAAACAATAAAACTGCTTCTTGTTTTTGCAGGCGATTCTAACCAACAATGTCCACATGGAGAAATCCTCTTCGTACACCTTCCTCCACCCTTGGCTTGGAAAGGGCCTTCTTACAAGGTTTGTGGAGCTCATCTTATTTATCCAAGAACCCATAAATGTGTGTCCTGTACAGAGTATAAGCCTTCTGACTTTATTCACAGTGAACCAATTGTATTAAAACATAAGAACATTGTATGTATACTTGCAGCCAGAAGAGGGAGCTGTAGGATTGTATATAAATGTGTGTAAAAAGTGAACCGCACGGCGATTAGTTATTTATTTTGTGATCATGAATGTACAAAAAAGAGGGTTCAAATTGAAGTTTAGTGAAAAAGGAAAACTAAAATGGGCCTAATGAAGGGTGTGGCTGCCCCTCTGCCACTTCAACAAAGTGTTAGCAAAAGGTCAGGGGTCACTGTCGGTGAAAAAGGTAGCATCTGCCTCGTCTCAGCCTCTGGTTTATCCTTCTGCTTTCGCTCAGCACAGGGAACAAGTGGCGTCAGCGGCGGAAGATGCTGACCCCCACCTTCCACTTCTCCATCCTGACGGACTTCCTGGACGTGATGAACGAGCAGGCGGCCGTCCTGGTGGAGAAGCTGGAGCAGCGGGCGGGGAAGGGCGAATTCGACAGCTTCAGCCCCATAACTCTGTGTGCGCTGGACATCATCTGTGGTTAGTGAGGACAGCGGGTGGTCAGCAGTGCCCGACAAACGGAAAACAAAAAGATGTTCGACTGACGATATTTCTTCTAGAAACCGCAATGGGAAAGAAAATTCACGCCCAGAGTCGCTCCGACTCGGAGTACGTCAAGAGCGTGTACAAGTGAGTAGTTTAGATGTTAATCCCCACCACACAAAGGGAGGTTAATACGGGAATGTCATAACCAGATTGATGGCCCCCTAACTTTATTGTCCTCAGAATGAGCGACATCGTGAGCCGCAGGCAGAGGACGCCGTGGTTCTGGCCCGACTTTGTGTACAACTGCTTCGGCGAAGGGAGGGAGCACGACAGCACCCTCAAGATCCTGCACTCCTTCACGCAAAAAGAAAGTGAAGAAGCCAGTTGGCTCGAAAAATCCGGGTTCAAGTTCCGTCGCGTTTGAAGCTCCCACGTTTTCAACCCATGCGTTTTTCCCGCCTCAGGTGATACAAGAAAAAGCGGCGAGCGTTTCCGGCCCGCATTCGGACGGCGGCGGCGACTCGGAGCCGGGCGCCAAGAAGAGGCCGGCCTTTCTGGACATGCTGCTGAAGACCACGTACGACGACGGCAGCAGGATGAGCCACCAGGACATCCAGGAGGAAGTGGACACCTTCATGTTCAGGGTAGGTGCTGCTAGAAAGGCTGTCGCGGACGAAAGCAGCAGAGAATCTTGCCTTAAAAGCGTTGAGTAACGTGCGTTTTTTTCCCCCCCTGTGTTCTGATGACCCTCACGGCAGGGACACGACACGACGGCGGCCTCCATGAACTGGGCCGTGCATCTGCTGGGCTCCCACCCCGAGGCGCACAGCCGAGTGCAACAAGAGCTCCAGGAGGTGTTCGGTAACGGCAGCGCGCCCTCTCCCCCGCCGCCGCCTCGTCCATGGCGCCGTTTGTGTTTTTTCCCGCCCAAAGGCCCCTCGGCTCCTCTTGGATCAGACGTGGTCTTACAGGGATAATGAGAGGATAGTTGTAATATTATTATTATTGTTGTTATTATTATTCTTCTTCATCGCTCTGGGGGATTCACCCCTCGCCTGCCGCGCCTTATTTTTCTTTCCATGACGTTTTCTCCCCAAAGCAAAGACGCGTTCATGTTGTTGCATCATTTGCACTTGGTCGGAGTGTTAATCTCATCGAGGTCGGACCTTAGTTTGTTTCGCTTCGTTGAACCTCACCGTTGAGCTTTCTGCGAAAGTACTTTGTAAACTTTTAACAGGGTGCTATATAGATTCTTTTAGATAGAAAAGACCATTGGCACTTGAATGGAGTCTTATTAATCGCTTATCTTTTGATGGAAAGTGGGTTACATGTCAAGAATATAAAAGCAGGATAACAACTGGCTTACTTTCGCACGCACGGGTTTAACGGCGTCTCCTGTCCTGTTCCGTCTGCAAAGGTTCCTCCGACCGGCCCGTTAACATGGAGGACCTGAAGAAGCTCAAGTACCTGGAGTGTGTGATCAAGGAGGCGCTGAGACTGTTCCCCTCTGTGCCTTTCTTCGCCCGCAACATCGGGGAAGACTGCCACATCAGTGAGTTCCAGATGAGTGACGACACTGCAATGAAACATTCATTTGCCGAGTGCAAATCCCCCAAAGGCAGTGGAATTTTCTTACAAGGAGCCAAGAGAGGCCGAGCTGTCGCTGTTATTTCCACTGGGGAAAAAAAAAATGGGTTTCTTTGTCACATGGCATCCACTCTGAGGCCGTCAGAGCCGCCTCGCATACAAAACAAGACTTCATTCTTTAACCTGCGGGTCCCCTTTTGTTCTTATTGCAGTTAAGTTATTAGCATTATACTGATCTTCATTTCACGTGCACATCCGTCTCACTTTGCTTTTTATTGTTTAAAGCGACCAAGTGAATCTAAGAACATTGTGACATGTAAGCCAGCTTATTTCCAACGAAGCCCAGGCCGTATATTCATACTGATCTTGACAGCGGTTGCAATAACGACGCTTCCGTCGCAGATGGTTTCAAGGTGCCCAAAGGCACCAACGCCATCATCGTGACCTACGCTGTCCACCGGGACCCGCGCTACTTCCCCGAGCCCGAGGAGTTCAGGCCCGAGCGCTTCCTGCCGGAGAATTCGACGGGAAGGCCTCCGTACGCCTACATCCCCTTCTCCGCTGGACTCCGCAACTGCATTGGTGAGAAAGCTTGGGGGGGCGTGGCTGAAATGTCAACGCGCGGCTAGGGATGTCCCGATCCGATTCCGGCCGATCCAAGCATGTCTTAAAGATATTTACTTATTTTGTTGTTATACTTGTGTTGAAAAGGGTTTTACTCTTAAGAACAACTAGCCAAGTTAACCACCAAGCTTAACTTTATTGTGGCAAGTATTGCCCTCCGCCTCTTCGTCTTTTAGGGTAAAATAATCCCACACAGCTGACATTTTTATCCATTAACTTTAAATTCTTGGTGGGACATGCGCAGACAAGTGGGATGCTGGACAGGTCGCTAGGTGTGTTGAAAAACGCGGACCGGATTAGGGGCTGAAAAGCTGAAAAAAGTTTTGAAAACAAACTGGATCGGGAGTCCGGATCGGGATTTTCCCGTGCAGGCCGATCCGATCCAAATATCGGATCGGGACGTCCCTACGCGCGGCCAACCGGACCCGCCTCCGTGCAGGCTTCACCCGGAGACTCAACCCGGTCCGTCTGTCTGTCTCTCCCCGCAGGTCAACGGTTTGCACTCATGGAGGAAAAGGTGGTCCTGTCGGCCATCCTGCGGAACTTTAACATCGAAGCGTGTCAGAAGCGGGAGGAGCTGCGGCCGGTGGGGGAGCTCATCCTGCGACCGGAGAACGGCATCTGGATCAAACTGGAAAAGAGGAAAAGCCAAACTTGAATCACACCTGCAGCCGCGCCGCTTTACAAAAGCTTTTTGCTAATTTAATCTTTTAATTGAACCTTTTTGAAATCTATTTAAAAGCCCATCCCTTTTCAAATCCAAGTGGGTGTGAGCAGTGTCACGGCCTCTAATGAGGGAGAACAGTGACCGCGGGGTCACTGGTCAGAATCCAGGGGTCAGAATTGAAAAAGCTGCGACAGAAAAAAAAGTATTGTAGGTATTGTGATTTGACTGTGAGTCACTAATATGCCTCAAAGATTGTGCCCTAAGAAAGTTGAAAAGTAACTGGAAATTATATTTGTCTACAAGCGGCTAATCATGATAAACTAAGCAGAGGACATAGAGTTCGCTTTTAGAAAAATATCTGGTGATTATGAAAATTAACCGATTTTGAATGCATCATTCATCAACGTCATCCATTTACTAGGTTCCATGCCTTTTATGAAAAACAAGGGATATATATATACTGATCCACGACTTGTGGTTTACTGTAAAACAATTTTTTTAATTTAAACAAAAACATGCTTGAAGTTCCTCTTTTCAGTTGTACTTGCTCATGATGAAGGATGAATGTGAGATTATACATATTTTGTGGCAATAAAAGCCTGAAGCTTCACTCTCAGCGATGCAGAGCAGCAACTAAAAACTGAACATTACATTTCAACCCGCGAGCTGCATTTCTTGTGTCGTATTACCTCGTGCGACATCTCACGTTTGCTGTGGATGGGAAGGATGCGTCGTGCAACCGAAATGATGCAAAGTTAAAAGAAACAGCGGTGTGAACCAACTGTAACAACAGAACCCAACTATTTAACATTGTCAAACTGACCTTCAGTGCATTCTGATGACCTTTCATACATAACTCCTCTCATGATACGAGAATCCATTCGGCTTTCATCACTTCTAATACGCCGACCTCTTTAGCCACTGAGTCCCATCGAGGTCAGAGAGATCCATCTGAGCAAAGTGGTAATGATGGCGTGACACACTTCCAAATGAGCCCCATCCGTAATGCCGCCGGACGATTCAGCCGGCGGGGCGGGAAGAGTTGTTGCCCAACACCAGAGCGAGAGATCGACTGATGAGGAATTGAATGCTCTCGGCTGATGCTATTATTAGCAGCATCGAGCACATCTGTAAATCAAACAGAACCTGAGCTCTAACTGGAGGAGGAGGAGGAGGAGGAGAACGTTTCTCTGAGGAATCGTCATGACTGACTTGTCTTTAAGGCACACTATGCAACATTTTTCAGTTAATTAATGTGTCCCGTATCGTTTTGGATGATTAAATGAGTCATTTCAGGTCGAACAAAAGGTTTTCTTGGGCCGCCCTGGGGGTCTGTAGGTGAAGTACTGCGCTTGCAATTGCAGGAGCCTCGGGTCGCCCCCGCAGGCTCAGAAGTCTCGTCATCGCGAGAGTCGGTCGCTTTACGGCGAGAACTGCTACACGCCGCCCCCAGTGAAAGGCAGGCCCGTAGCGCAGTGGCGAGATTTGTGCAGCTATCACGGCGGAACAAGCGACAAAACAGCGAAAGCTCATTTCGGAGCAGGCAAGAAAGAGGAAAAGCTGAGCGTCTTTACGACAGTGCACTTTTGTTTTCGGCCTCTGGGGGGAGCCCCGCTGGAAAATCAACCCCCGGTTGCATAGTGGACCTTTAAGAGAGCTCTTAGCTCAGATTCAGTGTGGTGGGTTTTAGACAAAGCGTCAATTAAATAATGTTTGTAAAAATGACAGCTTGGGTAGAGAATTAATTACCTGGCATATTCTTTGAGTAAACAATTTCTTGTGTTATATCGGAGTTTGGCAAATGTTCTTTGTTCTTTTTCCTCTTACGTTTTATATATTTCCCGTTTCTTCTTCTGCCATACACTGTGTCAAATCATGGGATCAGCCATTCATAACTACGTAGATACATTTATTTCGTTAAAGCCACCGTCGTAGAAGACAAACCCAGCAGTCAATCCGCCTTTAATGTCAGACGCACAGAACCCCCCTCGGGCTTGAATTGAATTGAATGACACCACTTGAAAGCACCAAATGATGACAGAACAGGAGTTATTATGAAATACAGTGACTCCGCAGGGAGAGAATATAAACCACATGCTCCACAGCGAGGACACAGCGCGGTCTCAGAAGCGTGGAAGCGAGTAATAGCAGGGGATTATAAAAGGACCATCATTATTAAACTGTTGGGATTTTTAAACTAGGTGTAGTTCAATTTGATGCCCAGAGAGAGGCAGCGGTGTGTGCTTTCATGAACGTGTGCGAGGAGAGGGTGTGTGTGTGTGTGTGTGTGTGTGTGTGTGTAATGCCTTGCAGCTTTGTGTTGATGTGATTGACAGCTGTATTTAGCACGTGTGCAGCCTGTGAGTCTCAGATTATCAGTGTTCTGACACTTGAATGACACAGGAAAAAGAAAGTGTAATCTCCCTTAAAAAAAAAAGGTGCAGTGTAGATCCATACAGAATGAAATCCTAGGTTTATTTTTCTCACCGTGTGTGTGTGTGTGTGTGTGTGTGTGTGTGTGTGTGTGTGTGTGTGTAGGCGGAGCAGCTCAGCCCAGCAGACGGAGCAGAGCCAATTTACGCTGCAGCAGGCAGAACAAATGGCCTCCAAAAACCTTCGAAATTACTGATGAAAACACCGGTAACGTCAGGGGGGGGGGCAATCAATAGCCGTTTGATAACGTATCCGAATGCAATGCCACCATGGGATAAGGCGAGATGTGAGAGGCTGCAGGCAGGGTGGGTGTCCGAGAAACAACGCGGTGCCGTTTTGCTGACCTTCCCCATCGCACGTGTGGATGTGGAGGACTTATTTTAAGCTTGATTCTTAGTTTTAATTAAGGATATTGCAATCCGGCCAAATAATCCCCAAAATGTTTCCCACTGTTCTTTTAATTACAAGAGATGCACGAGTTCAAACTAGTATTGCAGGCCAATACGCTGTATCCTCCAAATTCCACGTGATTGTTGCCGACTGGTACTTTTGGTGGGCATAATTCAATTCGGCCCTTTAAAGTTCAGTCTTATGTGACAACACAAATAATTACAACATCCTGTTCATGCGAGTCACAAACCAGGACAAATCCCCATCAATAAAACGATTGAGATCAATAACACTGGATTGAAGCAGCAGCCAGAAGACGTTGCTGTATTTCAGGGGTCCCCAACCTTTTTCTTGCGAATGCCACATACCTGTTATACCGGGGTCGGTTTGTGATGACTGGCGGTTGCAGGACGGGCTGACGGGGCGCTGAGCGACCCTCTACATACGGTCACTGTTCGATGGCGCGCCATCGACCGGTGCTACCTTCGAGAACGGCTGGTAGATCGCGATCGACGTATCGCGCAGCCCCGGCCCACATGGTTTCTTTTTCACCAATTTTGGAATCCAGTCGCGGGCCGGATCGAACGGCTCGGCGGGCCGCATCCGGCCCGCGGGCCGCCCGTTGACGATCACTGCTGTATTTGCATGTATGTCTCTCTGTGATGTCTCATAGACCCCGCTGGCCCGCTGAGCAACACCAGCGTTGAGGAGGATACGACGTGACAGTATCCCTGGATCCGACTGAGCACCATGCTGAAGCTTCCTGACACACAGCCATTGGTTGCTTTTAGTCACTCTCCCTCACACACACATACACACATGCACACACACACACACACAGTGAAACCACCCACTCGTTTCCAGCCCGGCTCCCTTCTCCGCCAACCTCAATCCATTCTCGCATCATGCGAATGCCCCTATTAGGGGCCCAACTCGAATCCGGATTGCGTCGTCCCATATGGGACAGGGCAGGGCCGCGAGGACGGAGGAGGTCGAGGGGAAACACAACGGATCAAAATGAGGGAATGACGCGGACTGAGCAGGAGTGTGAGGGAAGGGAAAAAGGAAAACGTTGAGGAGCAAAAAT
The DNA here is from genome assembly GCA_021346845.1 of Apeltes quadracus. Classification (NCBI taxonomy): domain Eukaryota; kingdom Metazoa; phylum Chordata; class Actinopteri; order Perciformes; family Gasterosteidae; genus Apeltes; species Apeltes quadracus. The sequence goes on along the minus strand of CM037925.1, from coordinate 16,299,659 downwards.
GATTACACAAATCTGACAAAATGTTCGTCAGAGTCAATGAAGGATTGCTCGGGGTCTGTCCGCCATCTTTACCGTCACTGTAGAAACGTGCGAAGCGTGCAGCGTGAAAGGCTTCGGAGGCGGACAGGTGCGTACTTTCCTTTGAAGTGCGCGAAAACCTAATCTCACAGCTAAATAGTTTAAAATGTTTCAATTATAAGTAGCCGCAGGTAAACAAAGTTGTTAAATTGGAGTCAAAACTGTTTTTTTTTAAGAAACTGAGAAACTTTTACAGAAGAAAGAATTGTCCAGAATATTATACAACCAGATTATTATTTTTGTTTATTAAAACAAACACGCAGTATGTTGTCACTCTGTACATTTGGTCCATGCACTCGTTTAACAGTTGAGTTATAACATCGATGCATCAACATTTTAAACACCTCTCACGTTTCTTCTGACAGTGTAGCTGGCGAACAGCTGAAGAACTGCATGCTGTGTTTGTTAGCTTAGCAGCTAATGGCACCGACGGTTCAGACGCCGAGTTTGCTGCAAAGACGGCATGAAGTTTATGATACAATCAGGATCCCATGACCCCCCCTCGCAGTCAAAACGCTGGAGCAGGGGTCACTCGGGGACTGGGCTCCATTTCCGGATTACACAGATACGTCATACGAGTCAAAGCCCCCAACAAAAGGTTGAAGCAGGACTGAATCCTGAGCAGCTCCATATATGAAGAACGAGCATCACCAAGTCAATAGTCCCGCCTCTCCGTCCAACGCATTCTTGTTCAAAGAGGGCTATTAAAACCTCGAGCTCCAGGGTCCCTCGAACCGGTGGCTTTGTTATTCTGCCAATCATTTTGTTTTTCTTTAATCACGGAGAATAACTGCTTCTATATGAGACCCCTTCATCCCTCAATCCCGTCTGTTGAGCTGACATAAAGTCTGGATCCAGTTGAGAACAGGGCCCTTTATACATAAACAATTCAATAATAAAATTATACTGCACCCCTTTAGGCCCTTAAATTCTCTTGTCTGTACTGGAGGGGGATCAGCCGGAGATGTAAAACCAGCTTGCAGCAGCGATGGATGACGTGTGACGGCTGGAAAGGGCCTGAGCAAACAGCCAAAACCGCTATTTGTTCTGGCAGCCGCGTTTGCCCAAATATTAACTGTGCATCAGACGTGCCCGGTGCATTTGGATCGAAGCGGACTTGTGTCTGTTGGTGGCGCTCTGCCCTTCCGCCAACCTTACAAATCCACGGTGACCTCGGCAGAGGTCGCCTCGTTTCAAATGGCTTCACATGAAACAATTCAACTGCTCAGTGACTCAGTCGCACTCCCTTTAACGACCACCATGTGGACTACCATATGTTGAGTGAGCTCCTCTCTGCAAATAATGGTTTTAACAACTGAAAACTCTTCTTTTTAATTAGAAATGATCTAAATGGACCCAGAAGGCTTTCCTACCTCAGGGGACAAAGTCTTCAATGCCACTACAAATGACACCGGTCAGAACGGGTGCGTCCCAAGTCTCTTAAGTTGTCATTTCCTTGCTTCTCTGGACCGACAGGTCGGGACGTCCCAGATCTCCCATTTCTGCCCTAGAGGGGAAAAGGGGATTTGGGAGAAATGACGGAGCCCCGAGGAGCCATGAGCGAGCGTTCACGAGCGCCATCTGGCACGTTCGAATTAGCTGGCGGAGAAACAAAAAAAACACAAGTTCAGCTGCCAGTTATTGGATGCCATTTTATCCTTCGGAATAGGACGCGATGTTATGAAGAAACGTCCCTGCATTTATCCCGTCCACGATCTGGTACAATGCACGACACTAAAAGACTCAACACGCTGATTATTTCAACCCACAGTGAAGGTTTCCTCTCACCTGCAGTTCATCCCCTCTCTGGCCCCCTCATTGGTTCCCTTGCTTCCAGTGAGTCTCCATCGTTGTGAATGTTGTGCAGGCGGAGGAGAGGCGGAGGCATGCTACTCGGCCATGTTTTTTTCTCCCTTGAGGCGTGAAGCCATCATCTGGAGACTGGCCTTCTTTGTTGCGCCGTATAACCAATGAACAATGAGCCGTATGATGCCAAAAGAATTCTCTGCAGAGCTGAGAAAAGACAACGGTGGATTTAAAGTACGAAGAACTCATATTAGCCATTGAAAACCAATGTGACCATCACTGTCAACACACACACACACAGGATCAGACTGATTATGTGTCCCAGTTATAAATGTGCTCACAGCGGAAGATTAGGGGAGAAAACGGGCTTTCACACATCACCGCTGAGATTATCCCGCTGACGTCTCTGACGTCAGGAGAAACTTCCGATTTCAGGGGGAAAAACTTTTTTCCGACACCGATCAAAACATCAGGGGAGACCGACACTCGCACTCCGGATTACTTTCCGAAAAACTGATTTGACAGTTCCTCTGCACCGAATGATGTTAATCAAACTCGCCAGGATTAATGAGTCACTGGAGGACGTGCTGTATGCTCTCACCAAATGTCTGAATTACTGTTCTTAGTGAGTGTTTAAAAAATGGGTTTTGCAGCCCTTGCCGTGTTTTCCCGGCCAAAGACATCCTTTATTATGATGAACAAAGGCGCTGATATTCCATTTTGAATTAATCCACGGCTAAAAATATTATTAGTTATTTGCCCTTGTGTAGTATATTTGCTGAGCAGTCTCAAATGGCATGGCCTTTTGTAAGAAGACAATTATATTTTGGAGTTCTTCCTTTAGAGGAAATAATGTCGTGTGAGCTGATCGCAGCAAACAGGTCAGGTTGTTTTGAGGGACCTTCCGTCGCACCTTATTATGGTCCTTTGTGTCTTAATCCTCATCCTATATGTCAACACACTAGGATTTCTGACAAAATATGTCCACCATCATAATAGCAACATAAGAGAAGGACGTTTGCTTTGATGAAGTGATGCGAGCCAAAAGGATTTTTAACACATTGCATGAAAGCTTGAACGTCTTTGAAATTATGAGTGGATTTGTCGTGTCTAAATCATACTTTCAAAGACCTATTTTTTTCCTGATGGTGTCATTAGTAGGTGACGGGACACGACACAGAACGTGAAAGTGCACATAGGAGGCCTTTCTGTGCGATCTATTGGGAACTTTATCAACCACGTGTTTGGTATCATTTCCTGTTGATGCTTTTGCAATTTGTTCAAATATGAAATGAGTAAAAATGTATTTTTTTTTTTTCCTAATTTCAAGGTTTGAGGGACTTACGATGACTTTGTACCATCTAGAACTATGGACATAAAATAACCTTGGGCCCAGGTGGTTTAGCGATGACAAATTTCTTCATTTGAGTAGGCAGCAGTTTTCATCTTAAAAGCGCTGATAAAAACCTTTGCACCCTCCGTGAGCAACAATGCAGACGTCACCTCGCTGGCCAACACGATGGAGCATTTAGCAGCTAATGAGCCGACAGTTATTAGAGACCCATTAAAAAAAAAAAAAGGAATGATTGGACCTAAATTTGTATCATCGTCTGCAAGATGAGTGAACGGGTAACCGGCTTTCACACTCTTTTCTGCACCCACATCCAAAAGCATCGACATCTCATCCCTCTGCATCCGCTCATGCTTAAGACGCTTTTGGGGAAAAAAATAAAAAAGAGATCATGTCATCTTCTCCATTTCCCCCTGTAGTGGAGTGACTCAATACCTGCAGTCACCATACAAAATGTTGCGTGTAATGAATCTATTGTTCCCAAATGTAGACATTCCACATATCCTGTGGTTTACGGAAAATTTACAATAGCAATATTTTTTCTGGCAACCGGGTTGTTTTCCTTTGGACTGGTTGTTTATTTGTTTTTTGATTTAAATCAGGGGAGAAGTTGGCCATCAGTATTTGGCATCAGCTGGGCATTAAAAAAAACATTGCTCAGAAAACAGCCATTGTTTAGACTCATGAGTCTGTTCTTTCAATGTGACATGAAGGCCGAAACAAGAGCTCAAAATCCTCTTTGAATATAGTCGGCCTATTTTAGTTTACATAACAGGCAGTTCTGTGTGCACACAATAAAAGATTCAATAAACCTCCCAAAAGAAAATGAATCCTTTCAGAGATGAGCTGCGTTCTCCTTCAAACTCCATCTCAGTTAATTCACTCGCTCCTTGTTCTCCATTTCAGGACGAGCCCCCAATAATACAACGCTTATCCTTCTGAATTCATTTCAGACTGCACTGCTATTGATGAAGGAATGAAGATCATTCCTCAGTGCCGTAGATGCAGACTCATGCGGATAAAAAAAAAAAGAAAAAAAAGACACAACCCTGATAGCAGAGCCATTAAATTCCGTACGAAGCGTCTTCACCATCACGTAACCAGAAGAGACATGACATGCAGCAGCCTAGCGCTGAGTTAGCGGACCAAAAACATGAAAGGGTTAATTAATGTTCTAATACGAAAAATACGAACAAAACCCAATCAGCAAAATGAATGTCTGGCAGCCAGCCTGTCAATCACAAGGCGAACTCATCGTGTAAATGGGACGGTGCTGCTTTTTTTTTGGAGGAGGACTTGAAACTAGCGATGCAGACATTATAATAAAAGGTAACGCGTGCATTCGGAGCACATCCCGTAGCTGCACGTTACCACGCCGACGACGTCCCCATCTGTCCGGGGGGAAAAAAGCTGGTTTTGCAGCTCAGCTGTCGGCCGGTGGACCTTCGTTCCCCCCTTGACGTGGTCACATGGGTGATCACGAGTCACTCAGGCTTCTCCCCCGTTCCTTCCCCGTCCACGCAAAGCCGATGTCTCCGTGTCCTCCGCCTCTTGTGTCCCAGTTCCACTTTCCACTCTCTCCTCAGAGATTGAGCGAAGCTCACAAGCTCCATCCTGAAGCTGTTCTGCGTCATTACCTTTTTTTTTTTTTTAAAAGGTAAACAATAGATAGTGTGAGTAATTGAAAAGGTGCAAAGAAAAATAAAAAAATCAATGTCAAAGTCCACAGAAAGGAAGCGACTGCTGCCAAAGTGTAGTGGTTATTGATCGAGGGCATTACTTCTCGGCCCAGTAGTTTTTTTTTTGTGGTACATCGAGCTGGTTCTTACCTTTTAAAAGTTACCGTCCACCGCTCCTGCTGAGACCTGTAATGAGGCCGGCGTTGTGGCACGTTTGTTTTCATTTACAATAAAAGAGGGGAAAAGTGATCGGAGCTAAAGTCACCTGGAAACAGGGCAGTTTGTCACATACGCGAGACAAGAAGATTTGTCAAATTAACGGGCGCTGTGCTTCTATGAAGGGACCCCCGTGACCGGCTCGCGGCCTGGCTCCTGCTCGCCACGTTGCAGCAAGCGAGGGAACATTGGGAGCATCACTGGAAAACTATACAAGAGAGCCGAGGGGAAAAGACGGAATGCAAAACAGGCGGTTGTACAAAAAGGAAGAAGATTGAAACAGCCTTGACGCCTGCTCCTTAAGTCACAATAACAACAGAATATAAGTGAGGTGTAAACATTTGATTTAAAAAAGGGATGGCAAGTTGATTCTGGGACTGATGGATGAGGCGGTGAAGGGGGCAATTTCCTCTCCCTGCTTTCTCTTTGAGCGCTGGTTAAGAGGGAAATTCGGACAGTCGGGGGAACATACTTGTTTCCTGACAAGTCCTCACAGAGTCAAAAAGGGTCGCTATTGATTTCTTCTCCGTGCACCGGGTGGGGATGGATGGATCCAGGACAAAAAGTCCAGCTAGCGGTTTTATTTAAGCGCTGATAAGAATAAAATACCCAGCAAACCGCAGTGGGACAACACGATCCCACTGTGGAAGGACAGTCGGCGCAGCAGAAATAACCTGCACCCGGAAACAAAAGAAGTAGGTAGCCCTGTTTTCTCTTTATTTCTGCAAGCTTGACTTATTGTTGATGGACAAAAGTGGTTCAAGAGAGAAGTTCCTTCTTAATGTGGGTCTGGCTTCATCGAGCAGCGGCCTGAATGGCCTGGTTACAATTGGTTGCAAAAAAATGTTGCCCCAATTTCTTGCTCTTATGCTCTAGGTCAGTGATTCTCAAAGTGTGGTATGCATGTGGTACCAGTAGTGGTACGCGGGGCTCCCTCTAGTGGTACGTTTTTTTTTTTCTTCCTATATTTAAGCGCAGTCTTACTGTTGAAACTGTGTAAAATGGCCTCGGCCTTTCGACGGTTAATCCCAGTCAGACGGCTCTATCCAGTGGGGGTGCAGTGCGTCTATTGTGAATGCGTGTAGGAGGAGGATGCTCCACCTAATGCTAACCAAAGATAATATTCGACTTAATCAAGTGACGTGAGGGCTTAACCGTTGATGGCTAATTTAGATCTCAAATGTCAAGCTTCTGTTAATCCCTTAAGTGTGTGAATCATTAAAAGCCACTTGTGTAGGAGCCTTTTGCAAATTCTAAAAAGAAAGTCGCGCTGCACGTGCCGAACGTGACGCGCGTTACTCGGAACCATCTTTTTAAAAGCCGCCGTTGAAAACCGGTTTCAAAAGGGCAAAAATCTCTTTCAACAGCCGTGACTCACACGAGATGCAACACAAAGAGGGGGGGGGGTTAAACAACGCAATCAGTGGTCGTAAGCGAACACTTTTCCCTCGAAGTCGTCTATTAATTTGGAGGCGTTCGAGAGGAGGACGCCGGGGAAAAAGAAAAGTACCGGTTGTCCAAAAGAAAAAAAAACCTGCCGGCGGGCCGAATGACGAGTGGAAGTACACAAGCGCATCATCCAGAATATCCGGAAGGCACCGACGGGGAAGAACGATTCCGAGCCCGTCAGCGCGATGAAGGGTTGATTCATAATGCCGTGGATGACCTTAAACAGATGGAGTAAATCTGCACCAGTGCTCAAACATAGAGTCACCCCATTTATATCTATAACGGCTTGTCTGCTCTAACAACCGGACGGGTGACCTCCAGCAAATCACGAGATCAGGCAACCGGAGGTCACACCAACCACGGCAATGCCAATCACAACCGATTGCGATCGGAGAAGGGCAAAGGGCGCAGATTGACGAATTGACCCCTGCGAGCTCAACGGCCTCAGTGGATCCCAGGTCAAATTAGAAAACAGTTGAGAACTAAATGGCATTCCTGCCACCTGTTTTCTAACGACTGTAAGTTCCAGTCTCAGTCCTTGAAGGCTACATAGTTACATGAATATCACGTTTTTTTTGTTGGTTTGTTTTATACGATCGCTGTTTCTGCTGCTAAAAATAACATTTCCTGTACCGGTTTCTGTGAACGTGACAACTTCGGTGCCTAACAACTTATTCACATTGTCATAATTAAGGCTGCCCGAACCAGTTAGCATGGAAACGAGGCGGATTGAAGCTAAAAACGTTTTTGCTAATTTGTGATGAAACCAATAAGAAATACTCTTCCACAGGAGCTGCGATATGAATAAAAACCTCCACCATCAAGCCTCCGCAAATACCAACCAATTACCTGATATGAATACATCCGCAGAAGGGCGATCATTTGTTAACGATTTACATATTAAAACAGGAATTAAATGGGATTCAAAACAGACAGAGCAGAAAAGCTAGAAATGATTATTTGATAACCGGCGAAAAAGAAGTTTGAACATCAATGTAGAACTAATTTGTTTTAAAATGTTGATTTGTTCAGTTCTGTGGGCACAGAGAGGATATTGGTAAGTGAAGCATGAACCAACAGGAGACATAAACATTTTATTTAATGTCATAAATACATTATAGCAAGCGAGTGGGGCTGTACAGACTAAAACAAAGTGATGTTTTTACAGTTGTTGTTTCCGAGATAAAGCAGGCACTGCAATCCACCGTTTTAAAAAGAGTGCATTGTTGTATCACACACACACACCACTGTTTTTAGATAAATTGCTTCCGTTGTCCACCTGTATCGGTCGTGACCAATTCATCCAACAGTTTACCCGCCTTTTACCCCCTCGGGGCCGACTTCCTTGTGAGTGACACTCCCCGGCAGCGGAGCGGCGCTTCGTGACTTCACGTTTAGACAGCTGCAATTCAACCAGCGGCGTTAATATTTAGGCCCCGAGGCTCGCGGGCAGGAGATGAACCAATGACCTCATGCTCATTGGCGTCTGCACACGGGGGGGCAAAAAGGGGTATCATTTATACAGCGACCACCTGTCAGCACACATGGGCCGTGCAGATCCAAAAGCTGCGGTTTATTTGATGTATTAATTATTGTTGACGTATGTATTATTCAGTCTGATGAATACCATGAGGGATGAGGAGGGAGAGGGGGGGGGATCTGGCCCAGACACCCACTCCACTCCTGGCTGCATAAGCGCAGTAATCCTTTTTTTTTTAATAATCTCCTGTTTGCGTTCCTGTTTGACACATTTGGGGTGAAATCCCCGTGTTAAATAAGACTTCCAAGTGTGTTGATTTTAAAATGAGCAGATTTTGGACGTTATCGCCATTCTAGGGACACAGAGTGAAAAAACACCTGCATTATTTAGGCTGAGGGGGGATTGAGAGCCGCCGCCGAGCTGCTGCTCAGCGGGCGTCCGTATCGTTAATTGTTGCGACGGCGGAGAGACGGACTTTACTGTAAAATGGGAGAAACTCGGATTCCGAATTTTGGGTGGGGCTGTCGGGCCGAGCGCCATCAGCTTAGCGGTGGAAAAGGAGACCATGCGGGCGTGTGGCGTTCATGCAGACAGCAGAGAGACGGGGGCCGGTTCCCAGCTGAACGTACCCACACTAACGGGCGGCGTCGTGTGGACCAGGTGACGCCTGTCATTTGTAATTTGAAGGGAGAAACGGTCTTTCGGGAGGGGAAGATTAGAGAGAATAAGTAAGTGAAACCCTAATTGGACAAGTCATTGAATTGTCTTTGAAAATTTGGTAACCCATTTTCGCAGATTTCCCTCTTTTACTGATGTCGTGAGTCATTTACTGCACTCGGCAAAGTGCAGTAAATGACTAAAGTGCAGTACTGCGCTGTTGAACATGATGCACAGTAATGATTCGTGGGATTGTATTTTGAAGATAATTTACATCCTTGTTATCAGGCACATCATGACAACACACAATAGATCAAGAACAGACATTATCATGGCGTGCTTTGTGCGATGCCTTGTGCCGGTAATCGACCTTGGACGTGGACCATCATGCTCTCCGCCTGCGGACGCACGTTTTGCCCCATCAGTCGCCACGGGATCATCGGGACGCCGGCGTCGGAAACATCCCGGCTGCCGAGGACCTGCTTTTCCAGACGTTACCGTGTTTGTAGTGATGTAGCGAGACACTTTGGCGTCATCTCTAAATTGTGCTTTAAATTTCACTGCACCGGAGCTACAATCTCTTCGCCAAAAGGACGTAAAAGCAGACCTGAGTTGGTCCCTTCTGAAGTGCTGGCAAAATGAGCAAAACAGCAGAACTGGTGGACGAACGCAATCCACTCGAAAGGATCTGTGGGAAAAGATTATTACGTTCCGGCATAAAAACGTGTTTTTTTTAAACAGGATTACTTTTTCAGATTGAAAAGAAAAATCCACTATGCATGGAAATTACATTGAGCGTATATATGCATCGAAAGGTAGATTAGTTAATGTTTGAGAGGTTTCTTTTGCATGTTTGAAACCTGTTTTGTCGTAACGAGTTGTCACCATTCAAACCCACGTGAACTCAGTCTGACCCTCGCAGCTTTTGTCAACCACGACAATAATAAAATCAATAACAATCATTTGTCGATATCGAAGCTCCTCTCGGCTTAAGCGCACCCAAAGGCACCACACTCAAGCCGGGTTTCTCGCCGTCGCGCGTCTCTTATTTGATCCACCGTGGGCACACTCGTGCCTTTTTGCAGGCACTCGAAGTACACACACACAGACCCTCCAACACGAGTGCATCCTGTCGCCAGCAGGCCGTCGCGTGCCAGAGAGCCCTGCAGAGCGGGAGACGCATCTCGTGCCTGGAAACGGTTGGGATATATTAGCCGAGTTGGCTCGACAGACACAAAATGTTCATTTGTTAGAAATTGCGCCGCTTCAGCTCGAAAGCGGCGTCAAACATTTTCAGTATCCCGTACTGCCATCTGCTTCTTAACACGCCATCTTATAACGAAAAGGTGAGGCGTGGTTGAGTGTGTGTGTGTGTGTGTGTGTGTGTGTGGGAAACATTTCTTCCCGAGGAGCGCCACACGGACGCCACCTAATTAATTAACCTGTCACACGTGAAATGCAAAGCCCGTGGGAGGCGAGGAAGGGGGCCGATGTTCCTAATTTGAATATTGACTAATGTGATTCATGTGGATTCAGAGCACGGCTGATTAATTTCAAAAGCACAGCAGGGGAGTTGCGGGGGGGCTTTTCTGCCGTGAGTTGTGAGTGTGGGCAAAGTCCCGGTGGCAGTTGTGCGCGGCTTCTGAGGAACCAGCCAGGGAGCTCGATCAAATGATTTGCAAAGTTTCCGTTTGGACTTTTCTCTTCTTAAGAGCGACGAGACATTGTGCTCTCCGGTCTCTCGCTCGTCTTCGTTTGTCTTTTAAGTTTTCTTTTAGGCTATAATGCATTCAGTGAGCAGACTGCCGAGGGCTTCAAACAAAGCTTTTCTCTGGAAGGCTGCCCAAGAATATTTCACACACGTGGTTTGTGCGGCGCTCATTAAAATGCTTTGCATATATTAAGGCTTCGCACCGACAACAACCTTTTCAATGACTGCACAGTGTGCGTTCAGTTTCCACCGAACTCTAAACACCTTTCGGAGACCCGAGAGCCAATTATTTAGCAATTTCACTCACCTGCAGACGCCCACGACTTCTTTCAAACGTAGCAGAGGTTGGATTTTAGCAGCTGGTATCACAGGATCGTTATCCGCACATGGGACCTTCGTTAGCGGATCAGCTCGGCTTCGGCTTCGGTCCGTCCTGAAGAAGAAACGTAGATGTGTTTGTTACGTTTAGGGTGCTGTTCGAAACCAGTAGAAAACCTACCAAATTGTATTCTGGCCAAGTTGGGACACGTTACACTTCTTTGGTAGAATAAGTGTTTTTCTAACCTACATTTTGATTATTGTTTTATGTAGTGAAATGGTACTTCGAATAATCCTTCTGCTGTTGTCTCTTTTCCACATGTTACATGACTATTAGTACTTTTAAGATACACTTCCAGCATTGGGTCAGTTCATTTTACGGTTGACTTATGCTAGGACATATTGGATGATATAATAACGACGACATGGTGGAGAGCCCGCTGGCATGATTCACTCAGTAATCTGCATTGTGGCATTTCCGGTATTAATGCAATAACTAGTTGGGTTTGCCGGATTCCGTGTCGGCCGGCCGAAATAAACAGAATCGATGTGTAAAAACGATTGAGCTTCCAACCCTCTTCCCTCTCGCGGCCCCGGAAAGCAAGGTGGACGGGCGGACGGGTGTGAAATGCAGAGAAAGTCGAGGAAAGGTTGTAGAAACTCTTGCAAGCGATTCAATCAAAAAGTTTTAGGAGGTTCATTCCAAAACGAAACGGCAGGCAGATTGGACCTGAAGCCCGGACAGAAAAAAGGACGAAGGATCGGGGCTGGTTTGTGCTGCAGCCGCCCGACGGGGACGCAGGACGAGACGGGTGGAACCAACAGAAGCAGGAAACTGTTGCTTTCGATTGAAAGGTGGATGCTTGGAAGTGGAGCAGTTGTTTTTAATCGCTTTTGTGTGAAGCGATCCCAGCAAGACTATAATCGCCGTGAGCGCATTGATTCCTCACTTTTTACAGAGTACCTTTTTCGGGGTTTTTGAGCTTCAACAGAGCAACGTCTACAGTTAAACTCTTCATTACCAAAATAATCATCACGTAACTTCAGCCGCAAGTGACTGACGGCAATTACAAAGAGACCCCCGACTCACAATGATCCCTCCAAGGCAAGAGAACCAACGTGGTTCAAAGACGTTCCTGATGAATCGTCCCGTCACACCAACACTCAAGCATCGTGCAGCTGAATGTTCCACCAGCCGGCGGCGACGGGTCTCTGTGAGCACGCAAATCGGGTTATTATTGATTTTTGAGGATCATCTAAATCATAGGGGTCCCTTTTTTGTTTTTCTGTGTCTGCTTTTTGCCGGAGATGTTACGCTTTTTTTGGCGTGCGGTTTTAGTAGCGACAACTTAAACGTTAACGTTTAATCGTCCAATCTGCCGACCAGCCAGCGGGAACGCAGACAAACCAGGACGGTTCGAATGGTGGCTCGTTTAAAACGACACACTGGTGGACAGCATCAGGTCGGAGGCCTACTTGCTGCAGGTCCCCCCGTCTATGAGCCGGAGAGGGGGGGTGATAATACATCATTACCCAGTGGAAGCACGGACCAAGACATGTCGGGGTAGGCATACAAATCTGCTGGTTTTGAAGCGGGAGTAGCAATTTTCCGTGAATTGGCTAAATTGGAAAGTAATAAATAGCAGAGGGGCCGGTAGCTGTCACAGGTCAGGCTTCCAGCAATGCTGCCGAGATTGTTATGAATTAAAATAATGATGTAATAAATGATTTCACGTGGATTCCTGAGGAAAAGCTGTTTGGACGCACTCGGATGCTCAAGTGGAAAACGAATAACTTGTCCTGTGTTTTAACCTGCCGAAGTAAGATGGCAGCCAGCGATCCGGCCGGACCGCCGTTGTTAAGTAGCTCCGCCTCCCTCCTTCCCCTCTCCTCCGTTTATTGTTCTTCGTACAGTATGTTTAATGGAGCTTTCCTAAGTGGTGTGTTTCCTAATGCCATAAGCCCGTCATTTATTCATAAGAGGTTTTCTCATTAGGTCTTTAACTCACTCAATCCATTTATGTAATTGGGCGCTTCAATGAGCATGAAATGAGTCTGGCTGTCTGGATGCTTTTCTCACACAATCACTAATGACAGAACAGATTTATTTGATCTCAACACGTAACAAAGGTGGTTTCCACGCCGGCGTGTCACTGTAACTTGTTTACCGGATTTATCTCCATGATGGGACGCGGCCTAATTTGTCGACATCAGTACCAGCGAATTGATGCACAATTCCTCTTGTTTGTAATAATAAAACTTTGTACATCAGTGGGGGAAGGTGATATTGGATATATTGAAGATATCATGAATGTTCTCTGGCTATAATTTCCTTGCTAATCACGTCTAATCACTTTCCTGCAGCTGCACTCTACTCACCAAGGAGTAGATGGAGTTCTATCATTAAATGTTAAATTAAAGTGCAATTTTAAGTGCGTTTGAATATTAACTATTTGGGTTGGATTATAGTTTGGCTTAATTTCACACACACGCGCAAAAGGAGGTTTTAACGGAGCGTGTGCACGGTCGGTGTTTGGTCATTTGCCCTCTTAAAGGAGCCGCCTAATAACAGAAAAAGACACAATTGAATAACACACAGACGCAACCTCATAAATTCCATTTGGCGATTTGGTTGCCATGTTTGACCCCCAAAAGCGGACCGTGAAGGCTGGTGGCTGCGGCGGCTGCATTCCCGTTAGAACAGGACTTCTCATTAGTTAGCACAATGCTTTTACATCATTTTTAAATCATTGTTCACTTACGTCTGACTGCAATAACACCAACTCAATCTTAACAAAGGCAAGGTAGGCCAGAAGTCTATTCGCTTCCTCGTTGAGGAGCTCTCCTGATCTGTCACAAAGCACTTGTGTCTACCTTCCTGCTGGATACGGCAGCAGAGTATCACAGGCTGCATGTGTCTTCATCTGATTGGTTGTCTGGGCCAAATGTGAAAATTGAAGACGGCGTTTTACCAGGTGCTGAAAAGTGTCATTTTGGTTTTAATATTTTTATGTACGTTTTAAAAAAGGCAAAAAAGGGATCATCTTTTCCTCCCACGGCTGCAATTACACCTTTTTTTTCTCAAGGATTAAGGAACCAAGAAAGAAAAAAGTAACCTATAGGATTTTATGGGGTAATATAAATTCCTTAAAAAAAAGGATTTGTAACAAAGTACTAAAGTCAACTCATTACACGGTCTACGGTTTGTGGAGAAAATCCCGCGGTTTACAAAATAAAAGCGTCCTCGGCCATGGCCCGAAGGTGTCCAGCAGCCATTCATGTAAAAGTCTCGGCTTGTGAATAACATCAGCACTCGTGCCTGGCCGTGTCGTTTTTTTCGCTGACACAGGTCCTCATTAGAAGCAGCCGCTCATCGCGTCATCCTCTCGTTCTCCTCGTCTTCCTCACTCCGTCCTCCCCCGGTGCCGTCGGAGTCGACATCAAAGGGGCCGGGGAGGGAGTCTGAGTGCCTCGACGAGAACGAGATGAAAGGGAACCCGTTAAGTACAGCCTCTTGCTTTGCAGCCGGCGTGATGCGAGATGATTATCGCCGTACGAGTCAAGACTGATAAAAAAAAAGACTTTGCATGTTTGCGGCATTACGAGTTTACGGGTTGGGTGAGAACAAAAGCCCACTTTGGTCACCATTGATGACCTGCAATGACCTATTATGTGCAAATTAGCACTTGGGTAAAGGGGTTGACGACCGAACAGAGTTTGTTATATAAATAATAATAATAATAAGGGCTAATATTAATAATACTGACTGGGCTTCATCGGAATGTGCGTGTGTGTGTGTGTGTATGTGTGTGTTAACAGGGTTGTATGCATGCTTGCCAGGCATCACTGCTTTCACCTGTAATCAGATTATGGGCTCTATTTTCATGGCACGAAAAGACTGGCACAAGGAGGGCTGCATAAATTGCCATTTTCTTTTTTCCTTGTACGGTCTTTTTGTTCCTCTCTCAGCAGGATCGAAGGAGATCACGCAAACGGGAGGCGTCGCCTCGCAATGAGCAAAGCCCTTCGTCTTCACAATAAGTCCCCGTGCGTTGGTTTCCACCAATATGTCACAACTAGTGATGCAATCGGCCCTGAAAGTAAAACACAATACACGCGAATATTATGACGTTGATGCCGAATGAAAAAGCACAAGATGACTACGAAACACACACACACACACACACACACACACACAAGCAATCGCACGAGTCTACCTGCAGAGGTAATGAATGCAGCAGGGATGTCTCACAGGTACACAATCACTGCTTTCAGCGCTCAGTGGTGATGGGATTACAGTTTTAAACTGAGTTGGCTGCACATCACTAATCCCAACGCCAGACAGTAAATGGTAAAAACAACTCTGTCAGATGAACGTCGTCCGTTTTAAGCGACCCGAGCTGCGAACGACATGCGTGGGAGCCTTGAGTTGTTTAAAGCGTCCGACACCGACGCACCTCAAGTATTTATTTAGCTATTTCTTGCAAAACTGGAAACCAGAACAATTTCAGTATAATTTAAGATGATATAAACTTAGTATTAAGTTTGATTCAAACCCAGATTTGAGTGCTTTGTTGTGCGACAGAAGAGCGAGGCTCGTTGCACCCCTTCAGTCCGGCGACGTTGTGGTCGACCCTCAGGCCTCGAGTCTCAAAAATGGTCCCATTGGATGAAAATCCTCTCTGTCCAAACACAAACAGTTATAAAATGGAGGCTCCAAAGTTGGACGTCCTTCCCCACACAATCAACAGCCAGAACACGACATTGACATCACCTCGGTCCAATTATAGCACCGTTAAAATGAAGATCTCGACAACCATGCTGTGGTAGAGAAATCCAGTCATGCATTTGATTACGAGCACATGACATAAAACTCGTAAAAAAAAAAAAAGAATATTCAGCTAATGGGTCTTTCCTCTTAATCCTTTGTGAGAAACTAGTTCGCTTTGATTCCAGTTTGCTCTGTTGGTTTTGGTTTTCTTTGTTTGCAGGTCTCTGCTCTCCAGAGCGTGACTATGAGCCGTGGTCTTGTGATATTTGTTTGGAATGTATCTGCTTTTATCGTTAGGTCATATGAAATTGGCTTAACGTGACACGGGGGGGCGGGCGGTTCACCTGTCCAGGCTGGTTTCGTGATTTAACAGCCACTCTGGCAAATTGGGATCATGACTTTTTTTACTGGCTTTTTCTTTTGAATTAGCTAAAAAACATTTAACCTCTCCCTACATGTTGGTTTCAATGACATCTGGAATCACAAGAGCGGTGCAGCAGAATTGACGGCGTGTCATTAACCCGTTGAACTTGTAATATTGGCGTCGCCCCAATCAATGAGTCATAATCACCAGACAGCTGTGTACAGGCTGAATGCTGAAGTAGTGCTGACAATTGTCATGTCGTGGGTCTTAACTAACTGTGTGTTCAATAATGTGAAATATGTCCAGTGGCTTCAAATATCATGGTGTTTTCTTGGATTGCCTGTGGAAATTGCATCCACATGTTAGAAGAGTGTGTCGGGAAATCAAAGCTAACCTTGATCATTTGACTAACGAGACCTTGTTTTCTCGTAAAGGTTGAGCGAGTGCAAGGAGTTTGTTTAATCTGCCGGGGACCCGTCTGGGGACGAGCGGCATTAAACAGCAATGACATCTACAAGGTCGTTCAAGCCTGGAGAATGTAGTACATTTCTCATTAGTAACGTTGATTCAGTTGTGTTAATGGCTTTAAAAAAAAACATTGGCCAGTCAAATTACAGTAAAAAAAAGATCAAGCCTACCAAAAAATTGATTCTGTCATCCTCTTTTCCAGTTAAAGGCGCCACATATTTGGTATATTAGAACAACCTAAACAACGGCTTCAACAAAGGCAGCAGTTTGCACACATCCATACAAAAGTATACGTGTTCTCATTCACTCGATGGGATGTTCATAACGAACAGATAAAACACACGTTGACCAAACAATTCTACGGGTTAGACGGTGAGAGGAGGAAGTATTTTAAACCAAAAGGCTGTTACTCCACACACCCTGTCAAATCCACTGTTAGACTCCCCTGCTCAGCTGCGTCTGCAGTTCCAACGTTACCGCTGACTGGACTCATCACCACACGAGCACTCGCACCCAAACCGGGTACGAGCCAACGATGCGCTGGGCTTGCAAACCCTGGCGGAGAAAATGCCGGTCAGGGACGCAGAGAAGCTCGCAGCTAATCGATGTGGTGGTCACTGACTTTGAAAGCAGCAGCGTCCCCCGTATGGGTTACCTGCATTAATCACCTGCACGTGATGGATTGTTGCAGCAGGACTGCAGCTCAGGGACTTTAACCACAGTCCGGCGTTTAAATAAATAAATAAATCTGATTGTTATGTCAAATTGGCTTGACTCAAAAAAAGGTACCCAGTGAGAAAGATTTTATGCAAAACTATGCCATCTTACTTGGTAATTAATGACATCCAGAGATGTCTGGGACGTTGCTGGGGATCATCTTGATTATAACGCACACAAATTAATACACTAATTATAACTGATGGGATTTCGAGGATTCGGCGAATGCTTGACCTCTTTCATCCGAGGGCCAATCGTCCGCAGAAGTACATTAAACACTGTGGGTTTTTTTTATCATTTATTTTACCATTTTATTTAGCAAACGGAGTGTTTGGCAGCACTCGATGTTTTCCTCGGAGAGGTGCACCTACGCATGTAACAGGCTCTGCAGCCTCAACCCTGCAGTCATTACGACAGAACCGCTTCCAAGGCTTTTTCTTCCCAGGGAGGCGGAAGCACGAGGGGATGAGTGTCAAATCACAGCTTTAATGGAAAATTCCTACACGTTGGATCCAATAATACCAAATGTATGTCTCTGCATCAAGTACGGAGCCAAGAGGGGATATCCATTTAGCAGAGTCAGTTTAAAAAACATCTGTACGTAGATTTGAAACTTTCAGGGGTTGTGGTGACATTTTGCATAACATATATTTCTGTGTTAAGATAAAAAAGAAACTGCTGTATCCCCTCTTTAAAGAGCTAAAATGGTTTCCTCTCAACCTTCACCTTCTTCTTGTAAAAAAGATGACCACTGGATTACTCTGAAAATGCCAAAACGACGACGGCAGTTCAACTCAAAAACATTCATTTAACATAACATTTATGACCTAAACACCAAACCTTGTTTTTTATAAAGAAAAAAAAATGTATGAGACAAATTGCTAAGAATTGAACACACTTCAGAGCGGCCGGAGTCGTGTTATCCAAGTGAAAACCCCGCAGTGAGCAGCATCAGGAGTTTACGACGCCTTTAATTGCGGCTCTCTCGACTCCGGGGGGATGAACTCATCAAACATGGCAGCTCACACATATTCAGGTTGACGGACCATGTTTCCCTGAAGGTGAATTTTTTATGTTAAAATGTCGGCCATATTATTCAGAAATTGTTTTGATGCTTTTTTTTTTTTTAATGTTTGAATCTGTCTTGATACAAAATGCACTCCAGTCACTGTTTTGTTCGTCGTGTTTTTTTTTGGGCTACAACCACAGTTCATTCTTTAACCGTAACAACAATAAATTCTCGGTATAAAAAATTGAATTTCCCGGTGACAAGTGGGATTTGTTCACCTCGCTCTGAGGACGGTTGTTCGGTGCCACATTTGTGCGCCGACCGCGAGTCTAAATGTGCGGCAACAGATGCTTTCTGATCCTCGGCGGGTGCGATGGGACGCCGTCTCCTTTTCGGTAACGTCGGCGGAGACATCTGTCGCCGCACTGAGCCCCGGATTCACTCGATTGTTTGCGCGGCTTAACGCTCGGTTCACCAGCTGAGCGGCGCTTCGTGGCCTTCAGAGCGGCGCACGTGCTCTCGCAGCGTGTGCACGTGCTTCGACGGGTGACGCTTTGTATTTCCTGGATGAGGATATTGTTAATAATAGAAAAATGTATGTATGCATTTGGAGTCTGTGTTTATTATACGTGGTCGATAAATAGAAAGGTTTTGTAGCGCACAACAGCATGACGAACATTTTTTGTTTTTTTGTTGGAAACAACATTGTGCGTTTGTTCGTCTGGGTGTCCGAGGGATTGTGAAGAAGCCAGCTGGGATTTCATTACTAAATGTTGACTCATTAGTGCATCTTTAATCACAGTAAGGAATTTCCCACGCGGCGTAAAAACAACCCGTACTTTCACCCTGTGTGTAAAATGATTGTTTTCACTTCCTGATCTTTTGGTGAACTCGTAGCGCTTCTCAAGAGGCTTAATGGACACACAGCATCAAACAACCGGGGCGCTTTATATATTTGTAATCCAATATAAGGAGATCAGCTGGTATATTCCCAGCGTCGTCTCGTTGTCTGACACTAATGAAGTGAGGACAGTGAACAATGGATTATGTGGGGCAACGAAAAGGGTCACAACCCTTGTCGTGTCTATTGTTACTGTCGTTTTTGTCAGAGAGCGGGTCGACCTGGCGCTTGTGCGGGTCTGAATTAATGGCACGCTAACGAGGACACCGACAGACGTAAGGGGAAGACAAGAAGTCTAAATTCTGAAAAAGACCCCATCAAAATACTTCCTGATGTGTGTGTGTGTGCGTGTTTCCACCATTGATAAATTGATAAATATCACTAAATGGGGCTTTATAATGCTCGTTTGATTTGACGTTCATTTTTAAATGGGTGACACTTTGACATGAAAGTACTGGAGAAAAGAAAAGAAAGGAAAATGAGTTAGTTAATGGCTAAATGTCATTGTTCCCACGCAAAATGCTGTTAATGGGCTGCGATTGCTTAACGGCTCAAAAGCTCTGTGAAATATCCAACCTGCGAACAACTGAGAGCCTCCTTTTCCTCAACTTATTTATTGGCAGCATCTCGGAGCTTCTCAGATGACAGACAACCTCAATTTTTTTTTTTTGGTGAGATTGTGTTCCCGCTGAGCGCTTCCATCTGCTGGTCTTTGGGAGAGACATAATTCCCTCGCTACGCCCATTTGTGGAGTAAATGTCGTACAGTCTGCTGGTGCTGCAGCACAGCGGGGGGGGGGGGACGAGCTCAGAGCACTTAAGGCACTCAGAAGGTCGTACGTATGGAAGTCCTTTTTGGCCCGTGTTTTCACTCCGTGGCCTGGTGCCGGTCTGAGCAATTCTACCGCCGCACTTTTCAAGTTTGGCTATTTGGCGGATTTTTATGAAAATCTCCTCTGGCACGGAGCATATATATATATATATATATATATATGATTTACAAACCATCTGTTGAGTTGGTCTCAGGTGGTTGAGTTCTGAGGAAGCTTTGTGGTATGAAAAGAAATCAGATAAGATAAACCTTTTTCTGTTTTTTTTTTTTCTACCTACCGCATGATTTTGAAAGTTGCCCAAGCCGTATACAGCAAACAGTATTAATAATGTAACATTGTTATAAATAACCATCTGTAAAAATATTGCATGGTCCTTTATTTATATGTTGCTGATGATGCAGAAGATAATGGTTTCAATAACAATCATTATCTAAAGTTATTTCAAAGGACTGGAACTTTAGAGATGACCCTTGATTATACAGCCTATGTAATAAAACAGGATCTATATAAAAAAATATCAGTCCTATTCCAGTACCATTTTCTGCAATCCCATGATTCACCTCATTTCTTCTCATGCACATGAGCTCCACGATGACACAGACGTTCCATTACACTGGCTTACACTGCTGTCGGGTTACTGCGTTGGAACCAAACATGCCCGGACACTCTTAAAGGGCACTGAGGTCACCTGACAGCAACTGGAGGATCCTCTGCTCGTCACACCAGCTCATCAGGAGAAAATGTTATTGATGGATTCTATAAGGTTCACTTTAGTAGGACCCTTTCTGCACAACAAAAGTCTTTGGGTCTAAAGAACTGCTGTAAAATGTCAGAAGGTGAATTAAAGGATGGTTTTAGTGGGAATGAGAACATTAACCGGCTCATTAGAAATCAAGATGACAGCAGCATCTTAAAATATGAGATCTATAAGAGATCTGCGCTGGTTACAAAATGACATTTTAAGAAGAAAAAAAAAGAGCAGACCCAATGAGGAGATAAAGTGGCTCTTGAAAATGCCACCAAAAAAATGTTGTAATGAGTAATGGACATTTTATGAGCAAAGGCTTTTATGGCTTTGATTCGATAAAACTATTTCCTAACAGACGCAGGTTCTGTTGTGTATCACTTCCTTCCTCGGAAGATTAATTCCACGATGTCTACATCTAAGCAGCGTACTTGTCTCCTTGGCCCAAACTCCGCTTTTTGAAGAGTGAAGCCAACGAGGACGTGCCTGAAACACGCGTTGTCTCTCCTGGCCAGCGGGGGGCGCCTCCTCGTGTTGCAAGGAGAAGTCTTGACTGTACAGATGGACCCAACTTCTCCCTTGTTTAATTCCATCAGTAAAAACAAAGTTAACGCAACCTTATGACCTCCACAGCTACTTCCAAGTCTTCCTCGCCCCCGTTTGGAGTTAAAGATGAAGCAGAGGAACCGCTCGGGGGTGGGGGGGGGGGGTCTCCACATAACTCCAACATGGTCGCTTCCCTTCGCGGTTCTCAGAGATAAGGACTGGTCAAGATTCAAGAGAGATTGACAACTTGATGCTTTTATGCTTTCAAGCAAAAAAGCCCGGCAGCCATTCCAGTTACCGTTAATATATCGCTTCCTCGGGAAGCCAACTGTTTCCCCGTAACAGCAGAAAAGCAAATTGATTTTTACTGGTCTGCGTGTGACGTGAGATGAAGAACACAACTGCAGCAGTAGGCATTAAGTAGCCGAGTTAACTGAGTGTGTGTGTGTGTGTGTGTGTGTTTGTGTATCTGGCTGTCAGGGGACTGAGAGAGGATGGAGGTTGCGTGCCAGAAGGAGAGACAGCGAGGGGGAGGTGGAGTGGGGTGGGATTGGGGGGAGGGGGGGGGGGAGGGTTAAGAACTGAGGGAAATAGCTCTGTGTAACGTGCACGGGAAACACCTCTATTTTTAGCCCGTCTCCCCGGAGAGCCGCCCAGAGGCATGAGCTGAACGGCCTATCGAGAGTGGGAGCAAAGGGGGTTGTGGGAGAAAATAAAGCTGCTTTTTTTTCTTTATTTTTAGCTCCGCTGCATTGTACATTTATGATTCTAAATATAAACTTCGCAGTTTCTCGCCTCGAGCAAATCCCATCCGTGCTTTTTGTCGCTGCCTGGCTTATCCTCAAACGGCACACAAAACGTCTTGGTGGTGAAAGCCTATCGGATGTGGCAGGTTTAGGTCACGTGTGAAGCCAGTGGAAGCATGTGTGTGTCTGTGTGTGTGTCTGTGTGTGTGTGTGTGTGTGTGTGCGTCTCCACCAGAGTGACAGAGTTGGTGTGTTGCTCTGCTGTGAAATATCCTGAAATGGCTCGCCTTAAGCAGCGGGGGGGGATGTATGAAGCGAAACGTGACTGAATGGAGAGGAGGCGGGCGAGGGAGAGACGGAGGAGGATTTGAACGAGTGAGAGGAGGTAAAATAAGAATAGGGAGAACAAATGAGACTCCGACTCAATGAAGGGGAGGGAGAGGAGAAAACCGAACAAACCAAGCGCAGGGACAAGAAGGAGGGATGTGTGCGACGGGGGGGGGGGGGGGAGTCCGACACGTGCGGCGCCTTTCGGTTTGTCAAAGTTCCGTGGCACCACCGCGGCTAAAGATAGAGCGCTATAAATAGAGCGCTATAAATAGAGCGTGGTCGGATTTTATTCTCTCGGGAAAGGTCAGAATGGCCGAGGTATCATCCATCATGTCCGTTTCATATCTATCACCTGAGACGGCCGATGACTGATTCACTCTGTGTCCTGTGTCCTGCGTCCCACGACACCTTCGCCTGCGGGAGAAGATCTGCGGCCTTGGGAGGGATGAGGCATGTAATACCGATAGGAATACCGGGTGATTGAAATTGCTTTTTAGTTGTCATGTTTGCAGGCAATAAAACAACTTTTCACATTTTTCAAACAAACGTTCGCGGGAAGAAAGTCTGATCGGCTTATGTAATAAATAATTGAGAATGATATGGATTTTGGACGGCTCTTTGAACCATAAGCTGCCTGACTCACCTGTACAAAGTGCGGGGCAGAGATCCTCCCTTTGGTGCCTCTTTGTGAAAAATAATGCGAAGCAGTAAGATGGCAGCCGAGATAGAGCAGCACAATTAGAAGGGCGCTGCAGGTGCATCGTGCAGCAGCGGTTGGAGTATTGACATGGCACATGGGGCATGCAATATTATAGCCCTTTGTTTAAGGATTGGAGATTAATACAAGCAAAAAAAAACAATGAAACCATCTACTCTATGTTGCATTGATGTAAAAACACAAAGTAAAACATTTTGTGATTGGTGGAGCATCACTTTGTGGTCACGGATCGTTGAGTCCTGGAGGCGTTAGAGTGTCGCCCCCCGCAGAGGGGCAGCTGGTTATTTGAAAGTTTCATGTGCGGTTCATCTATGCAGGATTCTAGTTTTGGGCAGTGAGCCATATGCGCCTCATCAAATGAAGCCCGCGGTGAAGCTACTAACTCGAGTCTCTGATGTGGGAGCAGCAGACCGTCTGTTACTGGGAAACCCGTCTTCCCTTTATTCCAATTGAGGGAACGATCGTGTTCTCTGAATTGGTGATCCTTAATGATTTCTGTCTCGCTGCCCAATGAACAAGAGCAAGAAAGCACAGTTAGCTCTCGATTCAACCCAACAATTGGCTCCATTTTAAAAGGTGGCGGCGCCAAAAATGCATTTCTACTGCAGGAACGGATCTCGCATCCTTTAATGTGATACATTTGACTAAACACAAGCTCCAGCGTCTTCGGAAAAAGCCCGTCCATTTGGAAAGAGCCTGAGCAAGGAACGTGTAACTGTTAAACCCAACGAGTGTCGCTCTGTGTCCCAACTTGTCTCATTTGTACCCAATGTAAGTCGACATGAACAGATGTAGTCGCCCCCCGGGGGAAACGACCCAGACGGAAGGAGGCCTGGCAGCAGGTACTACTTCATGTGGCGTCTACCCAAGCGAGGAACCGGAACAACCACAACAACGACAACCACCACCAACCAACCGGCCCCAACTGGGGTTCGACCTCAGCCTCAACCCGCCCATGTGTTTGAATATTTTCCCCGAGTGGACAGCATGTCCTTCGCTTTGGCTTTGAGCAGCCGGCGGAAAACGGATTTAAGTATCCACCGTTTTTTGCCGCAGGCCAGATGAACATCAATTGGCCGTGTGTAACTTAAAGGGTTCACCGGGGGCGGCTGTCATGAGGAGATGAAGTACTTGTAGTGCTTCCATCATCTGGTTGTAAATTGCTTTTTAAAATTGTAATAAAACATGGGGGTCACACACAAGGAGATTAATGGGGTTTGGCTACGAGGTCGCCCATACCCAAAAGAAAAAAGGGCAGAACAACCTAACTGGTAACATTACATTGAGTCTGAGCAAAAAAAAACTCCTTCTGTAGCATAAAGAAATCCATATTGTGCATCAGTCTCATAGCAAGAAGTCTTCCATCCACTGACATTACGTAACTGTTCAGGCAGGAACACAAGTTAAAGGATTTACAGTTTCAGAAAATTGAAAGTACTCCCTTCTTATTCCCCAACGAGAAGGTCTCACACAAAAAGAATACACAAAAATTACTAATACTCAAAGCTGCTGTTATCTACATAATTTAAACACTATTGTATAATAAGTAAAAAGATAATTTTGACCACAATGTTTGTATAAAAGCCTTGAAGGAGCTTCATAATAATGAGCGACATCGTGTTAAAACGACGTTGAGCTGCATAATGATCCTGTTTTCCTAAGAAGGTTCACAAAAATCAATCGAAGGGGATTGATGCTGAGGTCAGATGAGGCAGAATGTGATTTTAAGCGGATTTTCTTTTCCAATGTAGTTTGATAGTAATTATTTTATTTCCTCTGACAAACCGTGTGACATTTACTTTTGTACGGGGGGACTTGATGACTGGCAGAGGACGGTTTGTCCAAATAAAAAAAGGCTTAGGACTCCTGATTTGCCGATCGGGCACCTTTTAAAATATCCAATTAATTTTTTTAACGGTTGTAAAAAATAAGACAAACCACCTTTCTTGCACAAAGAGATTGCGGCTGCCACCATTGTGCTACGGTGGGTTTTGTTCAAGTGATCAGCAGAGCGCGATTTGCTCCAGACATTATGCCTAAAATGGAGGTAATGCAAATATAAAAAAATGGTCAGTTTATTTAAGAAAAATCATTTCGGCGAAAAATGCTTCTATGTAATTCATCAAAATCATCGACTTTAAAAGAACATTATTTAAAAACGTTTCATCCGCGGCCTTAAAGTGCCGTCTTGAGCAGATGGGCTTTGTTGGACGTAACAAACATGAGAGCAGATTTTCATGTTCACGACGAGTCCTGCATGTTGCTGGTGACCTTGAGATGCCCTGTCACCTGTCTAACCATGACCCCCCCCCCTCCACCCCTCCTCGCTGCGGCCTTCTGGCCTCAGGACTCCGAGTCGTTCCAAAATATTCCCGTCTATGAACTATCGAGGCCGAACCGTCATTCCCCCAGATATCGGTCGGTAAACAACACCGTCTGTGGGCTCAGCAGGAAGCTCCTTCCCCCTCACGGATCGGTTCCAATCGGATGTTGCACGTGTGCACGCGTGCTCGTGTTTCTGAAAAAAAGAAAAATGTCCGATCAATTGACTCCAATCCGGGTGTAGAAGCGATTGTAGGGTGATGAAGAGAAACGGGAGATGCCAGAGCTTAAAATGTCAAATCAAATAGTCCAAGTGGAAATGTGTTCAAATATGATGCAGCTCTTTTTATTAATTTGTATCGGTTTTCCAAGACATTTCAAAAATCTATTTCTTCGTCCTTTTTTTGCCATCATACGAGGAGAAAAGAATTAGAAAATATAGCTAAAAGATTCACCTGCGTCTTATTTGATTTGGAGGATCAGAGCGTTTGTGTTTTCATCTGCTCGGTGTAATGAACTGGGCTTTGACCTTGGACATAAATCGTTAAAACATTGTTATCTCTTTCGCTCCCACGCGTTTTTCATCCCGCTGACACTAAGATCCTTCAGCATCCGGCTTTTATAGCGAGCCTCCCCTGTCTTCCCGTCCTCATATCCGCTGCACGATGCAATTGATTTACCTGCACACATTTGGTAGTTTTTTAAATCAACATTCACTTTAGTCCTAAAATAGTGTGAAAAATGGTCCTCAGCGAGTGTTTTGTGACTGGAATATTAATAAAACATAAGTGGTTCAATCACACCCCTATCTAAATTAAATTTATGATTAAAACACTTTTTCAAGGCAGCAATTACCTTCAAAATAACTTTTCTTTCATGAAAAGAACTACAAGCAGGCTCGGAACCTCGGTGTCCAAAACAGTGAGAACTTCTTTTTTTGCACTAACGAGACTACAGACAGCAGAGCCGAGCCAGTTCACCAGATCACTGGATGTGTCATTGCTTTTTTTCGCTTGACATTTTCTGTTATTGGAGTTGACGGTACAAAGCTATTGATCTTTGTCCAGGCGCAGCCTTTTTAATATCTTTTAATAAATACCTAACTCATATTAAGTTCTGCAGATTGCTTTCCCAAAGGTGTGAGTCATAATAACACTTCGTAAAAAGGATTGTAAAAGCATAATTGGTCTTGACTGTGTCGTTAGAGAGACAATACAGCAGTTCTTTTTACAGACTAATGGTGCCACGCACCCCCGCACGAGTAACGGAGCCACTCGGAAACGGTACAGACGGTCAAATTACTCTCACCGCTGTCCGTCGGGAGCAAAGTAGGGCGGGTGAAGTTATTGTAGAGTCTTGAAGACGCAAGATCCACAAAACGTTCACTTCCTGTTTCCCAGGCCATACAAAGCCTGTTTCATTCAGTCTTCAACCAATTTTTAATATTTGAACCCAAACCGGGACTTTTCTTTGACCCGATGATCAGATAACTCATCGAAAAACTGTTTATCTGCGTTGTTTTTGAGGACAAATGTATCAACGTTGTCTTTTTGTCATTGTCATTGTCATTTGATGATCCAGAATTAGGAAGACCGAGCACACGGACGGTCACTGTTAATGCAAATGCCCAGTGGCCCAAGCTCTCTGCGGGTCGCGTCACAGATCGCTTCAAAGGTGGTGCTAGATAACAGCACTTTGGGATCTGTGTTGTTCTTTGTTTGTCACACTGTTTGTCACATTATTCCCAGCGGGTGATTAACCGGCAGCAGGGGAGCGAGAACTCACGCCGGGCTTTAATTCGCAGCAGAGCAGCGGGGGAAAGAGACAGAGAGAGAGAGACAGAGACAGAGAGAGAGAGAGTGAGAGAGACAGCTGGAGGCAGATGTAACTAAACGAGTGGAGATCGGGCACCGCTTCCCATCGGTCAGGGCCGAAAAAAAGAAGCCTAAGACGGAGGTCACAGAGGTCACGACTGGAGAAATGTAGCCACATTTTACACTCACGTTTCAAGGAGAATGATTGGTTAACAAAGGCCATTTCAATCTGCACCACAATAACGCATTTAGAGGCAGTAAGACTCACCAGAAGCGCTTCCTGTGCTAAATATTACCGTTAAGGCTCTCAACCGGTTTGAAGCGCAGTGTCACATTGTGTCATTTCACATGAAGGTTTTGTGTCCCCCCGCCCACAGGGACCGCCGCATGTAAGAAATATAATTCCTTCAACACCTGGTCCGACGTGCAATATAATACAATATGAGAATACAATGAAAGCATGTGGTCCATAGAAAAAGCTGATTTTTAATCACATCATCCGCTGGCAGGGAGATTGTGTCTCCGGCGGAGGAGTGAGCTCAACTGGACGTCGGGGATCGTTGCTTGAGATTTGCGCCGGCATGCGTCGCACGCACTGCAGTCCTTTTGTGGTCCGAATTAAAGGAGCAGGGGGTAAAAAAAAGACGACTGGATTTAGGGTTCTATTTGGGGACAGATTAGCAGCATAAAACCACAGTGACTGACAATATAATAAACCCCAAAGCCTTGAGTAACAGAGTAATCACGTTCTACCATTTTCCCATCCGATAGTTGATGGAAATGCTTTTCTGTAATGTTTCTATAGTATTGGTTTAAAAAAATGTTCATGAATTTATGTTTTCCATTTCTCCTCATAAACTCCCATAAATCTTTCCCCTCGCTGAGTCTTAACGCTGCTCCCTCGGCTTACTTCTCCCCGGTGCTGTGATGGAAGGATGATTGACAGCCCGAGCTGATTTCCGCACACAAATCCACGTCACTCAGTCAATTTTATTTCATTTCCTGTCACATCATTTCAGGCGAGGCTGAAAGGAGAATAAAACAAACGCAGAGCCTGATGAGAATTTAACCAATTAGTGACGACAGGTTTCTTGTGCAGCTGTAAACCACTGCTTGTGAATCATATTAACCTGCCGCCCAAAACTAAGCGTCACCAGCTGGACAAAGCAAACGTCATTTTTCAGCTGAATTTATTAAGGTTTACCATCAGAGCACTAAATAATTAGAGACTTTATTAACATGCGTATTTTAAACTTACTTGAGAGAACATGTATCTCGACTTTTCACATTTTATTCATTTTATTTAGATGAGACAGATGAGACTTAAAACCAGGGCCCTTCAATCAAGAGAGAGCACAGTACAGTACTTCAAGAAAGCCAAACTACAAAAGTGGTACAGTCCGTAGAGGTGTGTTTTAAGTTTCCATTGAAGCCGTCCTGATGTAATTATGGAGCTTATTCCAGCGTTTAGGAGCCAGGACATTTGTTCATAGCGTTTAGCTCTCTATAAGGAAGCAACAAGCAGATTCCCAGATGCAGATCGGAGTGAGTGTGCAGGGACGGAAGGTTTGACCATGATCATGTGAGAGACGTCAGTCAAACAGGCCAAGAGGACAAGAGAAGAGGAGGGGACCCAGTACAGAGCCTTGGGGGACGCCATTCCTGAGAGAACAAAGGTGCAAACGCAGATCCTCTCCAAGTTACCCGGTATGTGCGGGCCATTGAGGTGGGATGAGAGAAGGGAGGAAATAAGCATACAATACTGTGTCAAATACGGCAAATACGGCAGAAAGGTCAAGAAGGGTAAGGAGAGAGGCTGCTTTGGCAGTGTGGAGTTGCTCAGAGACGGCAAGGAGGGGGACTCTCCCGTTAAGTGGCCGGCCTTGAAGCCTGACTGGTGAGGGTCAAGAAGACTGATGTGGTGGAGACAGGAGGAAAGTTGGTTAAAGATACCCCGCTCCAGAGTTCTGGACAGAAAAGGGCGGACGGATTGAGGTTGGGCTTCTTCAGGAGAGGGTTTACAGCCACTTGACGAGGAAGTGTTGATAAGATGGGAGAGAAAAGGGAAGAAGTCATGTGGTGTGCTAGTGATCTTCCTGAAGGGGATTAAATACTGCCGCCTGACCTTTCTGATACAATCAAAAAAGGGCTGACTTCCCCAGAAAGCTTTGAAACAAATGCGACCTCACCACAATAACGTCTCCTCATTCTGCTCGGGATTGCTCTGATGCTTTTCATACGCACATCCAAATCATACACTAATGACCAATATTCATAGAATTTTGAAAGCCCCTTCTCCGGACTAGTGGTAATTGGTATGATCGAGAAAAAGCTCAATGGGCTGGTAAGATTTCAACATGAATGCTGAGGTTGTAATTGTAACAAAATCCCGCTTTACATGATCTTGAGCGATGAACACAGCTTCCCTCCCTCCACCCAAAAATAAGCTGTTTACCGCCACGGTTTATGAGAGGAGAAAAAAAAAAAGAGACAGAATAGTAATGAGCAGTCAAACCAAAACAACAAACTGAAAGACGTAAAAAACTGAGTGACGAACTTACGAAACTGCGAAATTGGTGATAATTGAGCAATAATCTGAAAGCTTTCTAATGTCCTCCTAAGAGGGGGGCAATAAAACTGAACTGTGATGGCGAAGATAATTATCTCATCCCTTTTGCAAAAATCCCTGACGTAAATTGTGATGAAGTCCTTTTAAATAATAATAAATACATTTTAAGACTTTTTTTTTATTGCACCTCTCAAGATGTACAGCCACATTCTGCTGAAAGTAAGACCCATTCTGCAACCATAAAAATGAATATCAACCATTAAAAGGAGGCCAGACATCCAAAGACTGGTATTCAAGCCCAATACAGCTACCTTTTACCACTTGTTTACCACAATTCACTTAGTAACTCGAATCCCCATCACTCATCCTATCCTTCTTTTTTTATCTCTGCCGTTCCACAAATAACTACTCACTGTTCTATAAATAGCAGCAGCATTCCCTAAAAACATCTTCTCCCGGGGCGAGGGAAGCTTTAAACCTGCGTGTCTAACCGTGCCTTTGCCTGACAGGCAAAAGGCCAATGTTTCACCTCCAAGCCTGACGCAAATCATGGTGACAATGTTTCAAAAAAGTGCACATCGACCCTCACAGCAGCTCTGTCATCTCTGACATTTCCCACTTTCTTGTTATCCGCAGCCTTCCGTTGAGATCCCCGAGCCTCACGTGCAGAGAACGAAACAGTCGAACGAGGATCTAAAAATAGAAACGGCACACAGCTCCAGTACGCGCCAGCACGTTTCTTAATATCTCCTCATTGAATATGCATGAGATTAAATACTCTAGACGCCGCTGTTTTATTGAGTGACAAGGTTTGTTTTTAAAATCATCGGCGCGCTGCACGCAGCCTCCCGAATGCGTTGTGCGGAATAGAATTAGATTCAATTAGATTAGTACACCTCTGGTTGCTCCAATACCCGGGCAAGTGAGGCAATTGACAGGACAGATGTATCATGTGACCTTCTGAATGTAGAAAAGGAGGTCCACTGTCTGTGTCTTCAGTCGTCAGACTTGCACGGCTACATTTTTTAATCACGGTTTCAGCGATTGACTGTTAAAGGTTGTACACTCATCTTGCAGGGAAAACACACTTAGTATGCAGGGGCCTAAATGTTGTTGTCCTGGTGCTTTGGCTCACGAAACCATTCACTTATACATAACGTCTCATCATTGGCACCATCGCAACTCCTTCAAATGTGTTTCACCTCTCATGGCCCTGCATGCCGGCACATCTGGCCAAATAACCTGCATAGATTTTCATTCATGATTAAACAAAAAAGATGCGGTTAAAAAAAAAAATGTTACCAGGCCGGTAAAATCCCTTTGCTGAATTTACCTTATAACCATTATAATCCAATGGGGCAGGTGTTGCCGTGACAACCGCTCGCCCCCCAGCCGAGCTGGCGAAGCTTACAAACAAATGATTACTTGAGTGGAAAAAAAACGTTACGTCTGTGCCAAATATGCATGCAAAAAGCCCCCAATATGCTCTTCATCAGTTGGAGGTGCGGATTCCACACTAATGAACCTCCTCATCCATCAGAGCTGTGGACGTAGATGTGGACGTAGGCGGACGATAAAACTAGTTGTAAGAGCAGATTTATGTTGTGTGTCGTGGTGCCGGGTCAGCCTGTACACGGTCTTACATTTCCAGATCCACCCTCATTTATTAGAAAGAGCCAGAGTAGTAGTTGGTGGCTCGATGCCCCGATGAAGTACGCGTGATGGGCTTAAGTTATTTGACTTTATCTATCAGTCAGTACATGCTGCTTTGACTGATTTTCCAAATCCTTAGTTGTTTATTTTTCTCTTTCGGTTGATGTTTACTACTCTGCTTGCAAATCCTTAAAGCGGATTAGATCACATTGGGCTGGCAGTTTTTTGGAAAGGTAAAGTCAGTGTATCTCACTCTTTGCTACTTCTAGATTGCTATTTGTCATCTTTGTTTTCTTTTTTTACTTGAAGAACAAAGGTTCTCTGATATGTAATGTCAAGATTTGTGCCAAAAAAAACCTTCCCAGAGAATTGATCAGTGTTCAGTGTGTTTGTTAGCATGAATGTACATTGCCCCTTGAGGACTATTGTTTGCTGTCCCAAACTAGTAAACCAGCTAAGTTTCATATCTACTCGACGGACATGGCACAATATTTCCTCTTCACATTGCTGATAAAAATGAGTAGCTGCTATTTCTATTAACTTGTCACCATTGAATTGATTGCATTCGTGGTTAGGAAAGAGAACATAATAGAACAATGCTACACTTTCGGCCAACTAGAGCAAACAGGACATGCCATTACTCACCTAACATGGAAAGAATAGTTGTTGAGTTTTTCTCAAAACTCCTGCAGCGGCCTTTTGTGTGTGTGATGGATTTCAACCCCAGAGGGTAGCTTAGATACACAACCCTCGCAAAGCAGCGGGCCCTGGACTCCGTGTCCCCCCCGTGTCTCCCCGCGCCCTGAAGCATTGTGCTGCTCAGCTGTCTCCGGTGTTCACTGCCATCTTCAACACCTCCCTGGAGACATGCCACGTTCCTGCCGGCTTCATCCCCGTTCCCAAGAAGCCCAGGATCACAGGACGCAATGACTACAGGCTGGTACTCCTACGGGTCGTCCCGTCCCACCTGAAGACCCTCACCGACCCCCTATCGCCTACAGAGCCAACCGGTCTGTAGACGATGCTGTCAACATGACCCTCAACGCTCTGAAGACAGTGGAGATGGTTGTGGATTTCAGGAACAACGCAGTCCCACCTTCCCCCGTCACCGCTGTGGACTCCTTCCGTTTCCTGGGCTCCATCATCACCCGGCACCTCAAGTGGGAGCTGAACATCAGCTCCGTCACCAAGAAGGCTCAGCAGAGGATGAAGAAACTCAACCTGCCAAAGACGATGATGGTGCACTTCTTCTACACGGCCATCATGGAGTCCATCCTCTGCTCCTCTATTTGTTTGCTGGTGCACTTTTCCTTTATTTTTAAACTAACCCATAGCCTTAGACTACTAACCCATAGCATTATATTGTATTTTATTCCTAGCACAATGTTGTCTTGTTCTCTATTGTCGTCTGTTGTCATGCACCAACCGCCAAGTCAAATTCCTTGTATGTCTGACACACTATGGCAATAAATGTTTTCTGATTCTGACAACAGGAAACTGTATTAGAGTATCTTAAATATATACCTATTGGCGTTGCAATTCTGAGACTGAAGACAGAAGTTGTGAAAACACAGCTCGTCTCAGCGCGTTTCCTCCAGGGAAGCAGGTTGTCTAATTCACACTGTGCAGACGTTAAAACACATCTAAAACCAGCTATCACATAGGCGCCCGTGGGCAACACTAAAGCACGGTATGAAGCAAGGTTCATATTCTTATCTAGCAAACCCTTCAAATGATCATCTCTGCCCACAGGGCATCAGAGAGAGAGACAGAGACAGAGGGAGAGAGAGCGAGCAGACACTTCCATCCCCCCGGCGAAGGGAGAAAGCAAGGTGCTCTCACGACGAGTTCTGCAGGGAGGCGGTAACACAGAACGAAGAGCAGAGCTGAGTTCATCACTTCATGTGAGAAAAGAGCAACATTTCTGCAAAAGCCAATCACGACCATTCAATATGCAAGAGTAATTATTCACATGAACAAGAGCATCATCCGTTACGCACATTGTGTGTCGGAGCAAAATAATTTCTCTTTGGGGATTTCCAATGTTCCATTAATTTTCCCCTTTAAATAGTAAAATAATCAACAGTTTATGGGCGATAATCCTCAGTATGGTAATTTACATTCATTCATTAATAATTCTGGAATGGGAAGCCAGTGTTTTACCAACAGTCCTGCAAAACTAACTAACCACGGGTTGAAATATTAAAACGCTTCCCCGCCAGGAGTCGGTTTTATTTCTTTTGGACAATTTCAACATTTGTCTACTTCAGTAAATGGCTTGCTGGGTGCATACGGGGCCTCCTCGACGTTCCACTATCCACTGCCCTTTTGTCGGCGAAAGGAAGCTTTTTGAAAAGGTCCGACCAACAATACCCCAGTCTGTGTCATCACGGAGGCAAAAATGCATCCTCACTGTGGGGAGGTCAGTGATTCCCAACCAGAGGTACCTTTCTGTCTATGATGAAAGGGTACTTGGCCTTCTGATGGGCTGTGGGGGGTTGTTAGAAAAAAAAAAAACATCGGGAACCACTGCTGTAGGTCATGTGATGTGGCATTACATGTGTGTGTGTGTGTGTGTGTGTGTGTGTGTGTGTGTGTGTGTGTGTGTGTGTGTGTGTGTGTGTGTGTGTGTGTGTGGTGCTGTCCGTAGTGCTGAAACACAGCCGAGGAGATCAAAACAGATAGACAGAACACATTCTCTCGGTTTGGAATTGTTTTTTTTTTTTTCTGCCGGCTGTCCTCGGCTATAAAAAGAGAGCTATAGAAGGAGCTTCAAGCTCTTGAACAGCAGATTTCTTCCCCGTCTCCGGCTGCGGAGTTAAACAGAGAATTGTTGATGAGTTCAAAAATTGTTTATCGCTCCGCTAGTGCTTTTATGCAAGTGCTCTGAACCTATTTTGGATTTTGAAAGAGTAACCTTGTGTTATTGTTACTTAGCATTTCCAAAGGTACTTTGCACAGTTTAAAGTAAATTGTTTTTGTTGTTTCCACACGGTTCATCCTGGCAGAAGAATGACTAAATATTCATGCATCAGTAGTGTAGGTGGCTGTCTGAGCCCCGCATCCTCTTTAAAGCCTTTACATACATTACCCTCATGTTTACATACCCACGTTGTGTCATGCTGACCCCTGAGCAAGTTGCAGTTACTCACATATACCTGTAGTATCATATGCAAGCAGAGAAACCTATGTGTTGTTTTTTACTGCATCGTACACTTCATTGGCAAACAGAGGAGCCCTCCACCTCAATCTTGCCTTTTCTATTTTTTGACCCGTTCCATGTTGCCCAGCACAGGCTTTCCTTCTGGAGGCTCGTTACTCAGAGCCCGTGGGATCCATATGTGTCCCTGTTTTTTCCAGAGAGGTGACATAAATGTCCTCTCATCCAACTGAGGATACGACCGAGCAAGCCAACCGCACACACACACACACACACTCTCATCACTCTTTCCCAACCTCCCATCAGAGTGGATCATTCTGCTTTCAACACGAGGTGATCCCATCTCTCCCTTTATCGGCACCCCTAAATAACCAGGCCGTTGGCTTCGATTACTTTAACAAGTTTGTATGAGTAGTAAATCTGAAATCCGATGCCAGATGGGAAGGTCAGGCCATCAAACAACTTTTGCAGAGTCTCGCTGCAGACCAGATTTTACTGTGCATGTTTTGTACGCCGGTGATATGGAGACGACTCAGTGACTACTCCTCCTTGGTTAAAGCGCGTTATAAATAATAAATCCTTCTCATGTGCGTTTGTTTTCTTTTACAGACACCAGAAAAAGAAGGGCGCTACTCATGGTGGAAATGGACACAGCGTACTGCGCAAGGTATTCAAAAGTAATGAACACCACAAAAAAGTGAGTGGAAACAAGAGTTGTTTGTTTGAGCCTGAGGCACAGCTACTGCGAGGCTGCATGGAGACAGAGAAGAATGAATGTGACCGCGGTGGAGGGTTATTGTGCTCTTTCCCATTTCTGCAGAGATGTATTGACAGTTTGAAGTATGTAACATAAAGGGGTACACTGTGCAAGGACATCACCATGCAGCGAAGGAAGTAAAACAACTCTTTCAAAAGATGAGTCTGTGTTTAAGGTGCAGACATTCAACCATGCAGTGCACCCAACGAAACATGCAAATTTAATAGAGTGAAGATGTAATGTCTCCCCTAATAACCCAGATGATATGATCTATACTATCAAATGAAATCACCCTGTGTCTCACACTATCACCCTCCCACACTTTAACAAACCATGTGATCGCTTTGTCACAACGTCTAATTTCATGTGCCGAGCAGCTTGACTGAACGTCTACGTTCTCCCTCGGCAGCGGTGGATATCTGCTCACATAAATTATGGAGGGAGCAATGACAACTTTCCATCACGCCAGGCAGACTCAACGTCTCGCACGTATTACGCCCGTGCTCTTTAGGAACAGGAAACCAACCCACTCGGAATCCCTGGGTGAAACCCGCTCTGGTTCGCGGGTAATAACGCTGATGAAACACACATTAAGGCTCCCTGAGGATTCTCGGTGTGCAACACAACAGGGCCCACACACACACACACACACAGCACGCTGCACACCGTTTGGGATGTGCTACTTCGCAGCCTTTTTATTCAATGGATCGTGTCGCCAAGTGTCCTTTCAGCTGAAGTGACAAAAATCTAAGCCCCTGTTTTATGCAGGGATTCTGTTGCTGACTGGTGATTGTGGGGG
The DNA here is from genome assembly GCA_021346845.1 of Apeltes quadracus. Classification (NCBI taxonomy): domain Eukaryota; kingdom Metazoa; phylum Chordata; class Actinopteri; order Perciformes; family Gasterosteidae; genus Apeltes; species Apeltes quadracus. The sequence goes on along the minus strand of CM037925.1, from coordinate 16,263,693 downwards.
GATTTGGTGCATTATCGTCGGGAAGATTTAGATGACAAAGTTGTCAAGTGATGGAAGGTCATTGTGACTTGCAAAATGTTGAACCGGAAAAGCTGCAAAGACATTTAAGGGGTATTTCTAGATAAGAAATAGCCTTTTGTCTAACTCTGCCTCACTACCTGCACAGTGGAAACAATGATATGAGCTCCAACAAGAGGGCAGATAACGGGCGACGGTCTTTGAAGCATTGTCACAGGAAATGTAGAGCAAACAGCTTGACCTCTTTATTAAACGTTATTGTGCCGTCATTTGTTTTAAATTTGTCCGTGTGACTGTTTCTGAAGTTCTCCTTCAATTAAGGTGAGAAGACGCTTCCCATGGGAAAGTCCTCTGGAGCACCGGGACGTCGTCGGTGATCAGCGGGTTGTTTCGTCCTGCCGTGAACAGTCAACTTGACAACGGGCAACAATAAAGCAAGCAGGAATAAGTTGCTAGACCTCTCAGAATACACACACACACACGCACACACACGTGTGTCTCAGCCACTTGGGCCTAAGATGCGGTTTGCCAGCAAACACTTCTCCATCTACGAGGCACAACAGGTTGTCCGTCCCTCAGATAGCAGCTGTCCACTTAGAGAGATTTCTCCGCTGACCTTTTAACAAATGCAAAATAGAAGGAAAAGAGAAAAGTGTTTTACCTTTTCAAGTCCTTCTGATTTATGTAAAGTTCAATTGAATTGATTGAGTTTAAAAGGTCTACATTTTTCCAACATTTTAATATATTGAACTATTAAAAGTTTGACGGTAAAACTATTTGTATTCATGAAGTTTTTCATCTGATACAATTACGATAACCAGTCCCATTACTGCCTGGAACAACATAGCGCCTGGTTGCCTGGCAACCTCGCGGTGAGGAGAGGGCTCCAACAAGTCACCTACGCGGCCCAACGGCCATTTGTAAGGACATCGCGCCACAGTATGAAGTTCCCCCGTTAATCCACAAATTATATTTCTGTTTTTTTGTTTTTGGAGTAAAGCAAACAACAAAAAAAAACAGAGCTTTTGGGGTACGGAGGCCGGAGGGAAAAGCAGAGAGCCTGGAGGGAAATAACAAAGCACTCGTGGGTGCTTGAAATCGCACCCGCCAGACGCTCTTCGTCTGGTCCGAACAAACTATGATGGCAGTCTACTGTTCAAACTCACATCAGTGATGCAAGGCAGGTGTTTTTTTTTTTTTGTTCCATTTATTTATTAATAAATACCTTTTTGAGACGCTCGTGGGCATGTTTGTTGTTTATTTCTTATTATCGCGTACAGCTTTACTCAACTGAGATGTGTCTTTGTGTGTGTACTTCAATCTACTTCCCTATGCTCTATGATCTATTAGCATTTATTGACTTTTTGGCTTCAGGGTGATAATGACCTTCACTGTTCAGTTGGCTTTTCAATCCTCTACTGGCACCGGGTCTGTATTATTAAAATAATAGGATTAAAAGAATGAAAGCCCTCCTTCAGATCGAAGCAAGCCGCACGAACGAGACGCTGCTGCCTTTGTTGAAGGCTAAACAGAAAAACAGAGTCGGCTCTCAATGAGCTGCCGATGACCTTCCTCCTCTTTGTTCTTTTGCAATGAGACTGTTTTCACTGTGATCGGCTTGCTCTTTCATTTAGTTTGGTGGAGCTACATTTGAGACCGCTGGCTTCTTAATTGATGATCACTTACCTCTTTAATTGGTGGGGCAACTGTCCCATTTATTAGCCTGCAGCGTGGTGAAGCTGTTCGACTCCAGCCGATCAGTAACACTGAACCGTAAACCGCGTCAGAATGTTTGAGCCGCGAGCGTGCCGTTACAAAGACACGTGTGACTTCTGGTCAAATAACGTTTTATGTGGAAAGGAGGGGAACTCCTCACGTCGATGGAACCTGCTGGTCTTCACATTATTTAAATCCGGTATCCAAGTAACCAGGACAGTTCCAAACATTCATTCATCTCAGCGATTACATTTGACTGTGACTTGAACATCAGGGCGAGATGATAATAAGATCATTTGTCTTCGCCTCGTCAGCTGTTAAATGTAGTTTCGGATTCACGTCATTGTCTCTCAAGCGTCTGATCGTAATTGTGCGATGCTGAGACCATTTGTCTTTATTAGTTTTTCTCTTCCTCCCACACACAGATGCACGCGGAGCGCCTACGCTTCACACAGGTTTCTAAAAACGGCTGCAAACATTAAATGAAACATGGCTACCATATAATGTAAATAATAATGCAACATAAACTGTTTGCACATTCACAACTCTGAAAAAGCCTTTAATTGTATTTGTCTCAGGGATGGTTTTTAACGTGCTATATTTCGCGAGATAATTGAACAAAACAGTAAAGAATTCACCCCATTTAATAGTTTTTTACTGCACGCTCAGCTCAGCTCAGAGTAAATAAAGCAGCGCACCAAAAAAAAAAATGGGGCTGTGAATTCAAGTTGATGCAAAGAGCAAAAGCAAAATGAAAAAAAAAACATTTATTGCAGGTCGCTTTGGATAAAAGCTTCAGCTAAACTGAATTACAAAGCATCAGCGTTTTCTCCGTGAGCCTTAAGTGGATATTTTTCTCCTCGCAAAAGGTTCCTATGGCCATGAAAATATATAAAATAGAAAAATGTTCTCTTTATATGCAAGGACATTGACACGAGGATGTTTTTCCTCAAAATTGTTAACGACACCCCGAAACAACCGCGGCCGTGAAATCAAGTCGATGCAAAGGGCAAAAAAGTAAAAGACGAGGACGACAAATGGCGTCGTTGCTTCTGATGCAGGTGTGAAGGAGGATGTGAGTCGTGTGTCCGTCAGCGTTCATGTCCATCGAACCGCTCGTCCACAATCCTGTACAATCCAAACACAAACACAAAGCATTTTGGGATGTTTTCAGTAACACCACTGCTTTCTCCACTGACTAGTGAGTTCAGTTAAAAGGCTTTGGAGTGCAGTGTGTGTGTGTGTGTGTGTGTGTGTGTGTGTGTGTGTGTGTGTGTGTCCGTACCTCTAACGCACACCCACACGAAAGGTCAGTGTCATGGCAGACGCTGGTGTCGACCTGAAAGTCGAATTTTTAAATAAAAATCCAATCATCTCCCAAAGTAAAAGTAGTATCACACTAATTAGGACGCACACATCTCACCTCAATCTATTATGATATCGACCCCCCGCGTCCCCCTGAGTGTTCCTCCCAGGCTCACCTCATCACAGTCACGTGCACTCGTGACTGGAGCGCAGAGTTCCCGTCCAATGAAAAAACCCCGTCCGCAGGTGCTGCACCGGATATTTCAAAATCTAAAAGTAATAAAAAGGACAAGGGCCTAGAAAGAGGGGGGGTCGGTGTTTTCTGACCCCGGCGCCTCGAAACGTGAGTCACCTCCGTTTCTCTCCCGGCAGAATCCTCCGATGAAATAAATCCAGCGCTCGCACGCGGAGAGGAGTGAAAAAGGGAATTATACTAGCTTAATGTCATGTGCTCCCGCGCTAATAAACCCGTCCTCCGCCTCAAAGTCATTTTTTTCCTCCGCAATATTGAATCAAATGCCTCTGTGGCTACCGAGTCGCGGTGAAACGAACTGTTGAGCGTCGTGTTTCCGCTCCGGTTAAGAGATGAACATCCGTCGGAGAGCGTCTCCAAACCTGCATTTAAAATGATCACATGGAAGTCTATGAGAAATTCCATTTCCCTGTTTTTTTTTTTTTTTTTGAATTTAAAAGAAGTAGTTGGCTTAGTTTAGCACTTTAGGTTTCAGGGGGCGTCATGGTGCTGAGATGTTGGTAATCTGGTTTAGTGAGACGGGCCTCCGGTGGAAGTCTCAGGCCATCTCTGCCTCTGAGCTGATTGGAACAAAAAAAAACAGTTTTGCTTGCCAGAAATGAAAAGAAATGCTGGCATATCTCCTTTGGCAAACCACTAATGCGTTTGATGTGGATTTACCTTTTTTTGGGGGGGGGGTTTCAGGTCTGTGTGCAATGAGCGACGAGCAGTTGTGTACACAGAGGACCCGTTATTGGAAGCAACGTACAGGAGACGCCTGAGCAGCTTCCAAAGCAAACTAAAAACACTACGTAGCGCTTCATCAGCACCCACGACGGCACTCGGAGCGCTAGTTTGTCTTTGTTAGATTCTTGTTGGTCTGCCGAGCCTCGGTTGGACGCGCTTGTTGTAGGTCGCTTTGGATAAAAGCTTCAGCTAAAGGAAAAACGCAAATGCGAGTTACAAAAGCAGCGGCGTTTTTCTCCCGTAAGTGGATATTTATTTCTCCTCACTAAAGGCTCCTGTGGCCATGAAAATGTATAACATATGAAAAACGTTGTGAGACTTCGAGTTTTCACGTCAAGCCATCTCATTTTGACTGCGTTTAGTCTGATCCCGCGAGCACTGAGCTTTAATCACCGATAAAACCCAAGGACAACGGACAAAACCACGACCTCACGTTCACGCAATGTTGTGGGAAAAAAACATTTTTTGTAGAATGTGGAAAGAAACAGCACAGCTTTTGTCAACTATATGCGAAACATCATCGCATCTTTAATAACGATATAAACTAAGAGCATCTTCAGCGTGGATTTTAACTCACACTTTTATCTGTTCTGTCCCTATTTTTCATTCAACGGGAATAATTGGTGAATGGTATTTAAAACAACCATTATTGGATCCCAGCTGGAGGGCGAAAGAAACCTCTGAGAGAACAACGGGACGAGGGCGAAAGAATGAAATAAATACAAAACAAGGCCAAACAAGAGGGAATGATTTCCTGCCCTTCCTTCCACGGCTCACTTCTGACAAGTGACAAGTGTTCCGCTAAACAGCCGGTGATTCCTTACTGGTGTTTCCTCATGCTGAGGCACCGAGGACCCTTCATGGGGCGCAGGAGGCAGCAATCCTCTGGTCCGTTACAGAACCACACAACACAACACAAGTCCGCAAAAATAAACATGAAAGACACAGTGGAACCTTCTTACACTAAATGTGTTAGATGAACGACCTCTGTGGAGGTCGATTGAGGGTTTGTTGGATTTTCTTTTTTTCGCTGCTTTTTTATTTTTATGGTTAAATTCGCCTAGAGCTGCACCAATCAATATTTTTTTACATTAACTAGACTAGCTGGACAAAAAGTGCATTAGCTAATGCGATGTCTTCATTTGAGACTTTGCCCGATTCGGAATGCAGCGTGACACCAAAGACGTGCGGTCTCACTCCACTGTCACTTGTGATGACCAAAATAACGAATATCCTACTGCCTCTTTGCCAATCGCTGCTCATCATTTTGGAACAGCGGGGAGGGGGGGGGAAAAGCCCTCTGGCTCGTTTGTGTTTCTTTTTAAATCGCCTTTTGGCGGCGCTGAGCCCAGGATGCAGCGTGCGAGGCTCGTAAATCAGAGAGCACCTGGCATTACACGGCCAATGGCGTGCTTCTAAACCCAGCCTGCATCAGTCGGGCCCACCTAGTGATGCGTCATGATTGGCTCGCTGATATTCAAACACATTTAGAATTGCATGAAATTACAGATTCAATTAGCAAAACAAATATTTCTTTGAGGTTGTCAAAGCATCGTACCTCAGTACCTCACTAGATGATGCTGACCAGAGAACAGCTGAAGAAGAACACTGCTTTTCGTGTGTGTGTGTGTGTGTTTTTTTATATTGATCAACAACACTCACAACACATTTACTTGTCTGACATTTCACATAAAAAATCCTTCAAACTTTCCAGATTTCAAAACTTTATTGAAGACATTGTGGGCTTAGTTGTGTTCTGATTAAAACAGTCTCTTCTGGTACTTTGATCTGGACACTTTATTCTTACTTCACGTTATTGCAGATGAGTATCAATGTGACAGGTCATGTAACACTAGACTTTTCTCTTCTTTGTTGATGTACTTCCTGGGCTTTAAACGTCTTTGGGGCCGGATTACAGTGTAACTCTGTTTTTTGGGGGCAGTTTAAATCCCTGGTCTTTTTTACATTCGCTCATCCACGACCCGTCGCGTCCCTCCCTGCCACACACGGCTCTTGGGATTAAACCGGGCAGTTACGTAAGCCAAGTGGATTTCAAATCCGGAAGTTGAGCCCTTGTCCCACCGGTGATGCATCGTGCCTTTTGTCTATGTTGCACTAACCAGAAGGCCGGCGCACGCGATGCAGCACACGTGCAAATCATGACCTGCAGGCGGCTGTGCAGCGCCTGTCTCCCAAGCAAACGCAGGGAGTGACCGACACAAGCTTCTTCATATTCACAGGAGTTCCGAAGGCATTACTCGTGATTACTGTGAAATACCTAAACTTGCATATTTATTGAGCCATACAGATGTATGATCGGATGCCTTCGGGGTGTCCTAAAAAACAAACAATGTTAACACACCTCCGTCACTTAACATTTCAGCAAAAATCTAGAACAAAGTCATTTAGTTTGTGTTTCTCGCTCAGTTGAACATCCCATTTTAAAGAGGCTGTGTGCAGAGATCTCAGTAATTACTCTGAGAAGTACATAACGGTTAGGTCACATGGTTTGAATTATGTAAAGCAAACTCAGTTATGCATTTGGAGCATTGCAATAAACTTGCATTTGGAAGAAAATTGGACACGGCACTAGAAAACATCGTCCATCAATATCAGTTTTATTTTGCATTAGAACGATTCCTGCATATCCATGCATACAGAATAATGAACTCACAAGGTGGCAAGAGAGCAAAAGAGAGAGATACTCAAATATATATTCCACGTAATGTATTGCAGTATAATAAGACAGCAGCAACTCAATGCCTGCAACAGCAGTGATTGGTGCAACAGTGTGACAAATGAGGTTACACAGATTGTTTGAATTCATAAACTTCTGGTTATATTTTCAACCAACCTTTGTCAGCCGGATAAAATGTTTTCCTTTTTAAACGGAACCAGATATGTCTCACCGTATATCTACATAACGTTTCATATGAAATAAATACCTTTTTTATAATGCATGATACATTTATATCATCACTGTAAACATGTAAAACAAACGGACATCATAGATTCACTGTACTACAGGTACTTCAGAGTCAAACAGGAGTGCTCGATAAAAGACAAAAGATAAAACGCACCCCTGCTGGTTCAGAGGTCAGCACCGTGTGACCAAGCTCGCAGGACAGAAGCCGTTTAATATTCATATTTGGTATTTTTATCACATTTTCTGTGTTTTGTTTTGTACATTTTTTTTTTTTTTCCCACTCAGTCACAGCACACCTTTTTTAACGTTTGCTTCGTTTGGTCCTCGGCCTTGTGACTCAGACGGAGTCCACCTTGACCCGGTTGTTGTTGGTCATGAGCGGGGACGGCTTGCTCTTGACCCTCTCCCCGGCGTCGTTGGAGCTGTCCTGCAGGAAGATGCGCGCCGTGCACACGGACACTACAATGCGTCTGTACTCGCGCCGGAAGTTCTGGTTCAGCACGCCGTACACGATGGCGTTAAGGCAGCTGTTGAAGTAGGCCATGAAGTAGCTCGCCACGAACAGCCACTCGGGGATGAGCGGCACCACCACCTTGGGCTTGATCGCCACCGCCAGGCCGATGAGGTTGAGCGGCGCCCAGCACACGGCGAACAGCACGAACACCACGAACATGGTGACAAAGTTCCGCACGTCGTGCGGCGTCAGCTTGGGCCGGATGTCCGGCTTGACCCGCCGCCGCACCTGAATGACCAGTATCCAAATGCGCAGGTAGCAGTACGTGACAATCATGATGGGCAGGATGAAGTGAAAGAAGACCACCGCGATGGTGTACGCCGAGCTGGCCGACTGCTCGAACGTGCAGGAGTAGACCCGCGGGTCGTACTGGATGGAGCCCACAAACAGGTTGGGCACGATGGCCACCACGGTCAGCGCCCAGATCAGCACCACGTAGCACACGGAGTTGCCGTCGCTGTACAGCTTGTCGTACTTGAGGCTGTGGCAGATGTAGCAGTAGCGGTTGATGGCGATGCCGGTGATGTTGAAGATGGAGCCGATGACGCTGACGCCCATGAGGAAGCCGCTGATCTGGCAGTGGACGTAGCCCAGGTCCCAGCCATGGTTGAAGATGGAGGTCAGGACCAGGGGGTACGGGTAGATGGCCACCACGAGGTCCGCCACCGCCAGGCTCACCACGAAGATGTTCCCTGCAGACGGGAGGAGAGGGACACGTGAGTCATCCCAAACAAACAAGAGAGTGATGCAGCGAGACGTTTTGGATAGATCTGCAGCGTGACGTAGCAGAAAAACAGCCGCATGGTCACACGGGCGGGGGCTGGGGGGGGTTCTTTTCTTTTTTTTTTTTCCCCGATGGGGTAAAAGTTTCACAGTCGCACAAGCCTGGAACTCCCGACGTGGAGCGGAGAGCTAATCGCATTACCACGCAGTGTGGAACCGCTGAAAACGTGTCCCGTGCGGCGTTCGAGGTTTAGCGTCGGGAGGCTCCTCGTTACCGGAGGCGCTGAGATTTGAGAGAGAAAGAGCGAAGCCGTGAAAGGGCTGGCGGTGGTTTGTAAATATGCTGGAAAGACAGAAAAATCCATTTGTTATTGTTCCTACTTCATTACGTAAACTGCACTATAAGAAGGGCCTCAAGGCTGGGAGGTGAGAGGGAAAGCATCCGCTAAATTTGTATTATGCATGTCTCCGTGTATTTGGTTGTTTACTCCGGTGGTAGTGCATACGCCCGCGCTGATGTCGATGAGTAATGAAAGAAACGGAGGAATTAGAAAAGAGCATCTTCTCTAATCTCCAGCCAGAACGAGATGTACAGGCGGACCCCTCATCAGGGGCACAGGGGAGCATTCTTTGTTCCCACGAAACCACATGGCCATGCGACCTCGTTCCACTGCGCCGCACGCGTTTGAAAGTGACGGGAGGAAAATAACCTCTAGCCGTGTGTGTGTGCGCGCGCGTAAGCACAATTATGCAAACCTCTGCATTTCATCACTATTCGCTGTTGAGCTGCCTGTCACGAGGACGTCGCAGAGTCCGAAACATCTAGTCACGCAGCATTTTCACCGCTGTCGCCTTCTGAATCTGTTCCACGCGTAGTCGTGAGTACGATATTATGAGGCCTAATGACAAGTACACACCCAGTCGCCTACGCTAAACACCCTCTCAGATGCCAACGTGCATTTTTCGGCATGTCGGAATGAGAGCTAAGCACAACGCACGTATCGCCCATCTAATCAGCGCAGAGCAATTTGGTTCCCTCGCCGACATCGGGACTGTCGCAGCATGAAACGCGCCCCCCCCCCCCCCCCTCCCCCGAGCTGCTGCAGAGCTGTCAGTCTCCCCTGAGCATCAGAGGCACAGCACTGATGGGGGGGGGGGGGCGTTATCTCCCATGGAACACACCTGCAGAACTCTTCTCCTGCCAGGGGTGACTCAGAACTGTTAACAAATCGTCTGCTTTTTTTTTTTTACCCCCCCCCCCCCCCCTCTCATCCCTCATTTGGCTGCCCTCTATAAAAGGAATTAGGTGCACCTGCTGTTAAAACAAGGTCCCACGGCTGCCAGAGAGCTTCGCTCTGTACGTGTGTGACCGTGTGTGTGTGTGTGCTTTTTCATATTTGTCTCTCTTCGTGAGGACCTTGGGAACAAGGATTTTTCTAAAGTTTTAAAATGAATCATGAATAAATGCAACCAATATGACCAAGTGACCAGAAGGTGCCAGCTCCGCTACACCGCGACTCCCGATAATAAGTAAAGTTCAAGTTGGAAACATGTTTGGATTAAATGGAGTGTTCGTTTTTCGGATCTAAGCTTTTAACTGTGATGGTTGAAGCAGAAATGTTTTTCGAGTTGTTTCTTCATCCACCTAATGGATGTGCAGTCTCATTTTAGTCGTTTCAGTCTCTTGACCGCGACTCAACAGTCATGTAAATGGTGAACGGACTTTTCTACTCTTAGTGTTATGTACCCCCTATATGTGACAGGAACAGGTAAATAGGTGTATGTGTGTGTGTATGTGTGCGTGTGTGTGTGCAGAGATAAGGCCTGCTGGCTGCTGCGAGGGGGAATCAACATGCATTCTGCCAAATGAGAATATCCTCTGCACGTTCAAACAGTCACTTTGAAAGGAGCTCCACTTCCATCCCTTTGCTCATTAGACCCTCCAACCACCCTGTTACAGGAGTTTATCCAACGCCGCTCACTATTAACAGCTTCGACCTTGACAAGGGCGTTTCGTGAGCGGGCTACCAGCAGCAGCTTGGCTCTTTTGGCCGTTGGACTCCGTCTCCGTCTCCTGTCCCTGTGGCCGGGCCTGTGTTGGACAGTTATCAGTTATCGTTTGGCTTAAGGAGAGATGTACGGCCTGGTGGTGTGTCCCGTTCCCACACTCCATTGTCTCATCAGCCGATTTAGGCGCGCAGCAAAGCGATACACAGTGAACATGCCGGGTGTTTTTAGGCTCCCGGCGCTTTTTATTGCCGTTTCTAGACACGCTGACCATTTGGTCGTAACCACCCATGCAATAGCTAATCAACGTTGCCAGGAATGACGACTCGGAGTCCGCATCAGCCTGTAGCTTTTGAAGTGGGATTTTGTCCCATTTTCTCAAGGGCGTTTTTTTTTTTTTTTTTTTTTCCCGTTTCATGCGAGCCGGTCCGAGCAGCTTTACTGAAGGTCTTCTCTTCTCACAGACGTTTCAGACGTCGGCTTTCCCTTTGTCAGATTCCCTCTTGTCCTAAAGCCACTGCGGGGAAATGGAGCGGCTCTGATGGGATATGTGCAGTTGGGGCAGTTCTTTACTCATAAATGAGTCTCTTGAAAAATTTCCAACAGGCCACCACGTCCAGCGCCACATCTTCCATTCAACACTTGCTCAGTACTTTCTCTCCTTTTATAATCCACTCATGTGTCATTTTCCTGCACGCTCATAAACGCCAATCCAGACGGTGATAATGCATTGAAGTTTGTTTGTTTGTTTTAATCAATGAAGACCCATTAGCAAAGCCTCTCTTGACTGAATTGACTGTATATCCCTCGTGTGTCACCATCACGCAGGGCTTCCAGTTTTGGGCTGCTTATCTTCATGAGAGACGGCCACCTTCACGCTTTGTTTGGACTGGTTGTTTATCTGTGTGTGTTTCCTCCGGACGGCTTCGGGTTACAAGGAGAGATCCAGTTCTACCGAACCGGATGAATGTTTTGATTTTGGAGTTTTGGCGTTTTTTCAAGCAGTGAGGTCTTTAGGTCTTTAGGTCTTTTTTTTTACCGTCTCCTGCTCTGAATCCATCATTAAACATGTGTTATTTCAGCAAAACGTTGTACTGCCAGTGGTGCTAGGAGTCGTTTTGACCTCTAGGATTGATGCTCACCTCACAAACTGTTCCGTTTTGGTATTTGACGTTTTGTGTATTGTTACTACAGTCGATTTACCCAAAATACCACAAGTAAACCTTTTTGGGTTACTCATTTCTTTTCAGAAAAATATACTTTAAAACCGTCCACTGACTGTCAACCAACTGTTGTTTTGTGCAAATCTGATTTTCCTCTTTCCTAAAATAGAAGAAACATATTTTGATAATTTAACGGTTCAAATCCTCTGCAATTTGTACACAGGCTCCGTGTGAGAACTACTAACCCCCTGACTGCACTAATGAGCTAGGAATTTAAATACACTGAGAAGTCAAGTTTATGTGCTCATCATTGGTCACTGAGGTCAGTGTGATTGGGCTGATGAAGCATGGAAGATCATTTTAATGTATGATAACGTGAGAAAAAAAGCACCCCAGGATTATAAGCACATTTAAAAAATAGTTAATAGATAATGGATATTTCAATTGTAAATTGCTCCGAAACCTAAAGACTGCTGCAGACGGAAATGTCAGACGAGCGTTTCCCTAAGCTGGAAATGTACTTAGTTGCTTTGGTATATTAGCGCTCAGTGGTGTGTGCAAGATGGGGAAAAGTGGCTCAAAGCGATAGCAGCTCCAACCACATGAGGGCATTTGTACTTTTATGCTGAAAGTCACTTCCTACAAACATCAAAAGGAAGCAATTTGGAAACTGCCACTGCAGAGTGCCACGGGAAAAGTGGAGCGGTTTTGATTAAAGCAACTGCATCGACAGGACGCTTGCAATACAACCAAATATATACGTGTAATTTGTGTGACATCCTGAGACAGTGAGAGCAAGAAATTAAATGGGACAGTTTGCAATGGTGATGTCAATATTTCAATATCATGCATTGAAAAACAAGCTAAAAAAGGTTGCTCCGTTTAGCTCTGCTACATCATCCTAACACACTTCATCATAACCGCTAGTTTTACTACTAATGACCAGTGTTAGGACTAACGCGTTACAAAGTAAGTCCGACTTCGCCGCATATTCCGGCGTCTTCATGCCTACCGGCACTTGCTCAACATGGGCGCCGCCATCTTGTTTACGTTTTGTTCATACACAATCCCGGGCGGCAGTTTTCCGCGGGCCTGTGTAGCTAGCTTCAGCGCTAGCCGTCGCTAAGCCAGGACCCCCAGCAGATGTTGGTGGCTGTAACTCACGTTTCATCTCCCCTCCTGGACGGTCCTCCCAGCACTTCAACCGGACGAGAATATCCGTACTCGTTGCCCTCCTCCTCCTTCTTGACATAAAATCCTCTGCCAAAAGAACGCTCCACCTCCACCAGAAAAAGCGTCCTCCACATGGTAGTCCGCCGATGCCCGAGCGGTCGACTACGTCATTAGAATCCAAAGCCGAAGCCAAAAACTGCACACATTACGCCGGAAGGGGCGGCACCCCAACCCTGGCCCAAGTAATAGAGTAATCAGAACCATTTACACATTTAGGAACTTAAGACACACTACAGTATTTTCAAAGTGGAGATATAACCACTATTTCAAATTCATTGCGGTCAAAGGAAAGAACGTGCTAGTGATGTGTACATTATGTCGACATCAGTTGTAAGCAACTCTAATATTTTAACAGTAACGCAAATACTTTTATTGTAGAGTAATTCAGTTACTAACTCAGTTACTTTTTGAACAAGTAGTGAGTAACTATAACTAATTACTTTTTTTAAAGTAACGTGCCCAACACTGCTAATGAAGAACAAAATCCGCCCTGTCGAATCCCCAGAAACAGCCGCTGTGCTCGCCGAGGAAACTTCTGTCTGAGCCAAAAACTCAAAAGAGACATCGTCGAATTGTCTTCTGATTGTAACGCAAACCAACGCTCCACCACAACACCCCCCCCGTCCTCCGTCCCCCGTCCGAACGCTCCAAACGCTCCAATCGCCGGTCACGAAGGAGTCCGATCACTCGTTTCACCTCCACCCGTTCCACTAGATTGCGCGAGCAGCAGGGCCGCTGTGATGGGACGCTGCAGCTGATTGCTCCGCCTGCCGTCGGAGGCTGTGCGATATGCTCGCTTGGTACCCGGCATTGTTCTCCTGCTCGGAGGCCCTGATTAATGGATCGTACCGCGGAGCCGGCAGGTTGTGATGGGAAAAAGAAAGGTTAACAGGTCGCCGATCACTTATTTCCCTTTTGTGCCTTATACGCATGGATCCTATCACGGCTACTTCACGACAAACTACGGCGATTTAAAACCGCGTGTAACTGTTTAGCGTTATAGTAGACCATTTAGAATTCAATGAGGCCTTTACATTATTTTAATAGTATTCGTCCAATCCCAGAGGAAAGGTTTAGTAGTGGATGTCACACCTGATGAAGTCAACCTTCCAATAGAAATAATACAGACGGGTTAATATGTTAAGTGACATGGTGATAATGCTGAAGAATGGAATTAAAATAAACAGAGACAAATTTGTGTTTTTTCTTTCCGATTGTACATGTTTGCATCTCGCCACTGTGAACCGCAAACAACATTTCTGTCCTACTTGGAGGTTTATTACTTCTGATCGGAATGTGACTGATCTCGAGGGTCCAAACAAATATACAATCTTTCACGCCGTTAGATTATTTTGTCCTTTTGGACGCAGTTTTTTGTATTTTATTTCAATCAAAAGATCATTGTTGGTATATTCTTTATTGTTATCAACGTATAAAATAATTACAAACATATAGCTTGCAATAAAAACAGCTGGTCAAAGTCAAAATAAAATGGCTGAGGGATGAGCAGAGGCACTCGGATACACTTTCAACTCTGCCAACAAATTTCACAAGTGTTGAATAAAGATGAGTCCTTGATGAATGGGAGGATTTTATGTTTGTGTCTGTGTGTCTGTGACTGGTTTGGGGGCATTTAGTGAGGTTTTGTGGAATTCACTCAAATTATCTCCAAGCCACAACTATGACATCAATAAGGAAGGAAAAAGCTCCCGGGCGCGCAGGGAAACGTGGCCAAAAAGGCAAACGGCGACGCCTCAACGATGATAATAATAAGAAGAAGAAAAAAAGAGAGAGAAGGAGGGTAAAACAGAGGGAGAAAGAGAGGGAACGGGACCGTGAGTGATTATCGTCCTCGGGTCACAGTCGGATTTAAGCATATCGCATTCATGCGTGGACGATGAGTGTGCAGGCGGCTTTAATCGGCTCACTTCTCCCTTCAAGACTCTGGAACCAGCACAAAAAACAAAAGGAAACACTATCAGCACGAATTTAGATTGAAGTAAGTCTATTCCATCCATGGTGGGGCAAAGGAACATCTTCCCCACTCCGACCCCTCCCCCCCGTCAGGAAGCACCAATCAGATCGAGGCGAAGGCAGCACCGCCGGCACGCTTTCCACGCGGCATCAAGTTCCAAGTAGCCGGAGGATTATTCAAACGTCACAATCCAGTTTGAATCAAAACTACAGTGGCATTTAAGCAAAAGGCCTTTGATGTCATATAACATCGGCTTGTAGCGATTCCCGACGCGACGCTGTGCACAGCGCACATCTTTGAGCACAGAGCAGATCCACGTGCTGCGTTGCCTTTCTTCACTGCCACGCTGCCTTTCTGCGGCCGGCGAGCGGAGATGACCAAACACCACGCGGGTGGAGTCACGGGCCCACCCCCCGCCCAGCCGGCGGGGCTGAAACTGCCGATGTGGCAGGCGCAGGTCGTTGTGCTGACGCTCGCATCCGCAGCGGCTTTGACTTTGACTCCTCTGCGTGTCACGACATTGTTCTCCTGAGGGTCGTCCGGGTTCCTCCCCCCCGTTTATAAGAGATTGATTTCAGGTTCAGTGATGAGTCTAAATTGTGTGTTTCTAAGTGTCAGCAACCTGTGCAGGCTTCATCCGGCCTCCCAACTACAGCCCCCCCCCCCCCCCCCCCCCCCCCCCCCGGCCCCCGCCCCCCAAGTGAGTTCACGTGTTTTCGGTGAACGACGGAGGATCAAACATCAATATCAAAATCAGAGCATCAAACAAAACAAAGCCACTTGGCTGCTGTAAATCGGTCCGTAACCCAGACGACTTCTCCATTTGTGTGACATTATTCCCGAACAATTACCGTCTGCGTCCTGTGTGTGTGTGTGTGTGTGTGTGTGTTGTGAAGCCCGGCTTTTAGTCCCAAAATCCCCCGCTTGTTAAAAGCATAATCATTGCGCGGCTGACCTTAACACATCCTAACCTACAACCACGCACACAAACAACAAAGGAAAAAAAAAAAACATCATCCACACACACAAAAGGACCAACTGGAATGAAAAAAGCCCCCCCCCCCCCCAACAGAATAGAGACATTTTCTTCAGCCTGTTCTCTCCCCACCTTTGGCTGCCCTCTTTCTAAGCCGCCTCTGTCCAGACTAATGCACAGGTGATTGAAGTCGGAGCAGCCCTGCAGTCTGAAAGGCTGGGTGGGGGGGTAGGGGGGGGGCTGATGGGGTTGACGCAAATTAGGGCACGCAGTCTTAAAGGTTCCACCGGGACACGAGGGGGCAGGCCCGGGTACAGCGGCGCGATTTCTTCAAACCCCTCACGCGGACTCAATTATAGCAGAAATTGTCAGGCGACAATTAACCGCCGTCCTCCGTTCACTCTGTTTGCCGACGATAATAAGGCGTTTCGCGGGGGGGGCGGGGCAGGGCGGGGGGAGAGTCGTGGCCGCGTCACAAGGTCGGCGGTTTGGTCTCAAACGTCCTTGAGCGGCGCCTTGAAAAGTTGCTTCTCACAAAAGCAGACACGCGGCCTGTCAGGCGTCGTGTGAATTGGGTCGCCGCGGTCTAACGTTTTTCCAATTTAAGTGGCCCAAGAACAAGCACGCAAAAATGTGTGTCTGTTGTGTGTACCTTTTTTTTCTTCATTTCTGCAGCCCCCCCAACACAGTGGCAGGCTTCTCATTGATGAATGAAGTGTTGTTTATCTCAGGTCGACGTTTGCACTTGTTCGTCACGTATGGAATCCAATGAGAAGGTAATAAAGTAACATGAACTTTAGCGGTTCACCCCCCCTTCCCGCCCCCCCCACACACACGCACGGCAACCAATTACAGAGTCGCTGTGATTACAGCAGCTTGATCCTGTCAGAAGATTGGATTGATCTCATTTAGGTCCCTGGAAACCGAGTATTTAATAAGGAGTTACTGCCGCTCATTATGGAATTAGCACACCCATCACACTTCAAGGTTACCCAGGTCCTGGTGCATGAAAAACCAAGCTAAGCTACAGAAAAACCCTGTTTGAAGTCTGAGAACTACCCGAACTTCAGCTACGGGATGGTTTTTTAATAAATATAAACCCTAAGCTGGAAAACGACACTCTCTTTGTGTTAATATTCAAGGGAAAAATAAATCTGTTTTCCTGTAAGGTTTAAAAATTCTTCTGTGTTGGATTACAAGTTTAAAGCATGATAAGAAAAAGGATTATATCAACATCATTTGGTAAATCTGAAATAAAATGAAGATTAAAACACAAGGGAGGAATGCTTAAGGGCTTTCTTCAGTTTGGGGAAGAAAACTGGTCACGATCCAATTAACCCCCCATTGTTCACGTCGCTGCCGAACATGCAATAGATGGAAACACCACGTTAGCTGCATGCAGGGGAAGTGCGGATGAAATATGCATCCGCAGATGTGTTTTATATAAGCGTAATGTGAACACTTTATCGCCATGAAATGTGATTTAAATACAGCGTGAGACTCTACGTCGAGTCTTTGCAGTGGTTTTCACAGGGTGGAGGTTCACAGCTTATCACACTGTACAGCTGTTGCTGACTGCGTATCTGTGTGTGTGTGTGTGTGTGTGTGACGATTGCTCCACATTCTCGTGACAGCTGCCGCACAGTTTAAGAAACTTGTTTTGGGGGAATTATTTGCAACTTGTTACAAGCAATAATGTAGTGTTTTTACCCAACCACCTGCCGCCACGGCTTCCATGTTTCTACCCGACGGTCCATGGTGTGTTTTCTATTTTACAGCAGCAATACGACATAATATATATATATATATATTTAAAAAGTGTCCTCGTAGTGACAGAGGGACTCGCACCTCTGTGGTGCATTCAGGGTCTTTCTCCCTGTTCATTCATCTTGCTTCCAGCAGCAGTCGCAGTGACCACCACATGGCTTCCTCCTGCTGACCTCGGCCTTCTTTAGCACGTAGGGAACGGCACCAGCGTTCGCCAGTGCAACTTCAGCGGCAATGGATACCCATGGTACGTATCCAACGTGCCGGGTGTCAGAGCCATGTGCGAGAGGGAGGAGACTGCGTGTGATGTTGTGGGTCACGAAGATGCAACGCGACGAGCTGCACGACCCCCCCCCCCCCCCCCCCCCCCCCCCTAAGCAAACAGACCTTTTGTGTGTTTTGATATATTTTTTGCTGTTCCCATGGAGAATCGAGGTCACAGCACAGCTTTAGCATCTGTTGAGGTTTATTATATACGATTGGTTTGTGCAGCAGTTATTTCCATCATCCTATCCGACCCCAATTGACCTGAAAGAGCTCAATGTAATCTCCTAATACCATAGTTGGAATTCTTTCTGCGTTTGTCGAACGTCTTTCTTTTGAATGCGTTTTTGCGCTCACGTGTCGCACGGCTCCAAGCTTTTTGACGGATGAGCCGTGTTTCGTTGGGTAACGTCTGTTCTTTTATATTTTCTTTTGCTGGGTGTCACTCTTGAGCATAAGCTTTGGATAGAGTCTTTAAATTCCCCCATTTGCTGCATCAAAGTCACACACTGAGCAGCGAGAGAGAGCCGTGTTCTCACTAATCCCCATATTAAAAAACACATCTATTGCGTTCCCCACATTGGTGTGTATCTCAACGTGCATCCAAGCGGTTCCCATCATAATCACGCTGAGAAGATCAAAATGTCACTGAAGTTTTCTAATCATCGGGGAGGAAAAAAATGAGTCTTTACATTCTGTTTGTTGGGTTAGGGAGCTAAAGTTGGAGGATTTGGGAAGATAAGAAAGCAAGTGATGTAACAACTCGACCATGTTTTCGTTATAAAATGTATATTTTGTTAAAGAAAATAGTGGAAAAAAAGTTCCCGGAGCCCAAAGTTGTGTATTTACAACACTCAACAATTCCTTGACCAACAGTCCAGAGATCTGATGACTGATATTCAGAAGCATTTGAGAAGCAGGAATTAAAGAATCTTTCTCCTTTTGGCTTATTAAACAACATGAAAATGGATCAGGAAAACTGTGTCACGTTGTCGCTCACAGCGACTCTCTCATTTTGTGTTGACTAATTATCACTTCCAACTACATAACAAACCGAATGAATGAAATGAGCTGAATCCGGAATCAGGAATATTCCACTAGGCCAGACACTAAAATGTATTGAAAGTAAGAAAAATAAAACTCGCTTGGGAAATCTGTGGACAGATAATTCTAACCTTCACCGCAGCTGACATGAATCCACTCCTCGCTCTGATTATATTAGTTTAACCTCGGCTGTGAAAGAAGCCACACCCGGTGAAAATGACCTCATTCTGCAAAAAGGCCCTGAGTCTGAATATCATACTGTTCTTTACAGAGACAAACACCTGTCCATTCCAGCGCAGCCAGTAATTTGCCCTCTTGACAGGATGATTTAGTTCAAGTGGGATTAATGGACACAGATGATGAACGGATGATCAATTACTCTTTTTTTTTTTTTTTTTGATGATAACACTTTTTTTTTTTCTCCCGGAAAAATGAGGTTGTTTTTATATTTTTTGGTGGAAAATACCAAGTTGACATTGTGGCTCGTAATCAGATTATGTCACTGATGAGGGACTTAAGGTCCAGATAAGTTTGGCTCGGGGTGGATGTTCACAATCAGCCTTTATATGTCCACTATTCATGATTGTTTTACCGTTTCCACCCAAATCAAGGGCATCATCTTATGACTCCGCTTGATGCTTCAGTCGTTTGTCTTCCGCTCCCTCGGGTGCTTTTATTTTGCCCACATGCTGGAAAATTTCAGCATTTTGGATTTTCAGAGGAATGCATGGGAAAGGGTTCATGCGGCGTTCGGGGAAAACCCAATAAGCAAATTCTGAACTTTAAAAAGGCCTGTATATTATTTTCCTCCATGCAAACATTGAAGCTACACAAAGTGAGATTTCTCGCGCAAACAATGAACGAAACTACGGCCGTGCTGCTGCTGCTGTTACCGCCAAACCCACAGCGAATCCTCGCAGCTTTTTTTGTTTTTTATCTCTGTGCCACTATCAACACATCCTCCCTTCCTCTCATTAGAGAGGAGATCCAGACGACGCGCAGAATCGGCAAATATTGTGTTAATAAACGTCGGGGGTTGTGCTCCTGACACTTCCTGCTGGTGAGTCGATTCACATGTTGACTGGAAGGCTTTGCTCCCTGAGAAACAAGCAGAAGTAAATCCATCTTCAAACACCTCCTGCCGGATAATTTCCTGTTGCTTTTGGATCGGCCCCAAAGCAAAGTGTGAAATAAAGGCCCTCAGACAATAATCAGGAAGAGCGTGTTCATGGGTCACTGAGGGGAAGCCTACTGTAAGACGCACAATCCGCCTCCTGAGGATCGGCGCACACCTCTGCCCTGCCTAACCCTAAACTCCAAAAAAGTGCGCTAAGCTGGGTGACATTATATTACACTAGCATAGTGGACTTTTTCGTCATGACTAATTCATTAATTACTCAGCATCATTTGTATTTGAGAAAATAAAAACTTAATCTGATGTTTAATGTGGATAAAATAGACTTAGACCGCCTACTTACTACGTTCCTGTCACTAGTACCTATGTGACGAGAGTGCAGATCCTTCCGTGCAGTAGGCAGCGGACCAAACCACTGTGAGGCAAGGGAGGGGGGACTCAAAATGTTTTGAAACTTAAAAAGCGTTTTTGGGGGTTTGTATTGTTTGCTTCTTACACAGATATAAGTATATCTCATTATGCTATTTACAATACACAACATTGTTTTAATGATATTTCTAGGGAGGGACAACCCTTAGATGGGGGGGTCCTGACCCCCCTGGGATTTACGCCCTTGTCTCTCTCTTTCAGAGCGACACGATCAGGAGACTTGTTTAAATGATGAGAAATATGCTGCATACATGTCACTAGATTTGTCTCTAGTCGCTTTTGGCACAAAAGTCGCCAGGAGGAGGATTTGTTTGTCATAATAGTCCAACCACAACCGCATTTCGGACACATTCCTGACCTGAATAATTTGTCACACTGCGCATGCGTGAAATGCGTTAAAAAAATTGACGTAATTAACAACAAACATCTAATTAACGCCGTTGGTGCACTATTTTTGACAGCCCTAATTATATATATATATATATATAATGTTTTTTTTTTCGCCTCCTTTGGAGTGTGATGGAGTGTGTGAAGGTGTGCGCTGTTGTATATATCGCCTTGGAGACGACATGGCGGCTCTCCTCTCCTCCCATGAGGCAACAGTGCTGTGGTTTGAACCAAATCTCACACTTCACGTTTTGATGCCTGTTGTGTATGTGTGTGCGTGTGTGTGTGTGTGTGTGTGTGTGTGTAGGGTGGGGAGAGGGAGCGAGGGGGGGTTCACAGCCCCGTCTTCCTTTGTTTTTCACCATCTCCGTATGGAGATATCCGATACAGACACGAATTCAGGCAGAAATCTGAGCAGCAGGTTGAAGCAGTTTCCTTCTGGAACGTTCGACACCTCAGTGGAGAATAGTTGTGCGACCCAGAATCGGGATCAGCGTTTCTATTCAGTTATCTCGTTTATTGATTCTATTGCCCTAGCTTTTATTATTTATCTGTACATTACAATTGATTTGCTATTTAGTCGGAAAACCTCGGCACCGTTTGAGAATGATGATCTGATAACGGGCTGTCCGTGACTGAATTCCATAGACGAGCGTCTGTTTTCTCGGACGAGCGGTGAACGATGGGACGCGCTGGGATGGATGTCCGTACCCGCATCATCGTGAACCAGCCCACCGGTTCAGCTTCCATTTCATGAAATGCTTTCCAATATTCGCTTTTGGCAAAGGGGGAGAAATCCATCCGGTGGGCAGCCGAACGCTCCACTGCGCTCAGCGGGTAGGCCTCCACCCGGGTAGCCAAACAGCTGCCTGCTGCTGTTAATAACGCTGCCTCAACCTGCCTCTCGATAGTCATTTTAGTGCATGCTGAAAGGCAAATAAAAACCCCAAATAGAATGAAGTCAAATGAAGAAGAAAAGTTCAATAATTTAGCAGGTTGAACGCTGTGGTTTTATCGATTTGCTGATTATTTCCTCTCGGCCGAAGTTTGAGTAACATCCGTGTCCTCGGAGCACATGTGGACCGGCTGAAGAGGCCTTTTCCTCATACGAGCATTAGCTGGTGATACTTTGCTTCAGTCGGGCCGCACGCTGAATAGAGCAGAAAAAACATTTCTCCCTACTAGTCAGTTGCATAACACAAAGTTCACAGAAGGTTTCTCTTGCTGCAGACTGAAGGAAGAAAAAGGCGTCCCGGCGAGCGTCGGAGGAAAAATAGATTTAATGGGTCGGATTCAGTTCCGTTGCTCAGGGAATCAGAAAAAGAACCTTGGACTCTTTTTCTTTTCACACCCTGTTTTCATTCCGACACCTCTCCACCCACAATTAAGAGATCCTATCAAACAAAGACGTATTCTGGAACTTGGCTTGGCTGGAACCCGGTCACTAATTTAACAACAACAAAAAAATAAGCTGCATCCTTTTTTTCTATCATCGTCAGGATGTTCTTTGCCTCGCAGACGACACTCTAAATGAATTTCCACACAGCCGCGCGCAGTCATCTGGAGTGTTTGTGCGGCCTGAGCGATAAACCGCGCAATCGCCGAGCCCCAGAGAAAGTGGTCAGATAAGGCCTTAATGCGCCCGCGTTCCGACGTCAAACGGCGGCCACGTGTCTGCCCGACGCGCCGTTTTAACGGATTAACAGCGTCGGCTCATGCGTGTCTGCGAGGCTCTCTTCTCTGTCGGTTGCTTTGAACGCCGGCACATTTCTTTCTTCCTTCCTCCCGTGTTTTCCATCAGTGCCTCGTCCTAACGGTCATGCAGCCTGACGCATTCACAGCTGGAAGCTGCCGAGTCCGACCACAGGCCTCCTCTGTGTACTAAGTGCTTCCTTCAAGGGCACCTTGCAAACAGAGGGGAGCGTTTCTCCCTTAAGCCCCCTCCCCCCACTCCCCCATCCCCCTTCGCCACCCACCA
This sequence comes from Apeltes quadracus, assembly GCA_021346845.1. Taxonomy (NCBI): domain Eukaryota; kingdom Metazoa; phylum Chordata; class Actinopteri; order Perciformes; family Gasterosteidae; genus Apeltes; species Apeltes quadracus. Next base: position 16,241,154 of record CM037925.1, on the reverse strand, counting down.
ATTCGGTTTCACCCGCCTGGAATGAGGGCCGTTGCCGGCCGGCATCTGCAACCTCGGAGCTCCTGCCTCTGTGTGTGTCTTTGTGTGTGTGTGTGTGTCTAATCAAATAGTTGCCGCTCTACAGTTCGCGTGCGTTATGCACAGTTCCCCTCGGATGAGCATCAGGTTTTACACGATCTCACGTGTGCCCCCCCCCACCCCCCTCCTCACTCCCAGCTTCCCGCGTGCGTCATTCATCCCGAGCTGAACTGTACAAGTATTTGCAATAGATGGTTTCAAAAAGGCTCCCTTGTATGTCCAAGTATTAATAGAGACGTTATGTCTGAATACGAGCTGTCCTCCGTCAGGATGAGACGGAAGGAGAGAAGGTAATGGCTGGGGGGGGTGTAGGGGGAACGGGGGGGGGGGGGGGGGGGGGGGGGTCAGAGGAGACCAGATGCCAGAAGCCTGCTCTTGTTAACCAGCGTGAGGCTGGTCGGTTTAACTCTCGTACAAATAACCGGCTTTCCATCATCTGAGCGACACGATCGGCGATGCGATCTGGGCTCTGCGAGGTTTATGTGATGAACCGCGACGGGAAGTCCTCCGCAGGTCTGCCGTCTGACAACACGGCGTCCTCAGAGGACCATCGGGGGGGTGGGAGGGGGGGTCGGATAAGAGTGATGCAAACAGACACGGTGCCGTGGAATACAAAGCCTGCGAGGTAAAAAATTTAAGTCAAAAGAGAACAGTGTCAGCGTGTTGAGGGTGAGTAAGCTTGAGAGGAGGGGTGAGGGGGGGGGGGGGGTTACAAAGGAGAGATTGAGACGAGGGACAAATAACGGGCGAGAATGGCGTCGCGCAGGATGCAAAAAGAAACGGAGAAGGCTTTTTTTTTCAAGCCCACATGCCCGTCTGCACACGGCGCTCGTGTTTGCAGATCATCCAACAAACAGGAAATTGACAAAAAAAGGGAGGGGGGGGGGGGGGGGTGGATCCCTCGGCAAGGGTGAGACAAATGAGCACTTGCTGCTGGCGCCAGAATGAGGCGAGAGATGGGGGGGGGGCGGGGGGGGGGGGGGGGGGGGGGGGGTCGACTGCTACACCGGAAACATGGTAGAAAAGAGGAGATAGCATGTTGCATATTACAAACGCCAATAACAGCAGCTACAAACGGACATGACCCAAGATGGCTAATCAGCTCGTACTTCAGAACGGATCACAAGCGCACGCCTCTGTCTGTTTTTTTGGGGGGGGGTTTGATCTGCTCATCTATAGAATGGAAGTTAAGTGCTTTGTGAGTTTAAAAAGGGGAATCTTGACCCCGTCCTACGTTCATTTATCCGGCTCGGGAGAAGATGAGCAGATGACCTGCTGTGGGCCAGTAGGTGTTTTTCACCCACGGAGTCCTCCGGCTTCTCATACTGTCGAGCGGATGATTAGCACAGAAATCTCCACAGAAACCGACAAACCCAGCGAGCAGCCGCGCCGCCGCGTACCTGTCGGTGGGGAAAAACAGACAGCCGAACAAAGGATGGCCAATTATGGGCTTGGATCAAATAAGGTTCCCTGTTGCATTCCTGTGTTCGGTACCTTGTATTTTTCTTTGAATTCCGATGAATTCCTGAACAAAGACTCATTCTAGCCCAATGTCTCCGTCGGAGATTGAAAGTCACCAAATACGCGATTGGGTTTTACTTCACTGAGAGTTTAATCTAATGGCGTCTTTGCAAAGAGAACATGCACACAGAGGGCCTCTTCGCCACGCTCTCCTCCCTCGTTAAAACACAAAACAACAAAGAGGGAGGCGGCGGGTCAGCAAAGGTCAGAACACACGACGCCGCTGTTCAGAGGTCACATTCAGCTGTGGAGCCTTCATCTTAACTTCATAATAAAGGTGCTGAGGTTCTTTGTTTGTTTGTTTTTTTCCCACATAGTTTTAGAAAGTGCGCCAATCATTGAGCAAACACCGTGAGCACAGCGAGCTAAAAGGCGGTTACAGCTGGAGAACTGAAGCAAACAAACCACATTTATAATGTAAGTAAGGGTGGATTCTTTCAGTTCCGTTCTGGCGTCACTAAATCAAACCGGAGAAAGTTCCACTACGTGTCCAATCGCGCAAAACGCATTGAGACAGGTGCGGCCCTGTCACGGTTTGGTTTCGCGCCCCTTGTGTCCCCTGGGTTCGCTTCACTTCCTCCCCTGTCCCGTCCTCCCCTGTGACTGTCCGCAAAGCCCCTGATTGTTTCCACCTGTGTCCACTCACCTGCAACTTCCCTGTGTATTTAAGCACAGTGTGTCTTTTTTTTCCCTTGTTGGAAAGTCGTTTGTGCGTTTGGGTCCTACCTCCGGCCTCGTGACCGGCCCTGACCAAGCCCGATCTAAACGATTAGAGTTTCTCGCAAAAGTCGAAAAATAAGAACAGGATGCCGCAAAAACATCTATTCCTGCGTGCGACGGCTACAGAGGAGGGTTTGTTTTCTTTGCACTCCTCTCTCTTTATAGAGCTCGTTAAAAAACACAAACAGAGCTCCCTTCTTGCAATGATGTCTCAAAATACGCGTCACTGTGAGGGGAAACCGATACCGGAGGTGTAAGGAAGTCGCGCAAAACAAAAATGAAAAGAACAGAACCGATCTTTGTCACTTCAGGCTTCTTCAGGCTGATTCCTTAAGAACAATCAGTTAAAAAAGATGTGACGGATTCTTGGCAGACGCCTCGCTTTTGTCCCCACACACACACACACACACACACACACACACACACACACACACACACACACAACCCCCGTCACAGCAAGGAAACAGGACTCGTTTGCAGACGTAATCAACGATTCGCCCGAGAGGAAACAAACTACAGGAGGAAAAGCCGACGCAAAGCGTTGGGAAGGCATCTCAAAGGGTACGGACGGAATCTTCCATCGCCGACGACGTCCTGTAATCCGATCGATGCGATTAAAGGCTATTCAATTTATTTTGTCATTAGATTAAGAACTTCCTTGCTAAATGAACGGTTTCAAGGGAAACAGAAGGGAAAAAAAATGGGAAGGGAATCAATATTTTCCGGCAATACCCTGAGGATGTTCAGATGCATGAAAAACAGATAAGAGCAATAACATTAAGACAATGCAGCGCTTTCACAGTTGCGGTTGTTCCCTGACACTGGTGTGACAACATGAATACGACTCCATTGAGAGACGAGTTATCACGGTGAATTATTGCCCGGCCCCGCGGGGCACTAACACACCGCCTGACGTATCGTTCCGTGGTATAATCTCTCCCTCTGCTCCAACAGAGGGCAGTTGAGGCGATGCCCGTTGTGCGCAAGGGGCAGGGGCATTAAATGTGATTTATTGGCGTCGCTGGCTTCACGTTCCCTTCGTGCACAAAACCTGGCAGCGGTTCATTCCCAACCTTTTTTTAAATTGTATTTATTTTATATGCAATCTCTCACGAGTTCATACATATTCCCACTTGTGTTTCTGTGCAACGGATTCCATCTATTCGGCAACGGGGAATTGAATTCTTTCTGCACAGAAGGTGTGAAAAGCAACTCCTGGAGCTTTAGTAGATTGGCCCCGGTTAAACAAACGGGAACAGGCACCTCGCCCTCCTCAAACATTCCAGCAGTGATATGAGAGAATGAGAGGAAATGAGTTTTTTTTTTTTTTTTTTTTTTTAAATGTCAATCAATACGTCTGCCAACTGGCATTTGATTCGCCAATGGCTGGTGGAAGCGAACATTGGCAGAGCCTTTGGTTAGTCACGCGCGTCCCTCTGAACTTTTAAGGGAAAGTAGCGAAAAGGCCCCGAGGGCATGAACCGCGCTATCGGGCACGGACATAATTATGCTGAGCTTTCAGTTTTGGGGACGTTGGACTTTTTAACCGTCGCATGAATGAAATGCAGATTCCAGCTTTCCGCGCTCAGCGATGCGCAGCGTTTTAAGCGATCAGATAACGTCCTGATTTAAAAGCGCATCTGCAAAAACGTGTGTCCCTCTCGAGCAACACTTTGGCGGGGTGTGCGTTTACTCCCCCCTCCCTCCCTCCGTCCTTCCCTCCCCAACCCCCGAGCGATATGTGTAGCTGCCGGTGACAGGAGCGCCCCTCGTGTGGGGGGGTTAATGAGCGCGACGCCGCTCCTGCCGACAACAACAGCAGCAACAACAACAACAACAACAACGGCACACGCACGTGACACACGTCGTTTTTCGCGATGGAGTCAAATATCGTGGCCGAAGTGAGTGACGTCGACAGGGGGCTATTGGTCGAAGCTCCCCCCCCCCCCCCTCCCCCGCGCGTCGCGAGGAGATCCTCCGCGTGGCGGGTCGCGTGCTCGTTGCAGGTCGTCGTCCTTTGTAGATATTGTAGATATTAAAGTGATACAACTGGAGGGGGGGGGGGTCGTATCGGAGTACTTTAACAAGGCTGCACCGTGAGCGCGGGCGTGTTCACGGGGGGGGGGGGGGGGGTATGGGGTCGGTAGGGGGTCTCGGATTTGTAAAAAAACCAGGTTTAAAATGTCAACAACACTAATTAAATCAGTCCAATCAGTACCATGCTTTTAAGCGATATACTGTGAATTAAGACCGCTCCAACATTTCGACGAGGTTTGTAATTTTGTTTTTAAATAGCTTCTTAAACGCGCGAGACCTCCACGTCCCCCCCTCCCCGGACTTTTGACTCACCTGCGTTCCGGAGCTTCTTGTTCCGAAACACGGAGAAGATGACCAGCAGGTTGCCCAGAATATCAACGACTATGGTGAAGATGAGAAAGCAGCCCAAAGTTGTGGTGACCCACGGCGGGCGGTCCTGGACGGTGTCACGTGGGTCTGTCGAGGAGCTGTTCAGGTGAGACCCATTTATAACCATTGTACACTGGAACTTTCTCAACTGGCCCCAATTTTCAGACGTCTCCCGCCGGCGCGCGCGCTTCGGAGGCAGCCGGCGCTGGGATGCTGAAGCCTCCCGTGGCTTTCTCCTTCATCCTTTCACCACCACCACCACCACCACCGCCCCCTGCCACCCCCCCCCTCCACCCCCTCTCCACGCGCGATTTGCGCCCGGCCGCCGCGGATCAGCTGTGGGCGTCTCGGGTGTCACTGCTGCCGCCGCGTGCCATTCACTTGGGTCGGTACGCGTGTTTGTGACAGTGCGCTGCCAAATGTGCAAGCCTTTCCTGCATGTGATCGAGCAGCAACAAGAGGAGCGCTTTTATATTTGGAGGGGGGGGGGGGGGGGGTGGCGGAGATACTGCCGTCTAGTGGAAGAGAGGTGCAACAGCAACGCGATGGCTCGGGAAGCGTCCTACTTTTTTTTACCGGATGCCTGTGTGTTCATTCATGGCTTTGCGGTTGCTCGCTCTGCTCTCTATCTCTGGAGCCCATTCATTATAATCTGAGAGAATCATTCATGGTTTATCAGCTCATAACTCCGCACAGCAGGAACCGAACTCCTGTAAAAGTGATACGAGGTGATTCAGGTATGATATTAACACATCTGCCTTTCGCTCGTTCACAGATGGGGCTCAATTTTTTGGTTTATTAAATATTGTCATTTCTGACCGATACTGTTTTACATTTAAACATATTGTATTTTAAGCATCCCTGGGGATAGCCATTGTGCTATTGTTAGTTTATAATGTTCTCGAGAAATGGGTCACCCACCCTCACGCACGCATGAGATGTCTCAAAGTCGTTTGTGTGTGTGTGTGTGTGTGCGCGCGTGAGTGTGTGTGTGTGTGTGTGTGTGTGTGTGTGTGTGTGTGTGTGTGCGCGCGTGAGTGTAGTTGAGGATGGGGCGCAGTAGCTCAGACCAAAGTCCTTTAGTCTCTGCTCAGACCCAGTGGCGGGTGACCAATTCCCCTTGAGCAAACTACACGTGCATCTGTGTGTAACAAAATGACAAAGCACTTTTTTGAAAGGGGGATAAATGAAAAGCTTTTTGAAAAACGAAAAAAGAAAAGTGTAAAAAAACAAACAAATGCATCATCTAACGTTACGTACGTGTGTGTTTGTGAACACGTGACCTTCAGGTGACGACCCGTCGGTGACCTTCTGGAGGAGCCGCTAATCGTCCACAGATGCTTTCAGAATCATCACATTTCTGTACCAAGTAAGATTGTACGTTTTGAGTCACTCTCTCTGTGGCATGAAAGGGAAGGAAATAATTATTATATAATGCAAAGCTACACTTGTTGAAAGCCAAATGCATAATTAGATCATTAACCAGAACTAGATGCAAGTGCAGGAACCTTGTGATCATCACATTTTTTCCCCGACAAGGAGGCTTCTGTCGAGTCTCTGGAATCTTTCTTTTTAAAGTAATTTTTCAAGTGCAGCGCACTTCCCTGATTCTGTATACCTCTCCTAACAACATCGTTATGTAACTAATCATCAACGTCCCCAAATCATCAGGCGCTTAATCCTGAGGTGCCCTTTTCCTCCCTCCTCCTCCTCCTCCTCCTCCTCCTCCTCCTCCTCTGCCCATGTCATCGTCTTGTGTCGCATCATTTTAAGACACAAAGAGCTCATTATCGGGAAAAGATGTGTCGTTCCCATTCATGCGAAATTGGATCATTATCCTCCCGCGTTCGCCTCCGCTTTCCAGCCCATTCTTCTCAGCGAGGATCCCATCACGCGCTGTATTCTTCAGTGCATGAAAAACACACACACACCCACACACACACGGTGCAGAGAGCCCTGCTGTATTCCCCCCCCCCCCCCCCCCCCCCAAAAAGGTAGACCAATGACAACTAGGAAGCCCTGCAGACGCTGTGAAGGCAGAGCGGCAGGGCGGTGGTCTGGTGGGGGTGGGACGGGCGGGGGGGCGAGGGGAAGTGAGGGGTCACTTTACTTTGCCTGATGATAAAAAAAAAGCAGCTTTTAGCTGCATCAGCAGAACACGCGATACACTTTCATCTACTTTGCCGGAGCTGCAGTTACTTTAATTGAGTGAGCGTGACAGTGCGGGTAATTAGCCGGGGAGTCGTTGATTGCTGTTGTTGAACCCAGCCCCCCCCCACCCCCACCCCCTCCACCTCCCCCCTCCTGTCCCGTCCCCCCCCCCCCCCCCCCCCCCCCTCTCGACAATCCCGGGTACTGTCCAAAACAACGCGCTTGCTCTCCTGTCAAACCGGCGTTTAGCGCGCCACCGGTGTTATTTATTCATTTGACATCTTCCAAATGGGATGAAACCTCGGCTCGCACGCGTGGAAGCAGCCGCGGTGCGCCCGGCGTGTGGGTGGACCGTTCCCATGGCAGCTGCTGACTGATGTTTTGGGGGCAGCATTGCCAGGAAACGCTCGCCGACCGGGGGGGGGGCCCACAGGGGGCCTCCCCCACCCCCCCCTCCCTATTTAAGTTTGACATGAAACCAGTTAGTTAAGCAACAAGCATCAGGGGGTTACGTAGCGAACCTCCGCAGGGGGTTTTGTTTCAAGCAGCCCAAAGCAGAGTTTGACACGAGTACCAGTGTCTATTTAAATAACTGCACATGTTGTCTTCATTACGTTTGATGAAAACGGGGGACCTTTGGGTCACAGAAGCGCAGACGCCTCCCAGGCAAACCCTCACATTTCATTCTCTTTGGTAACAGGTAAGTACATTGTGACCCCATGAATGAAATAAGTACAACGGAAGCGCTTTTTCAAATCAATTTGTGTCGCAGAGGAGCCGGCAAAGCATACGTAGCCCATCCCAGAGACAGGACAGGACAGGACATGTCTGCAGGGGACACTTTGTTTCGTTTGGACTCTTTCTAGGACAGGATAATGCGCACCTACGAGCGCCACGTGCTCACCGGCCTCTTTCATAGAACATCAGCGCTGAAATGCTGTTCGTGTTGGTTGCCGGTTGATCACCTTTTCAAATTGAGTGTATTGAACTGAAGAGGAGGTCAAAAAAAAAAAAAAAAGCTGCTTCACTTTGTGAGCTAAAATGAAAGAAGACAATTAAAAACAAAACGTGCGCATAGATGGAGGGAGGAACCCTCAACTACACACACACACACACACACTCTCTCTGTTGTCTTAAAACACACTGAGCAAAATGAAGCAGAGGAGACAGAAGTAATCTAAAGATGTCTCTGCTGCTCCACCGGTCCTCTCCATGTCCCGCGGAGACACAAGAGTGTTTCTATCTGCCGTTCGCTCCGTCTTCTCCCTCCAGCTCCTCCTCCTCCTCCTCCTGCACTCGGCCGGTTGCCAGGGCGACAGCGGCAGCGCTCCACCCAGGATAAGGATGTGCGCGCTGGTAGAGAGGATTATTGGGGTCATCGTTCACTGCGTGGGTCTGTCTCTCCCTCGGTCACATGATTATGCACAAGCGACACCGGATAATACTGTAACCGGTTTATTAAATGGAGACCGGACCATTCGGGCGTTGTGGTTTCTGTTGTTGCTGGTTTATTGAATTTGCTCCCTCTGGGGAGTTTTTCCCCTGATTGAGATTCATTGGGTGGTATTGATGTGGTGTTTGGGATTTGTATTGAGTTGAGGGACTGAAAGGCGCAATAACACGTAACCAAGCCCACGAAAACCTCTTTGTGGCAATAATGCATCTTCTAGCAGGTGCAACAGGCTACAAGTGTCCAAACACAAGCCCGTGCCCCCCCACCCTCAGGAGGTGAGACGTGGTCATTATTGTCATAAAGCTCTGCAGAAATGATCCAACCACAATAAAAACTCCAATCGGGTTCCTACGAGTTGAGATCAGGACTGACTTTCAAAAAAGGGCAGAGGAGCGTGTCGCGTCGCCGCTGGCCGACTGCGTCGTGCGTGTGCCGATCCATGAATCGGCTTGTTGGGCTGATTCGTGTTTCCTTCATTCAGCCAGAAGGATGCAGGGAGTGAGCTCATTGGGGTTGAGCCGCCTCTCCTCCATCCAGCTGTCGTGTGCAGCCATCTTGTGGTTCTCAAGCAGCATTACAGACTCACAAGCCTCCCGAGTGAGGGCCAATAACCACACGCCCTGAAGCGGAACAACCTCTTTTTCCCCCCCACAGCAGCGCATTGGCGAATCCATATTATGAATTATGCATTAATGGGAACGGAAATCTTAATTTATTTAATGGAAGAACGTTTGGTGCCATTTCCAGAGTTAATTGGATCCACCAAGCATGAGATTAAGCAGCACATGGGTGGTTGCAAAGGGATGCGAATAACCAACCGCTGCCGAAGTTTGGGCTGTTTAGCGGGTTTCGTTCCACATGTGAAATCTGATTTCTGGAAAAATGTTTCTCATTCTGAAAGCCGGCCGAGAAAGAACCATTGACCCCAAGGTGTGAAAACCTCTCATCAGTAGAAAATGGAGGCAGCTGGGCTGAACTTCTAGAGCAAAGAGTCGGATGTATTGTACATAGTATGTTTTTTTACCAGATTTTTATGTATTTTAGTGTAACCCGGCAACAAAAGGTGAGTAAGATGCGCTTTGTTTACTCTGAGCTCAACTCGTCCCAAAGCTTTTAATTCCTGCAGCGTTCCATGAAATCTGAATATTCTAGATGGCATCTGGCCTAACATGTTTCTTTTCTGATCCCACAAGAATAAAAGCAGAGAGTTTCCGTTATTTTGACAGCGTTGCATAATCGATGACCTCTTTAAAAAGACAAAGAATCGTATATTGACGACTTTTATCACATATTGAATTGCATTGTTGGGCTTTAACAGAATTTTATTTTCCTCACTGATTATTGACAAATACAGCACATTTTAGTGTTGAAATACGTTTACATCAAATAAAAGGTGATCCGTTAAACATTTTGAGTTTTTGCAGAAAATCACACAACAATACTTCTGCAAATTCCGATAATAACACGCAGACAGCGGTGATATTTTTTAGGAATAATTTATTGCCAGTAGGAAAGCGTGAGCTTGTGGCAGTATTCAATAAAAACCTTTAAACAAGACCATAGCATTGCTCACACACACATAGACACCTGGAAAAGTCACGTGTCCATGGATAACTCTGCACTATAAATATATTGGGTCCCATTTTGTTGGTGGAAAAATAAAGAGGTTCCAAAGTCAAAATTTACAAACAAATAATAAAAAAAACAACAACGAGAATATGCAGTCGTTCATTGAAGACCCTTTTTCAAATGAGCAGGAGACGATAAACGTTACGGAGCGGCCACGCTCTTTTCTTCTCTTTTTTTCTAGTGAATGTAAGCACAGTAAGGCTGATAATGTCACACCATTTAACTCTATTTTTTTTTTTCGTTGAAAATAAAAGCATAGAATATCTACAAAACCTAGTAAACTTTGAAATCAAAACTGTACATTTAAATTTACATTGGAAATGAGGACTTGTAGAAAAACATTTTGCTCGGTTGTATTTATAGAAACAGAGATGCTGTTTTTGTTTCTCACGATGCTTTTAATGTCGTACGTTGAGATGCTGACGTAAAGCGATGGCGCTGCCGACTCAAAGGGGCGGGAGCCCGACTCAAAGGGGCGGCGGCCTGACTCAAAGGGGCGGGAGCCCGACTCAAAGGGGCGGGAGCCCGACTCAAAGGGGCGGGAGCCCGACTCAAAGGGGCGGGAGCCCGACTCAAAGGGGCGGGAGCCCGACTCAAAGGGGCGGCGGCCCGACTGAGCCGACGTCCAGAGGCCACAGAGTCTCTCCTGTAGCTTCACGACGTCTTCTCAGCCGCTCGTCCTTCACAACCCGTCCCGACGACCCCATCAGTTGTGTGTGTGTGTGTGTGTGTGTGGCTGAGCGGTTCAGGCACTTTTGATTCGGATCCAGTGTCAGACTTCAGTGTGCTGTTGGGAGTCGAGCGCCGGGATGGCCAGCTGCTCGAAGTGGCCCTCGTCGCCGCTCTCGTAGTCGCTTATCATCACCTCGGACTCCTCGCAGCACGCCGACATGTCCGAGCAGGACGCCGTGGACGTGTACAGAGACATGGACATGCTGTCCAGCGCCGAGGAGTCAAAGTCCCGGCCGTAGTCTCCTCGGTAGCCGCCGCCGCCGCCGCCCATGGTGGAAGCCGGGGTGGCGTCGCCGTCGCTCGGGTACGAGTGCTGTGGCAGGTACTGGTTAAGGCTGTAGAGCTGTGGCAGCGCCGGGCGCTGGCGGGTCCCGGCCGGCCCGGCGGCGGCGGCGGCGGCAGACGGGTCCGGGCCTCGGCGCAGCGTGTCGCCGTACTCCGGCACCGGCGGGGGGGGCAGGTCGTCGTGGGCGGGGAAGTCCTCCGGCGGCGGGGGGAAGTCGCTCTCGATGTCGAAGCCGCCGGGGTAGTAGTCGGTGTCGATGGCGCTCGGGTCGCTGTACAGAGGGGCGGGCGACTCCACAACCTCATACTGTGGAAACTCCTGGATTCCAGGAAGTTGGACACTCGGCATCCAATCAGATGTGTCCCAGTGATATCCTGCGGGATGAGCACAAACACGCCCGTTAGCGCTCTGCGGCGCAGTGAACGCCATCCGCCGTGTTTGTTAATGTATAACAAAAAAACACGCCATGCAACATTTACACAAGGGAAACTTTCAAACACGCTGCAGACAACATAGTGACTCCTGTTTCACTGTTGTAAAGAAACCACTTAAACATAGTTAATTTTGAAGAACTTACACCGGGTTAAATTCCCAGTTAATTATTGAGAAAAGCCTTGGATCATTTCTTTAATGTCGTCACAGCATCACAAACATGCATTGGGGGGGATGAATGAATAATAAATGAGCTTGGTGTCACACCGGCTTGCCCTCAGCAAGCAGGTTTAACCCTCCCCTCGTTAAGCCGCGGGGTTAGCGCTGGTTAGCGGTTAGCGGGCGGCAGCGGGGGGGAACACCAGGCAAACAGAAGATGTAAAAAGTCACCTCTTGGGTTGTTGAGATCATGAGCCAAAAAAGACTCTTTACATGAGGCGAGAAAGGAGAGAAAGAACAAGTGACATTAAAAACCTGTGAAGAAGGATCAGCCGGCTCACAACACGGATGAAACTGAGCCACGAAAAACACCGAGCGACACGACGGCGATGAAGAGCGTGACTAACGGATGGACAACACGTCTGCCATTCTCTCACACAGACGCCTTGAGGGGCAAACGCCCCCGTGCTTTGTTTCGTTTAGCGTTTGCACATCCTCTTAATTTGGCAGCCCGGATCTCAGGTGAAACGGCAAAGACGGCGTAAGACAATGGCAGCTCCCGGAACCGGCACTTCACACGGCAACACCGAGGGACGAAACGGCACCGGAGGAATACCTTCTCCTTCCACCGTGCCAACGGCGGGGGTGACAAGGTGGATTACAGTCACCGTGGAGGCTTGTGAGAGGCGAGAGTGGGCGGGAGAGAGATTCAGCGTTAGTGCAAACGCTGCAGTCATAGAAAACAAAAAAAAAAAATCACATATGGAGCGGATGGTGGGGGGGAGGGACACTCGTCTTAATGTGGCTCCACAGTGGAGTGTGGGATGGAGATGGGGGGGGGGGGGAGGGGGGTTCATGGCTGGGCACAAGGCGATGGTGGGAGGCAACAGTGTGGAGAGTGGGGGTGAGAGGGGTCTGGCCGTGTTTGTGCCAGATAATACACACACACAACAACAACAACAACAACAACAAGCATACTGAGATGCTACCGGGTGCTATTGACAGTACAGATGGAAGAATCAGTGAAATCCCCCCCTCCCTCCCCCGGGATAAAAAAACACATTTCCGACGCAAAGAAAAGCCTGCGTGTGTTCAGAAAAGCCACAGACTGAGCATAAGGGGCCGGTTCACGAAAGAATCAATCTGAAATTCCACTCAGGACGGGGTTGGCGGTTCTGAATGGCTTATGAGCGGGATTCCGCGGGTGAGTGACATGTGGAGGGGGAACAGCAGGAGCGTGTACCCGTGCGACATGTTCCTCAGTGTCTGCGGCTACGCTTTGAAAAGAGGGAGACAAGACAAAAAGGAGAGAGAAGGCATGCTCGTAAATAATTTAAAAAAAATAAAAATAAATAACATGCAGACGTCGATGACTTTCTTAAAGCAAACGAGTCATCGGATTCCTTTTTGGACAGTAGGGAGATGTATGTGACACAGTGCGAGTCGTTGTGATTGCTTCCTTCTGTACCGGTTGAGGACTTACAGGCTGGACCTCGCTAATTAAAACCTTGTTCTGGATCTGTGGACTGATTTGATCCATATGGGAGCTGAAGCCCCGCAGCGGAAAAAAAAGAGAGAGAGAGAGAGAGAGAGAGAGAGAGAGAGAGAGAGAGAGAAAATAACATGTGACCCGAGAAACCACCATTCGGGGTCGTCCTCTCTGCGCATGCAAAGAAACAGCGTCAGCACGGAAACCACTGCTGGCTCATCATACGGCAGAAAAACAGGATCACAGGTGAAAACTGGCATCTCATACATGTTGGGTCTTTTATAGTATCTTGTTTTTTTTCTTTTAACCTGCCGCAGCATACCGTTATCGTCGCAGGACTCCGACTGGAAGGAGCTGAGGGACTGGACCTCGGACATGCTGCCCCGGGTGCTGTAGGGGTGGCACGCGCTGTCCTCCACGGGCTTCTTAGCCAGACACGGATCCAAGTCCACCACTTTAGCTGCAGGGGAAAGCGCCATCCGTTAGAAAAGGGGGAAACATTTTAAATGAAAAACAACGTGTATTGCATACCAACATCTGCCCTGTGATTTATCAAGTTTAATAAAAGCAATTAAGCCGAAAAGGACAACTGTATTAAGTTTACGGGAAAGAACTGCATCATTTGTGGCTCCGCCCCCGGGAACCTACCGTCGTAATCGTAGTCCCAGTTGGGCTTCTGGATGGAGTCGCTGTCGGAGACGGAGTTGGAGGGAGGCGGCGGGGGCAGGTTGGGCGCCACGCTGCACACGGCCACGGTCTTGCGGTGCCCGTGCCCCGTGTCCGGGTTGAAGGTGCTGAACTCCGGGTGCTCGGGGATGGCCGAGCCCTCGAACGAGTTGCGGTCCAGGTTGTTCCTGGAGTCGCTGGGGATGCTGGGCGTGTAGGAGATGGGCCGCACGGGCACCTGCGGCGGGATGTCCGAGTAGATGTTCTTGCTGAGCTTGACGTCGAAGTACGGCCTCTGCAGGAAAGAGTGCGGCGCGCCCGACCCGCCCAGGTGCTTGTCCTCGTGGCCGGTCCTCGACCGCCGGCGGCACGCCTTCTTGCGGATGAGGACGAAGAGGAGGACCAGGACGAAGATGCTGGAGACGAAGACCACGATGCCAATCACCTCCTCCAGGCCGATGTTCCAGGCGGTGGAGACAAAGTCGTTGCGGACCTCGGCGCGGAGCTCGCACGTCGGCCCGTTGAAGCCCAGCGAGCAGTTGCACCTGTAGGCGCCGTACGTGTTCTGGCACTGGCCCCCGTTGGTGCACGGGCTCTTGATGCACTCGTCGACGTCGCTCAGGCACCTGGGGAGCAGGCGACGAGTTTTTTAAAACCAGCCAACGGGGCGACAGAAATCAGGCTGTGGTTCCGAGATGCTCAAAGCGTTAAAAAATTGACCCACCTGTCTCCCTGGAAGCCGGACACGCACTCGCATACGGCACCGTCCAGACTGTCGATGCACTTGCCGCTGTTTTGACAGGGGTTGTCCCGGCAGTACGGCCCCAGCTGGCACCTGGAGTCAGAGCGACGTCACGTAAGAAACATCTTTTCTTTTTACACCCAAACAATAAAGTAATAATTTTATGAAAGTACCTCTGTCCGGAGTACTGCCCTCTGCACTGGCAGTAGAAGTCGTCTGTGCGAGGAACACAGGTGCCCCCGTACAGGCAGGGGTTGGAGGCACACGGGCTTATGCCAATCTCACAGTGGGTTCCCACGAAAGAGGCGGGACACTTGCAGAAATAGCCTGCGGAAGAAGTTTAACGTTTTTTTTAAGAATCGCAGGCGGTCGAGTTGTCTCGGTAAAGGTCAGCGGCGCTTAAAGGCCAAAATGATCTGGTGCTTCATCTTAATCGGTCACTTAAAGAATTTACACGAGTACAAAGGTACGCATGCCACACCGTCCAGTGTGCTCTCTCTAACGTGAGCTGATGTTACTGAATGTTGGACAAGCAGATGTTTCACAGAAAAGCTAGATGAGGATGAGGGATTACCCCCCCGCTCCCCCTGCTGGCAGGTTTTCAATGTGAAACAGGAGTGTTGAGTTTGCGCTGAGAGAGCAAAAAAAAACAACCCACAGTGGCAGGAGAACAGGGCGCACTCTCAAAACGACGGCTGTCTCTAAGAGCCTCTCCTGAATGAACGCTCAGCTTCAGCCCTCCGGTTGGCTGCACCTGCCTGCAAGTGGCCGAGCGCGAGGCCGAGAAACACGCTTCTGCAACTATGGCGTGACGCTTCGCACCCGTAAGCTCCCCCCGGACCGGCGGGACGTGAGATACCTCCGTTGGGCAGCGAGGTGCAGCTCCCTCCGTTGGTGCAGGGGTTGCTGGAGCAGGTCTCGGCCGGCGCCAGCGCGCAGCCCGCGCTCACGTCCACGATGTCCTCCAGCGCGGCGTGGGCCCGGCGGGCCTTCGTGTTGAGCGGGAGCTCCTGGCCGTTCAGGGCGATGGCCTCCAGGCAGCCGCGCAGGCCGTTGGTGACGGGCAGGCTGCGCCCGTGGCGAGCCGCGGCCACCTGCCGCACGTGGCCGCCGAAGTAGACGGCGTTGTCGAGGTTGAGGGTGCGCAGGGTGCCCGGCGCCGTGCCCGAGGCGGCGTGCACCCGGTCCAACACCAGCTTGGCGTAGTTGCCGTCCACCTCCAGCGTGAGCGCGTGCCACTCGCCGTCGTTCACCTGGGCGCTGTGGACCGACACCAGGCCGGGCCCGCTGCCGCAGTCGAACTTGTACTGGAGGCGGCCGTTGACGATCTGTTGGGAGGCGCGAAAATCGGGAAAGTTAGAAGACGGGGGCGCGGGGGACGTCCTCGCTCCGCTTTCGGATCGGGCCTTTGACGTCGTTAGCAGCGGGACTCGGTGAGCTGATGACAACGTCATTAATCACAATGTATGACGCATTATCACGCCGTGAGTCCATCTTATCTGCCCCGGGAGCAAAGAAATGTCTGCAACACCTTCACACAAACAGTCGAACTGCTGTTTGCGCGTCTGAATAACACCAGCGACAGTTTGGAGACTTTGAGACGATCAAACAACGGCTCCTTCTCCGGCGGCAAGGTTTCACTCTGCAGTCTGGCACGCAGACGGCGATAACAGACGGACTCTGAGAGGAATGTGCAGAGAGCTGCTTTCTGTTTCCCTCCCAGCACTGAAATAGCTCTTGTGTGTGAGATTTCTTTTGACCCACCACAACATTCCTAGCGTCTCTCATGCGAGGAGAGGGGTTTAAAAAAGCCTGTTTGAATGGTGATTGTGTCTTGAGCTCTGAAATGGGTGGAGTCATGAGGCTGGACGAATACGTTGGCGCACACACACACACACACACACACACACACACACCTCGAGGATGCTGTAGTCGGTGCCCTTGGCGTACATGATGGTGGCGTGGCTGGAGAAGGTCCTCAGCCGCAGAGACAGCTTCATCAGCTCCTTGTTCTCGTTCTCCATCAGGCGGTATTTGACGTAGCCGCTGCCGCTGAACGTCAGCGAGTGGCCGCCTGACGGGAGGCAGCAGACGTGTGTCAGGAAGAGGTGGCGTCAAATTTACATCATTATTCATTTTTTTTAACCGGCCAGCGGGCGGGTTTGTCTTACCGGAGCATTTCCCCTTTTTGCCCTCCGGACACACGCAGGTGTACACGGCCTCCCTGGGATCCGCCACGCACTCCGCGCCCTCCGGACAGGGGTGGCTCTCGCACAGGTTGTTCTGCACGGGGCATCTGCCGCCTAGATGCCAACACACACACTCAGAATGGCAGTTTCTAAAAGACGGCGAACGTGAACCCGTGCGGGGGCGTGGGGAGCGTTACCTTCGCACTGGCACGTCGCCGTTCCTCAGGTGTCGCGGCGTGACGAAGCTGAGGCGCGCCGTGCTGTACGTGGCCGCGGCGGCCTTGTCCAGCGAGACGACCTCGTCGCAGAAGCTCAAGGGGCAGTCCAGGCCCGCGCACAGCTTCTGCACCACCCGCACGATGCGGACGCCCGTCATCTCCTCGATCACGGCCGCGGAGGAGTTCAGCTTGTGGAAGACGACCTGTTGGGGGGCGAGCGGAAACGCTAACGTCGGCCTTTTTCTCTTTGCGACTTATATATAAACCAACAAAACAGCAAGTTTGGAAGCGGAAGCGCTCACCTCCTGCGATTGGTACGGACTGCCGGACCTCTCCAGAGCCAGCAGCACGTCCAGGTCTCCGTGCTCGGAGGGCTGCAGGCTCACCAGCTGCACCTCGCTCCTCCGCACGCCGGCGATGTTCCTCAGGGCCCGCTGGAAGTTGCGCCAGTAGTCCCCGATGAACTCCTCGGGGGCGATGCTGGCGAAGCGCACGCCGATGGAGTTGTCCAGCGCCTGGCGGGTCGCCTGCCGCACGTGCACGGTGACGTCGGCCGCCGCCGTGAGGCGCCCGTCGGTCACCGTCACGTTGAGGGGGTAGTGGCCCACGTCGAGGGGCCGCAGGGCCACGACCTTCCCGTCCGAGGCGGAGACCGAGAACAGGGCGCCGCCGTCGTCCGACGCGGCGAGGCTGTACGACAGCGTGTCGTAGATGTCCTGGTCGGTGGCGTGGATCTTGCCCAGGACCCCTCCGGGGTATTCGTCGCCGGCCGTGGTCACGAAGATGTCGAGCGGAAGGATGGCGGGAGGGTAGACGCTCTCCTCGATGATGCGCACGCTGACGAAGGCGGCGGAGTGGCGAGGGGGTTTGCCGCTGTCCGACACCTGAGCGCAAGGGAGGAGACACGCGTGAGAGGGGGCGATGTGCACCGTGAGCTTTATTCTTCCGGCAGCAGAGGGCAGTAAAGCTCTTTCACTGATGTCCCCACCCTGAGCTGGCGGGCGCGGATATTAAGAGGCAAACAAGACATCTGAAAGGTCGCGCACTTCTGTACATTCGCATGTTACTCAAACATGAGTGTGCACCCTGCGTTAAGAGACCTCGCACTTTTCATGCCCCATCTGCTCACTGTTGTTTTTTATTCCTCTAAAGCGACACATCAACACCCGGCAGGCACACGTGACGGCGCCAACTGGAATGTCTGAGGCGGCGGCCTCATAATTGAGCCCCTTTCGCAGACGGCGGCACGCGTGGTTAAAAGCTTTGTCGCAGAGTGCATTTAAAAGGTTTAAGATGGAGACACGAACATCGGCTGATTGAAGGGAAAACGAGCCCGACGACGGCGCAGAACCGGGAAAAGAGGGAGGACGAAAAGATCGGCTTAAAATCGACGGCGGCCGCCTCTCGTCTGTGCCGTGACTCACCTGCGCTATCAGCAGGTAGTGTTCTCTGGTCTTCCGATTCAGCGGCCCCACGGCCACCAGAGCGCCCTGCTGATTGATGTGGAAAGCGTCGCCCACGTTCCCGTCCACGATGGCGAAGGTGAAGGGCGGGCCGTTGTGGGAGGCGTCCCGATCCGTCACGGTGAGCTGAAGGACATTCGTGCCTTTCGGTCGATTCTCCTGCGGGGGGGGGACGAGAGCAGAATGTTTTAAAGTTCGTGGCGATGAGAGGAGGCGGTTCAGCCGGGTTTTTGACGCTGTGATGTTTTGAAGAACCTGGCGCTTCCCGCCCACACGGCGCTGCTGCTGACGTGAGAGGAAACGTTTACAGGGACGAACACACACGACACGTCATTTGACGCGTTGCTGGTGTAAGAAATTGAAGCCACGTCGAGGTGTTCCACCTGCTGCTCCAACATTTGAGTCCCGTAATTCTGACTGTAAACGCACATTTAGTCAGAAGTGCTGGAGAAACAAATCTGCATATTTTTGCTGAAGCATCATGTGTTTGTGCCTGGTTCTGCTTCAGTGGAACATTGTGCTTCAATTGTATGAAGGAGCCATAATAAGTAAAAAAAATGCTAATCGTGCTTATTATTAACATGTCTTCGCTTTACACCCGCCAGTCCTACGCTGTCGGTTCACTACCGGCTCTTTATCCATCCCTCATATGATTTCTCGTACTTAAGATGCAGCAGCCTCTGTGTCTTTTGAAGCCCTCCTCCTACTCCCCACCTCCCCCTCTCCCCGTCCCCCTCACCTCTGCCGCTCCAACCTCCTACTCGCCTCTTGACATTCTAGTCGAACAGCCTCCCATTATTCCATCCCGTTAATCCCTCTCTCGGTGTCCACCGCAATCCCCCTCACTTTCTTCCTCTTCCTTCCTCCTCATTCTCACCCTCTCCATCACCCTCCCCCCCTCCCCTCCCCCCGACTCCCCCCCCCTCGCTCACCTGGATGATGAGGCTGTAGTTGGCCTGGGAGAAGAGCGGCGGGTTGTCGTTGACGTCCGAGATGTCTACGTTGATCACGGCGCTGCTGGAGAGCGGCGGCGAGCCGTTGTCTGAGGCCACCACCGTCAGTGTGTAACCCGATGTCTGACGGAGGGAGGGAGGGAGGGAAAGGGTGAACGGAGGAAGGCAACGCTGCTTATGTGAGCAGTAATGTAGCTGAGATCAGTAAACAAGCCTCCCCGTTTGGCCCGACGTGACTCTTATTGGATTGTGCACAGAGTGCAATTAGTCCCTCAGTGGATTAAACTCTACGTGTGCAGTCAGCATCGCGTCTGCCGCTTCGCTTACGAGCTCTCTGTCCAGATGGCGAGCAACTTTAAGCTCTCCTCGGACCGGATCGATGGTGAAGGGGCTTCCTTGGTTCCCGTCCACGATGGAGTACCTCACGTGATGGAAAGAAGGCCCGTCCAGGTCCTCGGCCACCACCTTCGGATCAATCGAAATCAAAAGAGACATTAACTGGGGCTTTAAGTGGCCACATTTATTTTATACACGTATGCGTTAAAAGCCACTAACAAACAAGTATTATCTATTGTTTTTTAGGGTTAGAAAAGAATACATTTGTGCTCTAAGAAACTCTTACAATTAAACTGGATTAACTGATAATGAAAATAATCATTATTCAAAGCCTTAGTATCAAAACATTAAACAGTTACATGGATTATGTTCCCGCCCTGAGACACACACACACAAACACACAAACACAGGGTCACATATTGATAACAATCCTCAGGGAAATCAACAGGCTTTCGCAAGGAAGTTTGAGACAATGGCAGTCATTCAAATCTAATTTTGTGAAAGATTATTTGTATTCAGGTACATTAGACACAGATAAATTACCCTCAAGGTTGGCAGCAAGGCGAGACAGAAATAGA
This sequence comes from Apeltes quadracus, assembly GCA_021346845.1. Classification (NCBI taxonomy): domain Eukaryota; kingdom Metazoa; phylum Chordata; class Actinopteri; order Perciformes; family Gasterosteidae; genus Apeltes; species Apeltes quadracus. The sequence goes on along the minus strand of CM037925.1, from coordinate 16,220,953 downwards.
CGGAGGGAAAATTGAACATGCAAAAGGAGGAGGACGGCCTTATCGCAGATCGAGGCTTAATGAGTCAAACGCCTTTCAATTAAACTGTTTGAGCATGTGTGTCGGATAATGCACGAGAACAAGGGGCGCAGCGAGCATGAAGAACATCGGTCCTGATTTAGCCGTGCCACCAGATGGTGATTTGCCACATGTGCAGATGCGTGATAGTGTATGCAGTGAGTAATGGGCTGAGGGGAGAGAAGCTGCGAGGGAGTAAATTAACGACTGAGTGAGAAGGAGAACAGAGGCGGATCGAGCCGGAGGAAAGCTGAGAAGGAAAAAAAGAAGAAGCTTTCACCCGGCTCGCCGCTTTAATTAAGGGCCGCTGGCCCCCACGACCCCCCCCCAAAAACAAGCATCCATTGCACGCGCGGTATTTCCGTACCGCCATCACAGTCTTCCCCGGCTCGCCGTTCTCGGCGACGACGGCCGTGTAGACGTCCTGGCTGAAGACGGGTCGGTTGTCGTTGACGTCCGTCAGGTTGATGTTCACGGTGGCCATGTCGCTGAGCGGCGGGGAGCCGCCGTCCGTGGCCTCCACCGTGATGTAGTATTCGTGGGAGACCTCGTAGTCCAGCGGCTCGATCACGAAGACGTCGCCTAAAGCGGAGGGACGGCAGAAAAGTCAAGAGCGGCAGGGAGGAGCTCCGAAGGCCCCCGACGGGTTATGGGGAGGTCGGAGAAAAAGAAACTTTAAATCATTACTCAGCTGTTTGAAAGTAGTTGGAGGCAGAAATAAATAACCGACTTGTGAGTCATTCCTTCCCCGAGGCGATTCAGATAATCTTAAAGCAAGAACGCAGACTGTGTAGACTAAATGGCCCGGGCAAAGAAGATCTTAGTGTTTAACTCCTTGCACCATGTGGCCGGTTTGTGATTAACAACATCATCAGTCGCGCGCGTGTGTGTGTGTGTGCGTGTGCGTGTGTATCCTTGGAGCCAAACACAGCAGATTAACATAAACCCTTCCATGAAAAAAGGAATTATTTAAAAACATTTCAGTTGCGCCTCAACGATGGCTTGTTAGCAGTCTTCTTCTTCGACGCATAGTTAAGTGGCACCAAAGGAGCTGCACCACAGTACCACGTACTTACACACGATGTGCACGAAACATGCCATCGGTATCAAAAGCAGCGCTGCAGCTACGCTACGCTTGTGACGATGGAACAGCAGCACCGTTAGCGAAGCCTCGCGCCCATCGATCCAAACAAACGCCTCACAGCGCCACTACATGTGTAACTGCAAATGGCTCCTTTAATCCCTGTGGCGACTGCTAAAATATCATCTAGTTCATTTAGTAATTATATCAAATTTACAATTCAATCCCCAATTTAATTGGATTTGGACTTATTCATCAAGCACTCGTTACAGCATCAGTAAGGAGAAAGCTAAGAGCACGTTAGCGGTCAAAGGAGCTGAATGAAAGCCGTCTGTTAAGAGCGTGCACGTACCCGTGCGCGGGTCCACGCTGAACATGCCGTGCTCGTTCCCGCTGATGATCCCGTAGGAGATCTCGCCGCCGGCCTCCGTGTCCCGGCTGGCCGCCTGCACCCGGAGCAGCTGCGAGCCCGCCGCCACGTCCTCCGGCACGGTGGCCGTGTACTCGCGGTGCTCGAACACGGGCGGGTTGTCGTTGATGTCCAGGATGGAGACCAGCACCTGGCACAGCGAGGAGAGGCGCGGCGAGCCCCGGTCGCTGGCGCGCGCCCTCAGCTCGTACGTGGCCTGCGCCTCGCGGTCCAGGGCGCGCTGCAGGCTGATCACGCCGCTGTGCTCGTCGATGGCGAAGGAGCCGTCGGCGGAGTTGACCAGCGAGTAGAGGACGTCGCTGTTGAGGCCTGCGGCGAGACAAAGGGTCAAACTACGTTTGGCCTTTACATAATCATTCTGTGAACATGCGATACATCTCAATCTAATACGGGACGTCCCACTTCCCGCATCTCAGCAGTTTAACCGCTGAGTGACGCGTTATCTTTCGACCCGCCAGACAAATGGCCGCATCGACAGGAACGCTCCCTTTTAAGTAGAGGCCGTAACGAGCGCATTGATTGGCGCATTGATGTATTGGTTCTCGAATGATGGAAATCGTCACCCTCTCGTTCAAACACATCCGTCTTCCGCGCGGCTGTAAAACGTCTCATCCACGCCGTCCTCATAACTCATGTCCTCCCGCCGGCGGGACGCTCGCGGCAACAAGACAGAGACGGATCGCGATAATAATCCTAATGGCTTTCTGCAGGTGCCCCCCCCCCCCCCGCTCCCCATTTGGAATACACTATTATATCCCAGTTTATCAGGTAAGTGGCTTTGTCTCTCATCACGATGCTGCAGAGACCACCACGGCTCATTTGGATTCCCATCACTTTTATCTGGACCGATCATCCCTGAGACAATTGCTGCCTGTTAAGTGCATTATTTGGCCTCATCCGGGCGTGTTTATGATGCTTCGGCATCTCAGTTCCACGGATGGGATGTTTACATCAAAGTAGACAAATCAATAAAGGGAAAATAATCAGCAGATTCATGAAAAGATATTCTTAGTTTCGTATCAGGGGAACGAAACCACATAAATTAAGAATTCCAAGATGTTGTTTCCATAGAGAGGAAAAGGTTATCACGTTGACAGATTTGGAACAGGTTTGTTCACGTATGTTATTACACTGTAGGAAGTATGCATTTTGACAATTGGTGTCGTTCCCCTTTAAAGCCAACGTGGTACAGCAGAGTATTAATGCAAATCTCTTGTATTATGGCAGCGAATAAGAACAGATTATATTTGGAGTACAGCTGGCACATTGAGACATTCATCCTGGCAGTATTGGAGACAAGAATATGTCAAGAATATTTGATGAATCTGGCACCGCTGTGCCAAAGCAGAACATTTTTTAAATTCCTCCAGGATGGTGAGACGTGAGAAATTGAAAAGAAGAAAAACAGGCACGGCGAGGCGGCGCCGCGAGACACTCTGATCCGGGAAAAGCGATAAAGGATGAGGCGCAATCAAAGAAGGAATGTGCACTCGCATAACTTCGGCTTATCAGATCACGGCCACCGGTCCGGATCGGTTTTGTCCGTCTGGTTCGGGACCATCCCGCCCTGATAGGTGCTGCTTCTCGCCGCCGTGGGGTGTAAGGAGGGAGTGTCGGAACGCCTGATTCTTCTTCTGACTCAAAAGTCTCGCCAGTTACACACAAAAAAAAAAATCCTCTCATTAAAATTTGCGATGCCGACGTGCCAGAAATACGAATGAAATCCCACTCTGCTTTCACTAAATAATTATCGCCCGCGGCCAAACTGCGGGAGGCTCCTTTTTTTTTTCTTTCTCCACCCTTCCGTCGAGTACCTTAATCCTTGATACTGAAAATGTGAACTAATTTTGTGCCAGTAAAGCCTCAGGGAAGAAGTGTGTTGATACCAGCGATTTCCTTTTCCTCTTCTCCGCCGGATAGCATTCCAGCGCCCGCGTGTCCGTGGGAGGGGATGGAAAGTGAAGGCGTGGAGGGGCTTGTGTTCCCCCCCCCCTGGACTAAAAGGTGTAATTTGGAGCGGCAGGTCTAACGGTCTCCCGCATGAAGTCTGGACGAGCTTGAAATGAGTTCGCCGGCTCTTATCCGACGCGCGAGCCTCTCGCCGGTCGGCAAACGCTCGCCGAAAAAGGTGAAAGGAAGCCCGCGGATAAAAAATACGCGGCCCCTCGCGGCTTCGCACCAGGCAAACGGAAAATTACAATCAGCCCTTTTTAAGAATTCCGCTTCAGAGAGAGGAATTTCATTAGAGTGTAATGGAGCTTTTAATTTGAGCGGTTGATCATTCATGAAATTCCACATTTGTTATCCCTCCCTCTTGGCATTTAGTGTAATGCAGTCGCACGGGGGAAAGATAATAACCCGTGCATTGTGAGTCAGCATTTAGCCAAGAAGGAGACGCCTGCTCTATGCCGGCATAATGAATCCCCTTTTACAGAAGAGGTATATAATTGACTCAAAGGTGCTTCTTTGATGCCTCTGTTTAGCTTTGATTTTCATCCTAAACACGATGAGGGCCCTCAAACCCTCAAAAACCAAAAAAGTGTCCAATAGTGGCTACGCAACCCCAACTAGGCACTGCAGGATCGTTACGCATGTTGAAGCTGTGTGCACGGGGCTCCTGGGATTGTTGCGCTCTGCCTTTTTATCCCCCTTTAAAATAAAATTAGCAAGAGCTCATGAACCGATGAGGTTCTTAATGTTAGATGACATATTTGAGACCCTTTAATGATTTTAAAACAAGTCAGCTACTCTCATGAAGCTCACTTTAACTTCTGATTACCGACAGCTTGACTAGTTTTGCCAGCCACAGCTGAGAAGTTGTATTTCACAGAATAAACTGGCAGACTGGCAGCGCGCGAACCGACAGCTCGACAGACCCCCAACAAGGAGGCGGGGCATGTCCAACGCCGCAGTGACGGCTTCACTTTCCCTGCAGGGACTTTCTTTCTTTTTTCTTCTGAAAGGATTGATGGGTTTTCTGAAAAGGTCTGAAAGTGCGACCGAGGACGAACTCACCGGAATCCATGTCGTTGGCCAGCAGCTTCGCCACGTACGTGCCCGTCTCCGTGTTCTCGAAGACCGTGATGGTGTAGGGGTCGGCCGAGAACAGCGGCGGGTTGTCGTTGACGTCCTCCACGGCGATGTGGACGTCGGCCTCGCAGTACCGCCCTCCCCCGTCCACCGCCCGCACTTTGAACCTGTGCTCGTCCCGCTCCTCCCGGTCCAGCGGCTGAGACGTCTTCAGCTCCCCTGCAGGCGAGACGGACGGAGGGATTTTTTTTTTTGCAAAAACACACGAAACTCACGAGCCACTGGAAGGGATTTGTGTTTTTCTATTTAAAGGAACGTAAAGCGGCGTATCAGAGGACACACCGCGTGTGCTCTGCGGCGGCGATACCCGCGTGTCTCCTGTCTACTAGGCAGGTAAAAAAAACAACAACGACAACAACATCCAAACAACCGCTGGCTTTCGAGAGGGAGAGACGGAGGGGTGAATCAATAATTGAAGCGCGAAAGCGGGGAGAAAAATGACAAAGGGAGTGGAAAGATGAGGGGGGAACCATCAGAGTTGGCAGCCGAGAGCGGCTTGGAAGTGGATGTGAGGGAGCCAACATTACCACAAGCTCTGTGGAAAACTCCAGAGCCCCGTGGCGGTCCTCGTCTGCGATAATCCCCCTTGTCTGCGCTGAAAGAAAATAACATCCCTCCTCTTCGTAACAGTAGCACGGCGGCTGGAGGCCGAATATTCAGGCGTTGCCAAAAGGCAGCTGCGTGGCGTCGTTGCCTCACTTTCAGTCTCTCGGCGTGCTAAAAGCTGCATTACTGAGGGATTCTGGGCCGTACAGCTATCTAACTCCACGGGCTTAGTTTGTTTTCTCCTTTCGTGCCTTTAACTTGGCATTTATTTGAAAACCAGGTTGGCGGTGATTAACTGGCATTGTTTTTCTTTCTTGTTTCCCCCCTCCTGCCCCTCATCTTTCATCCCAGCAGCCAGATGGAATCTCAATTTCGAGGGTCTGCAGGAAGAAATGATCTTGCATAGCGGCCATAAATTCAATTTCAGTGTGCCACGCGGTGTTTTTAGTGCTACTATGGGTCTTTAAGTTGCCCCGCTGGGAAACGCTCTCGGCTCATTTAAGAATAAATAAGTAAATAACAACTGGGCAGAAGCAAAACACCCCCGTGCTGCTTCTATTTCTAAGGGTGACTCTTGCGCATACAGAAACACAAATAACTATTTTCAGAGCTTAAGTGTGCAGCATGTGAGTGCGGTGCCGCCTTTGAGGTGTCGTGGCTCCAAGCCGAGGACCAACAGTGTTTCACGTGAGAGACTTAACGCGAGGCTTTCGCCAACTGCTTCCACAGCAATACGGCGTCGAGATTCAAACAAAGCACGGATGCCTTGAGTCACACAATGGATGCGGTTTGTGACTCGTCAGTAACTTGAGCGCCCTGAGACTGTCCTTCATAAACTTTAGCTTTAGCGTCCATTGTTGCGACCGCACACACACACACACACACACACACACACACACACACCGGTGTCAGAGTCGATGATGAAGAGTTCCGATCCGACTCCCTGCAGCTCGTAAGAGATCTGGGCGTTTGAGCGGATGTCGGCGTCCGTGGCGGAGACCTGCAGGACGAGCCGGCCGGCGGGGGAGTCCTCCGGGACTCGCTCGCTGTACAGGGACTGCGTGGAGAGACAATGGAAAAAGGGGGAGAGAAAGTGGAAGTGAATACCACAAAACGCAAATGAAGCGCAAAAAAAAATGACAACACGGTGGAAAAAAAGGACTTTACCTTTTGGCATACGGGGCTGTTGTCATTGGCATCCAGCACTTTGACCTCCACCACGGCTTTGGCGGTAAAGAGGCCGTCGCTGGCTGTGATGTTCAGGAGGTAATTGTCCTTCTCTTCACGGTCCAAGGGCTTCCTGACAGAGACCTTCCATTCATTCTGAAGGTGCTCGATTGCAAATTGGCCAAGTGGGTCTCCTCCTGTTCGGTGTTAAAAACAAAACAATATACCAACTCAGAATGGTCAAGCATGAGACTCCTGTGTTTTAAAAAGCCTTCCACAAAATATATATACATCAATAATCACTCAAATCATCTTTTAAGAATGTTTCAATGCTTCACAAAGCTAATTGTTTGTTCTAAATCAAACATGTTTGGTGGGTTCCGATTCCTCTTTATATTCCCACCCGGTAATTATTACCAGAGGAAGTATCCCCACACCAGTCTATTTCAAAGCACTACTGGGATAATTAAACATCTCTGTACTACAATGACCTTATTATTTGCCTTGAGCTTGGACAGATTAGGCGATAACTCCACACTACTAACAGATTACAGAATTGTATTACGCTTCAAAGGCGAGACATTATCATCACATTAAGCGCCATCAATGGAAAACCCCCTCCGGCGCTCTGTGAAAAACACAGAGGAGCATCGAGCACAGCGATGATGCGCCACACACACACACACACACACACGCACACACAACAATAAACACCCACCTGTGATGAAGTAGTTCACACGTTTATTGATGCCCTCGGAGTCGTCGTCCGTGGTGCTGAGGATGGCGATGACCCCGCTGGGCGGCGGGTCGTCCTCGCTGACCGTGCCCTTGTAGACCTCGGCGGTGAAGCGCGGCGGGCTGTCGTTCACGTCGGCGACCGTCACCTCCACCGTGGTGCCGTTGGCGCGTTGGACTTTGTCTCCCTGGTCGGTGGCCACCACGGCGACGGTGTACCTGTCGGTCTTCTCGCGGTCCAGCTCTTTCAGGGTGGTCACCCAGCCGCTGTCGCTGTTGACGGCGAACAGCTCGGCTATCTCCCGGGAGTTCTGCTTGGGGTCGAGGCTGTAGACCACGTGGCCGTTGGCGCCCGAGTCCTGGTCGATGGCTTTGACCTGGATCACCTGCGTCCCGCTCGGGAGGTTTTCCGCCACGACGGCCTCGTACGGGTGCGACTCAAAAACGGGCTCGTTGTCGTTCAGGTCCTTCACCTGGATGTTGACGCTCACGGACGTGACGATCTCGTAGCTCTCGTGCTTGGTTTGGGCGAGCAGGGTGAGCTGGTACCACTTGGTCGTCTCGTGGTCGAGGCTCTTCTGAAGCTTCAAGGCGCCGCTGTCTCTGTCGACGACGAAGACCTCGTCTCCGTTGCTTTCGGGGCCGTTGCCCTTCGCGAGGCTGTAAGCGACCGGTTGCTCGCTCTCGGCGTGAATGACGTCGATCTCCGCGCCGATGGGAAGGTCTTCGGCGATCGTGTAGCGGTAATGGGCTTCGGCGAATTTAGGAACGGGCGTCTCTGGCGCGACGATCCGGATGTACACCTGGACCACGGAGTGCCTGGGTGGATTTCCGGTGTCCTTCGCCCTCACGAAGAACGCGTACAGCTCGTTCTCCAGCCCGATGAGGCTCTCTTTGGTGGTGACGACCCCCGAGGTGGAGTGGATTTCAAAGTTCTCTCCCACGTTTTCCACATCCGCTTCGATCGAGTACTCTATGTCGGCGTTGCTTCCCTCGTCCATGTCCGAAGCGGCAATTTTAACCACGGAGGTTCCCCTCGGGACGTCCGAAGCGATAGTGGCTTTGTAGTCGGCCGCCCTGAACTGCGGCGCGTTGTCATTGACATCCGTGAGAATGACATTGACCACGGAAAAGGCTACTTTTCCGCCGCCGTCTCTAGCGACAAGAGAAATCGGAATAACTTTCTCAACTGTATTTTCCCGATCGAGGCTCTCGAGTGTTAAAATCTCTCCGTCTTTGTTGACCGAGAACTTGTCTTTGGCAAAGTCGTTCACAATAAGGTACGTTATTTGCCCGTAAATGCCTTCGTCGTCATCGGTCGCCTTCGCCTCCGCCACCAAGGTGCCAATGGGTGAGTTCTCAACAAGCTCCACCACGTAGTCCACCTGGGAGAAGGTGGGGCTGTGGAAGTTGGCCCCGGTGACTGTTACCACGACGAGCGCAGAGCTTCTGAACACCCCGTCCGATACCGACACGTTTAGGTTGTAGACAGGCTGCATGTGCGGCCTGCGGTGGTTGGAAACGGCAACGGCGCCCGTGCGTTTGTCGATGGAAAAGTTCTGATCGTCGTTGCCGGATGTTATGGAGAACTCCAGCCTGTTGGCGTCCGAGCTGTCCGCGTCGGAGGCCTGCACCTGGGTGATGAAGTATCCACGCGGTGCCAGTTCGCTGATAGCGGTCTCATAAGTGTGCTGCGTAAACATCGGCGCGTTGTCGTTCAGGTCGGTGACGTCGATCGTCACAATGACGTCGCTGGACAGGGACGGAACGCCTCCGTCCAGAACCCGGACTCTCAACGCGTGCTGCCGGATCTCCTCGTGGTCCAGGACTTGAGCCGTAGAGATAACCCCTGTGTCCCGGCCGATGGTGAAAACATTCGAGTTCTTCCCCTTCTCTTCGACCAGCTGAAAGAACACCTCCTGGTTGTTGCCGGTGTCGGCGTCCTTGGCGTCGACCTGCAAAATGACGGTGCCGATGACGCAGGCCTCTGAGATGTTGGCGCGGTAGGCCGTTGACAGGAACGCGGGGGCGTTGTCGTTCACGTCTTCCAGAATGATGTCCACAAACACTTCGGAGTGCGCTCCGGTCAGAGAATCCGTGGCCCTTACGTTTAACTTATAGGCGGGATGTGTCTCGAAGTCCAGATGCTGAATCACATGAATCACACCCGTGTTGAAATCAATTGAGAACTGTTTGAAAGGATCTCCCTCGGAGATGGTGTACACAATGCGGGGGCCCTCGGAGTCGTTGGCCTGCACGTGGAGAACGGGCGTGTGCAGCTGGATGTTTTCGGGGATTTCGATGCTGTAGAAGGGCTTCTCGAACACGGGCATCGCCTTGTTCACGACCCTTATGGGAACCTCCGCTTCGGCCGAGAGCGCCGCTTCCCCGTTGTCCGTCGCCACGACGACGACGACAAAGTCCGCGTCGAGCGAATCCGCGTCAAATCTCCTCCTGAGGGAGATTTCGCCGGACGGGTTGATTTGAAAGTGCTCCTGGTGACTCTTGAGGAGGTAACGGATATCTGCGTTCGGGCCGCTGTCCTTGTCCACTGCTGTGACCTGTCGGATGACCTGGCCTTCCTCCGCGTCCACCTGGACCAACGCGTGATAGGGAAGGTTCACAAACATCGGCCTGTTGTCGTTCACGTCTTCCACTGTCACGGTCACGAGAACGTGAGCCCCGTCTTCCGATTTTCCCTCTCTGGTGACCTCGACGACTATGTCGAACGTGTCCTGTGCCTCTCGATCGAAGGGAATCCCAGTGGTTGAGATGACTCCAGATGTTGGGCTGATTCTGAATCGGCTGTCGGGGTTCAAGATTCTGTAAAAAAGGGGCTCGTTGACCTGCGTCCCGACAGCCGCGATGACCGCTAGCGTTTTCTCCTCGGACAGGTTCTCCTGGACGCGGGCTTTGTAGGACTCCCGGGTGAACTTCAGTTTGCTCTCCTTGTTTTCCTTCACGTGTATCTTCACCGTAGCGACGGCGGCAAATCTCCCGTCCGAAACCCGGACCTTGATTTCGTACCTGCTCCTCAGCTGCGTGACGTTGAGGATCGAAATGACGCCCGTGTTTGGATCGATTTTAAATTTATCGCCGATATTTCCCTCGGAGATGGAGTAGAGGAGTTTGGGCCCGGAATCTGCGTCCTCGGCATCGACTGTGATGACTTCCACCCCTTTGTACGTTGGCACCACGACAGCGGCCTCGTACAGCTCTTGGCTGAAAACTGGCGGACAGTCATTAACGTCAATTACTTCAACCGTCACGTTGGCCGCCGCCTCTGCAAACAGGCGCGGCATTCCGAGGTCGTGGACCTGGACCGTGAAGCGGAAAACACTCCTCTGTTCATAATCAAAGGCCGTCGTGATCCTAATGGCTCCCGTGCTCGAGTCGACGGCGAAATAGTTCTGCGCGAACGGCTCCACGATCTGGTAGACGAGCATGGCGTTCTGGTCGCAGTCGGCGTCGGTGGCGCGGACGACAAAGGGGGTGTTCTCGCGAGTCAGGACGACGCTGTTGACGGGGGCCGACTCGCTGATGGCCCCTTGGAATTCTCTCTGCAGGAATATCGGGGCGTTGTCGTTTTCGTCCTTCACGTGGATCAGAAGGGTCGCGTTGCTGGCGAGTCCCGCCATGTTGGTGCCCTGGACGACCAGCTTGTATTGCGGAACGGCCTCGTAGTCCAAAGCTTTCTGGGTCACAACCACTCCGGAGTTCGGGTTCACGGCGAACGCGTTGTTGACGTTGCCGCCTTTTATCTGATAGAAGATGGACGACTGGCTGTCGGCCGTGACCATGCTCACAAAGCTTCCCGGGTGAACCGACTCGCTGACGTCTGCGGAGAACTCCTTCTGTGTGAACCTGGGCACCGCGTTGTCGGAGACGGTCACGGCGATGTGCACAGTGGCCGTGGTTGCAAGCGGAGGAGCTCCACTGTCAGAAGCCTTCACGGTGAGCTCAAACGCGCTCTTGCTGCTGCGATCCAGCTCTTTGGCTACTGCGATGGTCCCGAGAACGGGGTCGATGGAAAATGAGTTTGCAACATTTCCTGCAAGAAAACGACAACAAAAGTAGAATATAAGATCACCCTTTGTTATCCGCCTGGTGATGCATAACACATATATATAATTCAATTGTATAAGTATGGTGGATAAACAATGCTAACGTACTTTCCAAGCCAGTCATCCCATTCAGTTTAGCTCAGAACAGAGCAAGCTACAATTGAATTACATTGATTCATCTCAGTTATGTCAAACAAGAAGCTGAGGGACACATGTTCCTTCTGTTACATCAGCACATTGTAGGAGAAAACCATTGTGGTCTAGAGAACCTCCCAGTACATGACAAAAGTCGTCAATATTCTGCTGCTCTTTGTGTAGTATTCCATTCATGATCGGGGGTCCAGTACGCAACAGCGCACAAGATGAGCTGATATCATTTGCCTTCATTTACAATAAACGCTTTCTGCTGAGAGGAAAAAAATAGAATAACTGGCAAAGCCTCAGAGCGGCAGCGCAACTTTGTATTCTACCTGATTCAATGCTGTACACGATCGCTGCGTTGACGCCCTTGTCTTTGTCCAGAGCTGTGACTTGCAGCACAGCCGCGCCGACGGCGGCGGACTCGAACACGCGCCCCGAGTAGGGAGCGCTTATGAACCAGGGCGTGTTGTCGTTGGTGTCGTCCACGTTGACAATAACACGCACGAGGTTCCTCTTTACTGGAATGTCCTGGTCCCGAACCTGGAGGAGAAGAAGAAGAAGAAGAAGAAAATGTTAAAATATAACTCTGATAAGTGGGAAAGCAAGCTTTATCTTAACTTCACGAAGCGACTCATAATCCACCGGCGTGTTCGTACCATGACGGTGAGAACGTGGCGATGCATCGTCTCGTGGTCCAGGCGCTCCGCCGTGTACAGGGTCCCCGTTCCCGGGTCCAGGCGGAACTTCCTCAGGCTGAAGGGGTCGGTGCTGCTCAGGAGCGTGAAGGTCAGCTTGTTCTTCTCGTCCCGGTCCGCGGCGCCGATCTGCAGGACCTCCGTCCCCGCCGCTTTGTCCTCGGGGACGTTCACCTCGTACACCTGCTGGGAGAACTCTGGCCGGTGGTTGTTGGTGTCGATGACGCGGATGAGCACCTGGAGGAGGAAAAAAAAATGACATTGTGGAGAATGTTCATTTTAAAACCGAATCGTGCATCCAAGAAGAATTCTGAGGTGGTCCTTCTCTACCTGTGTGTCTTTGTGTACTTGGTAGTAGGATGTGGTCCCCATACTGGGCTAAGTTTCAGGTTTTATGTGTAAACACATTATTTACATTTTCCCCCCAAAAAATATAATAACCTCAATTAATATTGTATTACCGTCTAACGGTCTTAGACAGAGTAGACCAGACAATAAGTGCTGTACTTTTCTGCACACGCACACTGATTCTCTTTTCAGTAATAAGCAGCGCTGTGTAGTTACAGAAACAGATCGAAGCTTATGACGGCAAAAGCAATATTTTAACCGGATGGCCACTTGATTCTGCGAACAGCGAAAACAGGAAATCAATGGTGAGAAAACACAATGCATCTAAATGAACTGCGAGCTACAGTAAATACAGGAGCGGGGGACTAAAGGGTACGCGGCTAAAAAAAAGCCATCTGACTGATCCACGGACGTTAACAAGACGTGAAATATCCATCTGAGTCAGCATTTTAGTCAACATTTTACGGTCACCGCCTTGTTTTGTTGTTTAACAAAGAACGCCCAGTCACTTCTTGCTTTGGGTCCGTGGTCAACAGAGAATCCAACATTCCCAAACTGTAAAATTCCACCGGGACCATGTTTTATCAACACAAGCCACTCGTCTACTGGACTTCCGACGGAGGATTACGGAGAGCTGCTGGAATGCCATCTCTGCTTCCCAGAGGGGCTTCTACCGCTGCCAAACACGGGCTTTGGGGGGAGGGAGGAGGGGAGGGGGGGGGGGGGGGGCAACAAAAGGATCAGCCCAGATCAGACCCCTGCATACCGGACACCAGGGGGTGATGTCCCGTAAGGAACCAGGCTGCTCCGGGGCAGGTTGATCTCCGGTCGACGCCGAGTGGCCACTTCAGTCTCTCCGTCACAATACTGGTTGTTGGACCGGAGCCTCATGTCAGGGACGAATATAGCCTCAATCTGACAGCAGCGATAGCGCGCACAATCTGCCGCGTGCTGCGATGCTGGCGGAGCCGCGTGCACTCACAGATGTCCGCTTGCAGGGGGGGAGGGAGGGAGCGTTGGGCCCGTAAACTGGGCCGCTGGCCACCGGGCGCGTGACACGAGCGGACCGCGTCGCGCTGCTAATCGGGACGCGTAATGTAAGGCGAACGCAGCCGCCTGATGAGGAAATAACCGTGAAAAAAAGGCGGCGTACGAAGCGTCTCATTCGGGGAGGTCTGCTCCTCCTCCTCCTCCTCCTCCTCCTCCTGTCGAGCCGGGCATCAAAGGTCCGACGTGTCCCTCAATCTGGCCGCAGCCAGATAACACGTCTCGTGAATGGCGAGGCCTGATAGTGCCGTCGAGGAGCAGAAAGGAATGGAACCTGGTCGGTATGGTATCCGCGCCCCGAGGCCACAATGTGTAGTTGTGTGCCTTTCCTCACTTCAGAGGAACTTTGCCCCCAAACGCTACCGAGCGGCGCGATGCGGCCCGACTGCAGCAGTGGCGTTGCTGGAGAAAAAAAAAACAAGTCTGTGCTCTTTGTATGTGGCTTCCTTTGGGAATGCCGGAGAGGGGCAGGAGTGAGGCTGACATGTGACAGACGGAGATACCACAGAGAAGGAAAAAAAAAAGAAAAAGAAGTGCTGCGAGTGTGAGATGAGAGTATGAAAGAGAGAGACAGAAAAAAAAAAAGACCGCTCTGGGAAATGGTCAAATTCAAGTTGTGGACGAGAACGAGGGAAGTGCAACAAAATAAATAAATAAAAAAACAACAGTCGGCTTTGCTGTTTTACGGAAGGCGGGGCAACATTCGAGTGTGAGCTAGCAAGGTGAGGCTTCACGGTGAGTCTCTGTAATGCCGACTGAGATAACACGAGCACCAGGAACAGACTGTAAGCAGAGCAGCTTGAGGTCCTTCGGCACCGCGTCGCTGCGGGCGGGGGAAGGGAGGCCGGGCCTCATGCCGGGCCTGCCTGCCTGCGGCCCGCGAGGTGCCCGAAAGCCAGAATGCGGCACCGCTTGTCTCCATCAGCTGATCCTCCACAGGCGCCTTCCGCAGCGGCCACAATGGCGGAATGGCAAGCGCACAACAGAGAGGCCGACTGTTCCCCGCAGACCTCCCACGGGCCGCGAGCGTCACGCTGATATCACCGCTGGAGTCCGCGGCACGGTGGATTCCGCATTATTTCTAATCTTCAGCTCTTGGAAAAGTAAAAAAAAAAAACACACACACATATAAATAGACTTTTGAAAGGACAAGTCTGCTTAAGCGATTACAAAAAAAAACAGAGGCTTCTAAATAATGAAACACCTTTTGTGTTCCTGTATTCAGAAAAAGACAAATCGGGCAGGGGGAAGGGGGGGGGTTCATTGAGCTCATTGTCCCCTTGTGTCGTGCGTGGGAGCGGAAGACCCCCTGCCAGGTGGCAGCTTCCGGGCAAAGACGGGGCCACTGGCACCGAGCTGCCCCGAACGTTCCCAAAACAGGATTAACACGGCCAGCGGCCCACGAGGGGTCCAGGGCTCTCGTTCCAAACAGAGTGATCACCCTTCCCCGCGTGCCGGGACGATGAATCTGGAGCATTAGACTCCGAGAGAGATAGACGGCAGGGATGCAAGGAGCGGGACAGACACGGAGACGGGGAGACACACAAAGAGAGAGCAAAAAGCTGAAAAAGAAGGAAAAAAAAAAATAAAAAAAATTCCACGGAGAGAGAGAAAATAGGCCAGCCCGTCTGGCTGCACGGCTTCCACATGACTTTGATTTGAGGAATAGATAAGTCAAACTATGAGGCTCCACGGGTTGCGCTGCGCTGCGTGTGGATCTAATTTGCACTGCGGCTCGTTTTAAAGAACAGCATGCTGTCGATCGGATTCACAGATGACTGTTTTCAACTCGTCCTTTTGAGACGATCCGTTTAATGTTGCGAGCGCAGCAACTAAAAAACCTAACCGACATCCATTTCTTATGTCTTATGTTGTGTAAATGTAATACTGTAAGATAGGGGTTTAGTCCTTATTGTATATATTACAGTGGATTTACTAAAGCGTTAATGGCGCCTGCAATGGCTGCTATCTCAAAGAGTAAATGAAGACATTTATTAAGCCATAACCATGTCGGTTACACAGCGAAGGGGCATTTTAGTTCCTGTTGAACGCCGGCAGGCAGAGCGAAGGCTGTCGGTGCCGCCGGACAATGTTATCGCATAAACAAGTTAGTAGCCAAAACACAGGCGGCTTCCCCGAGACACGAAGCGCCTTCGAAAACCGTCAAGGCTCCCCCACAAATATGTGCGAGCGAACGTGATACATCCGAAATAGAGGACGGATCCGCCACTTTCTTTTCTTTTCTTTTCTTACATCATTTTCAAAACAAAACAAAAAAGCCACAGAGGCCAACACACAGCCTCACCCAACTTTGATGGAGCGCACAAATTCAGTAAATCCGCTGCCTCCAAGGAAAACAGCGGCTCTCCAGCGTTAGCCACGAGATCTGGAGCGCCGCGGAAGCCGCGAGGACTCCGACGCGGCCGCGCTACGTCTGACTCGGCACCTCAGATGAACATCAGACCTACAGATTTTGAGATCCGTGCTATTTACACTCTGAGGCGTGAGCGTGGGCTTAAACACAAGAGAGCGCATCTCACGCACGCAGCTCGACTAATGCATTCAAAAATATGCACGTTTGAAATGTGCAGACAGCGCAAATCGGTGCACGATAAGCCCCATCTGATGCGCTTCGTCTGCCGCGCCGCACCAGCGATTACGCTTTGACCCATTTCTTGCCTGAAACTGGAGAATTCTTGAAGCTCATTCTCAATCAGTGCTTTCAGTGAAACTTGACACACACACACACACACACACACACACAGACAGACACGAGGACAATCTGGGCTAAGTAGGAAATGATGGTTTCGGACATTGTGACCAAAATGACCCACCAAGAATATTTCTGATCAATATTGAGATCACAATTATTCAACAAGAGGATCTACTTTAGGGTCCAGATATTCTTTTGTTGCATTCACATTTAAAGTAACTGATTTAGAAATATCCTATATTGGTCCGGCTGACCATTCGAACAGGTCAACCTTTTAAATGTGATTAATTGGGCTTAAAATGTCAGGAGGACTTTAAATTAAATCTTGAGAAAGTGCTCTACGAGTAGAAGGGACCCCCGGCTGAGAAAATAGGTCCTTTTTTTTCTCTTTTTTTTAAAGGTTCCGAACCAAAGCAACGGGCGCGCTGCCTCCACGGGCGAGCCGCGAAATGCCAGCGAAGGCGGCGCTTCACCCGGGGCTCAATGGAGCACAGCAGCCAGATGATGAAAGGCTTTATTCATACGCAGTGACAACAAATGGATGCTTTTCCAGCTACAGTTCTCTGAAGCCCCCCCCCCCCCCCTCCTTTTGAGGACAAAGGACAAAACACTTCGAATGCCACCGTCCCATATGACCCCAAACTACCACGTAGAAACCTTCGAAATCTCATGGACAGGGCGTGACCGCCCGAAACAAAAAAACGCAGACAACTTTTTTTTAAGGTGGCGTTTCAGCTTTGGGGGGGCGAGATGTACGCGACGAAGGATTAAATTAGCATGTTAATGTTTATGAAAACGCCAGAACGCAACTGCTTTGAAAGTTCTCTGGGTGCCACTTTCAGTTTCATCTTTCATGCACGGGGCTCTCAGCGCCTTTCTTCTTCTGCATGAAAGCATATTCTTTCGTACTCGCGTACAGACGTTCGAGCGCGACGTCCTAGCGACTCATTTAGAGCCCCGCTCAGAAAAAGGGGCCGGAGCAGTCTGCTCCTCTGCGGAGTAGACAAAGGGGAAGGTTTGCAGGTTCGGAGGGAGACGCACAGCGGAGGGGGCTCAGGAATGTATATGAAAAAGAAAAAATAAACTCCGGCTAGACGGCACCGCCGTGGCAGCAGCG
The DNA here is from genome assembly GCA_021346845.1 of Apeltes quadracus. NCBI lineage: Eukaryota > Metazoa > Chordata > Actinopteri > Perciformes > Gasterosteidae > Apeltes > Apeltes quadracus. The sequence continues at coordinate 16,203,722 of CM037925.1, read as the reverse complement.
GCTCTGCGCAGTGAATGAGACAATGGATGACTGCTGCCGCTCAACGCTCGGCTCGCATGGCAGAGGGGCAGCGGAGGAGAAACAGCATGTGCCGCATCACGAGGAGTCCTCCTCGAGTGTTTTCTGTAATGTGTTTCTTTTTTTTTTGAGGTTGGCGTTGGGATATGATGCAACTCAAAGCTGTGAAATGTTGTGGGCAACGACAGCGTTACGCAACAGAAGCATTTCTCCCACATGACGGGGGGAGGTGGAGTGGGGAGGAGGAGGAGGAGAAGAGGCGCGTGACGACACTGCTCGTCAGCTCCCGACCGTTTCATTAGTGTTTCAATTACCTGGGTGCTGACAGTTCGCGTCCCATCTGTGGCTTCCACCGTCAGGTTGTAATTTGATTTCTGCTCGGCATCCAGGGGCCGCGCGACAATCAAGGTTCCGCTGGCCTTGCCCACGTCAAAGCGGCTGTCATAATTACCACCTGTGGAATATATAGATATATATAGATTTTTTTTTTGTGCACAAACAACAATGAAAGGACAAAAGATTAGTGGCGGCTCATCGCTGCGCCGTGTGCGTGTAGCGAGGTTACACAAACACCAAATGGAGGGGACGATGAAGGTGAGGAAGAGTAGATGCACTGATGCTGATACCGTTCATCTAAAAGTATAGACGTGATGAATGCACACAAACACAGCCAACTGTAACACACAACACTTCATGGTGAGGAGAGGAGCTTTTCTGTCTTAATCAGGTTACAGTTTATGGAGGGAGAGGGGGGCATGTGGCACAACATCAATGGGACAGCACAACACAACTCAACCACAGGCGACACATCAGTGTGAGGAGATCCCAGCAGCTACCTTCTGCTGTACAGTTGTGGTCACAGGCCATCTGAAGGATGTAAAACCCCTCAGCATCCTCTGTGCCGTCTGGCAAAAAAAGAAAATCCAACCACAAAAGAACATTCCAGAGAAGAAAAGTGGGAAGCGGAAAAAAGGCCGAGCGCAAGAAAAAAAGGGGAGAAAAGAGAAGAAGAGAGACGAGTCAGTCAGACATTGATTAGAGGGAGGACGGGCAGGAAGGAGGGAGAGTCCATTTCAGTCGCCTCGTGCATACGGTGCCCATTAGAAGTTCACAAACACACACACGCATTCAAGAGGGTACAAATTTGATCTCGGGCGACTAAAAATGGAAGGACGTACGCAGCGTTTTGGTTCCAATATATTTTGTTGTCTGCCGCTATTTGCCGTTTTCACAAAAATGATTTTCTAAATCATAATTTTTCATATTCAAATACCAAATACATAGTGACTCCATGTTGGCTGTCGGGTTTCTATCAGTATCCATATTATTATTATGGCTGCTGTTTATATCTTCCCATCTCATTCTCAGACATATCGCACACAAGAGATTCTCTACTACTACGATTTCTATTTCCATGACTCCAGGAGCATTTCCACAGCGCATGCAAAGCACACACACACACACACACACACACACGATCAATAAGGTGCAATTGAATATTGCGAGTATTACCTGTGATTTCGAACCACACGGGAACATCAGAGGCCTCTGTGGCGATGACGCCGACCATGTGAGCCACGGGATCGCTCTCCATCAGCGAGAAGGTGAAGGGCGACTCCTCGAAGAGCAGCGGCGCCGCGTCGGCCGGCAGCCGCGGCTTCTGGATCCACTCGACGTGCAGGCGGCACGTGGAGGACTTCTGAGGACGCCCGTTGTCGACGGCCTTGATCTGAGAGCGAGGCGCAGAAGACGCAAAAGGTGTCACGCCCGCGTTACGCAACACATCGGGGCCGCGAACGAGCTCTGTGGTGCACCCTGCAACTCGCACGCTGGCTTTTTAACCGCGTAGCTGGAGTGTGTGAATAAAAGCGCGCTTCTGTTTCAATAGTTGGAGCCGTTCCGTATTCCGAGTTGCAGCGAGTGCAGGAAAACGCTGCATCTTGAATGACGATACGCCTTTTTGTCTGGTTTTCTTTTGTGATTCGACCTTTAGTGCGGAGTTCAATTACTGCGAGCTGTTGGTGGGTGTGTGTTGCAGTGGAAGACACAACGTGGGGACGCACAAGTCCGGGTGAGTGTCGAGTATCACCTCGGTAGCTCTCCACAGCCAACATCGATGCCTAAACATTTGTTCTCGACTCCCAGGAGGAAGATTGACGGGTACATTTTTGTACTTTGGTGCTAAAAACTTCTGGACCGACATCATGTGGGTGGAACAAATCAATTTCAATTTCCCTTATAGCAACTTTTTCTAGTTCTTTTTTGTAAACAAACACTGTATTCCAAAAATGAGTAGGGTAGTTAAAAAATGCGAGGCAGGAGCGAGGGGGGAGGGGCTAAGAAAACCTGAGAGAAAGATGGGAATGGTGTCGTAAAGCAACAAAACGCCATCTGCTGTAAACATTTCGCCCTCAGCTCACTAGGAGACCAAGAGGCTGAGGACGCGGGGTCGAGGCGGGGGGGGGGGAGCTCTCTGCGTACTCACCGTGAGGATGTCGTATTCCCCGGCAGAAGAGACCTTCTTTGAAGACACCAGGCCGGTTTTCGGCTCGATGAAGAACTTCCCGCTCTCGTCGCCGGCCTCGATGCTGTACGAGATCTCGCCGTTGGCCCCGTGGTCCCGGTCCGAGGCGATGACCCGGTACACCGGGTCCCTCCTGGCGGCCCTCTCCTTCTCCGGCTTCTCCCGCTCCGGCAGCTTGATCTTGTAGATCTTCTCCAGGAACAGCGGCCTGTTGTCGTTCTCGTCGAGGACCCGCACGATGACGCGGACGGTGGTGGATTTGGCGGGAACGCCCTGGTCGGTGACGGTGATCTGCGAGGGGGAAGAGTGAGGACTTCAGAGCGGAACGATGCTAGATGCTACTAGAGCGCCTCTTCCCGGGATAAAAGTGTCTTAATTCCTGAGCATTCCGAGGCCAAATTAATTTTTACGGTTTCATTTGACATTTTACAGTTTTCTTCTATTTCCATCACCGCTGCACGTCCGAAATTGCAGCGATTCTGTTTCCGCCGGTCCGACGGCTGTTATTTGGTTGAATCCACTTTGTCAGGTCTGATTCACGGAGCGGCGTGAAACTAGCGGGGCCTCCGGAGCAGCAAGGATTGACAAGAGGACGGATGGAACGCCCTGCTACGCTACTAAAGATAGCAACTGACTTGATCAGGTGATCGTTACTCTGCTCGTTGTTTTTTTTTTTTGCCAGTTTTAATCTGCTAAATATGCTTCGCTAAAAGTAACGAGCACTTATCAATTTGGAGGTATTTGGTGGCACAATAACAAACTCGGGCACCATTCAGTGTCAAGTATTAATTAGCAGATCTCCTCGAAAAAGCCCATTAAAATGAGAATAACTTTTTTTTCTTCTCATGTCTTAAAAAAAATTAAACCGGACCCACGTTTGCCTCCCTGTGGTCGGCGTATTCAGGTAAACACAACTGGACTGTAAGCGGCCGTTGTCTCGGGCAGCTTTGCGGCGGCGGCAGCTCGTTGGGCAAACGACCCGCCGGAGGTAATTGCTTTTAATCAGCCTCTTCCCTCTGATCGCTCCAGCTGTGTGTCGAACCCCACAAACAAAGATTCGCCGCCGCTGATGAACAAAGAATTGCCGCCGGAGACCCTCAGGGCTCCTTCAAACCCCCCCAAAGTACTTAGTAGGAAACACGGTGTCACGCAGCTGAATCGTTAAATTCAGGCCTCCGTTTGAGTCGTGACCGGGTCTCGCGCTCCGCGCCGCCGTTCACCGCCCCGGCACGTCTCTGGACATTTGAGCGTGCCGTTTGAACGAGTTTAATCAAAAGTACAAAAAAAAAAAAAAAAAACGGGGCCACCGGTTGACCTCAACAAACCCGATTTCCATCTAGTCTCTCGGGCAAGGACAAATGTCACAGTCATTTAAAACCATCTGCTAAGTGCTTGGGTGGAAACCGTCAGGAGTGCGGGGCCGGGCGCGCGCCATTTGCCGCTAGGGTTTCAATTACTGAGGTAATACGTTTTTTTGTTGTTTTTTTGCCTCACGGCGTCTGCAGCTGTCCGGGCCGTTCGCACGAGCAGAATTAATTCAATGGGATGATGAGAAACTACGTGTGTGTGTGTGTGTGTGTCTCTCGGGGAAGGATGTGTTGTGTTGGACCTGGCACCCGTCCCGCGCATTGTGATCACGGCAGCCTCACGTGTGCCTGATGCCCCTGATTGCACCAAATACCTGGAGGTATACCTCGTTTATGGAGGCAGGCCTTTCCCGCTGCTCACACACACACACACACACAGCATCTTAACGCCAGCGAGTGTGCACGGCGGCGCATCGGCCTTTTTGTTTGATAATCAGTCACGTGTCGTTTCAACGTTAGTTTGTCACGTGGAGGCTGTAAAAGTTAATCGCGCGTCGGTTTCCTGTTTCCACGGAGCGACTCTTTTATTGTCTGGTGCAACAACTGCTGAATTCCATAGAGACGGGAGATTTTTTCCCCCCTTTTGGGACGGTATTCCTGCTGCAGGACCTTTTCTCCGTTGGTGAGGAGTTGGAATGAAAGCGTTTTGAATCATCGCTCAGTGCGTCTCGACTGGACGAAACACAAGTTGAATAGACTTGATGATTCATCAGAAAAACAGGCCAAGTTGGATCTGGTATCCTTATCAAACAGGCCAGACCCGCAACCTGGCCCGAGTGCATGCTGGGAGACGCTCCAGACAACGGATGTGAACAGCCCGTTCACTTCTGTTGTTATAATGTTCTCAGCCACAAATCCCAGACCTGAATCCTCAGCATGTCCTGGCATGTCCCATATTTGTCTATCTACCCTCCCTCCTTCCCGGGACAGGGGGAGGGAAGGGGAGGGGGAGGTTTTATCCAGCCCCCAGAGCCCACACTCGGACCAACAGGAGCAGCTTTGCCATTTCTCAAATTCCCCCACTGCCTTTGTGCCTTTTAGTTCTAGCTTCACACACAGGCACACGACGACTACCAACCCCCATCCTCCTCCTCATAAAAGCCAAAGCCCCCACCCCCCCCCCCCCTCCTGTGCTCCCTCCACCTCCTCTTGGCATTTGGTGCAAACAATGCTGACGCAGCCCCCGCCCTAATTGCTCCACATGTTCCACATGGCCCCACATGTTTTTGTTTCTTCTCCCACAGCAAGCTCGTACGAAAGCTCCTGCGCGAGTTTGGCTCTTGATGTGTTCTGCCGGCGCTCGCTCGGCCGTGTTCCCTCTGAGTCATGATTACCCTGCCATTAGCTGCCCCGAGGACACAGTAAGGTGTGTGTGTGTGTGTGTGTGGGTGCGGAGGGGGCAAAGGGCAAAGGGCAGGGTTTAGGGGTCTGAGCTGCTCTGCGAATCTTTGGCCCCCAATGAAAGAGCTCCTCTCTCCAGGCTGCGATCGCTCAGCCACTTCCTGCATGTTTGGGTCATAAATTACCTGCTTTAGACTGTGCCTCCAATTCACATTAAAATGGGAGACCTTTCATTAGTTCATTTTCTTAACAACAACAAAAAAAAAAACAGTTGTTTCTTTGTGCGCCGCAATCACATGAGAAAAGAAAGGAGAAGAAGAAGCGTGAGGAGAACAGGCGGCTTGAATTGGGCGGAACAATAAAGTCGACAGTGTTTAATGTGGTTATTAAATATCTGTCTGCGGTCGGATGAACAAAATCTGTTAGCTTGGATGGGATTTTCTTCTTTTACACACAAAGACTTTGAATTCCAGGCCAGGGCTTCCACAGCTTTCGACCACATGTTGGAAGTGGCGTTTCTACGTCGAGATGGAGGGGGCTCTGTCTCTTTAAGGGGAACCTCTTCCTCGCACCCAAAAGTACCTAACCTTCCTATTACATCAACTCACCAGAAAAAAAACCCAGCGACGCACCGGAAGACAAACGGCGCCCGGGCGCAATTAAGAACCCGCGAGTTTAGACATCGGGGGTTTGACAACCGGCTTCCTGCCCCGGCTTGCTCCGTCCGCGAGACGGAACAGTGGCAAGGAACAAAGGAGCAGTCACCGGGATCTCCCACGCGCCTCCCACCTCTCCTCCCGACCCCGTCCGGAAATCAGCACGAGGTGAAATCCTTCCCAGAGGAGCTTCGCCGCACACACAAGGAGACTTGTCTCTGTCGCAAACGCCCGGCCCTGGTTCTTTACAAGAAGGTCTCTGATTGTCATTTTACAGAGAGGATGGCCCCGATCTATGCGGCTATTTCTTTCAAAACAAAAGAAGCCTTACCTCCAGAATGTGCTCATCTTGTTGCTCCCGGTCCAGTTTCCTTGACGTGGTTGTAACCAGACCTGTTGGAAGACAACGATAGTATGAAAACGATTTAGAATTGTTTCTGTGGTTTTCATTCGAAGCCTTGCAAGCGGGACCAGGAGCTGGCGGATGAATGGCCTCCAAAATAAAAACTGAAAAAATAAAAAAACTGAAAAAAAACTCCAAGGATGTTTTTGAGGAAGGTCAGAAGCTGTCCCTGAAATGTCCCATTGAGCACAAACACTTGCTAAAGAGATCCTTTATCAGAAATGTGAAATTAAAAAAAGCTGTTATAAAATATTGATGTAGCATTACGTGGGAGCCTTGATCATTTTATAGCCAATGGGAATCTTCATTAATAATACCCATTGCTGGGTGACTGGAGTTTGCATACGGAGGACGGCACTCCCTGTATATTTTCCCAGTTTTTTTTTTTGGGATCCAACCCCGTCGCCAGACGTCCCACCACGCTGCCTCGCACACGTGAAATATCACAAAGGCCTGCGATTAGTGTCCAAACAGCAGCGCGGCCTCGACACCCTGCCTTTAATTCTTCCACGAGCTGAATAAACACAGAGCGGGTCCGACGCCGCCCCCGGGCCTTCGACCGCTCTTTGGAATCCCTCAGAAAAAGCTCCTTCAGCGCGTTGAAGTGCCTCAAGGGTCTTTTTCTGGGTTCTGTCGTTAGTTTTTAAGTGGGAGCGCTGACGTTCTACCGTAAATCACGCAGATGGGACGACGTGAAACCCGGGTTCGACAAAAGAAAAAGATGAAAAAATAAAAACAAGTTTAAGCTCCTGGCTGAACCAATTTGAAAGGAAATTCACATACGGGGGAAGAAAAGAGGAGAGAAGCGGGGGAGGCGGGGGGGGGGGGAGGAGGGGATATCGTTACATGGCTGCGTTATAAGCGCCGTGCTGTTCTCACTACCAATTTAATTGCAACTTTGCAGAGCCTCTGAGTGGAGAGTAGACCTGCCAACTGCGACCGCACCAGGGCTGCGTGCGCGCCACAGAGCGCCTGATTAGCAGAAAGCAAAGGATTTCCGAAACCCAAACCCATCAATAGCGCACAGGCCTGCAACGAGAATAGCAGGCCACAACTTACAGGCTCCTGAAATATCCCTCCCTCAGCACTGCAATTGAGGCACATGAGCGAGGCACTCTTGCTCCCCTTCTTCTTCTTCTTCTTCTTCTTCTTCTTCTTCTTCCTGCTCTTTCGTGAGCTTTATTTAATCCCTACAGTGAGCTGCAGAGATATGGGTCTTTATGGGAAAAAGAAACTTACCCTTCCCCGTCGGTGCACTTTCCTTCTCGCTTTGCTTCCCCCAACGTGGGAAGGTTCTCAAACCGACCCTGGTTTGAGAACCCAAACGGTTCGTCGTATTGTTGCATCGCCATCAAAGCTGCACAGCGCGCTGACTAACTATCCGTGTGCTGTAGCCGAGCCGAAGCTGATGGACGATAATGTTTTCAAGCTCCCCCGTGTGCCGTGTGCAGGCAACTCCGCTGCTTGTACATGTATTATGCAGCAGCATAACGACGCCAGCATTCACCGCAGTCTGGACTAATAATTCCACCGCCAGACGGGGAGCTGCTGCCATCGTCACGCATACGGCAACGCAACGGACCGGTCGCACAAATGCCCAGATCGCTGCACACAGAGGTTTCCCACCTCACCGACAGACGCGTGAGGATGCAAACAGCGTGGGGACGAGTCAATGGCGCCGGGCGCACATCACTCAATGCCTTTTGTTAGGGGGGGACGTACGCGCCTGTTGAACAGCCGTGTTTGCTTTGGTTTCGGGTCTCCTTTCCTCCACCGGACACCACCTAGCGCCGCTGCCCTGCGGCTGAAAGGACGGATGGGAAACGTTTTGTGTGTGTGCACGGCGCTAAAGCGAAAAACAAAAAACAAGGGGGTTTAAAAGGTTATTCGATATTCCAGTCCGCCGCGGTGCAACACACCTTGAGGCTCAGTATCGCGCGTTCGATAAATACGGGACTCCTTCCAGACGCGGTTGTGTGCCGGACCTCTCGCAGCGGGGCGGCGACCCTTTCCTGCAGAACTGTGTCTTCTTTATGCACGTCTCACGTGAACGTGAAGCGAGCGCCTGCTTCCAATCACGTGGTCCCCAGGTCCTCTCCGAACCGCTGGTATTTTCTCAACCAACGTCACATCAACAATTTGAAATTGCAGAAATCAGAACCAGACGACTCCAAAACGTTCATTCATTCAAATAGTCCCAGATTATTCCGATGTTGCTTACGTGATTAACGGAGCCAAACAACAGTCGGCTTAGCGGTTTTCGGGGCCCGGCGGGGTTTCAACCACAACAACGTTTTACTGCTCTTTCATATTTTTAAGTTTCAGTATTTTCGGATGTTGATGGGGCATGAAACCGGCACCCACTTCAAGATGTGCAGACGAAAGACGTCTGCGAGGAGAATAACAGCGAAGCCAGTTGGATGCTTTGGACGGCTTTTGTTTGCTGCGGCTCCACTTTTGTCCGACGTGCCGCCAGCTCGCTGCCCCAACCTCTGACCTCTGACCTCTGACCTCGGGACTCGTCGCCCGTGCCTAATATCCAAGCGGCCGGACCTCACCTTTGGAAAACAACTAGTTTCCAGAAAACCTTTTTTTAAAATCCATTTCTATTTAAACCTGCTCAGCACGAACGGCCCATTTATTTCAGACGTTACGGGCCAATAAGAAGAGGCGCGTACGTCTCTCGCGTGTCTCCCACCTTTAACGTGAAGGAACGGCCGAGGGAATTGCTTCGGTAAGCCCGAGCTCACCAGAGAAGTCCGACCCCGCAGCCCTTTGTCACAACAAACACACACAAAATCCATCCCGAGGCGTGGGCCGAGGCGTGGGCCGAGGCGAGCCGACGGTAATTACAGCCGTGCTGTTTCTGGCGAGGGGGAAGAAAAACAACGGCAGGGCAGCAGTCGGCTCGGCCCCTCCAGCGCCTCCACCGCCGCTCCCGAAATGGAGGCCTGCGGGGACGTCCGGGACGTCCGGCTCGTACCCGGGAATTACGCGTGACGCACTTTTCACTGCAGACCGTCGGGGGATGTGCCGCGCGGTGGCATTCCAGACAGGACATCACAGATAGGAGTTACAGGTAGAGGCGGCGTGGGAGGGATTTGGTTTTGACACATGCTTTTTGCATCTATATCTATTCCTCGTGGGTCCGTGGTCCAAAAGGTCCGTGGCAATCTGCACTCATGCTCTAAGGCTCTGCCCTCCTTGAAATAGATTCACTTGGATTTTGTCAGTCGCAACGGCTTAAAATAAAAAAAGAAAACCTGGCTAACTCGTTGAGTCCAGCTCCGGTCGACTTCGACCCACATACTTGTGCGGTTGAACAAAAGCAATGAGTCTTCAGAGTGCGGTCGCTCGAGGGAACGGAGAGCAGTGGAGTCCAAAATGGAGGATGTTACCGGAGTCCACTTCTGTTTAACCTCCTTCTGTCGGGAGCGTGAACCGCTCCATAAAAGAGAGACGGTTTGAAGACAGCGAGTCAATGGCACAAGCACGTCTCTTTAATTAACTGTGAGGGCCTATTGTCCCGCCAGAGACCAGGCTGACCCGTTTCCCCCGACAGCTTAGCTCTCCTTTTCAAAAACACTCTTTTGTGGAATGAAACGACGTAAAAAACCCTCCGAGAAACAAAATGCCCACGGGGGAGTCAACTGTATTTGGAGAAAACACAAAGAAGCTTGGAGAGTTATTGTGACTGACGAAGCACCAATGACTGCGCCTCTGCCAGCTTTTGCTGTGACCTTTTGTGGATCCTACAAGGTACCACATTCCCCCATTAATCAGAGGATACAGAGTACGACAGTGGGGAGTTGATCAAAAGGCTTTGGTCAAATCTTTCCCACGCAAATGAAATACTTTTAAATACTTTGCTTACAGTCATACAAGGTAGGTGGTCACTGCGTTCATAAAATGCATGCACGGATGTCAATAGGAGGGTAATCTGCAGGAAAGGATCTGCGTCGGCATCGCTGCTGGCCTTCATATCACACAGAAGGATAAGCGCAGAGGGTCCGGCTGCGTGTGGAGGGGGGGGGGGGGGGGGGGGGGGGGTTCGGCTTCGCTTCGCACTCAATCAATCGTGGATCTCCTGTGCAGCTTCCAGGAGATTTGAGCAGCGAGTAAATGTTTGCTGATGCTTTTTGTCAGGTGGGCGGGAGGCAACGGAGTCTTGAGATCGCGGGGTGATAGAAATCAATCAGGATACGAGGACAAATATGGAGAACTGCAATGACTACATGTGGCAAGCTCTGGTCTCTGAAAAAAAAAAGAAGAAAAAAAAGGAGACTAGATTGCCATTAAAAAAAAAAAAAAAAAAAGACATGGCGTATCATTGGATGTGTCTCACAGACACTCCAGCTAAGCTGAAGCACAGCCGGCTAAGCCGCCATGACCGCTCTTTGAAGTTTTAAGAGGACAATCAGACATTTTTCATTTCCACTTTTTTCCTTTCCACAATCTCTGGGGAGCTGTAACAATCGTTTGGCCCCTCCAATTACCGGAAACACCAGGAAGTTGTTGGACGTATCCAGTTCCCATCTCACTTCCCCTGATAGTTGTTGGGGGCTTCAATAAACCACTGACAACACCAGTGTGTGTGTGTGTGTGTGTGTGTGTGTGTGTGTGTGTGTGTGTGTGTGTGTGTGTGTGTGTTTTCTACCTCAAACCCAGAGGAAGTGTTACTGAAAGTTGATACGAGCGCCTCTGAAGAGCGGCCGATCCGCTGCTCTGGTCCCACTGGTTGTTTTCCCCCCCTTTTTACTCTTTCACTCCACTCTGGGGCCGGACAAATGCACACAGAACCCGTCGGAGGGCATCCCAGCTCGCCACAGCGTTGACTTTGCCGGCGGAAAACAAAAGACGGGGCGGGAATTGTTTGACGCCACTGGGAGGAATTGTTCTTCCTCTCGTCTGCCATTACAGGGCAGGCACAGTCAGGTACAGGCCGCTCGTGTGCTTCGCCATCGTCTGCTGACAAACACAGACAGGCGCCACCACCGCAGGGTGGAGCTTTCCACGGGCTTTAGGTGCTCTGAGCACATATCTCGTACGCCAGGTCACCGCGGACTAACGACGGCGCGTTCTGAAGACTCAACGGACAATGCGGGGGATAATTAAGAGACGCCTTCTGCGATACCAAAGGAAGGAAGTAGATTAATGAGCATCGAGCGAGATAAGACGGTTAATCTAGTGGTCTTTGCTCTCTCCCCTCTCGTTAGCTTAGATATGACAAACCTTCCTGTGCGTCCGTGTGTGTGTGTGTGTGTGTGTTATGACTACTGTGCTCTGCTCGGCTGCCCTTCTCCTAACACACATGCACGCTCTGCAATGCGAGCGCTGCCCAAAGTCCAGGAAGTGAAAACACGGCGCCAGCATTTCAGAGAAACGAGACGGCGTGATTCACCGGGCCGACGGGCGCCGCTACCCCTCCCGCAGCAAACGTGGGCATCGCGTGTCAACAACCTCAGAGGATCTGCCGCCGAGCTGTGGCGGCTCCTTCGCGGAGACACAAAGCCAGACGAGCCGTCCTCGCTATAAAGTTGGCGTGATTATTAATAGCGTTATTATCACGTTCGTGCATCTCTGCCCGACGCCGTCCATTTCCTCTTGTGCTCGTGGACAGGAGGGCGGTGAGAACCGCGCTCGCGTCCGTCCGTGGGCGGGATGGGAACGGCGCCATCCGACAGCTGAGCGCGTGTTCGTCTTTCCAAAAAAACATCATCATTTAATGCAGCTGACTGGCTCTGCCTCGCGTCTCCCCTTCTCTTCTCTCCCCTTCTCTTCTCTTCTCTTCCCCCCTCAAAAGCGAGGCCAAATCAAAAAAACGCCGAGTTCGCCATCGCAGCAGTGTCTGCAGGAGGCGAGGAGAAGCGCTGGCCTCGCACTTTAATGACAAACCAAAGGCGGAGAAACAGCCAAAACAGCGGGGACTTGTTTACTTGGCAGGAGGACAGCAGGCCGAAGCCTTTCATTCTGGGCTTCACTGAGCCACCGAGGGTCTGTGCGGGGAAAGGGGGAAAATAATAAAATAAAATAAAATAAAAAGAAGGCAACCCAAGGCGTGGAGCGAAGCCTGCGTGTGTGTTTGAAGCTCGACGGGCTGCTGGGAGAGACCCCGCTACAGAAAAGGGGCTAGCGAGCTAGCTCGGGCCACGTGCACGTTCCCAACGAGCCCGCATGCAAAGCACAGGGCCTTCGCCTTCGTCTCTTCCTCCTCCTCCCTTGGAGCTTTGTAGAAGCGCCAAGGGCCTATGCTTCCAATGCAATTTTAGAACGTGTAATTACAGAGACTTGCATGTAGTAAATTTAAACATTTTTATGAACCTGTAATATGCGGTGAGAACGCGGCGTTGAGTTGATAACGTGGGAGGGTATCGGGCCCATTTTCCTCTCATTTAACAGCAACGACGACACGATAGTAGAATTTGTAATCTCGCCTCGCGACGTCCGGAGGTAACGACGTCGGGCCGGCGCGTGCGTTCCCGTGGTTTCAGCGCTGCGCATGAATCGGTGTCTCCTCAAGGAGGCGGCTGCACATGGCTCTGATGTCCCACTCATGCAACTTTTAAAATGCTCTGATATGCATGAACGGGCCGTATCGCTATGCTTCAGTGTCATCTGTGTAACCTGTTTTTTGGGGGTGGGAGGGGTGGGGGGGTTTCACAGCGCTTGTCTGACAATTTTGAAGAAAAAAAAATTAACAGGTGAAGATACAATTCCACGGCTCCGCCCACGGTGGCTTCGACCGTGAGCTTTATCAAAACGGTCAGACGCGTGGGCTGGGAAGACGTTCAACGTCTGAATAAGTAACGCGCCGATGACGGGAGAGATCTTCTCCGCGGCTCGACGTCTGCGTACGTTGTTCAAACAGCGTCACGGCGGAAGATAAAGATTCAATTTCACAGCGCTTTTCTCTTTTCGTCGGCGCGTGTCAGCTAATCTCGTCAACCCGTGCAGATAAAACACCGTCCCTGTGGGAGCGCACACCTACGGTTTCCCCCCTCTTTCTCTTATCTTTTGATTTTAATTTCTGTTTTTGCTCCGTTTTGAAAGTACCCGGTCGTTGCCGCGAGGCGTGCTGCAAGATGAATCCTTATTTGGTCGGAAAAATTCACGTTGCCACTTCCAACCAAAAATAACTGCAGTTTGTTGATGTGACAACCTTTTGGGACCACACACGTCCGAGAGTACAGAGCGGAGCATCTGCTGCACCGGCCGCTCCTCATTTTTTTTGCTCGGCGAGCACTTTGAGGCGGTAAAACACCTGTTTGTGACAAACAATTATTCAGTAATCGGCGCTTTTGGAGACACAGGGAGTTTTACCGGCTCCTGTGATCTCTGGAGATGGAATTCTTTTTCCCTCAAAGGCCGACTGTGCTTGATCTATTCGATGACCACGGATCTGCAGAGATCGAACTGGTGGCTCTGAGCGGGTGTACGCACACGTGTGAAACACGCTCTCCAATGGAATCACGCCGTTACTTCACATCAAGCACAGTAACACAGGAATGTATCAGATGATTTGCAGAGAGGCCCCGAATGTAGACGGAGCTTCACTTTGTAAGTATTACAAAGTTTTTTTTTCTCTCCTCTCCAACTAAACATAGCCGGCTCGTGCAACTTTAAAGGAACCCGATGAAATATTAATCATCACGCCATTTGCAGAGCACCGTATGAGAAGCCACTTTAGAGTGTTAGAGTGGAAAAAACCCCTGTAGGCTCAACCCACTCCTGTCCTGGGATAAAATACGGCGTTCACACGGCTCTTCCCTTTTCACAGGAACGGAAACAGGAACCTCACAGCGGCAGCTCGCCGTCTGCACGCTGCGCCACAGTTCATCTCTAACTCGCCGCCGGCCTCAATAGACAATTGAATAAGCAGCACAAATCTTTACACAGTCTGACTTTGCCGGCTTCCTGGACCTTTAAATAATCAATATCTGCGAGGGCAAATACATTCGGACGTTCGTGGCCAAAATGCCTTTTCCGTTATCTGTCAGCGAAGATCCGCAAATTGATACCGCCTTACTTATGAAAGGAGTAAGACGTTACCATGGCGATGTGAGACGGGAACAGATATTTGTTGTTTGGACGAGCAGTGCGGCTGTAAACGGTCACCTCTTAATCTTCCATTTCCCTGAAATTCAACGCAACGTCACAGCAACCCCCCTGCGCCCCCCCCCACCACCCCGCCATCGACACCCATCGCGGCAAACCGCAACCTCACCTGTCTTGGCGTTAACGGCGAAGAACCCCTGGGGATTGCCGCTGGTGATCCTGTAGGCGAGCTTGTCGCTGGCGTCGGCGTCCGGGTCGACCGCGTTGATCTGGATGATGGACACGTCCTTCGGGGAGCTCTCCATGACGGACGGGTAGTAGACGGGCTGCGAGGTCTGCGGCGCGTTGTCGTTGACGTCGAGCACCTGGACGTAGACCTCCACCGAGGCGGAGAGCGGCACCACGCCGCGGTCCATGGCGTAGACCGTGAGCCAGTAGTGGGACGTGGTCTCGTGGTCCAGCAGCTCTTGTGTTCGGACGACGCCTGAGAGACGGGAGAGACAACAGAGAACACTCTTTAGCGCCGGGAGCCTCGCGGGTGGCTTTTCTGCGCCATCGCTGACCTCTGACATTTGGATTTCTGGCCATCAGGGCACCGGGAGCCCGGTTTAGGATACAGGTCAACTGAAAAGTGCCCTCCTCTACACATTCACCAGCAGGAGCGTTTTTTTTTTTCTTTTCTTTTTCCCCTTTCTTTTTTAACTTGCCATGTGGGGCCCGCGGCCTTCAGCTGAGCAAACAACAGGGCTTTCAGAGGCCTGTGAGTCGCACACGTTGACAATGGTTAAGTGGGCTTGTGGGGGATGGGGGCCGGCGTGGCAAGTCGGAGAAGTTTGCCGCATAAAACAGTCCGACAGTTCCGCACGTCTCCACGGCTCGCCCCGTGGACGCAACTCCTGTCGGCGGCCGGCTCGGGCGTTTGAGCGGCTGAGACTGGAAGGCACCGGGGGAAATGTTCGTTCTGAGGAAAAAAGGCCAACAGCAAAGTTCAAGGCAGAGCGTTTGCTTTAGTGCCTTTCATCCCCGGCCCCGAGACCCACTTACAAGCACTCACCAGGTGCTCACTAGGTGCATTTCCACTGCAGGTGGAGTGTGTGTGTTGGGGAGTGAGGGGATAATGCTTGGGTGTGATGTTAGCTTGAAGAAAATGAGGAGAAAAGACCGGATGAGGAACTGAAACTGAGAGGACTGAGAAGGAAAAAAGAAATCACAAAATCGTTGGAGTAGCTGGCAACGTGAGGTGCCGTTATTAAGGCCCAACAGACGAGGCCGAGACGGGAAACATCCACACGAAACCACACCTCTTTAACCTTCATGGGGTGAAATGGAAATTCATATTGATCGTGTCATAACTGAAACCAATAAAGGTGAGTCATGGTACGGGCACAACCGCATCATCACCGGCTGTGAGTGCTGGATCCATAACTCACAGATACGGGGGGGGGGGGATCTCTACATGCCGCTGCTGCTGCTGCTGCCTGCGCTCGCTCAGAGCGACACGATGAGCCGCGCGATGGACGAGTGAAAAAAAACCCGAAGAAAAGCATAAAAGCGCCACAGCTCATTTGTCGTCTCCCCCCCCCCCCCCCTGTGCATTTTGGGCCTGGGATCCTCTTGTGTCATTAGTCATCATTATAGCTCTCTCGAATTAGCTTGAGGCGCGCATGGGAGACGGTAGTGAGGCAAAGGGGGAACGCAGGTAGCTCCCCGGTGGGGTGAGAACAACTTCTCCGTGAGAGTACACCGAGGATGCAAAAAACGCCGGTCATTCAGAACTCAAACAACACGTTTGTTCACTAATTAATGCGCTCAATCGAGGCTGAAAATGTGGAGTGGATCCCTGCTGGATGGGGACGGAAACCACAAATAGCAAAAGGTTATCCATGAATAAGCAACGCAGCTGCTTATGTGAACGGGACGGGAGGACGCGAGTTCTAGACCCCTGAAGAAAAGGGACGCAGCCAACAAGAGGGGGTTTTCTATTTATTTATTTTATGCACGTCAAAAGGCCAGAGAGCTGCAGCGCGTGCTGCAAAGCGTGCCACATGAACACAACGCTGCTGCAGCTGCTACTCTCCACATTCTGGCCTTATCAAACCAGATGTTGAGGCCAATTCGCGCACTAGAATTTATTTAAAAATATATATATATACACACACACACACATATTCATGTGTGAAGAGACGGGATAATGGAGCGAACGTGTAAATACGCAGGGAGCCAGCTGACTGGTTACAAACAAAGCGAACGGCAGATTCATCTGAAGAATTTAGTAGCCGCACCCCTCCGCTCTGCCTGGCCTACCCGCTAAGGCAGAAGCAAAAACCTGCCCCGGGGCCACGAGGAATAGAAAGAAAAAAAAAACAGACTGTGCGACGGCCTCTGCCAGATTTGCTTTCCGCTTTTTTTCCTGCCGGTTTCCCCCTCCGGCTTTGTTCTTCAAAGTGCAGCGGAGCCTTCAGAGAGCAGAAGGATTTCAAATTATGGAGACCAGCAGGTATCGTGCGTACGAGTGCACTTAAATCAACGCAGTGGGGTTATTCAGTGACAACTTCCTGTCAGCGTGAGGGCCAAAGTCACCTTTTCCCTACACGTCGTAACTGACACGCCGAATGAATCTCACGGAACACAACATCACGGTTGCACTCGATAACGCTGTCAATGCGATATCGGGGGGGGGGGCGACAGGATCCAGGTGGTGGCTCGCGCTGGCTTTCACATCCCGGCCTCCCGGCGCACGGTCACGGCGCCGTGGTTACATGCGCCGCCGGTCCTTCTTGTTTCATTCCGGAGTTCAAAAAAAAGAAAAAAGAAAAAACGGGGCTTGCTTTGAACTACCGCCGGTGATTCCGGTGCTCAGCCTTTTCCCCACATTCCTCAGCCCTCTCAGGCCTCCCGCTCACACAGACTCACATAAACCCCCCCTCCTCCCGCCCCCCTCTTCCCCTACCCCCGCGCCCCCCCACCCCTTCTCTTTTTCCACAACCCGGTGCAAAATGCTTCAAATTCCACCATCCCGCTGTAGATCCTAATGTAATAGGAAGAGTCCTGAGCTAAGCTTTCTGTTGCCCGGCAACTAAACACATGGCATCATTCCGAAGCGCCAAGACGTCTGTGGCCAAGATCCGTGATTCAAAGACATCAGGTCTTCTGCGTCGTTTCCCTTCCAGAGATCGTAATAAGTCAGTCAATGGCAAATGTTAGAAGTTTTCAAATTTGAGGGGTTAAGTTGCTTTTGTGAAATGTTGAATCATCCTTGTTTTTGTTTTCATTAGCCAGCTAACGTTTTCATGTATTAAGTTAATTCATTAAAAGCCGACGTGTCCGTTCAGATTGAAGGTTACAAAGAGGTCATAAAACAATCGGAAAGAGGGCTCGGACACCATCGTGCTGGTGTCACAAAGACCATCGTGTCTCCTTCAATACCGCGGACTGTTGAGCCTGTGAGCCTCTTCCGCTTCCCGGGTCACTGCACACCAAAGGAGAGGGGAGAGGGGAGCGTTAACTGTATCTTACTCCGGTGAGGGAATAATAAAAAAAAGTTCTGAATTTCCGCATCAAGAATTGTGTTTCTGTGACATCCAGTGAATAAATAAACCAATTTGTCACAGCATTCCTCTTTAAATTCAGTAGTTCATATTTTTTGCAAAAAAAGAATCCTTAGGATTTTCTGTTTTTTTTCTTCTTTCACAGCCAGTGTTAATGAGTTCAGAATTACAATGTAAAAGTAAAAGACGTGATCGGCGCACCGATCAGACGTTTTAATGAAGTCGCCCTTCTGTACGACGGCAGAACGATGAGGATCGTCTGTTTGTCCGCTGACTGAATCTTTTGATTGTTACATATCTCTGATGCACGCCGAAATGGGTTTTTCTCCCTCGTTTAAAAAATAAATAAATTGCCTGTTAATTCCAGTCGGGATAGCTTTTTTGGGGGACTTAGCCGACGATACAAAGCCTCCATTGTTACTGGGAGCAGCGTTCTTTCAACAGCCTTTGAACAGGTCAATATCACAGCGTTATTTAGGAGCGGTTACTATACCGCCGAGCCCAGAGGAGCTCTGTGTCTGTGCCGCTGGGAACAATGAGGAAAACGGAGGCTCCGCTTTCATTCACACATCCCCCGCAGCCCCTGACCATTTCTTTCTTTTTTTTAATCTTCCAATATTATAGCTCTCTCAATAGCTCGACTGCCTCTTCAACACAACAAAACACCGTCCTCACAGCTTGAGAACAGCAGCACGTCTTAATGAACACCTACTAAATAAATACATATATTCGTTGGCCACATTGTTATAACAGGCGTCAGAAGCCGGACCTTTTCACACGTCAGTCTGTTAAAACTCAAACAGAGGTAACGGGAACATCGTTTCCCACTTCTGTCCGTCTGCATTAGATTCCTGTCTGACGTTTCAGATCTACCAAGACGGCATCGAGCGTTTTATCCTTTTCTCTAGAAGGAAACTTAACACGATTTTTTGCACAAATCCTTCAAGGCAAAGGAAAAAAATCCCAGCGTTATGTTATGTGGTTGTGTCCATGTCCTCACACACTGCACCCCACCTGAGTGGGAAGGACTGTCGCTTGCCAAGCGCCAGAAACCGTGAAATTGGCGCAGCTGCTGATATTTAAATTAAAAGGATAAAAGCATGTCAGTATCTCCTGCATCTCTGCCATAATTTAGCATTGAACGCCCCAAAGCGAATACGGTCTCCGATGTGTCAGTGAGGGAGATGCTAATCTCTTCAAAATACCACTGCTGTTTGTCCTACATGAAGCTTTGCACTGCTGCGTCCGCCGGAGGTTCTGCTCGGCGCCGCTGGTTCCGATCACAGCAAACTCAAACACAGTTTCTGTCAGCATTGTATTTTACTACATTAAACACGCAAATGTGCGTCCACGTCCCTTTTAGGAGGTCTGAAAAAAACGCCAGCAGGAGAAGCGTAGCGTCGGCCTGTGCTATCTGCAGCACATCGCAGGAACACAGAGCGGGCCCTCGAGATCTAATCCATGTCTTGGGATGAAAATAATGATCCCACAATGAAGCCCGTCCTCTGCACGAGGCAGCCGTGAGTTTCTCTAAAGGGATTTAACCGCCTGTGAGAACAACATACTTTTAAGGAGACAAACTGTGTCTTTCATTTAGCAACCTATGGTCAACATTGTCCCCCGTGCACATTCCTGGGGGCCGTCTCCACAGCAACGGCACTCAAGCAAAGACCATTCGGAACCATGTGCCACTTTGCCGTCCCGCTTTTATCTGCGCCACATCGGCACCAGATGGGAAAGGCGAGGACGTGGGGCGACGGCTCTCCGTTTGAGCGAACCGTACGCAAAACGGCAAAAGGCCGGGCGCGGAAAAAAAAAAAACTCGGGCCCGCGTCTATTTGCTATTGTCAAGAATTTGTTTACTTGAACAAGATGAAGGAAGAAAAATAAGTAAGTAACGGAGCGGCAGTTTTGTTTCTGCTGGGAAAAATGGAAAAAAACAGGACGTATCATTGTTATTGTCTATTATGCGTCACGCCGTTTCATTTGCCGTAAACAAAGGACGCATTTACAGCGCAGGCCGCGAACGGCTCCGAGGGAAAGGGCAATGCATTTATTATCCAAAAAGAAAGGGCAGTGCCTGCATTGTACAATCAGCATTCTGCATCTCATCTGGACCCGGAGACACTCTGCTCTGGCCACCTTGTTCCAATCCCTTCAAGACGAGACACAGCACAAGGATCGCTGCGTGTAGCCCGGAGCTACTCTTTCCTCTTCGAGTGGAGGTGCCCAAATATAGTGTCCTGCTGCCTCCTTTGGATGATAAACACAGCTTACCCCCGTTTAACTCATCGGCATCATACTTTCATGCATACTACATACCACCCAAGTATGACAGGACGGTCCAATGATACAGGTAATTGGGTAGAAGTGTAACACTGTGTGTACCTTTTAATTTTCCTTTATTCTCAAGCAAGCAGCAGCCATTATTCCTCCCGACCCCTCCCACTATGCAACCCGTCTCTAGACTTCTTTTCTGGGGCTAATTCAATCCCTGTGTATGTTCTCGAGTGGCGATTCTTGAGTGACGCGGCGCCCTTGCCGGATAGCGAGCCAGAGGACGTCACTGTCCGGCATTCTCCAAAATCAAAAGAAAACCTGTCAAAAAGACATTTCTTATCAACGTCACCTCTATCCAGCAGACTGAGGCAATGTCGTGAAGACAAAAAGGCTTTTGATCGGCGTCTTGAGAATTTCCATTAGTCATCCAAAAATAATGAAAGAGAGTTACTTCTTAATCTGTTGCCTGGCGTCTGAAGGTGCGTCAGGGTGAGCGTGATTCCGGTGTACTTAAGGAGTGGAGACTCGGTTCGTCACGATAAGAACTGTTTTATTGCTCGTGGCTTATCACCAGCCCTTTAACCTCAACGTATTAATTCCCCTCAACAATAAGGCAACTCATGATCGTTTGCTGCTGGTCGGACCTGTGAAAGGATAACAGCGACATCATAGTTGGGCCCTGGCACAAGGAGTTCAAACTCTTGATCCTGGCCTTTATTTTTAAGCTGCAGCCAGTCTGCCAGCCGATGTTGAGTGCCAGAGCATCTTTTGAAACATCTGCAAAGCCTTTTCCGAGGAAGTGGAAATCACACCGGCCGTTTGCGACACTTGGCGTGCGCCCTGGATGATCCTAATCTGTTGACCTCTTGGGCCCCCGATCGAGAGAAACTGCAGCGAGCCACTTAAGCCTACGAGCCCCGACATGCGAGTCGTACGCTTCCTCCGCAACATTTCGATTGTCTCTTTTACGGCCCTCGACATGGACGCTCGGTGCTAACGGTGCTAACAGCCCTGATTACACAAAACAGCGCATACAGGAGCGGGGAGCGGCTAACTGTGGTATCGCTGCCATGGGCTATGACTGCTGCATGGGAGCAGTGCAGAGCCACAGGGGCACGCGGCACTCACATGCACGGAAAGCAGACGCAGCTGGCCACGGCTACGCGAGGAAAGCAAGGAGACGCTCGGCTCACAACACACACACAGAACGAGTGACTTCATTCTCTGCGCAGGTGGAAATGACTCCGCACTTTCTTTACTTAGCAAATAGCTGGTTTTTAGCTATAGCAGGGCTCTGAATGTTCCTTTAAATAGAAGCATATATACAATACTTTGAGCATTATAAAAGTTCCGTTTTGTGGCTCAAACTTTTAGGTCTCTTTGACAACGAGCAAATTCTTCAGATTAGAGCGAGGAATGGTGAATGCCATGTCTACAGCAGGGGAAGGGGCCCTGGGAGGAGATTTGATAAGAGCGGGTTTAAATTGAGATGGCACCGAGCCAGTGGCCACACAGCTTTTAATAACACACTGACTGTCTGGGCCGAACGTTGCCATGAGCTCCCTGAGCAGTCAGAGAGAAAAGGAACCACATCTGGACAAGAAGCTTGGAGTAAACAGGGTTCGTTTACTTCCTAATTGCAAATGCAAAGGAGAAAAAAAACAGCAGTAATGGACAAAATTCTAATTGATCACAAACAGTAACTTGTTTGCTCCTTGTGTGGTTTGTGCACGTCAGCGAAGTGGGAAGTGAGCCTATTCTTAAATACGAGCTTCGCTGCGATTTGTTAGATACACCTACTCGGGGAGCATCGCTCGCCGTCTTCTGGCATCAGCAAACCACAGTGCAAAGTTTTTCCACGGCAACACTTTGTGAGCCACAAAGTGGTATTGTTGTCACTGTGTTGTTGTGGATCGCCGAGAGAGGAGCGATTCACGCTGTGGTGAAAGAACAAACAAAACACTACAACGTAGATAAAAAACCACGAGGCAAACTGATGCCGTTACCCTCGGCAGTCACAACGGCGTTGGTTTAGAATAATGAGCGTGGAGAGAAAAAAAAGGAAAAGGCTTCGACGTTCTTCCCACACGTAAAAAGGAGAATTCCACAACTGAAGGTGTGTGGCTCCTGCCGCTTTTCCACCCACCGCCTATTCACGCATTTTCTAATTTTGAACTGCTCACATCCTGGTTAAAGATTCACAACGTGCAGCTGCAGCGGTGAATAAGCAGCGCGCCTTCATTTTCCTCTTAAAAGCTAAAGACTCTAAGTGCACACAGCGGTTCAAAGCACAGCCCTCGTCCTGTGAAAATCACACACAGGCCTCGGCTGTATTTAGCCGTCTTCTGACCTCACATGTAATCCATAATAGCAGGGCCGAACCCCGGGACAATACTATCATTGCACCTCCTGATAATCACTTAATATGGCCCTTATGGATTAAGTGGCAGATCAGACCGGGCTGCCTAAATCTGCGCCCCACACCGGATTAGAAGTTAGACATGGACTTGTGGCTTGGCCGCGTGCGGCCCCTTTCAAGTCTCACGCCGGAGGCCCGTAGTCCTCATCTCACATTTGTACTGTTCCTTGCAAATTTCAACTTCTGCTACAGTCAACTTAGTAACATCACAGGGAGAAGCTGACCTCAAAATCACACAGTGCAGCACTCGTAATGTTTGCGATGAAGTCACTGGCTCGAGCTTCCAGCGTGTCTGTTCATAAGACTAGATCTTATTACAAATGAGAATTCAGCCACAAACAAAACCGCAGCTGACACACAGTCCTGACGGACGGAGGACCCTTCATGAAGGCTCTTCTCCTTCCACTAAATCTACCAGACAGAAGAAAGTATTTCCCAACAGGTTCACTGAGGAGACCTCCTGTTCAAATAGTGAATAATTCACATATATCTGTTGATGATCTGTTAATAAACTTGGGACTAATAAAAACGCCCTTATCTCAGCATAGTTACACTGCCTCAATTAGACATTAAATATCCATATTGAAGAATTAAACATTAAGCCACCCAAGAATGTGGCTACCAGGCTTATAAAAGGAGGACAAGCCAAGCCAAATTCCATCAAATCAGGTGATATTTGGGAAGAAATCCTGGAATTCCAGACTGCTTATTTTGAGTTCATTTTGAGTCGCATGTTAAAACTGTTCTGGGCATTTGAGCAAGTGTTCACATATCATCTGCAGCACAGTAACGAGCCCTTCAGTACAATCTTGAAAATGTTTTTATTTTTTGACAGATATTCTCACTATTTAAAACGGAATATGTATATTCACTGAAGACGGAGTGAAAGGAATGTCCACACAGGTCTGAGAGACAGCTGGCCCATCTGTTTCTGTCGTCAATTGTTCCGGAGAGGAAAATTGACTTTACCCGTCTCCTGCCAAACTCCCGTACCTCATTGTTGAACTGAGTAACTTGATCTGCGGAACATTTTCCTCACGTAAAGGATTTCAATCTGATGTATAGTTCATGTCCTTTTTTTCGTGCAAACAATCACAGCTTCACACAGCTCTGTGGTAACACGGAGAAAAATAAACTCACCGGTTTCCTCGTCGATGGTGAATATCCCCAGGCCGGACCCTTCTCGGATGGAGTATCGAATCTCTCCATCGCGGCCCTTGTCCTCGTCTTCGGCCGACACCGTCATCACGGAGGTTCCAACGAGCGCGTCTTCTTTTATAAATCCCTTTTCCACAAACGATCTGAACAAAGGTCGGTAGAGGTTCTCATTGACGTCCACCACGTCCACCTCGACGAAGCAGGTCGAGGACAGGGACATGGGCTTCCCTTTGTCTTTGGCTTTTGCAGTCAGGTTGTACACCTGCTTGGTCTCGTAATCTAGACTCTGCACGATCCGCACGGCGCCGCTGAGTTTGTCCACCTCGAAGTTCCCGTCCCCGTTGTCGGTGAGGCTGTATCGTACCTGACTGGAAGGTCCGACATCAGGGTCGTGAGCCTCCAGCCACATGATAACCGTGCCGACCGGAAGGTCTTCCCTCACCTTCACGCGATAATTGGGGGGGACGAATTTCGGCGGGTTGTCGTTCACGTCTTCCAGGGTGATTTTCAGCACCACTGTGGACACTAACTGGGGCTCATTCGCCGCCTGGTCGCGCGCCGCGATCTTCAGCAAGTAAACCAGGGTGGAGCTCGCGGTCCAGCGGCCGCGTCACAGTCACCACGCCGGTCTTCTCGTCAATGGCGAAATGATCCGTGCCCCCCAGGATTGAGTACTTCACGACTCCGTTGTCTCCTTGATCTTTGTCCGTCGAGTCCACCTGGATTATTTCCGTGCCGACCGGCGTGCTCTCACTGATGTCGGCCGAATACGAGTCCTGCAAAAAGTTCGGGCTGTTGTCGTTGGCGTCTCGGATCTTAACGCCCAGGAGGCGCGACGAGGATTTCTGCGGTATGCCGAGATCATAGACAGTAATGTTGAGGGTGTACTGGTCCGTTGTCTCCCTGTCCAGAGGGGAATATACCAAAAGCCAACCGGTTTCCATTTCTACAACAAAGCGGCTCTCTGTGTCGCCTCCTGAGATCACGTACACCAGTTTGCCGTTGAAGGCGCTGTCCGAGTCCGTGGCACTG
Source organism: Apeltes quadracus (assembly GCA_021346845.1). Taxonomy (NCBI): domain Eukaryota; kingdom Metazoa; phylum Chordata; class Actinopteri; order Perciformes; family Gasterosteidae; genus Apeltes; species Apeltes quadracus. Next base: position 16,178,921 of record CM037925.1, on the reverse strand, counting down.
AGGTGGACAATCCGGGCCCCTACGGGCAAGTCCTCTTTCACTTCGACGACACTCGGGAACGACTCTGCAAACTGCGGAGTAGCACGGTTGACCGAGTGGAAGTCCATCAAGTTGTCGTCGGGCTCGGCCTGCATGTGGACCCTGCTGCCCTGAAGCAGCTTTTCTGCCAGCATGGTCGCAACGCCGGTCTCGACACACTTCAGCTGGACCGGCTTGCGCGCCGTGATGACGGTTATGTTCATGGCCATCGGCCGGGTCTCGTGCTCGCCGTCCGTCGCAATGATCTGCAAACTGTGGGAGGACACTTTAGCGGGCTCTCCCTCAGCCAGCGTCCGCTTCAGCGACAGCACACCGGAGTTTGGGTTCAGTTCGAACAGGTCGAGCTCATTCCCGGCCTTGATGTGGTACCGCACAAGCTGCAGCTCATCGGCATCTATGGCAGACACGGTTGTTATCTGCTCCCCCTCGCCGTGATCTCTTGGCACGGTCACTTCACAGTCGATGTTCTCGAACAAAGGCTTATTGTCGTTCAGGTTGTTTAACGTAATGGTCACTGATGCCTCCACCTCTCTTCGGTAAGGGGATCCCCAATCGGACGCCCGGACTTTGAGGTTATAAATCCTTGGCATGAGCTCGTAATCTAGGACCTCCGAGGTGCTGACGACACCGGAGAAGTAGTCGATGACAAACGGCTGTGGGCTCACGTTGGTAATGCTGTAGGTCACGTAGCCGTTCTCGCCTCTGTCGAGATCGGTGGCTTTAACCGTTACCACGCTGGTCCCTGTGGGTACGTTCTCGTCGACGCTGGCCCTGTAAGATGTCTGCTCGAACTCGGGCGCGTTGTTATTCACATCAATCACGTCAACGATCACTTTTGTCGCCGCTTTTTTGTCGACTGTGATCACGTCCAGTTCGAACCGGGGCGTGAAATCGGCGTTGATCGGTCCAGCGGTGCTGATTAAACCAGTATCTGGATTGATAGTAAATGTGTTCTTGTCAGACTTGTGTTTAAAGGCGTATTTGAGCTGTGGGTACTGTGGCAGGGCTGTTACCATAGTGACAGGTGTAAGAAGAGGGGCAAATTCACTCAGATTGACTCTATAGACTGCCTTTTCAAATATAGGAGGGCCCGCTTTGAAATGTGCAGAAGTGACATGTACCAATTTAACGGATGAAAATTGCGGGGGGCTGCCTTTGTCCTTCGCCTGTAGAGTGAGGTTGTATCCAAAAGGCTGGCTGTCCCAGTCCACATCCTTGACCGCTTTTATTTTATACTCTCTGCTCCCGGGGCTGCTCCGCACGGCCTTGAACTGCTGAAGAGGGTCCCCGGCAACAATGCTCAGTGACGCTATCTCTCCGTTTTGTCCCTGGTCACCGTCCTCCACGTTCACGATGGCGTAGGTGGGGTCGTGGTCCGCCCCCGAGGGGGCCAAGGTCACGGCGGTGATTACGGGCGCGTGCTCATTAGCCTGCTCCACCCTCACGGTGAGTTTGGCCATGCTGCTGAAGCCGCTGCTGCCGTACAGCTTCATCCCTCTGTCCACCGCGAGGATCTCCAGCTCGTACAGCTTGTTCTCTGAGAAGTCGAGCTTTCCCGTCAGCGTCACCACGCCGCTCGTTGGATGAACGGCAAACATGTCCGTGGAATCCCGGAAGCTGTAGTAGTATTCCCCGTTGGTACCGATGTCCGCGTCAGTCGCCATGACCTTGGCCACTGCTAGTGCGTATGGCCGTGTTCTCTGGCAGAGAGATGCTATAGGACGTTGGCGAGAACAGAGGCCTCAGATCATTGGTGTCCTGTACCTGCACTTTCACTTTAGCGCGACACTCGAAATCGGTACCCCTCTCCGAAGCTTTAACGGTCAGCACGTAGTGGTCTTTAACCTCCCGGTTGAGAATGGCGGTGCTGCCTCCTTTGGTCCTTATTCGCAAAAAACTGAAATCTCCCAGCATGTAGTCCTCGGCTTTGAATAAGTTCTCATTGTCCCCAGAGATGATTTTGTACCGTATCTCCCAGGCCGGGTCTGTGACGTAGATCCCCATCTTGGCGTGACTCTCTAAGTAAGTCTTAGCAGCAGAGTTCTCATATATGGTGGCGTTGTAAACAGAGTGGGTGAATTGCATGGAGGCGGCCCTCGCCATCCTCTGGTTCGCCGCGCAGCCACAGAGCTGCTGCAGGAGCAGCACAAGCAGTGAAACCAAGAGTTTCCCCATTTTCGTACCGTGATCTTCACAGAACCACCTGGAAACAAACAACAAAAGGATGCGTTAGAACTCAGCATCATGCGAGATAAGACGTGAAATCAGCCTTTTCTACTATCATGCCTACATGGAGAGATCGCCTGACTGCCGACTGCCTTCTTCACCGCTCGCTTTCCTGCTCTCCGTTAAATGTCACGACAAGTGATGGCTGGGTTGATAAATAGCTGAACAGGTTCCATGTGGGAAAAGAGATCAAGCAGAGCAGTCAGTCGAGGGACGAGATCTACGCCTATAACCTGCTCCCACATCTGCGCACAGCCAGATGCCAAATACGTGCCCTTCATAACATAACGTGTCTCAACCTCACTGAGCTCAGAGAAAGAACCGACAAAATGAACATTTTTATTGCCGATGGAAAAAATGGGGAAAATGTATGAATTCAATGCACATTCCAATAAATGGAAATACAATGGATGGTTCCTCATTCAACAGTTATTGATTTCTGCCAAAAAAAGACCAACAATTCTAGATCAAATGAGAGAGAGAGAGAGCTCCGTTCTTTATCATCAAGTCCCAATCGCTAATAATAATAATAAAAAAAGAAGCACAGAGCAGAAGAGTACAGGAGACGGCTTTAAAATTGCACATGCACGCGTTTACAGCCGCCTACAGCCGGCTGCGTGGGAGTCAGCACAAAGACAAATAAAAGCGAGATAAATGTCCGCGCAAGAGAGCGCTGTATAAAAGAGACATTATTTACTTTTGACCCGAACAGGGTTTAGTTATTAATGCTCTATGCGGGGTTAATAAGTCACAGAGACCAACTAGGAAATACCTTAAATCTGAAACTGTCCCCCGCAGGTACAAAAGGACCATCTGCTTGTGGGCGACCATTATTCAAAAAAAAAGAAAGAAAGAAAAAAAAGAAACTAAAACTTCTGGTTTCTTTTTTAACACATAAGACCAAAAAAAACGGCAAATCCTCTGTGCAACCTATAACCAGCGAACTGTTTCCCCACAAGCGACCAATGCAATCTTCCAAGAGAATAAGTTGAAAAGGGAAAAGTATTTCAGTTTCAAGCCCCCATCCCCCAACTAAAAGCCATTCACTCCACCGAGCGACGGCAGCCGTGCGCGGACCGCAGATTTACTCGGGTGAAGAAAAGAAAAAGAAAAAAAAAACACTCTGCCCTTTTCCAAACACAACGCGCAAACTATCACCAGTGCGAATAACACACAACTAAATAAAAACCTGTGCGGTGGAAAGCGACATTACCCGGTTAGTGAACTCTCCCCCCCCTCCTCCCTCCTCCTGGAGAAAGCAACGGCGGCTGGTTTCTTTCCCGAAGCCCGCGGCTCACAAAGCCGACCTCAACTTTTTCCCTGCCTCGTGCCACCGATGCCCGAAAAGCTCCACAAAAAAAAGACCCCACCGAACAACAACAACAACAACAAAAAACAAACAAGGATTGACGTACCTCATCTATTATTAATCTCGTATATTCGGAGGTTTCGCGTGCGGTTCATGTAGTCCAAACCTCGGCATGATAATACGTGGACCTGCCTCCTCTGCGCTGCTCCATCTACCGCTCAGCCGCGCTCGCGCTGCTCGCCTCGCTCTCGCGCAATGGAGCTGCCCCCGGTATCTCTCCGCGCTGCGCACGTCCGGATCTACTTACCGGCTTTGGCAGCGGGATGAAACCTTTCCGCTCAGAAAAAGCCGGATCGGGTTTAGCCTGCTTTGATTTTTTTTTTCTCTGTCATTGCACTGTAAGCCTATGTTGGACTAACAACGTCTTCTGAAAGAAAGGGTATATAAAATAAATAAAGAAAACGGTTGCGCCATTTGAATATCGGCATTCTCTTACACTTCACCTGTGAGAAGTCCACCGATTAGAAACTATGACATTATTCTTTTTTCCCAAATGGAGTCTTCTGCCCAACTTAGAAATGGCCCCCATGGTGGAATTTATGAATATAGGAGCCACTTTTAGCTCGATTTTGTTTTTTGTTTTCTTAAACTTTTCTAATTATAGCAACAATCCAAACTAAGATAACACACCACGCAGTCCCATCAACATTGTATGACGTGGCAGATGTCGAAAGGTAAAACCTCATCCGGCCCAATTGGGACTAACGTTAATCCAATATTCACCTGTTCAGCTGCAGCCCAAACCACTTATCTAGTTAAGGGTCCGTGTCAAGGCCGTTTTGTGGTGGGGGGTATTAAAAATTTAAGGTGAGATTAGTATGAGGCTGGTGGCGAGCAAAGAAACAGAGTGCCAATCATACATTGATGTATTGCTGTGCTGAAAAAATGACCCGTGCATTCCTCTCATAATTGTGATGTCACCGTGAAAAGGTGGATAAACTGTAATTTGCAAAATCACAGGTCAGGACATCCCTTATGATGACAAATGGGCTAATAACACTTGCAAATGCAAACTTCCCCGCTCGTGTTTGGGGCAATTTAGGTGCTTAAACATCAATTCCGGGGATTATCTGCTTCTCATTATTCCCACTAATGTAATTGTCTTTTAATAGCAGCGTCCAGCTGCGCGTCCCAGGGACCGTGCGTTTGGCAGCAGACCAAGATGACTGATGGCGGAGGTGCATTCGCCACGAAGCCGCTGTCTGATCCCATCAACTCCACGTCCCCCTCCTCCCCTTCACAGCCATGCTGACCGCTTCCCAGACAGACCCCAAAAACTGGCCCCACATAGCCTGGACGGGCGCCCGGGAATGACTGTGGCCGCTATGCGATTGATGGCGCTGTCTCACTGCCCTCGCCCGGACTGCGGTGATCCAGCCGGTGTGCCCTGCAGAAAGCCTCATGCCGCATGCTGCTCGACAACTTGTCCACTCGTGTACCGCTGCTGTGTTTTCTGTGTGTCTGCGGGTGGGTGTGTGTGTGTGTGTGTGTGTGTGCAGGTGCGTTCCGGTGCGCCAATTGTGCGCATTCTTCTCCAACGCCCAGGAAAAAAAAATAGTCCGAGGAGAGAGGGCAAAGTTTTTTAAAAGAGTCGTTTAAACTGATTTAGACAGAAAGCCATGTGATCTCGCTCAAAGCCACTCACCAGACGCCGCTCCAAACCCGACTTCACCTCGGAGTCATCACACTTGGTATCTCGGTACAGTGGAGCTGGTTCGCTTCGCTCCTCTCCTCCAGCAAACAGACCAGGTGGAGCGGCATGCGGGTGCTGCCTTCAGGTGATATCCGACATTTTCCGAGCCTATTAGGAGTACGTCAGAAGACCAAAACAAAACGAAAGGGTAGTAAAGAAATGACAATGTCGGGATTTTCGGTACTCTGGAAAAGTGCAAGAGGCTCTATAGGAGAGCAGGGAGGAGACATGGAGGCACATCAACGACTAGTGATGAAAGGAATGACAAATATACGTTTGGCCAATCCTTGTGATGAATTTATAGCATTTGTATTCGTCAGCAAAGGCTGGATTGATGCATTTTTTTACATATACATATCATACATATCATTAATTTAAACATTTTGCTGCAGGGCCATTTACAAAAAAATGATTTTCTTCAGAAAGCACAGCAATTTGGGAAAACCACAAAATAGCAACCTATCAGTTCTCCTTGAAGGCATCCAGCATCTTACACCTCCAGCTCTGACGTCACACGCCTCTCATCATCACGTGCACAACTTAGTGGGCTGCCTGTGTTTATTCTTTTTTTTTAAATACGGCTTTTCTTTTTCTTTTGCATTCCCACTCTTTGATAGGAAACCCCCGGCTAGTTTCAAAAGTGATCAGCGAACGCACCTGAGCATCAGAGGGGGGCCAACGTCTCCGTGGGTCCCCCTGGAACATGGCGGTTAACAACCGAAAAGTCGACACCATGCTGTCGAGTGGCTGCCAAAGAAATGCCAAAGCAGAAAAGGGGCTGCAGGGGTTTCTGCCTAATGTCCACTCAGCACCGGCTCATTAAAGTCACATTTGCCCACAGGCTGAGTAAACGAACGAGACCTGTGGGTTTTAGTGGGCACGCACGTGTGGCTGTGCGGGTGTGTGTGTGTGTGTGTGTGCGTGTGAGAGAGAGCGATAAAGAAGGAAGGGAGGAAATAATTGAGCTTGTGTGCTACAGAGCAGGTGTGTAATGTCTCTCTCATCTCTTGGTCTCCCCTCACTTTTTACTCTCACTTTTGTCACAGATAATGTTTGGTATCTGAAACCGCTCTCCCCCCCCTTCTCTCTCTCTCGTATCCTTCCCTCTGATCCGCCTGTTAAACTTTAATTGAATTGAGTTCAGGTGATGCCCAGGGCTGCTTCCGCCGCTTTGATCTCACACAGCGTTTGCAGTCCCTGTCTGCAGGGGGTCAGATATGGCGCCTCTCACACACCATGCACGTATATATGCGGAGGATGCGTAGTGTTTACATTACAGAACGCTCGCAATCCCTTAATGGTAACTGTAAAGCAGCATAAGACAATTTGACTCAAAATAAGCAGGCGGGCACCTTTTTTAATGGAGATTTTGGATTTTTTTTGTACACAGTGTGAGAGCTTGATGACTCCCTGCGACGTACTGGTGCGAAAAGGCTTTCCAGTCCTCAGTCCATGAGCCTCAGTGTAACAGAGTCTACAGGGTGCTGCACGTGCCCCCCCCCCCCCCCTCGCTCACGCCACATACTGCACGCTCGATTCCCGCTTAAAGTCATACTAACATGCTGCGCATCGTCCCGAGAGAGGTCAGGAACAGGCGCGGAGTGATGCGCTGAGTAGTGAGCTGCTGCCCCCGACACACCTCGTGACTAATCTAGTTTCCCCTGCAACGTGAAACCGGCGAGATCAGGAAACGACACAGATGATTTGTAGTGCGCCTGCAGTAAGACAGCGCCCAGGTATCTGTTTCTTCCACCTTCCAATCTGTTTAGAATATAATTCCTGAGGCTGCGTCTAACAGAGATTGCGATAATTCAATATCCATTCTGCTGTGGTGTCCTCGAGCAAAGACACTGACCCTCACTGTTCTTATGATGAGGAAAGATAATACTATCGCAAAATCACATAGTGTATCTAACACTATTTAAGTGTGGGAAGGTTGTTGGGGCTGTTTTTCGGGAAAAAGACACAATAAATTTATGTGGAATAATAATAAACAATTGACATTGCCCCTGCAGCTGGTGACAAACTGCTGTGCTCTGAAAATAAAGACTCCATGGCGCCTCAAGCAAAGCAGGAGATTATTTTAGCAAAGCCCTTTGGTTGTAGAAGCTTCTGTAATTACCTAAAAAAGAAAAAAAGGAAGACACGAGAAGACAGTGTGCAATATCTGGGGCAACCTGTTTTGAGAGTTGACGTTATCTATTTGTCGGTGTTACTTTAAGAGGGCATGCGTGTGCAAAATTGATCAGGTTATGATGGAAACCCGTGCCGTATCCTTCGGGAATTCAATAACCTCTTTTCCTCCCCCCTGCATCGGACTCAGACAGGGTTGCATCTTGAGGCTCCCCGCTTTATAAGCCAAATAAGGCGGCCGTCCATGAAGACGTTCGCAGTCGTACCTCAGTAGTGCGTTCAAGAACGTAAATGGACTGTTGGCCTTATGAGCCCTGAGAACAAAGTCCATAGTCACCTGAGAAGATCAAGGGCATCGCTGATGATTTTATTCTTTGAATACTTTGCTAAATGGTATTTTTGTGTGAAACTGTTTTACCCCTCGATCCAAATGCAGAACTGCTGGTGCAACTAAATTGTGAACTACGTCACTTGACAATTTGCAACGTCGTTCTAATATCTTATTGGAGGGAACTTTTTTTGCTAATATGGTTAATCACTTTCTTGTTGAGCGTTAGATGAGGACATCAAGGCTGCTCTCATATCTGTTTCTTAATCAGAGGAGATTGTACAGTCAGTTAGCTGAGCTTAGCTCTGCGTCAAGACTGCAGACAGGGAAGCAGCTACTAAAAAATGACTTCCCAAAATGGGAGAGAATGCACCAAAACACAGTGTGGTTCGGTTAGAAAATTGATGCTGTACATATGTGCGATTAATGCACAGCTGGGGTCAGTAGCTGGTTGGTTTAACTAGATTTATTAGAATCAGGAGCAAGCCGCTAGTCTGAAACTGTCCAAAGGTTTAAAAAAAAAACAAGCAGTTGTCAAGTTTAATAATTAGCACATTATTTGTTTAATTCGTGGAAAAAAACCAAAGGGGATAAATGGTAAATTGGGTTTATTAGTAGATTTTGGACGTCAGATTTAGTTTACTTTAGGTAAAGCCAGACTAACTGTTTGGCTTTCATGCTAATGTTCGCTAACGTAAGCTAACAAGCGCCTATCTGTAGCTTCAAATAGACAAAACATGCCAGTTGGAATGATCTTCACATTTTAGTCAACCACAGCTCACACAAAGTTTGTCCGGGACGTACCGTAATATCTTTGATACAACCCCCGCAGCTCGGATACATTGAAACGTGTTTATTTTTGGTGGTTCTAGTGTCCTCTTTCCCCGTCTTCTCCAGAGACCTTGAACTCTGGAGTGCTGATTGACTCTAGTGTGAAAGAGTGCGTGGCTCGGGCAGATAATATCTCTGAAGAGCGTGTGCTAACCATGACTGCTTAGTGCAGTCTTTCTTTACTGCGCCTGTACAAATACAAAGTGTGACTGAAGTGGAACAAATTGTTGTGGTATCGGATAGGGTAATGTAATCAGCTCTTGGGCGCGGACTAACCCTCTCACTGCGCGGTGTATGTTTTACTGTCACACATACACACAATGCGTAAACATACAGAATCTGGTACTTCAGCCGGGTTCTTTGATGTGATTTAATGTACAACGGCGGTGGGGGAGCGACAACAAATTCAACACAACACTGCCTGGTATTTTTGATGCATTGTATTCCACCAGTGTTTTTTTGTCTTCATACCCAAATCCTAATCCTGGAGAAATTGTGTCGGGATTATACACAAAAGGCGCATTTTGGATATGGATTTGCATGGATGGATTAGTAAAGCCTTGTAATGGAGGAGCGTGTTTGTAGAGAAACCTCCATCCTCTTGTTGTGGCACATTAAAATGATGCTGCGCTCCACTTGATGTTAACACACACCACTCATCTCCCGCCCTGGGAGCGCAGATAATTCCTCATCGCAGTGGAACTTGTGAATTCGTACATATCAGTAGGAAAACAGATGCCCGAGCAAGGAACGTCCTGCTTTGTAGGGACGGTTTGATGATGTCCAAAAGCGACAGAAAACAGCACACACACGAATGTGGAGCTTAGGGCTTTAAAAACAGTCATGGGATTGCCTTCACCCCCCTCGGGATGATTTTGCTTCACACTCTCACCCAACGCACATTTTTTCCCTTCAACAGACTGACGGTCAGGAAACAGAAAATTGCAAATAAAAAGGAAACCATTCAAATTCACAGTGAATTCGTTCGGGCAATGAATCGCTCTTCAGTCGCATTCGTTGTACAAATGCAAGCAAATTACAGTCCTCTGGCAGTCACGTGTTATGTATTTGCCGTCACATTTGCTTATCTAATAGGAGCCATATCTCGTCTCAGATACAGATATTATAGGGAAAACCCTGCGGCCTTTACTGAGTCCTCCTGATCCTCAGATCTCGGGGATACATCTCATATCTCTCCTTTGAGTAAAAATACTTGGGTCTAGCAAACTTTGCCTTGTTCTCCTTTTCTCACTATTTTGGGTACAAAACAGAGAACATTTGTGTGACTAAGTCCGGGGATAATGTGGGTGTGTCCTTGGCACCGTCACAGCAGAGAATGGGAGCCGGTTCCTTGCCTGCAGGCAAGATTTTGTGTAATCACATCTGCGGCAAACAGACGGGCCGCCGAGTTCAACCGGTACAAAACACACTGGTAATTGTGGGTGTCTTCTTGTTGACGTTTAGTGAATCACCAGTGTTTTGCTAAAGTGTAACCCAAAACTGTGGATCATCTTAACGCTTGATTAACCATTTGCTAATCTCATCCCCTGACATCCCCCACAAAAAGTGACTGTCCAATCTTTTGGCGATGGGAAAACCGAAAGTCCACACTAACTTTACATAATGAAATAGTTATTTCTTGTCATGCTCTTGCGTTGATCTTGATCTTGTTTTGATGAAAGCACAATATGAAATTTACATCATTACATTTATTTATCCGTGATTTGCAGAAACACGCAACGCTAAGTCTTTGTCCTCGCGAGTAGGTTGCATATGTGCACTGAGAAGGCTGGAGAGTCATAGCAACAGTATCTAAGGGAGGGTTGTGAGAGGTGCATCAGATGTTTTGGGTTTTTTTATTAACCAAATTGAATTGATTTGAATAAAAAATATTCTGCCAGCCAGAAATATAATTTCCAGTTTGCTTCCTGCCCCTCAAGAAGGAAACTAACATCTATGGAACGTTAGAGATAATAATTCTTAATAATAATAATGCTTTCAAAAACTCGCAGAGGGAAAGTGCTCCGATGTCAGATAATCTGCCCTCTAGAAATGTTCCGAGGGCCGTGCTGGAGGCCGTCTTTGTACAAAGGCTACGTGTGGTTCTGTGTGTTTATGTGTGTCATGCTCAAGTCCTTTGAAAGTCTCGTTGCAAGACCGCCAAGCACGGAAACCAGTGCCAGCGCACAGATCCAAATTAGTGGAGCAGCAGGTGGAGAGAAGCATTCATCATCTTTGATGGGCTTCTTTCTTTCTGAGTGGCAGTCTGGCGAACTCACAGCGGCACGAAAAAATGAGCGAGAGGCAAGAGAGCACAGCGCCAAGCCATAGTGCACGCGGTCATTAGCGTCACATTTGTCTGAAATACAAAAGAACTTGAAAAAAAAAAATCGCCTTCCATTTTCATCAATTTCCTCGTCTGCATGGAAGTTCTACAGTCGCTTCATGAGTGACAGCCCTTTCGTTGGCGTCCGTCTTTCAGTTAGATAAATTCGTGCAAGATTTGCTTGACTGCAGTGCACGGGATTCTTTTTTTCCCCACCACATTAGCATTCACACTTTTCCTCTCAAAGAGTGACATCACACACAATACTCGCTGACATTTGGACACTTGTTGCAGAAAAGCCTCGCCGACTTTGGAGCAGGTTTACTCACTAATCCAATTCTAAACCGGTTTGAACTGGCGACGCTGCTGTCATGTTACGTTTATCTGGATGTCATGGAGTTCTGGCGGCGTATCACGGCAGGCAGTCCAATTAACTATCCATATGAGCTGCATGAGCAGAGACTTGTTTTACATACTGTAAATGGCTCTCCAAATCAAATAATACCGTATCAGCGTAAAGAATCATCATGCAGCAAGGTTCTTTTTAGGAGCCCTGAGATTAACGATTTGTTTTAACCAGGCAGCAACATACTTGTCTAAAAAGTGAAGCTAATGACAGAAAAATTACGTTGTTTGAAGATGAAGTGACCTCTGTATAATTGTATGAATCCATAACAAATTACACCACCTCTTAGATATTGCAAACAGGGTTTTTTTGCTCTCAGTCGCTACTTTAAAGTCTGACTGACAGGTAGCTATCATGGCGTTGTCCATTCAAGGAATTCCTTTTGTCAAGGGTTCTCCACAACAATCTCCATTTGCTTGTACATCTCTTTGCCAAAATGTCATCGCTCAATCGTTTTATTCAATTAGAGAGGAGAAATGGGGGAAATGTTGTATTTTAATCGTGTGTTTAGTGATGTCACAGGAACTCTTGGCCACCCAAATCTAATCAGTTCATCCTTAAGTCCAAGGCCTGGTGTATCGCCATTACTAAAATGAAAATCTGAATACACACACATCTCCCGCCGACAGACACATACAATAATACTGCAGGTAGGGAGAGCTTTTCATGTGTGGAAATACCAACTTTCTGGCTATCGACCTATGATGACCTAATTGCCCAAAAGACTACAGCAAGGCAGACATTAAATGCGCCGAGGACTGCTGAGAGTACGTTCATCCCTCTCTTGGGCTGAAGTTATTAGTTACTGACAGACAGTCGGCCTCGTTAGCTAATGACCTGCCGCACGATGCTGCTGAGTCAGCACAGTCCGGCCAAAGACAGACCAGAGGAATGCGCCCTCTAAGCAACAATGTGCGTGAAACGAGAGCGCACCTTCACGTGAAATAACACAGAGGTAATTATGGTAAATGCCATCGCATTCTTTTGCGCTCTGAACAAAAAAACCCCGGAAAAAATAAAGTTCACGATCGTTTTTTTTGTTGCTTATCTTATAACAATCACCTCTCAAGTGCATGACCTTTTCTGTGAACGGGGGGGATCAATACAGCTTGCCCATGATGCTGCAAACAAACCACTGTTTACTTTACCTTAGCGTAGCTTTCACTCATTTAAAAAAGGTCAACAGACTCTTTTATACTGATGGGGCGAGAACCCTGCCCTTTTGTTTTGGGATTGATCTGAAGGTTGCCGCAAAATGGACTGTTACCCGCTCCGGCAATCCATCTTTTTCCCGTGTCATTTCGTACGTGCTGTATGCCAATGGGAGTCTGTGTGTGTGTGTGTGTGTGTGTGTGTGTGTGTGTGTGTGTGTGTGTGTGCGTGGGTAAGAGCGCCTGGGCAGATTATGTGTGCTCAGGCGTTTGCTACAGTTCATGTAGTGTAACGCTCCTCAAAGCGATGGGTCGAAACAGCGTTTTATCATCAGGCGGTTTCAGGTCCCCTTTGAAGGTCTAACGAATGTTTCTCGCGGACTGGGAACCTCTTTGGGCTTGTGTGCAAAACATTACAGAGGCGGTTGTGTGGGGCCGGGTGGGGGGAAGTGGCAACAGCGGCGGCTATTGAAGTTTTGGAATAACGAAGGCTGAGGATTAGGGTGTTCAAACATCGCTGTCCTGTGAAAGCCTCGACACGGCTGCACCTGGGAACGGGGAGTTCTGTTCTGGGAAGAGCGCTGTCAGTTCAACAAAAGACACACAAAAAGGAGTTGGAGAAATTGCCACCAGTTCCAAACTTGCTCAGCAACAATTTGTCTTACTGTTTATGTTGAGGTGAGCTGGTGTAAAAATAATAACTGGCAGTAGGAAGTCAATCTTTTATAAACCATGTCAAACTGCTGCCTTCGTTTTACAGCTGCCTTGTAATCCCGTTTAGGGATGAAAACTGTGATTGTCTCGTTTTTCAAGTTAAAATATTGCGCTTGTTTTATAAGAATTGCCAGGGAACCGGCAGATGTTTGTGTGTGAAGAAAACCAACGGCAGAAAGAAGTCAGCAGGTTGATGGTGACGGACATTTTGGTTCTGTTGAACATGGTTCTTTAAGCACTCAGGACTCAACTTACTCCCGTTTTTCGGTTTCCGATATGAGGAATTGACTCAGTTGACTCAGGAGATGAAAGGAAATGTATTGTTCTATGGCACAGCTTTAAAAAGAACACACAAAGGAAGTTCTTTGGCAGGTCATGTGACTGTATCCCCCATCACACACCGTTACTTTTCTATTTTTTAAATTTTCTTAAAACACAAACACAGATTAATTTCTTTCGTAATGCTTCTTCTCTTTGTTTTTTTTTATGGCAGTTGGCAAACTACCAGTTTTTAAATGGACGCTGGACCACGTGGCCGACTGGCACACGTCCGCAGCTTTGTTTGCGGACATGGACGTCCACAGATGTCCAACCCTTAACCAGCCAAATGCAGGCGAAGCCACCAGTGTTGAAATAACATCACTTAACCGATTCCTGAGTAATGTGTCACCGGTCAGCTCTGGAAACGATGCACTGAACTGCGATCAGAGATAAATTGTGCAGACTGGCTCATTTTTTATTGAACAGCCTTGCAACATGTTGTATATTATTACTAAAGGTCCCCCGCTGGGATTACGCAGTGAGAATCTTTGAATACATCATGGAGCAAAAAGAGAGAGAATCCCCATGGTGAAGCTTAATTGTGCTACCTTTTCTACTGGTGAAAGATATTAGTAGTAGTAATAAAGCAGACAGAAGTAGGCTTATATAATAAACTTTATACGAGATCCTTCTCCCATCTCCCTTCAGTTGAATGAAGGCAGGAGATCATTAAAAGTAACACACTCCCAATGTATTTTTTCTGTTGAAAATAAAATAATAAATAAAAGTTGTATCGTTCCTTGTTAAACTTCGGTGATTCTCGGGGGAAATGTTAAATCATTTGCACTTCCCCATCAGAATAGAAGTCTCGGAGCTAAATAAATGAAAAATACCCCTCTGTGATAGCAAAATTCAATATTTACAGAAGAGATCCGGATACTAATCTATTATGAAGAGGGAGAATACCGACTGAGAGGGGAAAATCATAAAGTACGATTGACAGACTATGAATAATGTGTGAATAACCTCCAGGAAAAGCTTTCTCCGACTCTTTTAAGCTCGCAGCACATTTCAGGTGAACAAACGAAAGAGGGGGAAATTGGGAACCTTTCACACCGTCCAGGCGCCATCAACGAAACGCGTGGCCCTCCGGGAAAGAGTTCCCTCAGGGAGTGCGGCCTGTCAAACTTTCCCTTTTAAAGATTTATTGATTAATGTTCTCCCACACAACAAATACAAAATCCCTAAAATATGACATAATGCGCTGATAGGAAAACACAGGCTAAGTCAGCAGCCTGAGTGCTCCTCCGAGAGCTCAGTCTCTCAGCATAATTGACGAAGGGCTGCTGTGCTTGTGGTTCCAACAGCTTGATGAGGTTCTTCGTGACGCCACCTGCATCCAAACGCTGTTACAGTCGAGTCCCCTGCTTTTGTCTTTATGTCAATGTATTCTTCCCCCCCCCGCGCTTCCTTTCATCGTGGCAGGAGATAACGAGGGGAACATCCTCTCTCTCTCTCTCTCTCTCTCGTTCGTTTCATTTTGTCTGTGTGCACGCCGCTTTCCGCTGACAGGAAAATGCCAATAGGAGGATATCGAGCCGGATAACGGGGCTGTGACGGCGTTGCTTTGGCGAGTTTGTCAGTGAACGTTAGAGAGGATCGCTCCCGAAAGTGGAAAATCCAATCAGGCTTTGGTTCCTCCGGGGAGCCGAAAGGCCCCGCAGACTACGGAATGACTCATTCAAATTCTTTGATCGGGCTGAGTTGTCTCCCCGAACTCCTCCCCCCTCCTCCTCCTCCCACCCCCCCCGTGGCCGGAGACAAACTGAGGGGATCCGGGGCATAAAGAGGGAGGCCAGGAGTCCTCTTTATGCTGGGGTCATGTGGTGTCAGTGGGATGTTTGCGCAGCACTTAATCTTACACAAAATGTCCGAATGAACAAATTGCTTTCATTTCACCCGCAGGATCATTAGTCCGCAGTATGAGCTCAGCTCAAAGGGATGAGACTCCTCACCAAATGTGTGCCGCGGGCAAATCTCCGTCCTAACGGCATGGAAAATATATTAGAATATCGATCAAGACTAACGTGGCTATTTTATCATATGCTGAAAAGAAACCATGAAAATTGCAGTGCCTTTGCAAAGTGAATATTTAATGCCTTCATTTGGTCATGGGCTGACAACACAGGGCCAACCGGCCGCCAGAGAGTTGTTTTGGACGTAGCTGATTCCCGGAGAACCCCAAAATACATAAACATTTCACAGTACTGCAGGGGTGACCCGGGACGTTATTATCATCATCATCATTCATTTATTTGCACCCTGAAATTGCCCTTGGCTAGTGACACATGCAGTCCAATCTCCAGCCCTTTTAAAGCCTCTGGCATGTTTATGCCCGTGGTCTTTTTTTTCATCGTGTGAATGGCCGCGGCTTAAACCCCAGGATGCTGAAGGCTCGTGAGTTCACGGTGAGACCCCGCAAATTGCACGTGTGTTTGCACATTAATTCGTTTCACAGATGCTCTTGTTCCAACCCACAAGAGGATGGCAACGCTTCCGTGGTGACATCTGGATTTTACGCCGCGCCGTGTGTTTTTGTCCTTACGAACGCTGTTCATTGTGGGTTTTAGAGACTTCTTTCAAAGCTTTGTAATGATATGTATTTATTAAAAGTAGCAACAGACAGGTCTGGTAACCTAAATGTTTTTTTTTTTCTAACTTCACGACCCCGTATTTAATTCTGGGAAAGCTCCTTCTGGAGGCTCAGAAGACTGAGAAGAGTAAAATCAGTGGAGATCCCCATGGAGATTTCACATTTGGTCATCCGTGTCGTCCCCGTTGTAACAGCAAGTAAGCGTTTCATACAGCAGCAACTGGTGCAGCATCTGTTCATAATGCAGCCAAATAAAGTCCTTTAATTGAGATCAATAATCCTTTTTTTTTTTTGCTGTGTTATACATTTTGTTTCATTGTATCCAAACACTTGTTTGGTTATGATGCAACTAACAGCAATGGGAAATGTTTGCTTTGCATTATCAATCTATTGTATTTGTGACACAAAGTACACAGGACAAATTATGTAATGGTGAAAGGAAGATGCAAACAGCTGCACAGTTTCCTTTAAGTCCCTTGTTATTAGAAAAGTCAAATGAATCCAGCACAACAATGACTAGAAACACATTCCGCGGCTTAAAAAGCAGACATAATATTATTTAAACGCGTGGTTTGATTTAATGAGGCTGATTATTTACACACATTTTAGAGGCAACATACATTATTCCTTTGTGACTGATCAAAAAACGTGTAAAAAACGTCCCAAAAGACCAAATTTAAATTTTGGCCGCGTGTCCTTCTTATTCCAAACAGGAGATGTGATGTGAGTGCGTCTGCTGTTCCGTCAGTAACACACAGGTAGAGCCGCTGAACAAGGACAGCGATACATCTTCCTAAGGAGCTTTATCTACACGGTGATAAATAGAAAACAACCAAACAATTGGAGACTCCAATCCGACTGTACCAACGATAAGAATCTGAAATTACAGCCTTCTATTTACACCGGCACAGGAACAAACGCTGCTGTTTGCTTGCACAACAAAATGGCCACCACACAATGATTTTGGCACCAACAACTCGTATATTTCACATGTATTGACCGCGTTCTGTCGAAGAAAAAAAAAGGAACACAATTCCCTTTTTTCCTCCGACTCATTTATTCTGTAGCCGGTGCTTCCTCCATAAATCTTGGTCAGGCTTTTATTTCCTATTGATTACAGAAGTTGTGAAGTAGCATATTGGTGCGGCGGCCGTTCCACCAACGGAAGGGGACGAATTAACTGAATTGATTTTTTGTAAATTAAATGTAGTCATTTGAAGCACAGACGTAGCAATTGAAGCAATTTTCGGGGGACTTCCGATGTCGTCTCCTTTATCAACTGCGGTGCTCTTGAACACCAAAACAATGAAAAAAGAAAGCTCTATTACGCTGCACAGCTCATATTCAGTACAGTCGGTTGAGACAACGTCATTATCATGTTAATGACGTTAACCGCCTCAGACCACCCAATCTGGCCCCCTTATGTGACTTGTATGACAGCGCCCCCCGTCCCCTCTTCCTCCTCCCTCCTCCTCCTCTTAACCACCGAGCAGTTGTACCCCGAGGTGACAGCCACGTCACCATTATTTACCCTCCGCCAGCGGAATCAGCAAAGCGGCTCAAAGGTCGGCAGGCCGTGTCTGTCCGCGCCTCCGCCACCAGACGCTCGCTCTTCCCCTTGCGGACGCTCCGGGGAAACCCGACACCCCCACAGCTGCAGCCTCCACCATCAACAAGTGCAGATTCTGGGCCCCCCATCGCATACATACATACATACATACATATATACATACATACATACATACATACATATATATATATACATACATACATACATATATACATACATACATACATACATACATATATATATACATACATACATACATATATACATACATATATACATACATACATACATACATACATACATACATACATACATACATACATACATATATATATATATACATAAATACGTGGCAATGGACCTAATTCTGTGTATTTGAATATGATCTCTGCTCTGTTATTCCTACAATCAGACCACTACTACTTATGTATATGAAATACTATTAATAGAATTGTATCAATTGTGGTATTTATTATTTATTATAATTGGCCCGTGTGAGAAAACATGCACATGTAGTGTTCGCATCCACCTCACTTATTTGAGCGTAACCAAAGGGGATTTTTGAGCTTATCACAAAATATGTAAAACTCCTCAGATTCTTGTTTAGACAGTGTTTGTAATGTGTTTTCAAAGCAGAGCCGACATCACATGGAAAAACATTAAAAGATTTGAATTAAGATAGTTGAAATGTCAGCTTTTCCCCATCAAGATAACGTTATTTGCTTTCTAAATGGGGTAATATTCCCCTCACGTCCATCATCTGCAAGCCTGGAGGGAGTGTGAATCAGTGAGACAGCTGTTCTGTATGTACGTGTGATGTCTGTAACTGTGTGTGTGTGTGTGTGTGTGTGTGTCACCGGCCGGTCAGGGATATGTGACAACAAAAGGCTGGAAGTTGTGTGAGAGGAAATGAATGGCTGCTGGCAACTCCCACGTCAAGAAACAGCATTACACTATAGTTTGCCGAGGGCAGTGATGTCACACCCCACTGCGCTCGATAACAGCTTCACAAGTGCTGCTCGTGGCCGCCTGCGTGGGCAAGTGATCACTGTAATCTCGTGCCGTACATCCCCTCCCGTTAGGCCATCATCGGCACACGTTCAACCTTCTTTGCTCCGGGGGGGCCGTTGTTTTTTAGGAAATGTGGCCCCGATAGGCTTGAACTTAAAGGAGGTGGCGGAAAAAAGAAAGGCGAGAGTCCAGTGCTGCAGATCTATTTTGGTCTTTGCACAAGTCTTTAACTTCAGGAATACACATATACGCCGTTATGCCGTTTGAAAAAGGCTTGATGGAGGTTGACAGCTGAGCACCATGTTTAGCAAACTGCTCAGAAAGGGATAAGTAGTAGTTTAGCCGGGAACCATTTTCAGCCACGGATGAATTCAATCCAGTAATTAAGTATCGCATCAGAGATTTCCTAAAGGCGGAGTGGACAGCAGGCCTCTGACCCCGGTGGTTTAAGCCGCTCGGTGGAGGTGACCGAAAGACTTTGACTTAAAAGATGACGGGACGAATCTCGGTCTTAAAATCGGTGCTTGCAGCACTTTTTTTATAGGATTATTTTCTGACGGAAAGAGCAGCCTCGAAATGCTTCATCTCATCCGGGAGGAGGTCCAGACAGCAAATAGTCAAGCGTTTCACCCAAAATTCCAAAGCGTTTTATTGATTGAACCGAATAAATGAATGAACATGTCGTGGACGTGCAAGTTTGGCTTGATGTCTGATCCGGCTGCCGGAATCAGAACCACGGTTACGTCCTCACTGAGCAACAAAAGCAGAATGTGTTTACATTAATATACCTTACGAGTGAAGGAGCGTGAATGCTGGTTGTTGATGTGTTAATCATGCACATCTTAACGCCACACGACTACGGGAACCTGATGTCAACATGATTGAAATGGTCGCTTGCAGCCGAGTTGTATACTTTTCGAACCTGCTCATTTTGAATCCTAATCCAAACCCAACCTAAACCTAACTGTATGCTCAAGTCTTCTCTTAAATCGAATTTAAGTCTTGCATTCTGTGAAAATGTGAGTCCCCACAATGTCATTAATACAGACACACACACACACACACACACACACACTGGCCTGGACTCTGAAATCAATAAATATTTGAATGTCAATTTATGTAAATGTGATACAACTGAGCCGAATACCCCGCTATGGTTGTTTACCTTTAATACCCAGCCTCATAACACATGCATTGCACGCACACGGGGGCAGTGGCAGATAGCAGCTGCGGGCGGCTTGTCGACAATGTGCGCGCGGCAAAAAGAGTGCGCCCAAACAACTGCGGGGCACCGTCGGTGACCTCTCTGCATCTGCACCGCCGGTGGGGCGTTTAACGCTCGGCATCCGAATATCGATGGCTAAACATGAGACGAAAGCACACGGACAGCTTTTACCAAAAGGAAATTAACTACAAAACACTGTGGAAATGTACGCGGGTGGTTTCTCAGCAACCCGTGGAATGCTTAACTGAACATAAATAAATACTGTTTGCTCGAGTGGGTATCAGCTATGGACATGGAACATCTCAATATTGCACAGAAATCTGCCTGCATACCTTTTAGAAAAGTAATAAAGTTCAGAGGAACGTGTGTCTTCTCAGTAGGTCGTTTCCTTGTAAAGAGAACCGTTTTTATGTGGTGTGTGTATTTGTGTTGTGAGACACACGCGCACACACATTTCCTCAGAGACCTTTACTCATCCTTGCTGTGAGCTTAGTTGGCTGCATAATTATTTGCTTTCCTCTGAAGAAGCGAAAGTAGGTTTTTGTCGGGAGACAAGCGGTGCTCATGCTGCGGCGACGACGCACACGAGTGCCACTTCGTCTTTTGTTGTTTGCAACCAGAAAAGTGCTCTTAGTGGAGTGACATCCACCAGCGGCACCAGTGCTGTGTTACCGTCCAAACATCACAGCGGTGGTCCTCGTGGGCAAAGGGCACGCGGGACTCAGCGTGGCATAGATTCCCTCCACCGAAAGTCGCGTGATTGATGTCAATGTCTATTTAGCAGAAAATCGTTTGAAATACCTCATATTTTGTTCAGCAATAACATTTTCTCAAATTAACTCCACTTACATAAGTAGGAGGTCCAGATACTAAATAGTCACGGTTTTCACCCACATTACAAATACTTTGAATGATTCAACAGAAGAAATGAATAAACATGTTCAAAAATACATTGATATAAAGTACATGAGTAATGCGATGATTCGCATTTCCAGATACGAAGGCATTATCACGTGGTCTGTCACGCCAGTGCTTATTGCACTGTACCCTCCCCGTGGGTTCAATATACTGTCTGTCTGTCGTATATCGTATATTTGTGTGTATTCTTGGCCCCAGCTGAGGCTCGGCAATAAGAATCTGTACGTCGTAATGAAATACGGCCTCTCAGGTTGCAGCCGGGAGAAAGGAAGCTTCCATTTGCTCGCATGTTTCTTGCTTTTAGGGACGGAGCCGTGGTCGGCAACGGCTGAGCTGAGCCCCTGAGCGGAGGGACCGTCGGGCCGTTAAAAGACGTGTTCAAACGTTCTGTTGAAAATACAATAATAATTCGGTGTCCTTTTGATCACGTCTCTAAAACTAAACTGGACTTTCCCGAAAGGTCGTTCTCACGCTACGCACACTTCATTTACTGTAGGAAAAAAAAAACACTCCACTATAATCAGAACGGGCCGCGCTCGTGCTCTAAACAAAGACTTGATTCTTCCCCCAAGTAATGGAGTCTCCATCTGCTTGAAAGCTGTGTGTGTGTGTGTGTGCGTGTGTGTGTGTGTGTGTGCGTATTGTGTGGACCACTCACCACTGACTTAAGTAAGGGGTGGGGGGGGTTAGTGTAAACACATTTCCACGGTCAGAAAGGTGTCAATCCCTCTTTTTTTTGTTGTTTTGCTCGCCTCCTCTTCACAGCTCCATTTACTCCCTCGACAGGGCGCCAACGACGGCACGGAGCCACCCGACAGAGACGCCTCGGACGTCCCTCCCGCCTCCGACCCTTCTGGGCCGCGGGACGTGAGGAGGAGTCCATCACTCACTCAGCCAATGGTCTTTTTTCATCTTTTGTTGTGTTTCTCGCAGAACATCCATCACGTCTCACGGCACTGATGCATTTTTTTTTTGCGTGTCAAATGATTTGTGAAAGCGCGGTGAAGGAGACGCACGCTGATCGGCTGCTGCAGGCTGAAAGGGGAATAATTAGGATGTGCGCTTTATTTGTGCAGCCGTGGCAACAGCTGGTTTCACACCAAGGGATGAGATTTTTTTTTTCTTCCATGCAGAAATACTCATCTACATTCACCTTGTGATGATTGGCGGTTCGAGTTTCGCGGCTGGAGAGACACTGACTCTGAGTCCGATTTACAAATCCGTGGGTCTCCCCTCTGCTTAGACAGGAAATGCGCAAATTAAGCCGTTATAAAAAAATGCTTGAAATGTTTTGATTCATACAGAGATTATATTTACAGCACAGGACATTGTATGAGTGGTTAAAGATATTTAAAAAAAACGCTGTGCTTTTTCTCTTCCCTCCTCCTCAGTGTGTTTACTGTGTGCTTACGGAGGCACAGGACTGGTCATTTTATACAACAACTAAGCAGTTAGAGCATCGTTCAGTCGGCAATGCTATTAACAGGAGGGACTTCCTTGAAAAGCACACGTTGAAACAAGTCATGTTCACATTAAACTATATAAAGTATTAAAAGCAACCCTTATCATAATAGAAAAGATTAGCCTCGCAATAGCATTACTAGATGGCCTATTGTTGTTCCTTTCTATTCCAGGAGCTTAGCTCTTATTGCTCTACTTCGTCATTACTTCATTAATTAAACCCTACACATTGGACAAAATGTTGAAGTAGAAATATTCAGTGAACAATTTTTAAAAAAAGTGCTTGAACAACTGACACCGGTGAAACTGGAATGTGAAGTGCACCTTTCACTCAGGTCACTTTAAAGTGAAATTCATTTAACAGGCACTGTGAACAAAGGCTTCATCCAGCTCATCACACTTAAAGCGCTTCCGCCAATCCGTGTTCAGTCATTCCGTCCCTAAGATGACATTCGCCTGTTCTATCATCAAAAGAGGTCATTTGTGAAACAGCTACATTTTATTCAGAGCTATTTGAAGGGAAGGCGGTGCACTCGCGCGGAGTGAGATGTGTATTCTTTTTTTTTTTTTTTTCTAACTTTGCCTCTCGTGGTCAGTGTTCGAATGAATCCCAGTCAGACCTTTGAGCAAGAGTCCCGTGTGTGCAGAGTTCCCGCCTCTCTCCGCCCGTCACACCGAGCACGCCGATTCATCTCTGACAGATAACTCGGGAGCTGGAATGATAGACTCTGATTCGGTCTGGACTTGTAGCCCGCCCCTTTCCCCCACTCGTCGGCCACCAATTTGCGTCCCCCCGTCAATCAACCTGCCGCCGTGATTTCCATGCGCCGCAGATTACGTGCAGTTTATCATCTCAGCTCGTCCGACCCCTGCAGCTGTCCGTCATTCGCCGTAATCATCGCTCCCTCTCTGCCCGTAGGACGCTGGCCTGCCTCCTTCTCTATTACAGCTCCTTCTTGGATCATTTCGTTCCTGCCACAGACAACCTATAAAATCCCCCCCTTCCACTTTCTCTTTTTCTTATCCTCATTTTCCATCCTTTGCTCCCTGCTCTCAATTTAAACGGGTCTTTTATATTTTCCCACTCGCTCTGTAACATTCATGCTCCTATCTTGCACCTTGTATATCAACCATATGTTTTCACATCTTTGGATGAAGCAAAAAATGTGTTTAAAAAGCAACTTTTGCACGTAACTCTATCCAATTTCCTATATCATGGCGGCCAATAAACCCTAACCCTTAAGCTACTAGAAGTTAAATGCAGCCCACACTGTCTGCACAAACACGATCATCATTTGGAAATGGTGCCAAAAGGGACTAGTTTGGGTTTGGTTCAAAAGATGAAGACAGAAGCTAACCCCTGGAGACGTCAGTAGATAAGTGAACCACCCGGAGATCGAGACAGGAGACGAGTAATTCTGGACCAACACTGTAAAGCTAGGTTGGACTTTTCTCACAGTTACAACCATTAAAAAGCGTATCCAGCGTAGCATAGAAATGCTGATGCTTGTTAACGATGAGCAAAAGGCACTCTGCTACACGACGGCTCCACAAGTTTCCAGGCACAACCGTTCCGTGTTCGAAATATAGGCCCCCTGGTGATGAGCATCACTGCCACACGACGCTCAACCAGCAGCTCGAAAAGTCCACAAAACCGGACCGAGTGCCGATCAAATCTGAAACAGCTGCATGACAGTTCATGAAGCGGAGCCGGGTATTTTCGGACCCTGGTCGGAGCCGGTTGACGCTCCGCTAGGATTGAGCGGTCCAACTTCACGGATCGATATGAGACACTGTGTCCTCCGGGCGTTTGCTACGTCCTTGACGCGAGGAGACCGTCAATGGAATAGCGTCTCCACGTGTCCAGCGGCCCGTGAAGACGACCCGCTCTTGAGAACGGGGGCCCATCAGCGTGCGGGATTCGGGTCACTCGATGAAGGAGGGGACTGATTTGAAACCGGCGATTAACCGGCTGATTCATGCACCCGGTGCACTCGGTGATAAATAAAATGAGCCCCAGGAAATAGGCCGAGGTCATTTCGGGCGAAAACACTACTTATCATTAAAGCGTCCACTCTATAATCTCTAACGCTGAACGTTCATCACAGTCGACCTGTGAAGCCCCAGCACATCGCTGCCGCACAGGGGGGGAAAGACCCTATGGGAATCCCTCCGTATCGTCTCTGACAAGCGGTGCTTTAATCTCTCCCGCAACTGGCGTACAGTGTTCGGTCCGTGAGGCGGTTCTCCGTGTGCATGTCTACAAACTATTCAGAGCAAAAGAGCTAAGGGATAGTCAATAGGCAGAAACACACTGATGCACTGCCTCTAAGTAGGAAAACATGTATCGATGCATGTTCAACGGGATATGCGGATGATGGCCACAAGGTAAACACACAACACGTTTACCCATTTTTACCATTTTTATCAATTACCTTCTACCTCTCCTCATCTCACTGGTCTATCAGGAGTAATAGACGTGTGAGCGCGGGGAGGCTCTAACAAGTATCCCGTCGCTGAAAGTGAGTGGGTGCGAACCCATGCAAATGATTCGGGGAGGAACTATTAGGAGTTAGGAAATTCCCGAAGACATGCAAGCAAAGATCTGACGAAGCTCTGGTGAAATCTAAAATATTCCCCTTTTAATGGAATAAAAATCATTTCTATATTTAGAAAGGTTTATTCTGTGTAGTATTATTCATGATGAATGACATATTTGATGGAGTGGCTCCTGCAGATCTGCTGAACATCAATGACAGCGAGCTAGTTAGTTACTGTACTGATCTCAGAGCAGAAAGCTGTTTAAATGGGTCGCTTCCACCAGACAACATAATCTACAAAATGAATATAAAATCGACAAAAAAAAGGTTCATCGAGTGATTACGGATAAAACAGAGGGGAAGGGATTTGTGCGACAGTACTTCAGTTACCAGACAGTCAAAAACACATGATGTTTCAAAGTCTCCTATTCACTGAAGAAAATAAAAAAAAGATTCTTTGGGAAACAGAACCAGAATAAACAGAAAACCGCAGTGACAAATTATTTTTAGCCTAATTGATGATGGATTGTGAACGCACTCGCTCCTCTTCCATTATCACCCCCCTTCACCCCTCCCAGTTTTCTTCAATTATGTAGAAGAACATCTGTGCAGAATACCGACTGCTTAATAATGTGAACTGAAGGAGCTACAAGTCTCGCAGCAGATAAAGAATGACTCTTCAGTAAAGTGGGATCACTACTCCCGAGTCCTTGAAGACTCATCTACAGACAGATGAGAGGTTTTCTTCGTAGGACGATGGATGATCAGGCTCCTACTCGCCGAAGAAAAACCACAACAAGTGGCCGGTTTCAGGTCTTAAGGTCACATGTTCGGCGATCGTCGACCAATATCAGAATTAAAGAACTGGCCTGAATAAAAGTCTACATCTAATCCGGCTGGTCAGGTCAGGTCTCCATAAAAAGTTAAAAACTAATTTCCAATTTCATCACACAGCGTGCAGCAAAAACTGCAAAGTCTTTTTAAAGAATGTTTATATAAATAAAAGAAAATAGGGCGAAGGGGAATATCGAAGTTCCTCGGATGAGAGTTGAAACTTCAAAGTATTCGCAGCGTCAGACTCGAGCGCGCAGAGATAAGCCGCCATCCGGCTCTCTCTCTCGCTCATCGCGCCTCCCGTCTTTGCTCTCCTTGCTCTCCGTTAGTCGCCGCGCGTATCGGCCCTCTGTTCCTCCCTCCATTTTTCAGCGCGGCATCCGGCTCATAAAACAAGATGCTTCCTGGCTGGAAGGCCGACACTGACTCCCTCGCAGAGAGTTTCTCTAGTGAAGACATTTCTCTAGTGAAGTTGTGCTGCCGGTATTTGTGTTTTTCACGTTCGACGACCACTGTTACGTAGTCACGCGGTCGATGCAACAAAATCAGAATCCAATCAATCAGAGTCACAAAGAAGGAAAAATAAGTTGTTTATTTTCTTTAAAAAAATTGCACATTTTTTAAAACCATGCTGCCTGGCATTCGTGTATTTTACTTTGAAAGTCTGCACTTTCACACTGATTGGTTAATGCACTCAAGTCTAAATGACAAAATGTAGACTGCTGCGTTGATGACATTATAAAAAAACACCGGTCTGATTACCGTGTAAATCAGACTGGAAATGTTGTAATATAAATATTACAGAAAACACTCAGAAGTGTCTTACGGTGCTTTTGGTCGCACTTTATTTTGCAGTACACTATCAGACGTAATAAGCTCATAGATCAATGATATTCTAATTATATATCAAATATCAGGTGCCAAATAATCAGTCAGTAACTCCCTGGTAATTTGAAGTAAAACCATGTTCACGTGGGTCAAATGTGGTCCTGATTTGAAACATCCCTCGTAGTCCGGATGGTCCGCTTAGGAGATAAGTCGGATTATCAGGTTAAGGGAGCCTGCTTGATCCCATCAACTCTCTATTTCCACAGTAGTGACTTATATAGTATTAACTAGAAGGAAGGCAGGTCAACAAATCAATACTATTTAAAGATCGATTGTTCGAATCATGTTTTCCCTTAATAGATGGCTTCTCTAAAACTGAGAGAAACACACCTGCAGTTCCTGTGAATTGTCCCTTTCAATCCATCAAAGATCTAAATGAATGGAATATTATTGATTATTTATTATCAGTAAAAACACAAAGTGTGTACTCATTTACGTATTCCGTAAAATAAATAAATTGGGCATTGAGCAACAATCGAAGGCAAAAGCCAAATGCTTTGGACTCCAAAACATCACGTGACACAAATCCAAGTCAGCGCCTGGTGGTTGTGATGCTTGCTGGCTAGAAGTCTTTCTGTGTGCAAACTGATTCTAATGGACTCGGTGTACGGACTACAAAAACAACATAAAAAAATACAATAACATGAGCTTAATGAAATTCACGATTGTTCGGATCGAAAGCATTTGAAGCGGAGTAAAAAGAAGAGAGAATGCATGACTGATAGTAATGTGTTCCTTGCAATTATAAAAGTGATTGACAAAGGCATTGAAGCAGCATGCCTTTAAAAATAAGTTGAGTAAGTTAATGGGATGTGTGCATGAATGAGACGTGGCTAACAAACAAATCCAAATGTTCTGAAACGTCCTTCATGTTTTTCAGAAACGGCGTTATTGTGCGTCCCATTGTAATTCAAATACATTTCAATTAAAATACAAAGAGGAGAGATAATATTATTCCACCACTCTCTGTTATCACTGGAGAACAGCCCGCATCTTTGAACATGGACACAATAAGTACTGGATAACCGGCTTATTTTCATTACAATTACCGATTCGGGGGTGGACTCTCTATTGTGTGAAGGCTGCGCCTGTTTTAAAGAAAAGCACAATTGCATTACTCATTTGACATCAGACCGCACCTGTGAAAGTAAAGTCATAATTATCGACAACAGAACATTTTTCCACGGAATACTGAAGAAAATCGATGCGCTGGTCGAACTTGAGAAAATAGGGTTGTTTGTCCGTCGGAGCTGTGAAGCGCCTCCCGTTTCCTACTGAGAGGATCCTTTTCATTGGCCGTCAGTCACTGCCGGCGTGGTTCATTCTACTCGGCATATGCTTCGCTACTTATCAGCTCGGTTGACCTTGAGACACCAACTGCCTCCCCCGACCCCCTCCCCCCCAGCACCTCTCCTCTCCTCTCATCAAAGGCAGAGACGATAAGAACTGCCTGTGTGGTGATGGAAACCTTCCATGCGGTCCTCCCTCCCGGCCCACAGACGGGCCGGCTCCGTTAGGGTGAGGGGGGGGGGTGCAAGAGATTTACCGCTTCGGTGGTCATCGTGGGAGTGAGGTGAGGGAGCGGGGGGGGGGCAGAACCACTTAAAAAGTAAGGCGTGACCTTGAGGTCGAACACACCAGAGAAGGACGAGCTTTAGTGGCCTGCAGGATGAGGTGAAATTGATCAGGTATTTTTTTTTTTTAATTATTTTCTGAGTAAAATAAACACAAATAAGTGAAACAGTGAATGTGGATGAAAAGGGCGGAAGCTCTCCCGGCGTGGTGACAAGCGGCCTGTGAGATGGCGTTCACTCGTCCATCTGGATGCGGCGCTTGGTCGTCGGTGGGTTCTGCTGGAGTGGGATTCAATTAATGTCCCCCTACAAAAGGCAGGATGTGTTTGTGCTCACCGCTTGGCAGCAGACTGCTCTGAGAGTGGCAGGCGGGGGGGAGGTGGGGGAGGGAGATGGCTCCGTATCCTCGTGTTAATTAACCTGGAGGTGGCTGTACAAAGAGGGTGTTTTTGGATGCGTGAAGGTGGGGAAACACACAAGCCCACCAGCTGTGCTGTGTTATTGTGTACTTTTTTCTCAACACTAATTCCAACCACTGCTGCCTTTTGGTACAGACAAACATGAGAACACGGCAGCTCAAGACCTCCACGTTGCACAACCAGTGTCCGGGACGATGGAGAGGATGGAGAACGGGCGGAGGGGCTGCAGCACAACAATAGTTGCTTTTTCCCCTCACACAAAAAGGAAAGCATCTAAAAAAGGTGGGCGGGGAGAAGAAAAAAAAAGACACGCCATCTTTTTGGACTATACAGGCCGACGGAAGGTAGCTGCGCAGTCGGCACACGTGAGGTGAGGGAGCCGCAGCGGCTTAGTGATGATGCTGCAACATCACAGAGAAGATGAATTAAAAGTATAAACTAACCGCCTGTTCTTCTACCTACATTTTATGTATAAAAATGAATTGCGCTGTGACGCATAATGGTCATTCAAAGAGCAGAGGTGTACACGTTGATGTAATTGCTCCAATCCAGTGCATCTTTTTTTTGGTCTGATAAGGACCCGGCTTTGTGAGGAAGAGCTCCTTAGGGGAGGCGAGAGTGGGCTGCAGCGGAGCGACACGCACTCATTTGACCCGCGTGGGTCATTTCCTGAGGAATGTGTACTGTACTTAACACAGATGACTCACAGCCACTGGTGTTTTTTAATGCCCGCCAGCGAGGGAGCACTTCACAGCGATGCCGTGTGTCTTTGCCGCGATGCTGCACGATCAACACATCTAATGTTCCTTCAGGGTGGAACTATAGAATTCTCTGCTAAAGTGTACTTTTCTCTGAGTTAGTTTCTTCTTCTCAAAAACTTCGGCACTGTGTCTTTAAGCATGTGATAGCGGCTAAATCCAATGTTAACTTCTCCACATCATCGTAAGACTGACAAAGCAACCAGCAAAGTGTTTAAGGGTGCAAAACTTCTATATTTAAAATACTTCCACATACTTATTCCACCTCTCTTCACCCATTCACAATGACACATCACAATGGCTGCAAGTTCCTAAAAAAGTCAATAACAAACAAACATTGTTTTATGTTGACGTGCTTTTGTTGCTTTAACAGTTACTTAAAAAAAATGATTGATTTATTCATACTGACTTATCAGCTGCAGCAAACATACCCACAGTTTCCAGGAGGAAAACTAATAATTATTGTGCGCTCCATTTATGACATGCAAGATTATAAATTCTACATTCATGCACAACACTGAAGGCAAAAGCACCGTGTATAAAGCTGCGTTCACACTGCAGGCTGAAGCGACCCAATTCCGATTTTTTCGCCCCTATGCGACCTGTATCTGATGTTTTCATGACAGTCTGAACCACACAGAACCGATCTTTTCAAATGCGACGCGGGCCACTTGGGAGTGTGGACCCAATTCCGATACGTATCCGATGTTTTTAAATGCGAAAATATTGTAACTACTGGCTCCGTTGGCAAAATAACTTCAATATGTTTAATATCACCAGAGAATGTCTAATATTCCCGTAGAAGGGCTCTGAGTTCACTCCACTGTTGACATTAACAAGTGACGTCATTGACCGTTGAGGACTCTTCTGCGCATGCGGGCCACTTGTGGGTCATTTCACGCTCACACAGGAGATCACATATAGGTCGCATGTGAACGGCCTTGCAAAAAAATCGATTGAGCATTAAGCCCTGCAGTGTGAACGTAGCCTAAGTGCGATGATTATGAATGCTTCGGCAACGGGCATTTGTATGCTGTGAACACCTCAAACAGACGTTTGATGCCTCAGATTCGAGCAGACGCATCAGCTGTTTGCTGGAACAATTTCCCCCTAAAAGGCCTCTTATCCCGTCCCATTCTTCTACCGGCTCTTTGAGAGTTGCTGGTTTCGTGCCCAGGCGCAAGTAGTGGCGCAGGGACATCATTATGGTGCAACTATATTTTAGTCTGAACTAATCAATGCAGTGGTTCCAACTCACAATACCTCCTGTGCTCCGGCTGAGGAAGAGAACAAAACTAGTAAAAGGAGACTCGGTGTGTTGCTGAACTTCTAATCGACTCACCTTCGGCTTTTTTTCACAGCAGGTGAGTGAGTTTAACAGTTCTGCTCCGTTCAACTTTCCACAATCACAAAATGGAGCCAGTGGTTCAACGTGAAACTGTACGGATCCAGCAATCAGCACCCAAGAGGTCACGTAGGTTTCACCCTGCTCTTTTGTCAGGGCTTAGCTTCCGTGTATTGATCGTTTGATTTGTCAAACAAAAAAGCAGTCGGCAACTTTTCTGGCAGAGCTCTGGAAAGGAAATGCCAGTGAAGGAAGACGTGTTCACTCAAAAAGTCAGTTAAATAGGGCAGGTGTCTTTAAGCGCAAGTATAAATGTGATTTTGTAAAAATATTTAATTTGCTTTGGACATTGGGGAGGCTGCAAAATGTTTTCCCCGAGCAGCACTTTTCCCATTAGCATTGTTGGGTTTAGTTACTTAAGAAAACGCATCAAGTAGTCAAACCTTAAAACGTACTTAATAGGAACAGGTTGTATTTGCTCCAATCACTAAAATAAACCATTTCTTTTGCATGAATAAATTATGGTTTGTCTATATATATATATATATATATATATATATATATATATATATATATATAAACATTTGTATACAAGCATGTTTTTTTCTACGTCAATTGATGTATTTTCACCACAAAAATGTCTTTAATTTGTCTAATACTAAAGATCAGTGTCTAGAAATAACACGTTGCTGAAGATAATTAGACGAAGACATGCAATTGATCAGCTGACAGCTGTGTACTCTCTGAAAGACGTGTTTAATGGAAGTATTGAACGAGAGGAGAAACTGATTGTGGCGCCACTTTCTAGGTCGGCT
Source organism: Apeltes quadracus (assembly GCA_021346845.1). Classification (NCBI taxonomy): domain Eukaryota; kingdom Metazoa; phylum Chordata; class Actinopteri; order Perciformes; family Gasterosteidae; genus Apeltes; species Apeltes quadracus. The sequence continues at coordinate 16,147,433 of CM037925.1, read as the reverse complement.
ATATTTCAGCGGTGGCCAATACCTGATTCTCCCACCGACAATTAAGAACACGGCGTCTGCATAATAGATGAACGTGTGATTTCATGCTCAGAATATATGCATAGGTAACGCGTAATTATGGATCGCGGACCAGCTTGTTGGTGATGGATGATGAAGGTAAGGCCATCAACAGCCTTCACCTCGGCCGAGCGTAAATAGCTCACCAGAGGCCCTTGACAGTTTATCAGGGAGACGTGTTCAGGTCACAAAGGTCCTTCCCCTCCCTCTGAAACCAAGAACTATTAGATCTCCATCACGGGTCGCCGCTCCGAGAACCATCGCCCCCACACAGGACTCAGGGACGGGACCTTGTTTGAACTTGTTCTGATAATTGGACAATTTGTTCTTCCATTTTGGTCCATTTTCAAGCAACTATTGGGTGCAATGCAGTGAAATGTTGTGCAAGACGCGTGTGACACCCACAGGGTGAGACTCAAGAGACCAAGTGACTTTCCCTCTTAGCATCAGCGCGAGGTTCACATTCACGTTTCTGAGTGGAAAACTGTTGAATGAGTCGCCTGAACCTTCTCTTGCACGAAGCGAGATTGATCAGAAAACACAAGTTTTTTATCCAAAACTGTTGAAATCAATCACATTTCATTAACCCATGTGTGGCCACAGATTTCCCTTCCCGCCAAATCCCATCAAACTGCAGTTTGCCATGTTATCGTTGAAATGTACATTTATTTTGAAGTTTATACTCAGAAAAAATCTAAAGCAAACAGTTAAAAAAAAGTATTAGTTTGTTGTGCCCTTCTGGTGAAAAGATGCTGTTGCTGTGCTCGTACAGCCGGATCTGTTTCAGTTGCACGTTTGTTGCTTTCAAGTGTGATTAATAGTTTTCTTGCGTAGTTTTAGCTTGAAAAACAGTAGAGTGGTAATTTACTGCGGCATAATAGAATACCGGATTAAACCCCCCCCACAGTCATTAACGTTGCAGTTGGTGCAGTTGTCTAAATCAATTCAACAATTTTTAAAACCAATTTTCTCTCTGCATAGCGGAGCTCCCTCGTGTTTGTCAAATTGCTGAACAGGTGAACGAATTTCGAAATCCATCTGGTTTCATTTATCTGAATACAGATGGTACGAAATAAAGAAACACGGATTTCTTTCTTTTTTCCTTTTCCTGCAAAACCTCCTTCTTGAATTTCTCCATTTAAGCTCTTGGCCGCGGCTCAGCGTGAAGAGAAAAGCACAGCATCCACCGGCAGAACCGACCCAAGGCCTCGCACCAAGGGAGGCGAGAAAGGAACGACAATGCTGTCTTTTTTTTTTTTTTTTTTTTTTCATCTAAAGCGCAGGAGGCAATCTGGCGCCGTGTCCATTTTTGGCTTCTGCGCTGCCATTCCGGAGCACACGGTCCTCCTCTAAGAAGTGCATAATGGGGAACATGGTGGTTCAAATGTAGAGCCACTCGAGGAAGGAAGTTCAGCGCTCTGGTCCGGTTTGCGCGTGCGGGGGGGTCGAGTTGGCTAACCAGGTGTGAGTTTGCCGGGGGCCGAAAGTCAAAACGTGTGACAAAAATGATATTTTCCGTTGTGAAGTCTGACAAAAAAAAGGAAAGGAGAACGTGAAAAGGCCACCCGCGCGACGGAGCTGCAAGTTTTGACCCCAGCTGATTTGCGCGTCGTGACGGATACACTTTGTGGCGGGAATTTACATGACGAGTTTACTCAGAGCTGCACGAGCTAATTTAAATAACTTCATTATTCATTTCGTATTGTACAAACACAACAAGACGTGGCATTTATCCCATGCTGGCATCTAAGATTCTACTAATGAACGCTTCAAAAGTCTATTGGCATGCTGTCGTTGAGTTTTTGCATTAATTTCCTAAATGTCGCGTCTTTTTCTAAGGTTATATGAGAAGAACATAAAGGTTCTGAGGTATTGCTGACTGGATCTGGAGCTGTTTTATTTCCTCTCAATTTTAAGGAGATGCGTAAGAAGTGGAGGTGGTTTATGGAGCAATAAAGCCTCTGAATGTCATAACCTCCGTCCCACGCAGAAGGGCCGCAAACCCCAGAGGAATCTTGGAAAATATTCTTCGGTGGCATAAGGTCAGACAGACAGTCAGACAGAAAGAGGTTTCATTATAACTGAGTGATTCACCCTCCTACAGCGAATGCTGTCATCGCTGTCCACTTCAAACTTTTTGACAAACACCATTCTTGGAATACAAAATACTGCTCAGTAAGTCATGGAGGCACTTTGTCAGGAGGTGCAGGGATACGTTATTACATCATTCCGAGAGCATGAATGGCAACCGGATGAACTGAACCGTAATTTCCCTGCAAACCGCCTGCGCAACAATGTAAATGTAATGTAATAGGAACTTTGCCTTCAGCAATGAAAACATCTCTCGCCAGCAGCCCATCGAATACCCTCCACTTCCCGGCAACCTGGACCCTGGTGGGTGGTTGTCGCATTGTCAAAGGGAAACTATTGTCCCCAAAGCTGCGGCTCCACCATCCGCAGCTGCAGTATCGCTGCAGGGATTCAGTGTGTCTTCCTTCTCTTTTGTTCCACCTGGATTATGTTCCCGTCTGCAGGGAAACACCGGAGTTCATCAACAGTAAACGATCTGAAAAGGTAACAGGACTCAGGAAATGACAGGTTTTGTATCGAAACGTATCCAAGGCATCCAGGGGTTTAACCATAGGACATGTTTATGGGATTATTGAATAATCCCATAAAAATGGAGATAATTGAACATATTTAACATATTACTGCCAAAGAAGCATTTTAAAAAGGCAACGTCAAGCTACTGTTTCACAATTCCTCAGATTTGCATTTTGCATTTTGCATTTTGTGTCTAAATAACAAGTCAGCAAACGGAAAATGTTGATAGTTCTTGATAAAAGAATGATGGCCCATAACGTCAGGGAGTTCCTGTCCTTGAGTGTGTTGACGTCTGAAGGATTCAGTGGTGGTGAATATACTGCTCGAATTATCAAGCTCTAGATGGCCCACGTTGGTATGAAGAGGTCCCTGAAAACTGAGCATCATGTCATTAAAAGTCAGCGTTTGGCGCTCAAGCTGTAGAAGCAACCGCTGAATAAAACAAAGTGTGTCCCGAGAAAAGTGTTGTCCTCCCCCTGCGGAGGAAAGAAACAGAACAAACCTTCATGTTACTTTTTTAATTCTCATTTAAAATTCCTCTCAGGTCAGTAGCTGTGAGTGCTTTTAATATTTAAACACATCGTTTCACGGTGTCGATTTGTCGTCGCTTTATTTTGCCTCCCGCGTCCCTGGGTTCCTTCCCTTCCCTCCCCATTAGAGGTTGTCCGTCTTCTCCCTGATTGTGTCCAATCGTCCCCCCACCACCCTCCCTGGTGTGTTGAAATCCATATGAAATATATATAAATAAACTTGCTTTAGGATCTTGGGTGTCATTGGTGCTAAACACGAAGCCCAGCTGTGGCCGATTCAAACCTGCCCCACTTCACCCGGTTTGAGTCGAGCGGTTCTTTTGGCTTCCATCAATGATGTGCTGAAGCTGCTAAGCAGGCCCAGACCGTCGCGCTACCACCGCCGCGTTTGACTGTTCGGCACGATGTTGTTTTTGAGTGGTTGTTGGCCTGCGGGAATCACTTTGTCACTCCTGGGAAGGTTCACCGTCGTTCCAAGTCGTCTCCATTTGTGGATAATGGCCCTCAGAGAGGTTCGCCGAGTCCCAAAAGCCTTTGAAATGGCTCCATGACTGTTCCACATCTCTTCTTAAATGTCTTCACATCAGCTTACTTCACTTGGTCAGACAGGCTCTATGACTTCTTTGTTGTGTTGCTCTTTTTTCTCTTGATAATTAAATCACTTAAAAACTGTATTTCGTGTGTAATTTATCTTTCTTCGTCTGATGATCTGACACATCGAAGTGTGACAAAGTGGCCAAAATATAAGAAACCAGGAAGGGGGGGCAAATACTTTTTCACAGCGCCGCACAAACGGTCCATTGGGCAGATGTGAGGGGAAAACGAAGCTGAAGGAGCGTTTGCCAGCTGAGAGCGGGCCGACTGTAATGAGGAGGCCGAGCAGCTCGCCACAGCCCGCGGCACTACACCGCGGAAAGGAGCAGTATCCATCTAAATGCTCCTCGCCGAGGAGACAAATGAACTGTAGTTTTATGGCTTATCCTGCTAAGCCGGAACATAAGAATGTGCTGGAGGTTTTTTAGAGAGGCAATTGATAGGAAAAATGGTGAGGGGAACGGCTTGTAGGGAACTAATAAAAAACTAAGACCCAAAGAAACTTGGCGAAACTGAATGGATGATTAAAAGGCTGTGGTCTCTTGATTAGAAAATTGTAAATTCTTGTCCAAAGCCTAAACGTTGCATGCAGAAATTGTAGATAATAACTGCAAGCAAGCGGCGATGTGTGCAGGTTATGGCCCCAAAGTCAACGTATAAGTTAATGTGATCTTACGTCACGAAAAAAATGAATTACTGAAGGTTTGCAATAAAACTCCAAAGCCTTCCTGCCTTTAATAGAAAAGTGTTTTGTTTTTCTCATTAGGACATTTCAATATTACTGTCCATAACAATAACTGTAGAGTCAATTTTCTAAATGGTCTCAAAAGACACTGAAATCTCGTTGGCCATGTTTTCCTTTGCTGCCGTCGGTTTGGTTTATTTTAAGCAACAAGCCTTTGGTCCCCTACAATGCAAACCTATCACATCGTTCTCACATCCTTTATTGGGTTGTGGTTTCTTGTGTGTACATACTTTGTAAAGCCTAAAAGTTTCATAACTTCATAATTCTTTGATGCAACTTTAATCACGACAAACTCCTGAAGCAATTTCTGGAATGTGTTTGAGTGTGTGCTCCAGTGTGTGTCCATGGTTTCTACTGGCGCGATAACACCGGATGAGCGCCGAGGGTAAATGTTTGCAGAGGTACTGCTAAACGCACACCTGCACAGTGTAGATTAGACGTGAATTATCTGAGGAGCAAGCCTCCGCTTGCATCCTCGGCTTCCTTAATCGCGCTTTTCATCCGAGGCTTTTTATTGCCGTCTTCCTCCTACTGAAGGACGACTTCGGGACTCGCAGACCCTCCCGAACACTCGGATCTAGATAGCATGTTAACCGTACAAACGTTCGTATTACAATTGGAGCGACTGCATGTCAGAAAACCTGGAACGTTGGAACGATACAGGTCGTGGCCGTGCGCCTTCAGATGATACGCCGCTTTTCAATTGTAAATTCTGATATAATGACTTTCACGGATATCATAAATCCCACCTTGGAGGCTGCGTTCACGCGTGTAATAAAATCCACCATATGCAGACGTTTGTGAGAAGGAATCGTATGTGAAAATGTACAGAAAAACTCCAGAGCAAAAAGTTAACAAAAATGTTCTGCACGTAAATTGATGAGATTTGATCAGATGCGGAGGCGGCACTGCTGAAATTCAATTGTGTGTGAAAGAAACATCAGTTTGTGACGGTGAGCCAAGAAGCTTGTTGGCGGTCGGAAGTCGTACGTGTCAAGTGATAAAAATGTACGACGCCCGAGTTTTCAGAAAGAACACATTTAGGAAAGTACCCCCCTCCCCTTTAAATGTTTGTAGCCAGAAAAAAAATCCCACTTGAAAAGCTGTGCATTATTTATGTGCCTGACTGTGAAAGACACGAGACATTTGCCTCCGTCAATCGACAGCATTTCCCCGTTTTTAATGAGGAGTGACCGTTGTGTCGGTGGAATTCTGTGTCCTCCGTCTGCTGCAAGAGAGAACATAAAACGTACGGTAAACTCCTGTGTTTGCACAGACTTCGGCTTCGGGTAACATGGCTTTAAACTGCAGCCGTGCAAACTACCGGATCCCCTCGCTATTTAACCGGTGGAGCCGAAGAAACCCCCCCCCCCCAAAAAAAACAAAAAACACAACAATCACAGCTTGTTTCAGGTCAACTGACAAACATGTAATTGGACCCAGGGGTGGACTTTTGGACTCGAGCGCCAGCAGGTGTTGTTAAAGGTAAAGGCAGTGCCGCCGGTACAAAGTTCAGGGTCTGCCGTTGGCGACCGGCAGGCAGGTCGAGATCAAAGCAAACGCAGCTAGCAGAGGGATTTTGAGGCAGAGAAAAAAAAAGAAGAAAGCAAAGAAACAGGCAGGTGGAGGCAAACTTTGAGCACCACGCAGCACACCGGCGCTCGCGTTCTAATTGGGAGCAGCCGGGCCGGCGGAGGGTCGGATCAGGTGGGGGAGCAGAGCGCTGCAGCTGTGGAAAAGCACAGGCGGCACCAGTGACATTAACGATGGCTCTCTTCCCATCGAGTGTCCCGGCGGAGCAAACCGGTGAACCCCGAAACCCGAAGCGGCCATATGCAATTCATCTCTCGTTTCCCTGAGCTTTTACGAACGGACTCCTGTGACAAACCTCTCTGTTTTCTCCTGCAAGCATCCGATGTCGCTTCGAAACTGTCCGTCCTGTGTCAACGGAATTTTTCAGAAGAGAAAAATAAAGTTTGCTCGGCGCGTCTGCAGAGACCCCTGCGCATCCTTTAACGCTTCAAGGCAACGCCGCCGCGTCTACAAAGACGGCTGATTGCCTTCTGCAAATAACCCGCCGCATTATGTTTTGAAGTCATTTAACCGCATCAACAGTGATTGATGGAGGTGCGCGGCCTGCAAAGTCACCTGTTTGTTTTTCGCTGGAGCGCCGTGACTCGCTCCGGTGGGCTGGGAAATAAAATCAACGGATGCAAACATGAAAGAATGGAGCCCATGCGGGGGGATTTGGTCGTTGAGAGGCGAGCCTGCGCGTGGCAGCTGTGTAGATTCAAATGAGAGCCATGATTATTATTACTCTTAATGGTGTCGTTACTTGTTTGTCTTTTTCCCCACGTATGCTTTTCCGTATCGCGCAGTAGGATTACGAGCCAGCGAGACGCTGAAGAGGCCATCTGGCCTGATAATCGGACTCAGTCGAATTTTGTTGCCTATGTTTTTTGTTTTTCCCTTCATTATACATTCTCATTGGGTGCCTGTTGTAGCTGCTTGGCAATGAGGTCCAGTTTCTGTGAGAAATCCCAGCAGCTGTTTTGATTGCGACCAGAGGTGTATTCAGCATTTAAAAGTATTAAATGCTGAATACGTAGAGGCATCACTATAGAGGCCTGATGTCCGACTTTTATCCCCCACAAATGCAACAGGGCCATTAAATGGAGCACGGAAATGTTGCTCATGGTTGACTACAAGTTTACAGAACTGCATTCCACGTTTCATCTGTTTAAAACAGGCCACATTGCCTTTCCCTACATCTGAATGACATACGAAGGTAGAAAGCGCCTCCCTCAAGGGTCAAGCATGGTGCAAGTTGAGTTTTGACAACAATAGCCCCCGCTGGTTTATCCAAAAGCAGTCTAGTCTCCTCCTGTGTAAGCCCCCCCAACCGCTTCTCTGGGGCATTAGAAGGCGCAGCGGGGAGCTGCTGGCCATTTTATGGGGGATTTCAGCTCAGCAGTCAGGTGTGATGTTTACGCTGGACTGAAGGATCATAGGAAACTGCCGGGGACCAACATCCCTCCTCAGTAGTCCACTAACCACCACGGACTGGGGGGGACAGCTGCAAAGAGACGGGGGGAGGGTGGGGGGCGGGGGGGGCGAGGAGCAAGGGTGATTTGGGAAATTAGGTTCCGGACAAACAAATGTAATGGTTTCTATTGTTGCTATCCAACAGCATCAATAGTAGAACGTGATTCATTGTGTATGCGTACTGCAAAGGAAAGAGGAGAACGTGCGTATTTCACATATTTCGCTTTGTGTCATCATTTAAATATTGGCCAAGTTCTATTGCAACGAACACCTCGTGACATCATATGCATTGTGTTCTGTATATTCAATACCTGCAGAGATCTCAGCGTGTCTGTGCAGTAGAGGCACTAATGAGTGTGACACATTTAGTGCAGGAATAACAGGAGTCTGACTCCTCAGACACTGATGCGATTTCAGCGCAGACTGTTCCTCTGCTGGGAACGCAGGCAGAGACCGAGCTCAGCCTCTGTTCCCTGCTGCTCCCTTTCTCACACGAAATGGAGCCCTGTATTCTTTTCCTAATTAGAAGGCAGGAAGGATGAGACGGATGGCAGACTGAGCATGTTTCCTGCGACTGTTAACAAGCTTCAGAATATTTTCACTAGCCACCACGTTCACCCACATGGAACACGGGAGGACGGGAGAGTATTTAACGTTGATGGGGGAACACTGATTAATCCAAATGCAGAGCAACAAAAAGTTTTTGCGCAAGTGCTATTTCACAAACACATGACCTTTGCTTCCTTTTCTGTTCCCTAAGTCCCGCCCTTCTTGTGACACATTGTGCGTTTCCCTGTGACGATGCTGGTAAATGCAATTAGTTGAAACGATGGATCCTTGATTTCAGACAGGTCACCACAAGCGGTCGTCTCAGCTGCGGCCAACTTTGTGTCCAAACTAAAAAGTTCCGTGAGTAGTTTGAAAACGTGTCGATGGCTGACAAATCCACATTTGCATTTTTCCAGCTCACTTGAAAAAGAGGCGCTCAAATATGCACGCAGATGATTTATCCGTTGACATCATGCTAATAGGCTACTTGCGGTGCAGGTCCCAGGCAGCACGATAAGATGGCAATAAAGGAGATGCATTGTTCTCGAATGGCAGTGCGGAGCAAATTAGTCCTTGTCTCACCAGTACGATCGCAGTGGCTTTTGTGGCCTGAAAAAGCGCAACAAAAAAGTAGGTTTATGCAGCGCTGTTTGCTTTTTTCCCGATTAGGTCTTCTTTCATCTACGTTACAAAAGAGGCGGAGGGCTAAACAATGTGTTTGGAGAATGTAATTGTTTCTCAGATCCACAACCCGCTACTAAATATGGCACAAAAGGTGCACGACGTGCCACACATCGTACAAGGGGAAGCATGCGCATATTTAGTATAAAGCTTTACTGTTTCATATCATTGTGTCAGCCTATGAATGATGAAGGAAATCACAATCAGGACATTTAAAATGAAGAAGAGGGGCATGATATTCACCAAGTCTCCTTTTTTCCTGTTGGGTTGAGCTCCTCAAACTATACACAAGGACACACACACACACACAGGAAGCAAGCAGAAAGGCCTCTGTGGCCGAAGATGATCTTTAGTTCTTCTTCTTACTTCTCAACAAACAAAGCAGTCAGGACAGAAAGAAGTATTGTTCTTCATAAACTTTACTCAGTAATATTGATGATATTAAGATTTGACAAAAAAAAAAAAAGATTGTCCTTTTGGCCGAAGACAGATCATCCAAAATATCCTGCGCGGCCTTTGGTCTTAGAACAACCATTGTTAACATCTCAACCGTCTTCTTCTTCCCAACACGTGAGTCAACATGGACGGTGTCCTGCCACAGCAGTGCCGTTGCTCTGCACCTTTAGGGTGTCCCTCCTTTGAAATCCTTTGGAAATGTGCTGAAGTCATTCTCACCTCTGTCTGCAACCGCAAAGAAAAGTCATTCTCGCCGAGCTTCAGGGTTCACAAGTAAGGAGGGTTTTGACAGGCAGGCAAACGTTGGAGTTTCACAGCCTCAAGAGAACAGCATTTTTGCATTAATTAATTAACTTTAGGATTTAAAACAGAATCATTTGCTCCTCTGGTGTAAACTTGCGTTCATCTCTGACACGAACTCATGTTCAAAAATCTATATGAATTCATCCAAGTCACTCGTGCGTTGTGTTGTTCTGTGCTTTTTCTTCCTCTCCGTGCCGTCCTCTTTCTTCCCTCTGCCGCTGCAGCTCCTTGAAAGAACTTTTCACGACGCCCACCACTTGGCTCTGAAGCTCATTATTTCCAACGCCTCGCTCGGCTTCGTGGCGGCTTTCCGCTGCGCTGGCCGGAGCCTGACTTTTGGGCCGCGATGCTCAGTGAACCGCACGGCTCCCGCTGCGTTTGGCTATTTATCGAATCGATCAACAAAATATATATGTAAATGAATACAAAAACATCACCCTCCAGCCCCTTCAAAGATATGTAAAAATATGTTTTCAATGGAGGGGGAAAAAAAAAAAAGTGAATGATCTTGACTGTAGCCAGAATAGAGCTGCTAACGTGACCTTTAACTCTCATTCGTCTGGAGAGACGAGTCAGATGAAGGATATTATCAAGAGACCAGATCCGATGATTAAGTCTTCACAGAGTCTGCAGAGAGATTTGAAAATCCAGGCCTGTCCGCCTCGGAAGTACAGACTCAGGCAGTGCATGGTGAGGCTGATGAAGCTGTTGTGTGCGTGTGTATGAAGGCGATAGCATGAATGAACTGAAGGCAGAGTTGATCATATTTAAAACAAGATGATAGCTTATTACGTTTATTTAAAACATTCGGTTTAACTGTCCCCTTTTGCAGCGATACACGTGAGATGTAACAATTCCGGATGAATACGGAGGGACAACAAGATTTGCCCGGAATACTCCTGAGCTCATCCCGCAGTGTTTCAGCTCTAATCCGATCCGGTATTTTGCTTCCTGTGACCACGCTCGGCATCAAACTGCACGCCGGCGGCTCCGCGGCGGAACGCCGTGATCCCTGCTGGATTGGACGGCGTCCCGCTTCTCTGAGGAGCAGCTCCAGCACAGGGTGACCTTTCCACTGCTGGGTGCTGGGTGGTTTTATCCTCTGCCAGGGTGACTTAATCACAAACGGATCGCGGTGTCATTTTTCACAGCAAATGTCATGAAATGTGGTCTGGATGTTTTGTTTTCATGCAGGCCGCGGATGAACCACGTCAGCGCTGCTTCGCTCGAACCGACGGCGGCCTGTGGCTTTTTTTCGTCACCACTTTGCTGAGGGACAATTATTGAATACAAAGGCGTTTTTTGCTTCACGTTGTAAATGCTGTTCTAAAGTCGACATCGGCGATTCATTGAGGATGACCTTGAAGTGGGAATTAATCCAGTTATATAGTGCATTTATAAAGTATACACAAATGTTGCCATCGATAAGCTTCAACCTGCAGATCCACTCTTTCAATCGTTTCAATGTTACACTCAGGACGGACTGACAGTCCTACTGACAAATGGACTTTCCCGGAGATCGGCTGATGTCTTAGACGTACCTGTGACTAGATTAACCCAAACGGAAGCCTAATAAATCCTCTTTGTATCCCCCCACTTTGTGGATTTGCCCCATGAAGAACAGCGGAAATGGGCCTCGGAGGCATCAGCTGATGGGGCTTATTGGAGGTAATCAGGGCTGAGCCCACCACTGATCTCCCAATCCATTTGATTAGCTGGGTTTGCACCTGTCGCTCCGTCGTCTATTACGCCGTGGAAACAAACAGCGAATCGTCCGACAACTACTTTCTGCATTTTTGAGGATTGAATTCTATTGATCCCCCAAAAGAATCGGAATCGAATGCTTTGTTAAAGTCGCAGCCACAATATTTCGCAATAAATGTACATTTCATTGAACTTGTTTTGTTACATGAGGGCGAAGCAAACACAAAGACGTAATAGTGTGAGAGGCATGACTCACTACAAAAATAAGATGACACGTAAGGTGATGAGGGTAATTGATTGGTAAAGTTTCTCTGGAGATGAAAGTGAAGCGGCGAGGACGGAGAGGTGAGGTTTTTGTGAACGTTTTGTTTTAAACAAAGAAATGAAATCATCGTAAAAAGCAACTGTTGACCGTCCATTTTTCCAGCTGCATTGGAAACGCACTCCATCACGCTGCCGCTCGTTATTTGAGCGCGTTGACAGCCGCCGCCTTCGCGCAGGACGGCTTCAATCAGCGTCTCCATCTGTGCATGAGACCAAACCTCCATCGTTGGCCTGTTTGTGGATGAAAACTGGCTTTGCACTCGTTGCTCTCAGTTCGTCTGCATGCTTTCAACAGTGCAACCCTTTTGCATTAATTGTCCTTTAAAAAAAAACAAATCCCAGATAACTAACATGTTTTTACATTCAAGAGTTTTAACGGGAAAGTTTCACTAATCTGGAGTAAGCACTTGTTTCGATGCAACCCAAAGCCCAGTGTTTTGACAAAGTACATTTTACTGCAAATACCAATCGGATCAGTGTTATTCTGCAGGGTATTTAGATCCACTTATATGGAGGACTTCTCCATTTAATATGAATCAGGCCTAAATATTACATTTACATGCCACCCATTTTTATGAAAATCATGATTCTCTTTTCTGCCCTCACATCTGGAGCTTTGCGGTGAAGCTTTAAATGCGAGCGAAGTAAAACACCTTTTTCACCGGGCGAGGATTTTAAAAACAGTTTATTTGTACAATGAAATCTATTTCCCTGATTCACTTCGTGAGGGATTTAACAGTCGGTATGTTTCAGGAGGCGGGTCAATTTTAAATGTCTAAACCAATTTCTGAATAATTTGAGAACCATTAGCACTGTTTTGACAATTGTACACAAACAAGCTTTTAATTTACCAGCAGGTACATTCGGCGGATTAATTGAAGTTTTTTTGTCCATTTTTCTGCAGATGTTTTGGCCTCAGCTAAGGAGTATTTGATCGAGTCATAAAAGATTTTTTTTAAAATTGCGATATGACAAAATGAACTCGAGGGTCGAGGCTAAATGGGACTTTGGTGCCAATAATGAGATGACCACTAGCTGTGAAAATATAGAGCTTATTAAAGCCTACGCCTCTTCAACACTTAAGGCGGTGTTCGTGACACTTTCGAGGCTGCTTCAATGAGCCCGAGACGACAAAAGAATGAAAAGAAACGACCGATGACAAGAACAGACCCGACACTTTGGATTCTCTTTGATCGCCGTGCTGACGATAAGTTCACTAATGCGAAGACGGCTGCAGAAAAATACAAATGGACCTCTCCGTGACGCCCTGCTGCTTCCCGAGTCCATCTCTGTGATTGGATGGGCTCCGTTCTGTGCTGGGAGCACTTCTAAGGCCTGATTAATATACTGACGGGCCCGGGGAGTTATCGATTGGGTTGAATAGCATCGCAGTCATCGAGGACGTACAAAAGCAGTCGACAAACGGTGAAACCCGAACACTTAAACGATAAAAATAAATGGTTTCTGCAATTAGGTTTAGCAATCAGACGACTAGCCCCGAACTCTATTGACTAGTGTGCTGAAAAGGAACGACGTTTTTGCCGTAGAGGGCATATCGACTTCGAAAGAAATTGATCATTTACCTCAAGTCCGACTCCCCTTTAGGAAACTTTATAGATACATTACAGGTACAGCGCTGTCAAAACGCTGTGACTTGATACTTTCACACAACACAAGTTCAATTCAGGAGGAAAACAGAGGCGACGGTGCTTAAGGGCCATGGATTACCGGCGCGCCACACGTCAACGGAGCAGCGAAGCACTGGACACGGACAGAAATGAGCATCGAAACCCACTAAGCCCCACGGCGAGCTCGCCGAGGCCAAGATTAGTCCCATAGTCACAGGCTAATGATGCCACGATCCACAAGATTAGCGTCACGGCGATCCGTTCACCAGCAACGCCTCTTCGGTTTCCGTTTTTCGGCGTGGAAGTGTCACGTTTACTCCCGCGTTAATGAACTTTGGAAGAGTGTTTTTTGCAGTCGCTTTAATCTAATTTGTAAACCACCTCCGGCAGAGTGTTAAAACGTGGATAGAAATCAGCGGTCTTTCTCTTTGAGACGGCTCAACGATTTTCACTGACATTCCATCTACTCATGAGAGATAAAAAGAAGATTAAAAAAATACAGTCATTACTCAAAAATATTGAGGTTTTTGTAATTATTTCACTTTTCTATTTGTTTTGCCAATAAAAGATAAACGATCAGAGTTTTTATCGACATTTTCTGGGGGCGGAATCAACACATACATCATCATAAGTACCCTGATTTACATCAATACCAATCATCACTTTGGGACTGAACGGTCCTTTTAACACCACACAAGTATTGATTCAAATCAGCTGCCGCACTGTGAGCGTTAATTCATGATTATGCTCTGACCCTACTTGTTTTTTTAAGCCGTGGTTGGTGTGTTCTCCTCGGAGCGCTAATACAGTTTCCGAACTGTTGTGGATTAATAAAACCACTGACGAGGCGTTGAAGTCATTTCTTGCACCACTGGCTTATTTATCCAATCAGTGCGGTTCCCTCTTCTCCCAAATCATCCACCACCATGTTCTCTTCCTTCAACCCCCCCCCCCCCCTCCCTCCCCGCCCCCCCCCATGTCCTTTAATTCTTAAATAACCAAAGTCCCTGGGAGCGCAGCAAATACAGCGATAGCTCAATTCCACCTGTAGTTAGGAAATAACGCACAATGCCAGTAAATGATTGTAAGAGCCTTGTGCCGTTACACAACGCATGCATTATTTGCCTGTATCTGTGGTAATGTGTGTGTGTGTGTGTGTGTGTGTAAGGCGGTTCAGGGGATTATTGTGTGCAGTAAAGACAAGAAAGTGACACAGAGATGTTGCTTAGCTCCTTTTTTGCTTCTTCTGTTTCTACATTATTCCCAAATTAGTTTTTTTTAAAAGCTGTTTCCTGTGATTCCTGAAACTACACACGTTTGTTACCATGCAGGGGGAGGAAGCGACAGGAAGTTTGGAGAACCCTGCATTCATTATCCACCAGTGTGTAAAGGCTAATTATTATATGAGTAACTAACGTGTGTGAGTGAACTCTTGCAGGGGTTAAGTCAGCTAAGACGAGCGGCATGTCTGCGTGTTCATCTCACTAGAATCTGTCCAGAGCCTAAAAGTGAAAGCCAGGGGAGGTGGACAACATACAGCGATACATGTTAAACATTCTGCAGGATCTTTAGCAAACATACATTTGTCCGCTAACCTTAACCACTGTTCATTTATGCAATCATTCTCTCTTAATAGACAGACAAATTGCGCCTAAATGCTGATATGGTCCATAAAGACGCTTCCGTGTGTGGACTTTTTTTTCTTTGAGTCACCTGTTGGTTCTGTGACTACCGTTCCAAAGATGTGAATGTCGTTTGCATGTGCAAATGCATGCGAACAGAATTTGATGGAGTCAGGGGTCACATTCCATCTCCGTCTCGTTAGTTTCCCATGAATAAACTAAACCCGAAAACACTGGTGAGTTAACCCAAACGTCTCAGGAAGATAACTTCTGTTCTATCAAATTCTTAGGTTTATCGATGTTTTCAACCACCGATACCCCAAAAAATAAAGACACATTCCCTCAGAAAAAGCTGGTGCTGATTTTGGAGTGAATTGAACAATGTGTGAGATGAAACCGATGACAAAAGGATTAAATTAAGAGCTATTTTAACAGCTCACTTAGCACTTAGGATAAATATTTATTCAATTGCTAAGTGGAGAACTCATAAGTGTTCCAGGATCAAACATGCTAAAGAGTTTGACTTCAAAGTGTCAAAATCGGCCCAAACCTCAGACATATTTCTGAATGAATTAAACCGTGATGAAGCTAGAATCAATAGAGTCGCTGGAACTAACTAGCTGCATAAATATTAATGACAACTTTGCTATTTTATAATGAATGGAAAAGCCCATGAATCAGGAACACCTATGAAATGCAGACGCATCAAATGCATAATTGCCATTACAAAGAGTGACAATTTGATTGACATGAGCTATTAGCATTATCAAAAAACTAATTGACTATGCAAATGAGCCGCATATGTGAAAGGGTACTTGGGAGCATTAATAAAAGTCTTTGATCTCATTTCCTTAAAATGCAAAAGGCCCCACTTTGTGATTAATTAAACAGTGCAGGTTTGAAGAAGCAGGCAACATATTGGCTTCTGCCACCGAACTGGGATTTCAATGCGGATTACCAAAGTTACACCAGTGAGTTAATGCATGAAATCCTCAAAGACCACTCTTCCATAATTAACAGGTCCCCGGGTTGTTTCTTTTTCGGGGATTTTAAAACAGTTGAGCCTCTAAGTCAGTAGAAGCAGATGCTAAGCTGCTAGCTTAGTAGTAGCTGCATGTGCAGTAATGGTGCACATGTAGCTCTAGCTCTAGCTCTAATATGAAAGTCCAGCGTACGTTCTGTTTTGAAGGACATGCACAAAGAAATGTAAAGTACGTAAAGGGTGAAATGGCATAAAAGAATTTCCACAAACTCGTATTTGTGCTGTTTCAGTCATCTTTTCAGTATTTTATGGGCAAACCCCTGTCCTCACATTGTGTTTTTGTTAGTTTCTGGTGGCAGAGAGCCATAACGAGTTTGATCCGTCGTATGGTAGCAAGATCGCTCAAAGGTCTCCCGCAGCGCTATTCACTGTGTAGCCTACATACACAAGCATAAGTGATGCAGCCTATTTTCACCTGTGTTGCGGTACGATTCATTCACGTTGGATCTTCTTCAAATTAATTACATTTTCCTGCTGCGAGTCATCAAGGTGAGAATTTTTAGGGTAAACATGTTAATTGCCTCCCTCAGGCTGAACAACGACAGGAAGGTCGGATCGTTAGAAACAAATTGAGAAAACGTCTGAACTGAGCAAACAGCAGCATCGGAGCTTCTCTACCTGCATAGAGACTCCACAGTGGGTCATCCATCACTCCGTAGAGGACATGTCAGCGTGAGAAGCTGCCAGAAGACTCTCCACCACGTGTCCCTCTGTGTTTCCTGCAGGTGATTTGTTCTGGTTTTATTGAACTGGACGTGTAGTACAAGCATCCCTACCGAGCCTCGGGGGTCCAGTGGAAGTTAATAATCTCGTAATGCAGATCCATTTGTGAGAGATGGGGTTTATGTGTAACAGAATTCATATTTGGCTTTCTTCTGGGCTGGGACTGGGACTGGGACTGGGGCTGGGACAATCAGAGATTGTCCAAATCAGACTCTGTCTGATTTGGACAATCTCTAAGCAGATGTGTAACATTTGTACTGAAGCTGCTTTGAGCTAAAAGCTAAAAAAAAAGGGTGAGGATCATCTAAGTTCAGCTCAACCTCTGGGGGCTACGAATAGAAATGTTTTATTCATAGGTTTAAGTCGGGATCGAGGATGTGTACATATGCTCAAACAATGTTTTAGGATCAGCAGTTATTGGGTTTTGGACTATTTAAGCTCCGGCCTGAAAGCCTCAGGGCCCCTTAATGAAGCTGAAGATTGAATGCTGGTGGCAGTCTATTGGATTCTTCTACAATCCATTTCAGCACGATGGACAATCCCATGAGCTGAATATGCTAATCAAGAACTCTTTTTTTCCTAATACATTGAGAAATAAAGCAATCATGTAGGATGGAGACTATATGGATTGGTCTTGTGTCTCCTTTTTCATTACAGACAATTGAGACAATGGAAGGAAACTAAACGGTAATGTGCATCAATGGCCGGGCTGATTCTTCCATCTTCATTTAGTCTATTACACAGTTCCATTAGGAAGTAAATGCCACATTGATTCCTGCGAAGTCCCTGAATAACCGAATGCAAATCAGTGCTGAGAGGGAGGAAACTCCCTGATTGCAGACGAAGCTGCATTAATCCCCGTCCCCGTGGAAACGGAAAGTTGGTTTTATACTTCACTCGGTTGTGTCAAAGTACTTAAAAAAAAAAATGGATGGGGAAGTCATGGATGTGGTTAACAACTTCCGGATGCTGCTGGATATCAGCGCGGTTATGCTCTCAACTAACTATGAGACGCAATAATTGTTGATACACAAGTAATGGTGCACATTTTCAAATCCTTTCATAACACAACAAGCTGTTAAAATACTGAATTATACAGAGAATAAAATGTGCTAATTTCCACACAACTGCCAAGCAAATCATAGTGGGAAAAAGGGTGTGAATGTGTCTGGCATCAGAAAGAGGTTTAGGACGGTTTGATGGTGGACGATACAGTTGTCAATTATATTGATGAAAGGTTTGTAAACTTTCACTTAAATAATCCAACAAATGTCTTTTCAGGTTGGAATTTAAAAACCACATGTTTAAAACGCCAAAGCTGGGGGAAAAAATGTGTTTCTTTGGTAACAGTAGTCTCATGTGTCAGACCTCCTGAGGTTTCTTGTGTTTCACCGTCCCCCGTGGCTCCGGCGCCTCCCCGTCCTCCTCTACCTTTGTGTCTGCGCGTCGGGGGGCGGCCTCGGCTCTCATCCACACTCCTCCTTCTACACGCAGCCGCCTCCATCAATCAGCTCATCTGCTCTTCGTTATTTCAAACCGCAGGTCCGAGAGTCAAAATCCTTGCCTTCCGGCCATAACCAGAATTATTCCAGAAGAAATGTATCCGTGCCTTTTCATCCCACTTCTGTGCCAGGGGATCAGCACATCTGCCTCGCTCCAATCCCTCCTGCATCATCACCCCTTCGCCGGTACCTCCAGGACATCACCCCCCCCCCCTCCCCCATCCACCCCCTCCCTCCGTCCCCAATGACCCATTAGATTGCAACACATTCCATTCCATTAAAAACACATGTGAGTGTGTTCTGGGTCCTCTTTGCGCTGGTCACAACGGGATGGCAACATCCATTCAGAGGAAAGAGGGTTGGGCGTTTTGTTCATTTTTAACAGGTGGATCTTAGATTTGTGTTACACTCCCCCCCCACCTCCCCATGTGGTAAAGAGATTATCTAACATGAAACAGACAATTGGCTTAGACTCGAGGTATGCATTTATGCAGGCAACTGATGTTTCAGAGCTATGGTAAGTCGAAAAAGAGAAATCTTAGCTTCTAGATCCGATAACTGAAAAATATTTTTAAACACTGTAGATTGCTGAGTACTCACTGAGCCGTTTAAATACTTTTTACACACAAAAAAAAATTCTTTTTATTTTGAAGAATTAATAGTATTACCGGTTGATGTTTATAGTTTACAATAATGAACCGTAACGGGTGAGCTACACACAATAACATTCAAATAGAATCGTTTGTAGATGAAAGGTTCCATTACATGTACATTTTAGAGAGTGCTAAAATCCATCAGAGTGTCTCCCTTCTTCTCCCTCGTGGCTTTAAGATGCCGGAAAAAAAAAATGTAGCCACAAATTCATCACTATAAATAAGCCTGCCGCGGTTTGGAAGTGGTCCGTGCATTAAGGGGAAAATCCGACCCACTGTGTGACGGTACTTTAAAGAAATCAGTGTGCCGAGAGCGAATCAAGTGGAGTAATTACAATCACATGCTTCTCATACATCCTGAGGATTACGCTGCGTCTGGCAGATTCCTCATGGGGGGGGAAGGTCAGTTTCAAGGTGAATATTTATCCTGTGCTGAAACATCCGTGTTTGGCAAACTGTACATACTCGGATCTACTCGAAGCACAGGGTTCCAATACCGCTTGTTACACAAACACGGGAACAAGATTCAGCACATGAACATTCACAAAGACCTACAAACACACAGTAAGACATACATTCGCGGTACTTGGAAGACTTACAATGACGCACCCGGAAACGAGAGACACACATGGCTTAAATACACTGGGAAGGTGCAGGTGATTAGACACAGGTGGAAACAATCATGGACACTGCAGACAATCACAGGGGAT
This sequence comes from Apeltes quadracus, assembly GCA_021346845.1. NCBI lineage: Eukaryota > Metazoa > Chordata > Actinopteri > Perciformes > Gasterosteidae > Apeltes > Apeltes quadracus. The sequence goes on along the minus strand of CM037925.1, from coordinate 16,127,961 downwards.
GACAGTACAAGGCAGGAAGTGAAGCTAACCAACTACAAAATAAGACAAGACGTGAACCCAAACCGTGACAAATGATTGTTCTCAATTTGATTAGATGAGAGTCTTTGGTCGCAACTTCTTTTTCAATCATTTTTTAAGAGTTATAGAACAGGTTCTCATTGAAAATTTAAATTGATTGTTGATGCTTAAATTTCTTCCTTTTATCCTCATTGTAAAAACCACTTCATGTAGTTTGTAGCATAAAATCCGCTTAGAAGTGACGTCTCTTCTATGCTGATGACTTTCTGCTTTACGTCCCTTCAACCCCAAATGATTTCAAATGGAATGGTGAATTGTCCCGATTAAAGTAATCCAGATTATTTCACATCCTCAATTTGTCAGTTATTAGTTTTTATTTGAAGCACACTCACCTTTAAATGTGGGTGTAAAATATGTTTCTGTCATTATCCCCCCTTTCTGCTCCTATATTTAGTTGTATTTGAAATGCAGAACTAACTTTTTTGTCAGTGTGAGAAATACCACCTCATAAATGTACTTTTCATTCCTTTCTTTCACCCCCCATGTGAACAGTATGAGTCTCTACTTAAGAAACTAATCATAAAACTTTATGCCCGCCCTATAAGATGAACACATTGTCCTTAGATCCCCTTTATGCGAGTGACATGAACTATTACTGCTTAGTATTACCGCTTTTTTTTCACAGAAACACACCTATGGACCAAGACTCACACAATAGACGGATGTGCTATTATCCTGGACATTAAGTCAGTTCTTTTTTCCAGTTATTATAATAATTGGTGGCAGGTCCATTACTCCTAATTATATCAATCATCTCTGGAAGATCTGGAATGGCGCATAACACCCTGCTGGCACCATTTATGGCCCCGTATTCATCAGAAGAATTGAAATTCAAATCACTCCTGCTGCATCACTTTGGAATGTCCTTTATTTTACCGTGTGTCTGTCTGTCTCACTCAGTGGCGTCTGCACTGAAGGAACACATCAGAAAAAACTTCAGTCTGCGGAAATGTGTCAGCCACCTATATGAGTTTGACGTGGTTGTTATCACATTCTCCTGCCCACTCACCTCCTTTTTCAGCACCTATTTTTGCAAGTACTTTCTTCCCCATAACTCGGTTTTTTGAAAAATAAAGTTTACAGCATTACTTTCCACAAGGGATCGGCAACAATTAATTGGCTGCTTGAAATGTTTCTACAAGCCTTTGGGGAAATATGTGGTTGAGGATTATTGATGTTGGGAGACTTTCCCCCGTTCTGTAACGGATGATTTAGGCGTTCACCTCGTTTGAGCCGACGTGTTCCAGCCAGTCACAAAGATCAGGGTCACATTAGTTTGTTGGCTGATATCAGCATTCTCTTTATACATATTTATTATTTATTTAAACAAGCTGTGATTATATCGTTGTACCATTACATTTGGACTATGCATCTTCTACAGCAATGCTGTAAAACGACAAATATTACAAATGACTGTAAAATAAATGGCCTACGGTTCTTTCTGTAACTCAGAAGGTAGTGTTTATATTCTATTCTGTATTAGATGAACGTCCGTCATCAAATGCTGCGATTACATCGTGGAGTACAGGTCGGCTTTGGGGTTTAGGGTTCTGTGCTGTAACATTGTCCTCAAAGTCTACATTTCACTTCACATTACGGAATCGAGAAAATAAAATGTATTGACAGCAAAAAGCATAATTTTCTGCTCAGAGTCATCCAACAGAACCCTGCCATCTGCTGAACTTTGCCTCTGCTTACACCCACTGGCAGTCCTCAAACACACTGACACATCGTGACGCACACGCCGCGTTCCTGCGCGACCCACGTCTGGTCTCCGATAGTTATTGTAGTTCATATGCAACTTTTGGATTGTAATTCCGTGTATTCCTTTCTCAACATTGGCTCAGGTTATGATGTTGGCTTCCTCAAAGATTATTACTACAACCTCACACAGTTCAGTTCACTAAATAGCAACTTTCGAGATGATGGAGGGCAAATTTAAGAGTAACGCTTGAAAATAGTAACAGACATCTTACTACTGAAGGACCTCAAATGCCTCCAGCCGCATTTCAGAGTCAACATAACTTCTGCTGAGGAAACAACATCGCAGCCAAACCCTGAAGCCAAAATAATTCCTCCCTATGCTACCTTTATTCTACGGTTGTGATTCAATGTTACGCTCTGTTATGTTCGTAGTCATGACGTTTAACTAAAATGGGGATTATTTGCGAATAAACAGTTAATGATTATGCTGGTTGACTCTAAATGTCTTTAATTGTGTTCAACCCCCTTCCCCTCCGCTCGCCAACACACACACACACACACTCCTCCATGTTGGCTTAAATACATGCATGCCTGTGTGTGCCGTGACTTCCACCACTTCCATCCCTCGGTTTCGGGTTACCAAAGCTCCCTCTCTGGTCTCTCTTGTATTTCAGTCCGTCTTATTCTCTGCCGGCTCCAGGAGTCTGGCTGTCTGCGCTCTAAATAGAGTTGACCTCAGTGCAAACTTGGTGCTGCTGCTGACTTGAACGCTGCAGGAGAGGCAACGCATGAGTATTTTCTGTGCATGTGAAGTCTTATCTGTATTCATTACAAGTATGGAGTGAAACAGACACGTAACTCTTTGCACTATTTGTGAAATGTAATCTGCTCTTTACAAACTTAAAACATCTTTCTTTCTGACTGGTTTTCCAACACAACGTGAACTTTAACAAACTGAAAATCCTGCCTGCTCTCTGGAGAAGCAGCCAGAGGTTTTTAAACCAAAAGACGAAAAACATACAAATCCTATTAAGCAGGTTTGGAACAGGAAGGGTTGATACATAACAGAGCGGAATAGAGGACGACACAGAGAGATCATTCAGACTTAATAACACGATAGTGTGAACAACCTTCAATGGCTTCAAGAGATTTTCTGACTCATAAGAGTGAGACGATGCACTTTTCTTGCCGGGGGAAATGGCAGAACTCTACACGGACACATGCTTTCTCTTCAAAGCCTCGGTGAACTTAGAAGTCCTTATGTGCTGCGGATAAAGATGGCAATATGTAGTTTGGCGATATAGGTGTCTGAAGCTAACGGGTTTTTGATGAAATTACAGGTGATATGGCAGATATAAAAAAAAGATGTGACTGTTATCAGCAGATGGAAGGGGGCTAGTGAAGAACACAAATATAGGCCTTTAAAAGGTGCATCCCCTGGTCTTGATTCATTGGTTCTTGGGTTGGTTTTGATTTTCTTAGTTAATTTCTTTCTACTCTGTTAATTTGCCCTGTAAACCAGCCTCTGTATCGCTGGGCATGTGATCATGATTACAGCCTACACTATAAACTAAAAATACAGTTTTCAGAGCATAAAATGGACCCAAAGCTCCCACATTATCCCTATGGGACATAGCTTGATCATCCAAAGAGTTCCTCACTCCATTACAAGGAAAGTCTAATCTTCACAGCTGAAGTTTGTAGGGCAAATGAAAAAAAAGAAAGCCAGCCCACATCGCTTTGCCAACGCAAGTTCAGGGAAAAGGGTCAATTAGGTAGACGTCAGCGTGTTATTCACTTACTACCTCGGGAGGCACTTATTCAGCAAAACAAAGAACAGAGGTGACTTTGAAACGGAGCCTTGAAGGTGGCAGCTTTTAACTACTGAAGACTGACAATGGATCACCTTCCTTTAGAGCGCACTACACGACTTTTAGAAGACAGTGACACGCGCATATTGAGTAGCCATGAAAGAGAGCGTCTGCTCTGGAAGAATCGTCCGTATATTTGCAGGTGTAATGACTCTTTTGGAAGTGTGCCACATTTGTTCCTCTGCCATTTAGCCCATCCGACCTGTCGAAATGTGCCGGGCTGGGAAAGAACGACACCGTCGAAAAAAAATCAATATTACCCGACACATACTATATCCTGAAACAGTACATGGGCCACCAGGGGACTCTGACCCCCTACAAAAGGGCTGCGACGGACCAACAGCTGGTGCGACGGAGAGGTCACGGAAAGAGAGCGGCCTCCCGGGGCTCCCGGACTTCATAATCAACCCGCTTCCACCTGATACTTTCTCCGTCCTTTTACACCGTCGGACCACGGGCCTTTGAAAGCTCTGTGCAGCTTTGGCAGATCAAAGCTGTGGAAACAGGCTCCCTCACACTGGAAGGTATTGACCCAATTACGTTTCAAATGATTAACTTCACACATGTTGTCAATAGCGGCAGTCTGGAGTCATTAAGGAAACAGCGAATGTTAAAACTCGATTTCACGTCTTTTATAATGAGTCATTCAGTAAAAGCCAGTCAGCATGTTTCCCCAAATGTATTTCATTCAATTGTATAGTTTGATTTGTTCTTATATGCTTATTAGAGAGCAGTTTAGACTAAATTAGTATTGCGGAAAAGACACAGAGAGTTAATCTTTCTCCATAACTAATGAAAATCTGCAAATGGGGGTTTGGTCATTCTTGAAAAAATAGTTTTTTTCCATTTCCATATCCGCCCAAAGAACCACACACCACAAATGACAATGTTTGTGTGGGTGAATAAATGTTTACAATAAGTGAAGCAGCAAAAGACGACAGGGAGACACACACCACTGAAGGAGGCATTTCAGTGAAGTATAAGTACTGCTGCTGTTGCATGTTGTCATTCTGTCTCTGATCGTCGGATGATTCGCAGGAATTTGTCCCCCGAGGAGCTAAACCCACATAAAGCCCTGTCTCCCCCTCACTCCTCCCCTCCTGCAACCGAGCCTCCTCGGGCAGCAGAAACCAGCTCAGCGTGCCGGAGACGTGCCAGCGTGCGATCGGCGTGCGAGAAATGGATTTTGAATATTTGGATCAGAAGAGGCTTCTAGGCGGAGCAGCGCCTGATAACACTGTCACTGAGGTAATCACCCGTGACAAATTCTGCCTCAGCGGAGGGAGGGGACGGGGGAGCGGAGGGGGGGGGTGTGAAGCCACGGTGACGGAGGAAAAGAAACGTTTTCTCTGGCTGATTCTGGGAAACCTGTCAAAGCGGCAGTTACTTGTGGCGGGTTTGGACGCAGTGAGACGCAGACCGGACAGACAGGCCGTCTCTGGAACCTTCTGCTGCCAATTGGTCAATGTCAGAGTGGAAAACAAAGCCGTGCCTGTGTCTTCCTCTTTGGTTGTTCATTGCCTCAGTCGGGCATTGACTGTTCTTTTTTTTTTTTTTTTTTTTCCAAAATGCACATCTTTGCAGGAAATAAAGCTATCGCAGTGCTTAAGAGTCTACCAGTGGCTTTGTGAGGCTGTAGTCCCACAATGTACACATCTGAGGCAAATACCATTTGTTTTGCTGTTATCATACTTAAATGAAAAAGCCTCTATAGGGATGCTCACGACGATAATGGGAATAAAACGTCTCTCCTAAAAGTCATGTCAATGTGCTTATTCAAGCATTTAGTATCTACATTTTCTATTTCTCTCAAAATACGTCCACCTTTTGCTCCAGAAACGATTCATAGCATCTCATTTAACCTAAATCCACGGCTCTCTATTCAGAGCAATCAAATGAATCAAACATCAATAGAACAGCAAAAAAAAATGAAATGTGATATTGGAATGGATGCTACCTGAGCAGGGAATGACGTCCCTCTCCATCTGTGCGTAATATCACCCGAGCATCTGTGCGTTTGTTCACGTGGCTGCGCCGACCCTGCACGCCTGTTAGTAACTGACGTGAGCGTGATGTGACAACACGGAGGGTTTCTGCTCACAGCAGCCGTTGTCATAAAGCCTTTAACAAAACAAGGTTTGAATGAATAAATGAAAAGCAGAAAAGCAACCATTATCAGAAAGGCTTGGAAATTAGGGTTTGTAATACTCTTTTCATCGGCGAGACCTTTTTTAACCTTGTGTCATATACTTCCCGACCCTCGTTGAAGGAGTAATTTCCTTCAGATTCACGGCGAGAGTAAAAGCTGGCAGTTGATTTGTTCATATAAGTCGGTTTGGATAAAAGCGTCAGCTAAATGACATGTAATGTAATGTCATCACTGTCTTTATGAGAATGCAGCGAGTGAACCTATTGGTGTCATATAAACCCAATTGACCAAAGGTATATCAGTACTGACCTTTTTATACTATATGGCTTCTCTGGGAAGGGGACTAAAAAAAAAAAAAAACACTAGAAATGGTTTCAGAGGGAAAAATCACATCAACCAATCACTTTTGCTTCAGACAGCAACTCCAGGCAGGTCATGCCAAGAAATGCAGCGGAGTTCATGATTACACGCCGTTCATACTGAGACACGCTGCCTGCGAGCCGTCTGTGGTTGCCGGGCTCGGAGGGCAGCCGGAATGTCGAATCTGAACAAAGGAAAAAAACGTTTCTCATGGAGAATGACACTCTGCATCCTGCTATGTGGACGAAAGCGGTTTCTAACTGCTTACGTTTTGAAGGCACACGTGATTCTGTTCGGACGAAAAAACAAACTTCGCTGAATGTCATGGCACCAGAGCTGCCGTCATGGTCGGAGTAAAGTGTGTGCCGTGGTGACATATCAAATGTCAGTTCATTCAGAGCACCACAGATGAGAGAAACTCCTAATGCTCATCCATTACTTCAACTCCAATAACCTCACTTTTCACAGCCGTTTCCTCTGTGCAACTCCCAATTCTGAAGCAACATGAACAGGTCTCTGACCAACCTTTTCCCACTTTTTGACAAAAAAGCACTTAATCACAGAAGAAAGACAGTCCTTGGGTCTCAGGTACGTGTCATGAACCTTGAATTCATAGCGTGTAATATTTGGCTAATCATCCGTCTTGAATAGAAAAGCTGCTTTTTTCCGCACAGTCGTGAAAACACCCCCTGAAGCCGAATAGGGTATGTGCAAAATAATACAGCACCACTTACTCCAGAAAGACGCGTGCAAATGGGAGAGAACTGATTGAGACCCTGTGTGAGCCTGAAGAGTCCTCTCTCAAACTGGTGTTTTCAGATATATTGTAATCTCTGGATTACGATGAGATTATATTCCTTTTTTCAACCCTGGACCTTCCATCCAGTGAAGAAAAGGACCATCTATTGGCTTCTTTCCCAGTGACATTGCTCACTTTTACCCTAAACGTTTTTCTTAACTTTTTCCCGGAAGGTACAATTGGACATTTACATTTGTTTTACGGCAAGTATTTCACTGTGTGACTGTAAATTATATCCTCTAATACGTCTAATTTAAATCCTACAATGGGAAAAGTAACAATCAATCTGTGTTAATAGGCAGTGGAGCACAGCTGTCACTGACAGTGCTCCACCTGGAATATCATACATGTTGCTTTTAATCAGGACGTTACGTGATGTAAAAATACAGAAAACAAATGTTAAAATGCTTATGATGAAACACCAGTGAATTCTCAGCGACCCGTCCTCTTGTACCTCTCCACTCAGTCGAGTCTTCTCGCCGCTGCCGCAGGTGAATCAACTCAAGGTCACTTACTTCAACCCCTCCGAGTCAACTCATTTATCCATTTCAAGCCTGCTGTTACGCCTCCTTTGGGCTACAGAATCCCATCGAGCAAACTGGCACTACCTCCCTTTCTAATTTTGTTCAATTTGAACTGGTGTGTTGCCCTGGAAAAGTGTTCAATTTATATTGGCCAGGATATTACACTTTTATTAGAGGTGGTAGGAGCATACAGAATTGAGAGATGGTGGGATAGCGGCGGTCTAGAGGGAACTCCAGTGTGGGGATTTCATTTCAGAAAACACTTTCATTTATCAGGAGCTTTTGCCCTTGAAAAGATGTTTAACATCGTGCAGCTGCTCGACTTGAGCATGTTGAACTTAAAATTGACGTACAAGGATACCTTAAATACCCTACTACAAGCTCTTAAATTGAAGTTACACGCAACTCAAACAGAAACACTGGTATTTTATCCTTACTTTGCCACACTTCACTAGAGTAAATTGAAACATTTTTTAGAGGGTTTTTTGTTAAAAAAAAGCCTTCTTTACTTTATTTTTTGGGGAAGTGGTGTGCAAGGACTTGTTTTGGTTACAAACGGGATCAAACTGAGCACACGGATGAACTGCGGATTGTGCTGCCGGAACAGTTTTGAGAAGTTTCTATCAATCCTTTTTTTCCCCCATCATGACAGTCACCTTTCAAGTCTCGTTGGTGCGAGTGATGAGAGATTCCGGATGGAGTACGCTGCCACTTCAAACATGTTTGCGTACACCATGTGTAGCCCACGTTTCACTGGCTTTGTGCAGCCACCAAGGCAATTAAACAAAAAGAGTGATAAAAAGAGCCTTGCTGGCTATGTGGAGATAAGCTTTCCTATCACTGCTATCGTACAGACACTCGTACATGTCTTTACTTTCTTCTCTGGTTTCTCAGATTCAGTGTCAAACGATCCGAAAAGGACTGTTTGAAGATCTAAATTTTTTTTCTCGCAATGCTGAGGTTGGAGCAGCATGTATCTCTTAATGTAATTTCTCTTTATATCGTCTCCTGTATAATGAGAGTGACAACAAGTAACAAGCAAGATGATTCCAAAGCCGCCACAAAATATGGAAAACATTTTTATTTGTTTTCCACCTGGGAACACTGACTTCAGCCGGCATTATCCTCCCAACATGCCGATTCTGACTTGATGGGGGAAAATCATTCAGAGGAGTGAAGGCCGCTCCGCGAGTGAGATGTGACTATGGTGAATGAGTGTCAGCCACTGATGAGCAGGTGTGTGTGAGCTCCTGTCGTCACCGTACGAACGGGTGAGCGACGACACACGGTCACAAGACGTGTTTACATGCGATTCACTGTCAGGCTACAAATCCACCTTTTAAACAGGATATTTATGCCCAACATGTTTTCATTGGTTTTTCAGAAGTTCGTACACATTAGTAATGGAAGGCAGCAGGACACAGAAACCAAACAACCTGTGAACAATGGGGATGTTTTTGCCACCAACACTGTGGAGCGATAATTGTCTTGACATGTCTGTGGTGTTCCACTATTTTCAACGAAAGAGAGCCAGGTCCTTGTTAACGAACATTCAGTAAGTGGAAAAGAGATTTTCACGAAACACAACAAACCCCTTCAGGTGAACATGGCTGATCGGACTTTAACGTCGGCGTTAGCAGGCGCGTTGTTTAAAAGGCGGATTCAAGAAGAATGTGAGAAGAGAAGTTTGCATGATTTGTTAATGATTGAGTGTATTAAACATTTTGCATATTTAGTTGAATGCTCTTATTGAACTGTTTATGATTTCCCAAGCAATAAAAGGCTATTAGATGAACAGCCAACTAAGCCCACATGGGATAGCACATAAAGCCCAAATCAAATAACTGCCTTGAGCAGTGTTTATTTGGACTAATTTGGCCAGAGGCTTAATCGCGGAGGCTGTTTGCTGCGTGTTTCATTGGAATAATTAGATTGACGTTCATAAAATGCTAAATCAATCTGCCGTGTTCAAAGATTAGAGTGAGGATATCATAGATTTCTCCATGGTTTCCTGGTGTTTGTTAAATCATTGCTTAAGCATCAAATTAGGAGAGCTACTTCATTAAAGAAAATACACCCCGGTGTTTTTTTTAACGTTGACTGCAACGCGATTTGCTTAATTTTCCAGCTAAAATTCCCAAAGATGCTTTTGGGCATGATGAATTTGTTCCACCATCTATGTAGCAGAGAGCATTAAGGTGTCCTACAGCCCAAAAGGCCTCTGCGTGTTATAGGTGACAACTAATCATCCTCGGGGGCATTATTGTCTGCATAATAATAACATGTTTATCCCTCCTCATAGATCGGGATTAAATATAAAACTCTTATTGTTATTCTGTCACAGCCCTGAGACATCGATGCCTTGACGAGAAGCTCCAAAGATTTCACCTCCATTGTAACTCCGGGTAACAGGGATCAGGGGAAAGGATTGACATTTTAAAGAACATAAATAAAGGTTGTTTTGTTGACTAGTACTGCACCTGGCAACCACCAGCGCCACTGTTGCACAAAGGTCAGCACTGCAAAACGAGTCAGCTCTGAGCTTGTGTCCAGGAGTAAAAATAAAAAATAAATAAAAACCGGCAGGTTTATCAGTAAAATATTGAGATGTTTTAATAGGGCAATGCAAGGCAGCTTCATTCATTCAGCACAGTGTGCATCGTGTGAGGGGGGGTCGGCGGGGCAGGAAGGTGTAAGTGACACCTCAGTGGTCAGGTTGTTGTTCTGTTGTGTCTTTCATGAGATAAGATAATGAACATGATTCATGACCGGCGGCCCGATGAGGTCGGATTTAAGAAGGAACCCGGCTCGGGCCCCCAACCTGGCTGACCTGCACTACCTCTGGTTGGTTGCAAATGTGAGAAGCCCTTTATTGACTGTGCATCTTGTTTCGGCTTTAGGTAGAAAACTGTTTTTGCTGCTATTGATGCTCCCAATTTTGAATTTTCTACCTGTTAATCCAAAGAGCAGCGTCGGCTCAATGGACACTCTGACTGTTGAACTCCCAACTGCTCAGCTGCGGTGTATTGTGAATATTATATCTATATAAATATATATATATATTGTCACCTCAGACTGAAACTAAAAATATACATGCACTGAGGTCAAGGCTCGCCACTACAGAACAGCCTGAGTCCCTTTAGAATATTTTTTGATCCCAATTGTCCTTCAGGCATTACAACGTCAAACGAAAGAAAGTGAGAAGCAGCATCTCACGAAAATGAGGAACTGCAAAGTTTTACTGCAAATTAAAAAAAAAAAAAACGCATTAGATGATGTCATGGCTGACGAGAAGAAATGAAGGATGTATTTACAATGTATGAGAAACGTGAATATGGTGACCTTCTATTCGAGTGATTGCTGTTCACCAAGCCACGTACTAAAAAACGCCTCCCACAGTTTGCCAACAATGGATGTTGTGTCTTCCTCCGGCGGAGACGCCCGACCGCCTTCTTGGTGCTTTCCCCTTCTCGGTTTCCGCCAGCTGTGACAGATGATGCAACGTTACAGAGGTATTTCTTCTGTTTTCCTAACCAGCTTCAGCAATATGACTGGTGAATAACCATTCGTATTTGCTTAACTTTTACTGTTCCAAATAATTAAGCTGTTTATATAAATAAATATTTATATAACAATGCAAAAATATTCAGATTAACCTCACCCTGTAGGTGGTCAAAGTTTTGTTTTGTTTTGCCAGTAATTACTTTGCCAAAGCAGAACAAAGCGAGCGTATCTCAGGAAATGTGAAATTGAGTGTTATATAAATTACAAATGGAAACGCTGCGTGAATGCCAAGCGCAGCCGTCAGACTGCTGCTCATCTGTTGACATGTTTTTAAATGGAAACTGTTTCATCGGTGGTTGCGCGCAGAGAGATACGCCGTTTCTGTTTTCTCATTTGGTTTGTTTTCAAATGAGTAATTGCACAGGTAGCTGCTGCACATCCCCTCCCTACCTGTGTGGCTTATGTTTAGACTCTGTTGAAGAATGTGACTGTCCCTGACTTAGAAGAGGTCAGGGGGGGGGGGGCAACCAGGTGATGCAATGCCCTACACACCAAATCCAAACCCCTGCGCTTCCATCGGCCGCTCTGAAGCGACGGCACGGCGCATTAACGTCGACCATCCCTCAAACAACAGGAGGTGGGAACATTGAGACAGGGTCCATGACACGGAACACCCCCCGGGCAGAAGACAAGGGCGGCAGGGTAACAGGCGCTGGGAGAAAAATGTGTGCGTAGTCGAAGTGTGTGTGAACTGGTTGCTGCTGATGCGTGCGGACAGGAAGTCAGTATTGTGTAATCAGAGAGCGACAGAGGATGAATAATTCAGTATCCTCACTCCGTGATCTCCTCTGTCCAACATGAGCCACCTGTTGCATTGCAGCGTGTGTGTGTGTGTGTGTGTGTGCTGCAGGGAAAACCAACTTCATGCTTTAAATGCTACACACGTGAAATAAGATACAACTGAAAAAGCAGCATAAGAATACAAGAATGTGTTAGCCCTTCAGATGTATTCTTGTTCAAATGTTCCGCGGCCTCGCGGCCCTGAAATGTTGGCCTGAGGCCGGAGCTGATCGTCTGATCAAAGGTTGAAAATAAAGTTGCACAGTGATCTTTTCCAAAGACCGGTTTCTTTTTAGTAGCAGGGATAGAAATTGACCAAGTGCGAAAGCTTCGCATGATTGAATCACAACATACAAGGCATTCCTCCTCATTTTACATCCATTTTCACCCAAAAAGCTAAAAAGGCAGTGGATTAATACTTATTTAATTATTCACGCAGCCTTTATCTAAACATTTGATACTTCAGCAACTATTTGCTCTATAAATTTAAAAAAGAGGATCATTATACAGAATTTTTTTCCCGGTATGAGGAAGAGCAGAATGTAGATTTGCCATGAATGCAGGTTACAGAGAGGAGATCTGATCTGTTGGGGTTCAAAGTTATATGCGGCCCAATAAATACACTTTCTATATTAAAAATATAGGTGACTGTATCTCTTGTCAGTGAGACCAACCTACACAGGCTGCTGTTTCTGTCGTTGCTTTGGTCACCCAGTGCTCACCGGGCGTCTCCTGTGTGCTTTCTGTTCGCGCTGAAAAACAGACTTTGTCAAAACATTGTTGAGAGATGTGTGTGCGCATTGATTGGGCTCTAACTTACTCCGTCTTCCCAGCGGGGCTTTTTAGAAGCTGCACACAGTAGCTGCAGCTTCATATCATAGACAGATTCATCTGGCGATTCCTCAGCGAGGAGCAGGAACGTCGGCTGAACCACCAGAGAATCCGGCGCGGCCGTGTTTCCTTCTCTGTTTTGTTTAGTGCTTTGTTTTTTTTCTGACACAAAGTCAACACCACAATTTCGTTTTTTGTTCAGCGACGCTCTTGAAAGAAATTGCTACATATAAAGCGATCAAAGCGATATCACAGACGAAAGCGCTTGTGTTTCTCTAAATATATATATATATATATATATATTACGAATCTCATTGGCCTTTAATGCATCGCCAAAGGGGGCTAATGGAGTCTAGATCAAATCAACTTTGTTTGAACTTGTGACCGTTACTTCATCCCGCGGCTACAAAGGGACGTTGTGCCTTTGTGCCTCAGCGTCTAACAACAGTTTCACGCATGGAGACGCAGGGCTGTCTAGGTCCGTACCTCCGAACCTCATGATAAGATAAGTTTTCTCAAATATCGGTACATAAACTTCCCAGTAAACTGGACTATCTTTAAAACAGTGTGGGTCCATTCAGTTATTCCACCGCAATACAATCATATAGGAGAATAAAAAAAATAAGAAACAAAGAAAAATTTCTGTCGACAAAAACCATCTACGTCTACACGAACGTTTCAGCGTCGTTTCAGGCCTGAGAACAGACATGACGTGACTGCCCACGTTAATCTGGGCATGCAGGTGCTGGGCGAACGTCGAGCAGAGGCTTTGTTAGTTACAGGAAACAAAACGTTCGCTTTGCAGTTCGCTTTAATGAAAAGAGGTTGTGCATGCTTGACCTCAGTGACCCACACACCTCCATCAGTGTCAATATCTTTAATTGGTTAGCGAACGGATTTAATTGTCTGGACGTGTGTCTGAGCAGATATGGCTCCAACTCTGGTTACTGCTCGCTGTGTCTCTCGCGTCGCATCATTACAATATTTCACCGGAATTTCATCAGTTCATCCGCATTCACCACAGTTTTTTTATTATTATTATTGAACTGGATACCATCCATCCCATCCTACCCTCATGATGACACATACATCCCAAGACTCACTGACAATTTAGCTGAATATTAAGTTCATCATGAACAAGTTCCCAATGAAATCTTCTTAACGTGGACTTTGATGAACCTCCTTCCTGACATGTTCACACAGGACATGATGTACAGAATGAAGACATGGTTTATTTGTGCAGCGCTATGGAATTTGATTGATTTGATTTAATGTGTTTAATGTGCTTTAATAACCGATATTTGCCCATGAGATGTGAGAAATAATGTTGTATCATGAGAATAGAGGCAGTGAATAAACCTTGTTGCTCTAAACCAAATCATTGAAGGTTGATGGACACATAAATATTTTTTTTAACACTCAATCAATAATACAATACCAATAGTTTACAATTTGAAACAGGCATGAACATCAATATGAGGGGAAGAAGCCATCTCAAGTAGGTAGTGTTATTTACCAAATACCAGATATTCAGCGGTTCCTAAGCCATCCGTCCACTGAACAATGCTTTTTCTTTTTTTACATTTGTTCGTCCCGTAGAGGCCCATTGGAGTTCACATCAAGGCAAGAGACTCAACCCGTGGATAAACATTCACACTCGCATGCACATCTGCAAGACACAACAAGGGGAACATGCAAAGTCCACATCAGAAGATGATGAAGAATTAACAAAAACAACTACACCTTCCGACGTCTGTTTTAGTATGTTGCTCTTATTTGTGCTGCTGCACATTTATCACACGGTGTACGGCGCCGTCAACATTAGAGACCAGGAGTCCTCTGTTGTGAATGTATTCAGTATTCCAGGTGCAACCACGGGGCCTTATCGTTCCCTGCAGTGGCGCTGCAACAAAAGAATGTCATTGCATATTTATTCCAGATGAGAATAGCGCCTGTGACCCGGCGATATCTACCTTTTGGTTCACTCGTGCAATGTGCTGTAAGTCTGCAGCAATCACAACTGATGATTCACTAAAGCTCCCATCTAAATATTACCTTATTAAAAAGGCAATGTAAATATGATCCGTAGCATTTAAAATATGAACATGAAAGACATAAGAAACCTGAAAAGGAGAAATGTTGTAAATGTTTTGTTTTGTTTCTATAATAAGCAAAAGCATTCACTCTGTTCTATTGAACAGAAAAGAAAATGAAGTATTAATCACTTCTGAAAGCATGTTTTCAACCGATTTCATTTGAACTAAAAGACGAGTCACCGTGTGCTGGATAACAAGGTTTTTGTTGGTGGCGATTGTTTCAAGAGAACACATTTAAAAATACATTTCAGCTAAAGAATCACATAGAAAAGGTAAACATGACCCATAACGTACTGGAGTGAGAAATCATTTTTTTCATGTACTTTGACAGCGACATAATCATTGAGCTTCACTTTTTAATTTACCACGGCGAGGAGGCTGTGATTCTTCAATCAGTACCGGGAAGGAGACACGTAGATGTGGAAACAAGATCGAACGAAATCTCCACAAAGATAAGAAGTCTGTCTCCAAAGGACTTTGTGCCTGGTTACTGCAGGATGGGACGAGACCAGAGGAACAAAAGACGGCAATCCATCAGGTTCGTCAGCCATGAAATGTAACGTTAGAGAAAAGCTTTCATGAGCACGCCTGCACGCACACACACACACACACACACACACACACACTGAAGTATCCCTGTTTTCATCAACGGAAACATTCGCTCAACGACACATTTACATATCACAAGTAATGTGGAACAACCGTTGAGTTTCCTCTCGAATTTAAATAAAAACAGAATCCCCCGCGCGGCGGCATGTTGCACCCATGATCCTGTGTTACATCAATGTTGCACCACGAGGAACACATGATGCAATGTGAAATCGCACGACTTTCCAGTTTTAAAAATGTACCTTCATTTACAGACAGTTAGAATTTACAATAGATTAATTTTCCAAATTCTGGGTGAACCAAAAATAATCCATTTCAGGTGATGCACCACAAGAAACAAAAGTAAAAGTGCCTCATTGATCAGCTGCCGGTGTCTTGCAAGTACTTGAAAAAAAAACATTATAACTAAACAAAACATTACGACTTCACCACTTTCCTGAAGCACCCTCTCCTCTCCGCTTGTGTCTCAACGGGTTTAATGCCTTTTGGATGAAATTGAAACGGGGCGACTCTTCTACACTCTTTAGTCGTCAGTACATGGAATGTTATCCGGCCTTTTCTTTCGACATTGAAACAGTACTATGAACTGTAAGCTACACTAGCAAAGCCAGTGATCCGGAGTCCCGCTGAAGTTAAAAGTAAATGTACTTCCCCCATGATGCACATCCTTCTTCTTGCATCAACTGCCGGAGCAATTAACCCACAGTTAATTAGAAATGTTCCTCTGCTGTAATTCAATCGGATGAGACTTGGGCGCCAGGGTGGTACAGTGAGTGATTCACGGCCCACTGGTAATCACACGGGACCAGGAGCCAGGATGCTTGAATTAATCACACCTTCATTTACTCCACAAAAATGGCCGACCACAGCTTTATGATTTAACTAGGTTTGCCCACTGAATATATATATAAATCTTCCACAGCTGTTCAGTATGCTTCTAGAGTCCTAGTTTAAACCGTTGTGGAGCACTTTTTAATACCTCTTGCACTGCAATGAAGTTCTAATCCTTTTTATTTTGCGTTTCAAACTAGGCTGTTTAAAGAAATCTTAATAAACGTACAAGTCAAACCTTTGACTGTTCATGAGTGCACTTTGTATATATGTTATTGCAAAGACATCCACGCCTTTCTCAACCCCCTTACCAGTAATCCTTGAATGTTTGACTCATCTTAAGGCCGTTGCCATGACGCCTGGTCGGTGCTTTGGCTTTAAAAATGTCAAAACCACTAAAGAGAACTTGGGCATTATGGGCTTGCGGTTAAAATGATGCTGGGCTAAAAAAAACAGTCCAGCTGGTCCCGCCGGGAATGCGTTTGGCACTAGCTCAACGTGATGGAGAAGACACATGTCAGTAAATACTACACAAGAGCCTTAAAAAAGGAGTCGGAGTGATGCTGTCACGCGCTGAAAGAGGCAGCGCGCCGGAGCTCTGTGTTGGCAGCTCAATCGCCGCGCAGCCGCGCGGGCGGCGTTTGAGTGGCTTATCAGCCGTTCGCCCATGCAGGTGACTCACAGTGAACTCTGAAAGTAAAAGAGGAGACTCCAATTATCTGTTTCAATAACAACAAACCTGCACCGGTCTGAACCCAGGGAACACTTAATGGATAAAAATGATTAATATGCCCTTTGTCAACATACGGGGGACTTACGAGAGGTACGGAAAAAGAGGCCACAGTGAATTTATTAATGCTTTTAATGAGTATTTTTAAGTTGTGTTGTTGGGGTGTTGCTAGTAGGAGTAACTTCAGCATGAAGCTCGTCCCCTTTGCTGACTATGAGGCGATGCTGTATCATGTCAGCGGCCTATATAAGCACTTTGGTGTTATTTTTAGGACTCGTGTTGCTTAAATCCTCTCTTCCATATCACGGGATTATAGGATTCCCAAGGTGTGAGTGAAGTAGGATTTCTACCAATATGCTCGAGGAAACACTTGTGCTTTCGAAGGTATCAGCATCCACTCGCACTTAAATAAATGTGTGTGCCTTGAGAGTTGACCTCTGGCTCCGCACCAGCATTGACAGCATTTGGTGTTCAGTCGCTCGGATGCAGCGCACGGTGGCCTCCGTGACTCTTCAATTGAGAAACGCTGACTCGCATAAATAATGTAATGTGTTTGGTTAAAAAGGTCAATTGGAAGCATCATTGACTAGTGGCGATGGAAGCCAAGTGAGACACAACCTTTAAGATTTTTTTTTTTTTGCTCAGCCTGGCTTCCTCACGGACACCACGTTTCCATCATCTCATTCGCCACGGACCATTCAGAGGGCCACTGGTTTACACGCCACGAAACGCTCAATGACGAATGAAGAAAGACGAGGAGGAGACGCAACACAGAGGCATTACGTAAACTGTTAAAAAGTGTTTTTATTAAATGGCTATTCATCGATCAAATGAGGCCCCATGGTGTGAATTTATCTAAATGTGGTTTGATATACTTTTTTATTATTGATTGAAAGTAACCACTGCTTCTTTTTTTTTTCTTTTTTTAAACATATACATTTATCAGGTGCTGCCTGATCTCCCAACACACAGAGAGCAATTGAAAGCTTCCTTCCAGTTGCACGGAGGTGTCCCGCTTGTCCTCCAGAGACGACTGCAGCACAGCAGCGCTCAGCTGGGTGCTCATGTGTGTCCCCGCAGGGAAGCAACTCACTTCCTGTTTCAGACTGGCTGACTGCAAATGAAATCTGCATTCTGGTTATACATGTTAGTTATTATATAAATACCACCACCGTTTCGTGGCATTTAGTCCGGACAATCCTCATGTGTCCATAATTAGTGTCGTCCTCAAAACATCATATAGGATACAAGATGGATGGTTTGTTTGTTTAATACATATAGCGAAAAAGAAATTGGAACTGCATGTTTTTGTCATATAATGTATTACTAAAACATTTCCCATGAAAGTTACACTCTTGTGTTAATATTTGTTTCATCTAGATCATATTGTGATTCTAGTATATAACAATACTTCCTTGGAATCGTCATTTTAATGACACACCCGCTGTCAAATCTTCTACTATAGGACTTTGATTACTGCTCATTAAATAATGAATATTCAAAGTTGAACTTAAGAAAACCAAAAAGGTTGGGGTTTCTTAGGAAAAAATATAACAGCGTAGGTGTTGATGACAGCTCACATGAGATTAAACGTATTTTTAGCTTCATCGCTGGTGCAGATGGATTATTATGGAGAGATACTTGATTATCGCGAGCTGTTAATTGCGAACAAATTAAAAATCCTGTGGTTATTCCCGTTCTGTAACAATTCAATTTATATAAACCCAGCTCTAATTCTAAATTAAACTTGTTTGCCACACTGTGAAGGTATTTTCCAATATTGCTATTACATAACAATTGCTGGTGGTACAATGTTTGCCTTTTGTTGAAGGCGCATTACAAAATAAGTAGGTCTAATATAGATATAGGAACAGCAGGGGGAAAAAAGGCTGATTAAGGATTACAAACTTCTCTGAAGCCAGTCGGAGGATGGCTGTTGGCGTGCATGTGGAGTGCAGACACGCTACAGGCTTCCAATGAATTGGTCCACATTCGGGTTCAGATTTGATGTGGATGCAAGAATAAATAAATAAATAAAGGCTTCTTAGGTGAATGGAATGAATGGAAATGTAAGTATTTCTCAAGCCATTGTTGCAGATGTAACGTATCGCAGACGAGCAAAATCATTTGGGTCAGCTGGTAGCTTTAATCGGATGAGAAGAAATCACCATTATGTTTCGAAGCAGGTCAATCCTAATCTGGCACACGGCATGTATTCTTCCTCATCATCATTCCGCCCATCCCATAATCCTTGAGATGACAGCCGCCGGCGTCGCAGAGGGGGGGCGAGAGCGTGCCAGACGACGGTGGTCCTGTGTCGTCAACGGCAACGGCCGCAGGGACCCCCGAGGATCCGTGTCCCACGCGTATCGGGACGGAATCCACCGCAGGGATTTACGGTGAAAAAATGTCATTAAACGAGAAATGCAAGCGGACCAGCTGGATTACATCATGTATGCACTGAGTGTACAATGGATTAGTGCAAGTATTTGTTTCCATTTAGTAATTTCTTGTGCAACGGGTGAGCTTTCCCTGCTGTATGCCGCAGACACAAATCCACCAAAGCAATGACGTGAGATGATACAATCATTTTAAAATGAGAAAAGCGAGATTAATAACCGTCTTTTTAAGCGCAGGATCGGATTTCCATCATTCTCAATGCGATCAATTCACCCTTTGCAGTTTCTATTCAATTGTTTTGTTCTACTTTCACTTATATAATTTGACTAAACTGAAGAAAAAAAAAAGTTGTTTTAAAAAGTGGTTGTCGAAGAGAAAATGCTCCGAGGTTGAAATGTCTATAGCGACAATCTATTTCACTTCCAGAACCAGATCTTAAATAGCTACTCCTACTTTTTAGAAACTGCACTTTTTGGAATTATTTGAAATGTTGGTGATTTATTTTGCCAGACCGCGCGGCGTTCCAATTTGTTTTCTCTGTCGCACTTTTAAAACCTGTTTGTATAATAGTAACACGTATTATTTCCTGCTGTTGTTCCAAAGCTGAACATACTTAATTAAATAGTTTACTGTGAACAAATGAGGCCCAGGACTTCATGCTTACTCTGACATGTGGGATCATTCCTCCACACCGTGTCTTCTCAAGCATGTAGATCCTGTGGAAACCTCTTATCTCAGGTATACATCGTATAAATTAAACAGTATTCTGAAGGAATATTGCAAAATATCTCCTTTCGAAAAGGAGCAGGTTTCAGTCGTCCAAAATCAAGGACTCATTAATCACGTCCCAGATGTGAGGGGGGAGAGCGCCAAATTGCTGTGGAGGGCAAAGTCAATTATACAGACTTAATTTCTAAACCCATCCAACAGGGATGTTTCTGACACAGGTGGCTGCCAACGCAGGTGTTTAACAACATCATGTGACGCTTTCAGCCACTTTAGAAAGTGAGAAAGTGTTTGATTACATGTTTTTTTTCATTTTCTTCAAAGAAATTATGTTGAAAATCTATAATTTTCCTAATAGATCCTTTGAAGGGACAGCTACACATTCTACTGCATATAATCAATGATGCCTAAAGGGTCGCTATCGGTTTTCCAATAACAATTCCCTTTCACATGTTATTGAGTGATAAAGGGACACACCACGTATTTATATTAGAAAATCTTTAAAAAAAGTTATTTAACACCGATATGTTTGATATGATGCACATTGATCAAGAGGAATTCTCAATCTACAATATTCCTGCAGCTGGTGAATGCTATTTAAAATATTTTGTCATCACACATCTGGCATCATGGTATAAATGAAAGATAAAACATGGGTTAGAATCAGCGTCGATATGCTGGACCAACAAGGTGAATCCTTTTCCCTTGGAATCCACAGGTGCTTGCACATATCCAATTTCTATTGAAACTTCCTGCAGTCTGTAACTTTTCTTCGTAACTTTTCTTCCGGCAACAGAAAATAAAATGTCCCTTGTATTGTAATGTGGGAGTTGTTATAGCCGATGTCCAAAGGGCTGCACCCCATGGCAGGCGGCTACTTTCAAATGAAACTCCAAAAAACCTGCACAATTTTTATGCACTCCGTTTGGCCTTTCGAAGCCAACAAGGATGGAAAAATGATTGCAAGAAATTATAAATGCCAGCTGTGACCGTGTGTAAATACTCCTCCTATATGTTACTTTAATATCGTGTCATCGTGTCAAGTGACACATATTACTTTTTAATGGAATATTTAAATTTTACAGCAAAAAGATATGTTCATAATGGAGAGGAAAAATAAGTCCCGGGTAGGTCCATGATAAGATTATCTGGAGGTTGTGATAGAATGCATCAGATTAAAATATATCTAAGTAAGGATATAAACCAGAAATACAGCTGTCATTGTCATTTTTTAACACATTATTCAGGTTAGCACACTATGTTTATTGCCTATGGATTACATTTAGGTATAGGCGTGCGAGATAAACGTGTGAAAGGGCAGTGACACGGCGTTTGAAATGCATAGGGCCCTTTAATCCACACACGAGGATTAATGTCAATCACGCCTCGTACCTTTTCCGCCGTGGTCAATCTTCCCTTCAATGCAGCCGTCAGAATGTTCCTTTGAGTGGCCGCTCGTGTCGTGTTGGATAATCCCTCCATCATCCTTTGCTATCTTGAGGTTCATCACATGACCCATTCGAACTTGACTTAATCTCACTACCTCTGCCTCCTTCTATCTCGACATCTGTCCGTTCTCCTCTCGCTGTGTCACATGCCGTAACAGCAACAGGATAAAACCGTCTTCATCAGACTAATCATTTTGATTAATATATTGTTGCTGAGTTAATTGAAAAGTGAATAAATCGTCAGTCATTGTGCTGCGTGCTGAAAGATCAGATCCACCCAGCAATTACCTGCTCAAAATGAAATGCATGTGGACGTCCCACGATTCATTACCTATAAGTGGGATCTCCCGCTGGCACTTTTTAAACACCCAAAAATGCAAATGCGCTACAGCTAAAATCTTGTTTCACTAAAAGGCAAAGACAAAGTGCGCCTAGAGGAAAGGACAGCTTTACACGGTCACTAACCACGAGGCAAAAAGAAAATCAGTTCACCATTCAATGTTCACTAATGTAGAAATTAATGAACTGCGTTTTAGATCGTCAAATGGAAGTAATCAAGCAGCTGGGATGGAAACATTCATGAAATCCACCCAACCCATCCAACTTATTCTCATTTTGTTTCCTACATAACGGACCCAAAGCAATTACTGCCTCTCTGTTTTAATCCCACCTCGTGACATCTGTGATGGGGTATTTAGCAAAGTGCTGAGTTGTGGCCTCGCTCCTTGTTCTTTCTTCAGACACGCGGGAGGACAACGAGAGAATGCCATTTAGGTTTGAGGGACGTGTAATTAAAGATGGCAGCGATGCTACGACCTGGTTTAACAGAAAAACAACTCCAAGAAGAAATCAAGAGTACGTCCAACTTTAAATTAAAACAATAAAATCATAGCTGTGGGCAGCGTTGAACTTTACTTTCACATCCTGTTTTGTTAATTTTCCATCATCTAAATCTCCGTGATATTCTTGGGAACGTGTGAAATTTACTAGCTGTCGTGTTTGTAAAATATAAAAAATGTAGAATTTAAGTATCGTCTCCTAAAGAAAAAAAAATCGCTAGTTAAAAATTAGGCACGTGGTTCACATGGTCCACATGGTCCACATGGTTGGTGTTTTGTTACTTTTGTCATGGTTTATTTAAAGAAGGCCACAAAATTGCCAAAGAGCAAGCTGGCGCAGGGACAAAGACGATGGCCAAAAAGACGAAGACCTGGACGACGAGATGAGGGACACTAGTTTAAATACACTGTGAAGGTTGCAGGCGATTGGACACAAGAGGAAACAATCAGCTGCAGGTGGACGGTGGATCTTTTTGGAAGGCCCCTTAACTGTGGTTAATATCAACTTTCACAACTGTGCTGAATCAATACATTTTGCATGCTGTTAGATGTTAATCAAGGTCACTGACGGAACGAAAGTCCTCTCGGACCAGCAGGCGGCTCCCATCAGATGGATTGTGTCAAGAAGCCTAATGGGCTGAAAATGACGATTCTTATCTCAGGGCTGGCAGATGAGGATAAGCGACACAGATAAGGATGAGACCATCAACACCAAGCTGCTTCTCAATTCGGCGTCCCATTAAAAATAAATTATCTTTTATTTTTGAAAGTTTCGGTTGACTAAAACGTATTTTGCAGTCACACAATTTAAACCAGCTGCAAACTGGGATTTTTGTGTTTCAACTAAAAAAAACCTACTTTAATGCTGAATGGTTGTATCATTGTTCTAAATGCAAACCCGAATCGTACACATTCGAGTCAATTCTCAGAGCATTCACCTTTCTAGTTCATTTCCTTGTTGTTCAATTGCTTAAAAACTGCAAACAGGAAATCCATTCTGAAACTTATTTCTGAAGCACTGAGAGACAGTTTGTTGTGTCTTGGCTTGTTTCTGGCCTGCAGAGCACATGGTGCGGGCTTCCCTCTCGAGCGGAAGGGATGGTGTCTGTGGTGCAGAGTTTGGGTGGCAGGGAACTTTGCGGGACACGAGCTGCTTTTAATTGGGTTCTTCCAGATTAAAGGGTGTTAATGTTTCAACAGGAAAGAGAGACGTTAGATGTGCAGAGCAGGTTGAGATTAATGACCCTCTGCTTGTAAAACTTTCCTTTCAGGCCCGTTTCTCACCCTCTCATTTTGCTCTTTGGTCATTGTTTCAGCCTGGCATAATGAGAGTGATAAATCACTGCTGTCCCTCATGCACACGCTCTTGTGTGAGATACTGTGTCAGAGGTTCGGTTACGCAGAGAAGAACTTTTTCACGGCTGATGAAATTCTCCACAACAAAGAACAATAATGGGGGGATCGGTACATAATTACAACATATACTGTTGTTTAAATGCATTATCTGGTAACAAAAAAAGAGTTACGGTTGGGAAATTCATATAATGATCCCATTACTAATGAAGAGGTATAAAGAAGATAAAACACATCGATCTGTTGAATATGAGCACCTCTGCCAAACGGCAAAGAAGAACATCATTTGCACGCTGGTCATTAAAAAGGGTCCAATGTGCAGGATTTGAAACCAACTGAGACTATTGTGATTAGCGTGTGGGAGTAGCACACGCAGAACGATATCTCAGCTCCCCCGTTGTGCCATTTGCAGCAGGGCTTTCATTTTTTTTTCGGGTTGGAGTGGAAAGTAATGAATGCATATGGAAGTGCTCCTTGTGCCACACAGCTTTTTCCAAATTGCAGCCCACTCACGACCGGCACTCTGTGCCCCTTCGAGTTACAGTGGCCTGTAATTTACACACACTCACAACGCCACGTTTGAGTAAACTATTTCATTAAAGTCCAGATCCGGCTTTAAACTGCCACCGCGCCATTATTAAAACAGAGGCTCTTGCACAGTGTGACTCGTAATGAATGCATCAGTGAAGGAGGGCATCCACGTAGTCAACAAGTAGCCACATAACAGAAATGTCTGAACCGCGCATCCGCTTCCTCAGGAATGTACGATCTGCTCAGCCTCCCCCCCTCCGCGCATCGGTCCGGCCTCTTCAAACGTCCCCCCGTCCGTCCGCCGCTTGCTCACATTCCCGCAACATCCTCATCCAGGCGCGTCAGTTCTTCAGTGTCTGTAACCAGCTCACCGGTTTCCCCTTTTTCAAGCATTTTCACTGCACCGCTGTGCCTGGTTTTTCCTACCTGACACGGCTGGGTGTGTTTTTTTTTTAATCTCTTGTCCATTTATGACCTGCCTACCTGACTCCCCCCCGTTGGATTATTGACTGTCGGCCTGTTCGTTTCAACGCTGATTTAGAAAAGTCCATTGTGTCCTTCTTTGCCTCGGGGTCGACACTCGGGTCCTCCATCCCGCAGCTCGGCGCACGCTTCCAAGACAAACAGTCTAGCGACAGACTCGACTAATGGGGGGGATGGAAAAAAAAAAAGAAAAAAAATGGCCGCTTGGCCACAAGAGGCCCGTACTGCGAAGTAAATTTGGGGTTACGAAAATAACTGCTGGTTTCTTAACCGCGATTCACAATGGAACTTGACCCGAAGAGCAGAGTTGTAACAAGAACCAAACTAAACGCTTCATTGGTGCATAATTGGGCCTCTCACAACTACACATTTTCCTTGAAGTGATAGATTTTAACATCTTCGGTCCATTCATTGCTTTAAAAACCCCCGGATGTGCATTCAATGAAACAATGCTGCACTTCAGCTAGCGTGATGCAACTAATAAACTCTGTGTGAGACAAATACACAGCTTTTTCTTTTCGTGTGTTGTCAAGCTGCCGAGTAGGACACAGAAACAAGTCCCGTGGGTGTTTTTGCATACAGGTCAATGTGCTCATGCGTCCTGGGATTGCTTCACGGAGAGAGAAACAGAGTGTGCGTTTCTCTGTTTCTATTCATTTTTCCCTGTGAGTAAAAGTAAAAATGAATGGATTCCTGTCTGAATAATACATGTCCGGCTAACATAAACCTGCCTTGCGGTGTTGCGTCAGGTGGATCGTTTGGACTGGGCCGTCCCCGGGCAAAAAGCCTCTCACCGTCCTGCACCACGGCCTCTCCACGCGGGACGCATAGAGAGTTTCCAACAAACACTTCTGCGGACAGTAAAACAAAAGCTTCAGCCGCGGCATAGATCCGCTGAAATGATTGGTTGGAAAAATCTAAATGACACATTGGGCCTTGTTGTACAAACAAGGCACGATAAATCAGCCCAATTACGCAACGTGTAACCGGGCAGGATGTTTATAGTGTATATTGTTCTTGCTATAGTGGTTTGTTAAGTAAAAGAATTACAGGTGTAATTCACCAAACAACTACAAAATATGTTGGAATTACATTTAATTTTGGCTGGATTGTGCTTTTTATTTGCAAAATGTTTTATTCTAAACATTAGTTGTATTATTATCTACCAAAATATTAATCTGTACGTTACAGTTTCCATCTGCAGCAAAAGCAGCATCATTCAGCGTTTTTCATGGATACGTGTTGAGCACTGGAAGGTGCTTGGTTACGATTGGAAAATATTAATGAGAAGAAGTCCAGTCCACATTGACTCGATCCCTAAACACGCAACACCATCAACACGATTAAAGAATTTTAATATTTCCCGAGTATAATGCTTTGAATGCCATAAGCCACAGACGAGCCACCTAAGTGCTGTTCTGGTAAATGTGAGTGTACTTTGAGGCCGTAATTACGTTTGTCTGGACAACATAATTTGGAAAACCAGTTAGTGGTAAAAAAAAAATGCACATTTCTACCACACAGAAACAAACTCAATGAGAATGCAATCTCAGTCTCATTGGATGTGACGTCATTGTCATCAATTCAATTATGCCTGTAAGTCTTCACGTATACTTGCAAAAGTCTGAGGCCCTCAGCGAGTTTTTAAATCAGGATGTGTCATGTGCACGGATTAAATAATGTATAATTAGTAATTGCCCGGACTGTTATTGCAAATACGTTAAACTATCCGGACAGTCCTTGTGAGGAGGAATCACATTTCAAACCCCTCATTACAGATTCTAAACTTCAGTGCAATTATGATGTTTACAAGAAAAGAAGTAATCATAGAGAAACATTCCTGTAATATTTCAGCCTCCGTGAGTGTTCGGATCTCACAGAAATGAGCTCCTTTTAATAATAAAAAGAAAATCCCAGTTTTAAGTGCTTACCTCCGAAAGGAGACGGGAAGGGGATCATTCTCAGGAGTTGGATTAAAGAGATGTAAGAAAATAGGAAAAAAAGATCCAAAAGCTCTTTTTTTTAATCTTCTTTTGCGAGTCACTTGAGGATGTATTACAATAAATGATCCTACGGAATCAGGCCACATGCTGGAATGCCGGACTTCACTGTCTAAATTGTTTAGATGGCATCACCATAGTAATATCCTCATATGAGAAATATTATATCCTATTATACTAAAATATTATACAGCCTCAGGGCCTGCAAATGGGGTTTTTTTCTTCTCAAATCTTCGCACGTCCATCCGAATGTCAGCGCTCGGGGATGTGGAGACGAGGGGCCTTCACAGACTGTGAAACCTGCGTAAAAAAAGAAAAGAGCAAAGTTCAACCTCAAGGTAACATCTTCATCAAGAGCTTTTAAATGCTTAAATTGCTTCCTTCATCCCTTCGCAGGTGATTTGAAACCACAGCGTTCTCACGGATCGCGTGTCTCACATACCGCTTAGTGTGCAGGTGTTGATACGGGATCCACATGCAAATCAGTCCTCGCTCGGAATGCTTCTATTCCTTGCGGGCGGAGGACCGAGAACACTGAAGCGCCGTAGCGACTATTTATACCTTCTGCACACGTACACCTCTGCATGCACATCAGGCTTCATTAAAAGTCACAGTAATGGGGAAAAAGTCGGGAGGAAAAGGCAGCAGTCAATTCATCTGGATGAGCTGCAATCTCATTACAGGAAATTAGATACAAACAACGCGATCAGCGAGGACGTCTTCGGTGAAATTACTGTAAACAGAAAGGGGACACTCGGCTGAAATCAAACACGAGGCAGAAATTGCATGATCGAATAACTGTTTGAACTGCAGGACAAACGGTTCCAGCTGCCAAAAAGCTCAGAGGAGGCATTTTTTTGGGGCAGCAAACTTTTTCCGCTGGTGCCGGTCTGCGCCTCGGCCACCTTGTACAAACGTCAATGACGCGGCAAAAAAAAAAGGCAAGGTCAAGTGCTTTTCAAACAAATCCATCGGCTGACGTAATCGCAAAGAGGTCAGCATTGGCCTGTGTGAGCATTCATTATTCATGAGCGGGGGGGCGGAGGACGCACTTACACGTCTCAGCGAGTAGAGGACAAACAAACACAAACATCGCTGTCTCTTCTTACCTTTGTCTCTGGGGGAAGGAGGGGATTTTACCCTTGGATCAGTCTCATCCATGCATCAATATATTGACCGCAACAATGCATTTCTGTCAGGTCGATTAAGTCAAGAACACGCATGACAAGAAAAATGATTTAGAAAATATTTTTATTAGATAGAATGCATCCGTCATGAGTCAGGATTAAATCTTTGGCGGTGTGGCTCTGTTCAGGGCGTCCTCCGACCTTTCATGAGCACCATGAAATAGCAGGGAGTCAGAGGACAGCAGCGGCATTAGGGAACGCTCACACCGTTTTAGGACTGTGTGAGCTGAGCTCTTCCCCCCCATGAACAGAGCGGCAACGATGACATAGAAGCCAATGCCACGTTATGCGTGACGAGGAGGAGCTGGGGAGGTGGCGGGCGGCAGAGAAGCGAGCTGCAAGCAGGTAGGAGCAAAGCTGAATCTGCTTTAAATAGGGCGCCCTGTTTGAGCGTAGCCATTAGCAAGGGGGGTTTGACCAGCTGGTGCGCTAATCCAGATCAGCTGATGCCGCTCAGCCGGAGCAGATCAGCTGATGAGACTGTGTGTTGGCCAATAGCGTAGCAGCGCCTTGACTACCTGGCCTGCCAGAACTGACGCTGACGCTCAATTCAACTTCCCGGAGGGACCCGGTTTTCCCTCCGTCCCTCTCTTGACGGCCCGCGGAAGATGGAAGCCGTCCTCTTTTCTCGTCCTGCTTTAAAGACAAGCAGCGCGCAGGGAGCGTGCAGGTAACGGCGATTTGCTGAAAGATCAAAGCTGACAGCTCTTTAAAAAGTATTAGAAATCAAACGAATGCACTCTCTGAGAATAAATAGGTATGCATGGACCCAAATGGGCCTCGTGCACACCGGGGGCCCGAAACCCAGAGGGAACTCAGACACAGTGGGTGAATTCTGCTCCCCATCCTTTATCTTGACTCTCGGTGTGGCTTTTTCCATTACCAAGAGGAAGTGGGGGCAGTCAACCCCAAACAGCCTCCCAACGGCTTGGCTCACATGACTAGACGGATAGATTTTGGCATGCCGCACTTCTTTGAGTAAACACACAGTAACAAACAGTGCCTCAGCCTAATTGGGATTTCACCGAGCCACAAGATATGATTGATCTGGTTAAAAACCGGGCAGTCATTTATCCCCGGCATTAGGGTGGAAACAAAGCTGCAGATGAAAGTAAGTAAACACACCGTCCCCATTCTTCCTGCTCCTCTGCTTATTCTTTGATCTGGCGGGACGCCATTAAACCTTGTGCATGTGCCGCCATGCTGTGCCACCCATCTCACGGCACCACAGAACCGGCGGGCGAGTTCGAGGGAAGGTTGTGATCTCGCTGGGGATTTCTTGATAGATAAATCTTCAAGTTTCCTTGTTTTCTTTCTAAATTATACGTTTTTATTTTCTAGTTTTGGGGAAATGTTTAGTTTTTTTGCTAAAGGGTTGGTGGAAAAGATCAATACTACCACGTCGTCCAGCACACTTAGAATAAAGAGCCAGTGTGCAGATCTTAGTGTGGGTTTATTGCATCAAAATGAACAAAGTTTACGAATTAATGATCTTCTTCACAGTAAGAAATTAAAAAAAAAAAATTGGCGGAATGGATGAAACCGCAAAAATTGTCATTACATAAATTAGGCATTTCCATGCTCCTGCTCGGTTGTTTGCGTAGGTTTTTAATTATTCATTTATTAATTATGCTATTTTAACCATCCTGTAAAGTGCTGCAATGGGGATCCCCTTTAAATGTCCTTCAACGGAAGTGGTTTTGCTTAAAGCTGCACACAACAGGCAACGTGTCTGAAGCTGTTCCTGGTGGCAGTTGCTGTCGGAGGCTCCGCTAAAATCTGAGTTGAGGAAGTTTCTGGTGAACTTGCATAATTTGGGGTCCTGAAGGGGATTTCTGCCCGCCCGCTGTCTGTGCCGTGAATTTGAGCGATGTCTGATGGTCACTGAAACGCACAGGCGTCTTGCCAGACACCAGACGAGCATTAAGGGGCAGGTGGTTTAATCATTAATCATCCTTACTTTTTTTTTTTTACATTAGAATAAAGCCGAGCATAAAGGCATCATAATGAATGAAGATATCCAAGTAGGACAATAAAGATCATTTTAATAACTAGATCCGGAGGTGGAGAGAAACGAGTCGATATAATATCTTCATCACGGTTGAATCGTCAATGTGGGGAAGTGTGGCACATTTTATTCTTTTTACGCATGTTTTTTTGTTTGTGGTTTGGTGTAAAGAGAGCCCCATTATGTTGACAGAGTGTGGCAAGTGGCCGGGTCCACTTGCTGAAGATGACACCGAGCTGCCGTTTAAAAGTTTCGCATTAACTACTGATGGGATTTAGATTATTTTATTACACATACTGGGCTGTTCTCAGAGGGAGAATATCAACTTCCTTCGCTCAAATTTGACACCATCCTAAATGAGAGAACAAAAAAAAAACCATAGCAACAATAACCCTGTTACACATTCAAATCAGACAATGTTGTCTATCAAAACCATTCCACACCATGTGACCTACTGCTACTACTGCTACCACCGTCCATTTCAAAGACATGTACGCTGATGGTAACTGAGACCAGGCTGCAGTTAGCAATTAAAGAATGGAACAAACAGCAGCGAACATGTTGAATTAGCATTCTTTAGATTATGTTTTCATTTTTGATGCAAAGCAAAACTAAAGTATTTTAAATGGTGGCTGTTGTTTGAGGTGTCAATCTTCTCATGTGGCCCTCAGGGTGTTTATTTCCTGATTACCGTGAACACCTCATGCAAAAAATTTGGCTTACTCCCGGTTGCATACTTCCAGTTTTAAAGAAGCTTTTCACTTATTTTCAAGGGGAAAGTAGTTTGTGTAGTTGTGTTTTTTTCCCCTTTTATATGAAGTTAATGAAATGATTGGAGCGAGTGAAGGCTGTTGAGTTTGTGTGACTGGCATGAGAGAAGATTAATGGAATGAATGTGGCTATCCAGTAAATACAGTTTCCCCTTCATTAAATGATTTGCAAACAAAGCATATTTTGAAGCCGGTTCATTTTTACCCTCCACACTTTGTAGAACGACCGAAGGTACTGTACCGCGTGTACTTTACAAGTGACGAGCAATCATTTGCTTCCTTACTGAATATAATAACTTACTGAAAACCAGCTTAAGAATTATTCAAGAAACTGACCCGAAAGAATGACACCGTCCTCCGAGGGAAAATAACATTATTTGAATTATGTTAGTGGAGTGACTGCGCCGACCCATTTGCGATTCATCCACACCCCTCGGTCTCTCAGCGGGAAACCAACAAATCCACTCAAAACTATTTTAGCAAATCAGCAACAAGGGTCGTTCACGCTCGTACACGGGACATGGAAAGGCCGTCGGTGTGTGAAGAGTACGGCAGCGGAAGGGTTTCATTTGCGTGTCCACCACAAAAAAAGGCTCCCGAATTGACTTTTCTTTGGAACTGACTTTGGGCAGTCGATACGTCACAATGTTTTGTGGTCCGTGGAAGCCACTAAACATGAAAGTGATCGAGGGGCTCGAGAGTTCCTTTTGCTCGAGCTAATTGTTCACAAGTGCTGGTTCCACAAAGCCGCCGAGAACCCGACAGAGGAGGTGACCTTGCTGACTGATAAAAGGGGCGACGTCTCTTTCAGCTCCCAGGAATCACGCTTTTTGTCTTTCAACTGACAGTCCCAGTATTTAAAGGATCTGTATGCACCATCCTGTAGAATCCTTTTAAAGATACGGTAGAGTGATGTACGCCTGAGCGACGGCGCCTGCTTTGCAATGATTTAACATGGCAGTAACGCTTACATTGAAGCCCCGGTTCCCCCCCCCCCCCCCCCGCCATCGGGTAAATACTGTTACCTCGTAGAGCGCTCTGCGTTGTCGGCTCCGTTAGCTGCGAGACGCCGGGCCAAGTTGAGCGGTAATTGAAACGCTACCGATCTTGGATCCAGCACCTTTAACTTCACGGGAGAGTTGGGTGGAGTAGAACGGTGGCAGTGGCGGCGGAATAATCAGCAGGGTCGAGGTAAGTCGAGTAGGCCGCGTGAACACTTGCTGTAAAAGGCTGTGAATGAGCAGGCACTTGATAAGGATACAGTTAAGGATGTTAATTGAAGTTTTGAGTTAACTTGATTTATGCATGAAGAGGAAAACGTTTCAGAGAGTATTCATATTTCACTCTCAATAGGCATGAGGGGGGGAAAAAAAATACTGCACAGTTATAACGACATCCCAGTTATCTGGTCTATTAGAATTCATTGGCAAGTTTTGTAAGATTAGTCTACGTTAAAATCCCTCTCATTAGAGAAACGATTCATATTAAAGGGTTGGACCCTTTTACCTCTTCTGTCCAACTTTTGTGAGCTTCAGCATTTCTTACATTTGTACAAGTCACCTTCCATTTTTTCATCTTCTTTTGCAAGAGCTTTGGCAGAAGGTCACATCGGTTAGTACGTTTATAAGATAAAATGATGATTTCACTGTGTGTTGATTTGATCTTATTTTTTATTTTAGTTTTTCACTAAACAAAAGGAAAAACAAATCTTTTAGTAGTAGTATTCTTTGGTATATGGCATCAAAATAAAAGTTTTTACCTAAGCATTTCTTATCTTTGCCTGACTTACTGCTGGTGGAATGAAATGGTGTAACTTAAATTTCTATGAATTGAACTTCCTTTAGGATTGTGTGTATTGTATAAACGACATATGGCGTTTTGTATTATTTGTATCTGAGAAAGGGCTTTGTTCTGCTCTGTATGCACCGGTAGGATCGCACCCCACATTCGGCAGTGAATCACCATCCCCAAAATAAGTTCAATCAGCTGCACCAGGATCCATCTTGTTAATCAGAGTTGAGGATTTCATGTTGCTGTCAGATGACTGTAGTCATAATTTTAATTGGACCCCCCCGCCTAGTTGAACCGAGATTTAATCCCATACTTCTATCCCATACTGCCATGTTGTTAAGAGCTCAGGCTCATTTCACAAATTCAGGATGGAGGAAGGCTACAATCCACCAGGCAAGAAAACAATCAGGCCTATCTCCCAAAGTGACTGGTCTCTTTTATTTATTCAGTATCACTAATTGTCAGATGGACGAGGCGAGATGAAGCTGGTAATGACGTGGTTACGTAAAACGCAGGACACCCCAGCTGTGAGTGTCGACGAGAAAGGAACGTGACCTATTTAATTTAGAATTTATTAGTGAGGAATTCAGAACACTTTCTCTCTCCCTAATGCCTGGATGATGTGCCAGTGTGTGCAGTGCAGGGTTGTCTCTGTGTGTAACGTAAGGGGGGGGGGGGCAGATGATGAAGTGGATTGATACAGAGAGCCACAGAGCTAGCAACTATAGGTTAAGGGAAGAACAGAGAACGCCAGATCCACTATAGCTACTTCACTTCATCAGAGTGTATTAAGGAGTATTGACACCATATTTCTACCATTTTTTTTTCTCACCTTCTTTGGAACCCACCTGTTAAGTGTTCAATTGGTTGGGGAGGATTTAAAAAGGTGAACGCTGGATGCACATCAGAGCAGAAACCAAACCAACAGGGAGAAGAAACTGTAGAGCAGAGAAACGGGAATATGTTGAGCCTCGAATCGGGTGGGGGGAGGGGGGGGGAAATAAAGTCGCTGCAAGTTCTGAAGATGAATCTTAAAGTTCATTTTAAATTTAATACATTTGGACAAAACTGTTTTTTTCTTCTTTAAGGTGCATTGAAAATTCAGCTTAAAAGCACAAAATATTGACCCAGACTTGGCTTGAGGCTTCGTCACAAAAGAGCAGCAGAAAAGTCTGGACCCGATTCACTACTGTTGGTTCAAATAGGGCTTGTTTGACCTGCGGTAATGACACTGGATTATATAACAGACCATGACAGAGGCAATCACATTTTTACCAGCTTAAGAATACAAACTGGCTTCAATAGTTACCAAAATGACATTTGCCATAGCATTACTCCACCAATGCCTGGAAACCAGGCTACGTTTTTAGTTACAGAGGCGAGTAATGTTTATTTTGTTTTAATTGGAGTAGTTTGGGGAATCTCAGAATTCCTGTTTGTTGTCTTTGAGTGGTTGTGGAATGTGATGAACCACTGAAGAAACAGTCCAAAAGCCTGCTGCGAATACGTCTGGGTGAATACAAATCTTTCTATAGTGATGCAGACTCTATTAATGTTAATGCTTAAGATATATTTTGCTAAATTATTCATTGTTTAATCCCGTCTGTCCAAGTTTAAAGCGAGCGTGATTCATCCACAGCTGGGCCGTATTAGCTCTGCTCCTCTCCATTGAGAGGTGTGTTATAATTAACTTAAGGTTAATTGCACCAAGAGTCTATGGGTAATATATTGTGGTCAGAGTCACATGACGCTTACCAACCCTTGAGAACATGTGTTTGTACAACAATTACTTAGAGGAGAAAATAAATTACAAAAATGAATGCGTTATTCACTAGCGTTATGTCACTTAATTCATCACGTATTAATTAAAAATAGTTTACCAAAGTTTGGCAAGCGATGGATATTGTGTTAATTGATGCGCTGCTTATTTTGTTCACCGAGCTTGCAGAGAAAGATGTGTCCAGTCCACAGTCTGAAGGAGTGGGTCCTTCAGGCAAAACAAAGGCCAGCCCGACCCTGCGCCAACGCTACCAGGACCCACATTAAAGGTTTGTGAGAAACATTCACAACTCAAACAAGCAATAAGATATAAATACCAGAAATATCAAGTCTTCACAGCCTCTAAACCTCTCTAAAGTCAATTAATACATATCATTTATTTTGATCTGTGCCTCATGATTAATAAGTCCAGGCTGGGACACTGAGGTCGTATTACACATGCAGTATTAATGTTTGGAAATTAACTGGCGATGTGTATTTTATTTTTTACGTGTTTGGCTGTACGATCATTTTCATGAAATACGTCAAATCAGATTATTCCAGAATTGTATGGTCCTGGCTTTGGACTTCATTTATTTTTTAGCACTATTTTAACGAGCCCCTGCACAGTGGGCTCTGATTGCCAGACATAATGAGCCACCTTGAGTTTCGGCTTCAAATCTTTTTCTATTCTGATTTATGCTGTTTTTGGACTTTTGGAATCTTGCACTGGTGCATTTATAAAAAAGGGTGTGAAAACCACTGATTAGCACATTTAACATGATAATGGCTTCCTAAGGGAAGTGTTCACTAGACCTCCACTTGAAAATAATTATTTATTAATCACTTATTTTCTTCATTTCTTTTCCTTTTTTTTCTTGTCAAAGTTTTTTTAAAGAATCAATATCTCCTAATGCTCAGTTTTATGACATGTATCACACAAGCGCACACAAAAGTTCAGCTTACAGCCACAGAACATTTTACGTGAAGTCATGTGAATACATTTTATTTTTAATCTCTTCATTTCCTTCAGTATTTTGTTTCTTTGCTCCCCTCTCTTTTCCTCGGCCCCTGACTCTTGACTGCGTAATAAATCATTCAGTCCAGTTGAAGCGCACTATAGAAACCTTCTCTGCGGTTGACTCTTGATTTGAGTGGATTTCTGAAAAAATGGTCTTTAACGGTTTTTAAACACAGCCGTTGCAATAAACAGTAGGTTTATTTTTTTTGGCTTAGGTTGTCACAGATCGTTCTTTTTACTCACACAATGGCATGTAGCAGTCAAGAAAACGGAGTTGACAGTATAAAAAAATGGAAGGCAACATGTAAACATGATAACAAAGATGCAGCGTTTCCCCACACGTGGACTTTATTTGTCATCACTTTTTTGTTTCATATTCTCTGGGATTAAGGAGTAATAGTGGAGTAGTGAGGGCAGGCTGTAGCCAGTGTGTACTTCACAACCTGATCTAAGGCAGCCTCCTCCTACAACCTAGAGACACAAATTGGCGAGCTGTGCCAAGTGAGTGACATTATGAGCGTACATAAATTTACGTCCTGAACAAAAATGTGTTTGGTTTTACAATATTAATGCTACGGCAAAGTTATTACCCTGTGGGGGTCTAGCTCTCTCTCTCTCAGCTACGTCATCTTCATAAAATACTCTGCCCTAATGAAGTTAAAATGAGATGACTACAGAACGCCGGCTGCAGCAAGTTTAATGAAGCAAATAAAATATGATCTGAATTATAGAAGTGGTTCCCAAACTGTGGGGGTTCGGTCATAAATTCATGAGCTTGCGGGTTATATTTTGCAGCATTGCCGGAGCGCCTCAGCATTAGAGGCTCTAGCACCAGCAGGTGAATTGAGACGGAGCGACTGAGGAGGGTTTTTACTCTGAGTTGCTCATGCACGCACCCTGGAGTGTTGATAAAGTGAGAAAGGCCTTTTCTAGCTTGCTTATCCACCAGCTGCGTGTACGCTTTTTTTTCTTGTAATGTATTAATCTCTTAAGGTGTTTGTTTGCAAGCATTTGTGAACTTCGCAACTTGTTAGGGCGGTTGTGTTGTTTTTCAGCATCACTGCTTTGGCTCAAAGGACACGATAACAGCCGAGGTTCAAAATGAGCAAATCGATGTTTCCGCTGAGATAAACTGCAGACGTGAAATTATCTGTTGATATAATGTGTTTTCTGAGATAGCGGATACAATGTTTTCCAGGCGTCAGCCGGTCTGCTGCTGTTGAGGGGTGTAACTTTGGGATGCAGGCGCACACTCGTCTCAACTCCATCAGTGCATGTGTGTGTGTGTGTGTGGGTGTGCACAGCTACGCTGCTGGCTTGAGGCGTTTCCGGAAAAGAGTTGCAGAAACAAGTGACTTAAGCCGATGTGCTGATGTGTCAGCCGCTTTACGGACATCTAGTCGTGAGTGAATGTGCTGAATAACCAAACCGGCGTGCCGACGTGTACAGCATGCGGTGAAACCAGAGGAAATACCAGCGGAGCGAGAAAACGTTGTACAGCAACCGGGGCCGGATATTTCAGTCTGGACCACGGTGATGCAGCAACAGACTGGATCGAATGAGTTACACATACTGTGAACACGTCTGCATTGTGGCTCTTAGCTGTGAAGATTAAAAAGTCCCCGTTGTTCAACAAAGTAATGCATCTGGTGAAGATGCACAAAACTAAGAGCAAAAATGTGTCACAACTGGTAGTTTGTTTTGATACTTGGAGAGCAAATAATATGGGCATGAAGTTGGGCATGAAAACTGTCAATCTACCTGCCACGTTGGCGGGTAGCCAATAGGACTGGAGGCCGGCGCGTGCTTTTGCGTCAGCGTCTCCGTTGCGTTTGCGTGTTGCGTCGACGGACTCGTTTCAATTCATGGTTCAGAAAGTCTTGCGAGTGTTGCAAAGCAATTCACCGCCAGACCACCGGGCGGAGTAACGTTCATTGTCGTGGTCGACCTAGAGAATGCCGTCTTTTTTTGAAAGTCGTTGGTTTGTTTATTTATTTATCGGATACTTTTTTGCCCGGTGCATCAACACTACTGCTTTTCGCGGACGTATTTGTCCCGTATTTCCTCCACAACTTTGTCCCCCCCTCCCCTCGACCGGCAACACCGACGTTTGCGGAGTTTGGCGTCCATGAATTGGAGCCCATCCCAGCGTCTTCATAGTCCGCCAAAGACGTGGTCTTATTTACGGATTTCTTCCGACAAAAGCTCTTCAATCTGATTCATTCTCTCGTAAAATATCTTCGTTTTAATTACGCTATGAAACCGGAAATGTGAGACTCCAGCGAGGATGTAGTTAGCAGACCAATCACAGCCCTGCTGTTCACTACAGTGACAAAGAAAGAGTGATGAATTGCAGTTGGGTGTTAACTAAATAAATAAGACCATCAGTGAGGTGATTGGCTGTTTGTATTTCTGTTATTTAAGTAAATGCCTGTCACACCAGGTCAGATACAGTTGTAAGTCATTATGTAGGTCTTGTCATAAATGAGATTGAGTTAGTTAATAACTCGACAGGAGTTTAATTTGTATTCTGTACACGTTCAAGAACCATTCTTCTGCATCTTCTGAGTCGTTCAAAAAAATGTTGGTTGGTTGGTTGTTAGTTTACATTGTAATCTTGGCACCTCATTTCAAACTTGATGTGTCTCGTGTGCTCAATGTAGGCTAAGTGCATTGAGGTGTATTGTGAGAGACGGTAGATGAAAACAGTTTACAGAACAAATATGAACAAAGATCTATGACTTGAAAGAGAAGAACAATCAGTACCGTAGTAGAAAAAGCTACATTTTATATGTTTGATTTAACTTTATCTAAGGTCCCTGCGGCTGTTACGTAACCACACGTTGTTTATTTAGGTCACATGAGTACACATGAGCAAGAACCGTATGTTGCAAACACACGGATCCTCTTTGTGTGTGTTTGCTTTGTATTCACCGTATGAAAATAAGCAAGCAGCTATGTGTCTGCATGCTTTTGTGAACCTTCACACATCCTTCATCACATGTTTACTGTTCACGGCTTTGTGATCAGAGCAACAAGGCATTGAGCTGTCGTTCTGAGACTAAAGCGCCCAGGGACAAACACAGTGGATGACAGTGTGATCTAACAGAAGCATCCCCGGGGAGGGGAGGAGGAGGAGGGGGGGCAAGGGGAGAGCAAGAAAGACTCTGTGGGGTTACAACATGCAATGTAAATTGTAAGCAGACACCAATGGGGAGGGAACAAAGTGAAATAAACTGACTCCAACGGGTAACAAAACCAGATTAAGCATCACCACGTTGGCTTTGGTCAACATGTGCAAATACACAAAATGAGCAACAACATCAAGTGCCAGTAATGTAATGTGGTGAACATTTCGATGCGTTTTTAGTATTGATTCCTCCATTTCCCTCCATGTGTTGCTGCTGATTTTTTTATTTATGGATTAAAACACTTTTTGGTTATTGGTTTTCTCTTATAACGAACAGTGTTTTCACTCATTATATAGGGTGGGAAAGTCAGAAAGTTAAACAAATGAAGGAAATATATATGTTTTTTAATTCAAATGTATCTAATCTAATAACTAATAAGGCAACCCGAGAATCTGTTCATTGATCTGACCA
The DNA here is from genome assembly GCA_021346845.1 of Apeltes quadracus. NCBI lineage: Eukaryota > Metazoa > Chordata > Actinopteri > Perciformes > Gasterosteidae > Apeltes > Apeltes quadracus. The sequence goes on along the minus strand of CM037925.1, from coordinate 16,089,118 downwards.
TGCGTTTCACCGCATGTATAGAACCGCGGGATCTCTAACTTGATCTTAATGATTAAGTTACTACGCCTCCCTTTTAGTTTCAGTGGGAAACTACCCATGAAATGGACAAGTGATCTGCAGAGACTGTAGAGAAGATTAACACATTATCTGAATGGAGATGTACATGACTGGGGGCAAATTGCAGACAGGGGTGTGATGGAAACTGCAAACTGTGAAATGATTTTTAGCGCCGTCTCATCGATGTTTATGGTGCTGCGAGACGCGAGCGGTGACACTCAGTTGTATGCGGCGTCCGCTGGAGTGCAGACGACGCAACCGGCTTTGTTCACAAAAGGATGTAATGTAGATGCATTTTCCTTCATTGTTGGAACAACAAATACATTTGAACTTTCGGGTCACGTTTGCTTCTCTCCTTCACATTTTCCCTTTTCAGTTTGCGCGTTTCTTTTATACTGGAGTGTCATCACGGCCACATTGAACAGTGTAACATTGCCGAATAGTCACTAATTGGCTCCGCTGCTCTCGGAATCTGAATGTATCATTGTGACATGTACTTTATGTGCGCGATCACATCGTGAACACTCAAAAGGAGGAAATGATTTGTGCACATACTGTAGGGGGGAATGACCGACTGATCTCTGTGAAATTGCACTTTCCTGTTCTTCCCCGTTTGTATCCTTATGGTTGAAATGCACTTATCGTAAGTCGCTTTGGATGAAAGCTTGAGCTAAATTACGTGTAATGTCATTTAATGTCATCTGACTGCCTGGACCGGCACCCAGGCAACGTCCAGTAAAGCCAATTCATTTTTAAATTACATTTAAATTACACTTATTGTCCAATGTTATGCACCAACTGTATTGCAAATTCTTTGTGTGTCTTACATACTTTGGCAATAAAGGTTCCTGATAACAAAAGCAACCAGTAGCATTAACTAAGTCGCTAATAAACAACCCCCCCCCGGGTGTTGAGTCCCCCGCAGTGGGAACCCGCCATCACTGCCTGAGGCCTGCGTGAAAAGGCCTCTGCAGCGCTCTGAGTGGCGTCGTCAGTCTTAAGATGCCTTTGGGCCGCGCAGACTGCAAACCCTCCCAAGTTTCCAAGAACTTGAGAAGTTTCTTTCTTGTTTTTTTTAGTCCAAGTGTTTTAAAGCTGGGTGCTGGTGAGGGGCCGGGTGGCACGGTGACCTGTGGGTGCAGCATGTCATGTTGAAGTTTGGTGTAGAAGCTGTATTAATTCATCATAGGGGCATTAACTATTCTGCTCTTTGGAGACGTCTAAATCCCCTTTTTAGAGCTGAGAATGGCAATTACTTTTGCCTATACTTTACCTGAAAAGCATGATAAGGAATTCCCTGGAATAACGTGCAGTCCGCAGGCATTTCGTCATATCATGAAGAATTTTTTTGCGCGGCCACTAAAAAATGGACGTAGCGAAAAGGCGGGGAATATTTCTTTGGGTGGAAAATGGAATGTGATGTGGGACTTCAGCAAACAAGCTGGACAGACAGAACAAATGCCACTGGTGACGAGGGGGAAGGTTTGTTTTTTTTTTTAAGAGAGAGAGTGAGGCCTTTAATAAATCCGCCTTTGCATTCATCCACTTTCAGTCGGTTATCTGGCTCGGACTAAGTAGAGTAATCCAGATGCGCTATTCCTCTATTCAGGAGAAATTTGAGATAAAAGGTGGAAAATAAAGAGTGTTTGATGTGATTTGACAAATTCTCTGTATGACTGAATTCACGCGTTGTGATATGTGATAATGTGATATTCTCGGTGAATGCAGCCAGGCAGGATTAATAGTTTGCTTATCGTTGTCCTGGTAATACTCTCTGGAAGGGACATCTAGAGTAAAACACTGAGTACAAGCTCCCAGTTACGTCAAGAGTCAGCACCATTATTGCAGAAGTAATCTTCTATCTGCTATGAATCTGCAATAGACTGTCTGAAGATGCTTTACTTTAAACGCTGAGTACAATTCTGGATACAACACATACACAACTCTGTGTTTGGAGGAGTCCCGGGAAAAAAAAGTGTAACACGGGCAGAGTTTTCCCAACTTCTGCTGGCATTTTATTAGCCACCATGTAAATGCAAAAGCAATGCAAACATGGCATTTTCTTTGTTACTTCAGCGGCAGAAGGTGGATCACACTTGTGACTGCAGTCCACCAGCAGGGAGGTCCTTAAAGGCCAGACTGTTATTACCGCTTTTATTCAGCTCTAATAACACGGCAGACAACCAAAGTGGCACCAAAATATACCCTTCAGATTCACAGAGGAATCTTTTTAGCCAGGCGTACGCGTGTGCTGCCAATGATATGGGCATCTACTGCGTGAGCAATTCCCACAGGTCCTGTCCCATTAACCTCTCCCATCGCGGCCGAGTCTGTAGCCCATGTTAATGTGTATTTAGCTGTGGGCTGTTTGAGATAAACATATGCCACTGCTATATTTGTCTTTTTCTCCTGAGAAGAGGAATAGAAAAAAAAAACGTCATTAACTAAAGGAAAGTGTTGACATAAGCACATGGAGCTGAGATGATGCAGTGCCGCCGTTGAGCGTGAGTACCGGCTGCACAGCGGACCTGTCTTCATCGTTTTGATCCTCAGGATTTAATGAACGAAGGACATTAACAGACGTATCTGGTGGAGCAACCGTTCAGCTGCACTGTAATTACCAAATATGACTTTTCTACATCGCATTTACGTAACCAAAAAAGCCAGTTGTGAATAATGAAGGCTACGGTGACTATTTGGCTCCTATCCTCTGTTCAGATCGGACCAATTAGTTGCTTTTTCAAAATCAAAGGGGCCCATCATTCTGTGTTGTTCTCGCTCACTCATTAGGAAGTCAATGGATAAGTGTAGATATGTTTTCATAATCAACATTATTATTACAGTAAATGTATCGGGAGCAAGACAAAGTAAATCGATAACCGATGGGCACTGATGCAATAAAAAGCCTGCATTTCAAAATCCTTACATTCAGACGTGCGTCTCTTTCTGATTGGACCATTGAGTCAAAGCTGATGGGGTTAATGGTCTTGTACTGTAGATATTTAGTGTGATTGTGGTTTCTTCAGGGATGTCCAGAGGCAACAATTCGGAGGAGAAACAACACGTAGTTTCATCCAATGTAGTTTACTACTTCACCTCTATCACCCTAGTGGCCAAATTAATGCCAGGAATTAGGAAAACAATTTTAATTGCATCTCATCGGCATATGAGAAATTGGCCCCGACTGATCCCTGTTGATGGCCCCCGGACCTCAGCCGGTAAACTCCTGGCGTAACAGCCAAGCAGCAGCTCAGTGCCTTTCACACTGCAGCTCAGGGGTCACGGGGGCACAGGGATAAGATGGCAATTTCAGGTCGAAGGGTTTTTTTTTTTTTTGCCCTTCATGTGGAAAAGGCGGGTTGAGCTGTGGCGGGTAAAGCTGTTGGAGCTCAAAATCTTTTTTTTCTTGGTGATTTTGATATAACCTGGTTTGACCCGGATCAGGGGGAAATAATGATGTAAAAAGTGAGCTCTGTTTGCCCAGGAAGGGTGATTGGGAGTAAAACAAATGATTTTGACGTCCCAGAAGCTGTTTAAACCAAAGATATTCCACCACTGTGTGCTCTGTAGAATCAATATCTTAAATTGTTCTAAGTGGTAACGTGGATGTGCAACAGCATCCTGTTAGTGTTCATCTTACAGTAAAAAGAAAAAGTATATAATCGCCTGTTATTTTTAGAAGACTTTTCCTGGCATCTGTTCAAAAACACAACGTCAAAAAGAAATACGTGGTTAAAATGAAATGTAACAAAGGTTTGCATTGTGCAGCAAATGTGGAGGTCAACAGCTCCAGAATCACACCGAAGCTGAGCGTGAAACAAAACAGCATGGATAACACAACGCTGCTGTGTAGTAAATACAGCCTTAAACCCCAATGGGAACCATGTGATGCCGCTGTTACGCAAATATGTCAAAGACAATGACATCAGTACGCAGTGCATAGCAGACAGAACCATTAGAGATATTTTACTTTATGTATTTGCTGATTGTATCGTGTCACATCAATAGTAACCGGGCATCTCCCTGCACTCTTACTCCTTCAAAGGCCCTTTTAATATTTTTTGAAATCACGCTTTTACTGTTTTTCATCAAGATGGCTTGAATGATGTTTAACCCTTCATTTTTTATCACATACTTTGTAATATGACCAAAATCAACACACATGTGCCGTCCTCTTTGTGTACCTTTTTTTTTTACGTCCCCATGCAGCATTTAATGAGGAAATGCTTCATAAAGGGCTCAAAATGTCTGCCAGAGAGCCTCAAACGCTCGGCAGCGTGACTGTGGCTCCGGACTAAACCCCGGTGGAGTTAGCGGGCTCGCGCCTCAAAGTCTGTGAGTCCACAAGAGATGAACCGACTGGCTGCAGGACTAAAGGGCCAACGCAGACAAGTACTGAAAACTCGCCAAACACATTGAAACGCTCTACCATGTCTTTTATAACGGTCACATTCTGATTAATTTCTCCGATACACATTTTGCGGTTATCGGCGGTCATTAGTGCAACAATCCAAGAGGGAGACAGAGAGAAAGACCGAGCGGCCAGACGCAACCAGGCGGGCTGTGCAACTGCACGTCTAATTGGTACTTCAGGAAGGACTCGCCTGACAGTGTGTGCCGAATGCAAGAGGAGAGTGTCAGTGTGTCATATGGTTGCTGTCAATAGTCTCAAGAGGAGGAGGGAAGAGGAGACTGCAACGATCAAGCAATATTTCAAAACGATGATTTCGTACCATTCTGAACGGTTTCTATAGCGGCCGAGTGCATAATGTCTGCAGAGCCAATCAGAGATATTCTGTTAGCAAATTACACTTAACACTAATTAAATTGTTCCAGCATCGGCACAGTGGCGCAAAAAAGGACACAAGGGATACCAGGATTTTAATAATAAAAAATACACAAAACAAAAGAGGGTGCAATTAATTAAATTAAAAATTCAACTAGCATCCAGAATTGACAAAACCTGAAAAAACAGGATCACTTTATTCAAGAATGCACAATGGTAACAAAGCAAGTGGACCAACTACCAGCAGACAAAGTAAATAAACAAGAAAAGCAATAACTCACCCAGACACAAGGGCAGCCTGCAGGCTGATTGGTGGAGGACGAGACAAACACAACACAGGGATCACAGACAGAAGGGAGGGAAAACCACAACCACAGGAATCTCCCATGCAAAACAAGAAACTAAATCAAAACCAAGATTGTGACAGTTTTAACTCTTGCTGAGGATAAAGAAAAACTAAAAGAATACATAGAATAGCATACATACACACATATATATATATACATACACATATATATATATATATATATATATATATATATACATATATATATATATATATATATATATATATATACACATATATATATATATATATATATATATATATATATATATATATATATATATATATATATATATATATACACATATATATATATTTCATATTCATTCATAAAACTCATATAGTTGCTACTTTGTAATGTCATTCTTTTCACAGGGGGCGAGCTGGAGCAGGATGGCTGATCTCAGAGCTGCTGCAGACGTACAGATCATTGTGTTGTAATTTAATCTTCCTATCTTGTTCTGATCCTCAACTAGCCCCTCTGAGGAGATAGTGGTATCCACCGATTAGCACCAGGGTTCACTCCTGGGTTATCGACCTCAAGCAAATGCAATCTGACCTTTTCTTGAAGTCTCATAGGATATCAGAGAGTGTGAGATACTGGATGTGGGGAGTGCCTGTCTGTCCACTACAGGAGGGGAAACTAGGATTCTCAAAAATTCAAGAATTTCTTCACGAGTTGATCTTGCGAAGCGTTTCGTTTTTCTCACATGCCTTCAAAAATAGCCGAAAAGGAACCAAATCAATTGGAAAATAAAAAGTCAGACAACTGGTCAAGTATAATCAAAGCATCATCCTTCATGCTGATTGGTCCCAAAACACATGCATTTCTGCAAAATCGTGCAATTCAGATCTCCACCTCTATGTCCGAAAGACCTACAAATGGTCGTTTTTAGAGTGAAGTATTCTTTTAAAATGAGTTGTGTATGTGTATGTATGTATGTATGTATGTATGTATGTATGTATGTATGTATGTATGTATGTATGTATGTCAGACGAGTCATCGTTATTGAATCTTTGATCAGTCAATTCAGCGCTACCGTGTGGTGACGAAGGTAAGATAATAGAAAAAAAATGAACTGGCAGTCAATTCTTGCCCCACATTTATCAATAAGTCCCGGGAGCACAGTCTCCTCAGGGAAACTTCTTCCAACGAGCGTGCAGTGTTGAGATGTTATGATGGATGCGTGTGCTCGTGTGGTTTTATCTACACCCTCCGTCTTATCAGCCAGAAACAGCAGGATCTGCAGGGATGAGAGCCGCCGCGTTCCATCATCCCGGTATTCCTGCTCTCCATTCCGATGCAAACTGAATTTCTTTTGCTCATATTTCTCCTGGAAGTGACACCGTGAGGTCGTTGCCAGCGGTACAATGATGCAGCATTGTCAATTAAATGAGAGATCTGTATCCAGGGAAACTTGGAACACTGGACTGCTGAAGACTTTCTGCAAATCCCGACCAACACAAGTGGTTGAGTTAACGCGGCGCCGGGGAGTGATTGATATCAAACCTCGTCCTGTGAAGGTTGCAGACGGGCCCTCGCGTATAGTCAAGAGCACCGAGGAGTACTTTTTGGTGTTGTTTCTCAAACCCAGGATCAAGTGGGTCAGTCACAAAATGCTATGTATTGGTTTTATGTCCATGGATACAAATGGACTTTTTCTTTCACGTGAATATTACGACAAGGACGAAACCCAACTAAAGTAAATCGCAATTTGTAATAAATGAAACCCAACTTATGATGAAGCAATGGTCAGGTCAATTGAACAGTGCTAATTATTGACAGATTTGGGGCAGAAGGGAAGATGGATTCTGTTCTCTAATGGTAAGGAGAACTATCTGCACTGGGTTTCATAAACTTAAGGAAATCTTATGGCACCAAAGTAAAGCTTCTAGAAACGGTTTAGATAAATGTTTCCTTCTTGCTTGAGTACTTTCTCATGTTTTTTTTAGAAGAGCAACTATTTTTCATCGTTAAATCATTTTGTATATTAAAGCATATTATAGCAGCTTGCCTTTTCGTCAGTGTTTTTTATACAGATTAGGACACAAATGATGATCTTGGTGGTTGGTGTCGGTGTTTCTGTGAAACAGGCTACCATCATTATAGCAACGATTGTACCTGAATGATTACATGCCCCTCTGCGTTGATGCCCCCACCCCACTGCAGGGCCAAAAGTCTGAATGTGAACAAAAAATAAAAGTGAAAACTAATATTAGAAACTTGAAAGCATAAGATTCGAAAATATAAAATCTGGAATTGAAAAAGCAAATATCCCAAAAAGTGAAGAGTGAAAAAAAAATGTACTAAAATTATAGAACTGACTCAAAACTATGTTCAACCCAAAAATACTTTTCGGCCACGTATTTTTATTTAAAAGCAAAACATACAATAAAAAAACGTAAATTATAATTGAATTTCGACAGTTCTCGTCCTCTTGTTCTATTTCTATCTACACGACAGCTCAGTTTTCATTATAGTTAAGTTGACGGTAAATATAAAGTAATACTATGCAAGTGTATAATGGGATACAAAACATGTGCTTTCTGGATGAGGTGAAAAACAGTGAAAAAACTAAGAAAAAAATATTAAAATAGGTGCTGGTTAAATCAGCTGTGAGAACACTGCATGTGCAATTGGCCAGTAAATGAAATGGAGATTTTTGGGGGGTCTTGGTCCATTTAAGTGGTTTATCAACAAGCAGCTTTGCTTTAAAGTCATTTCTAAGTCATCTGATTAGGAATTAGGTTCTAAAACAGCGAGCTTCTGGGTTTGGATTTCTCTATGAGCTTTCTCTATGAGCGTCCAATCCATAAAGATACGAACGTAACACAACCCTCCTTTAAAAGTAGCACTTCTCTCTGAAAAAAGTGAGCCGTATCATGTGATTACTGTGTGTGTCTGTGCGTATGTTAGTGCACAAACCTGAAAACCAAAGTGATGTTTTTTTCTGTTGTTTCTTCATTAACTAAACACACAGATAAAGTTAAATTAAGCAAGACTAAGACGTTACAGCCATGTTAAGATTTGATTGTGTTAACGGTGAGACGATGGCAAAGCTACTGGGAATGTCTGGGAAGGTTTTTATTTATTTTGGTCACCCGCAGCCCTGGGGAAGTCAACTTACGACCTGATGATGGTGCAAGATGAAAAGTTAAGGCATCGTCAAAGTTACAACTCATCTTGAGAAGGGCTTGTGGTAAAGAACTTTCATGGCAACCCATGCCATGTCTTATGAGACACTTTGCTCAAATAACAAATAATTGCTTTCAGTGGCACTCGAGGAAACAGCGTGGCAGCCATGGCAACATCATCGGGGGACCTGTAATGCCTAAACAAGAATTTATGGCACATCCTTTAATCTTGTTTCTAAAAGGCTGTGGCAGAAGACCTCCCCGCTACTTACCTCGTCACAGCAGCTCTCGCTGCCGCTCTCAAGCCTTTGTACCAACAATGTTTGGCCCTTAGGATTTTCTCCTGGTATTAGCGGTATGTTTTAGTCTGAAGTTTCGTTAATTCCGAACCAGTGTGCTGCGTCGACTTGCCGGCCGTGTTCTTAGAATGAAGAAGCCTTCTCCTCATCATTTGATTTTTGTATTACTGACTGCTTGTTGGGAATGCAAGACCCATCTTAAGACCCGTATAGTGTTTATATTTCAGCACCCAAAAATAGAAGCCCTCAACCCAATGCACAATGAAACCTTGTCTGTACCTGCTGGGAGCAAGTCAGGTAACGCATTTCTAGCTTGTGTGTTGGTACGTCCCGCAAAAATTGCAGTAGTGTAAAAAAAAAAAAAAAAAAAAAGTGAAGGACAGACCACATGAATTATTTATCATCTCCTTCTCGCGGCATTCTGATTGCACACCGCTGAACTCCCATTTCCAGGAGCCCATTGTTCACGGGTTTCGACCAAAGCTTTTGGTGAGCATTTACCTGGCTCATTACCCGTCACCCCCTTTTTCTTCTCTTTTTTTGTTATTCATCTCCACCTCACCCAAGTGCTGCGACAGAGAAGACGGATGTGGGACACTGTTCGACCATGATGGGTTGCATTTTAAATGTGCATTTCGGACATTCTCTACAACAAACTTTTTGTCAGCATCCTGTAGAGCTTGCATGAAGGTGTAAAGGTTTCCAATGTATTTACTGCATGTATTTACTCATTAGAAAAGAAAACTTTGAATATGATTAGAGGCATTAAGCAGAGAAAGGGTCATTGCTTTGGTTCCACAATAGCTCTATAACATACAGCTGAATATAGATAATGTATGGTCTCAGGAAATAGGTTAACAATGTGTAGGAGAAAGCTGGTGTTTTAGGTAGCATGTCGGAGCATAGGAAAGGAAAGTTTGATGCAGGCCATCAACATAAAACCCAGGCCATAAAGTTGGCAGAGCAAGGCATTAATAATTCATCGACCCGGACAGCCATATTTCCCGGTTTCTTGCTCTGCGGCTGCACCGACTTCATCTCAATACCGGATGCCAGAACACACTCTTGATTCATGCATAGTGCATTTCTTGCTTTATTGAGGAATAATGAACACACAAAACCTGCAGCCACCTTATAACTGCTATTGGTGCATTTAAAAAGGGACAAATCAGATAAGAACCCAGTGAGCCAGAAACAACTATTTAATTTAGAATGTAGAAATATAATAATATAAGTAACAATTCTAACATAAAGTCCTGCTTGTTGCAAATTGTTTCACACCGGAGTAAGGTGTTGTATACTCGACGGATGATTTAAACACTGGCCAGCACCAGTCTGGTTTATTTTTTTAATCGACCATCAGAAATAGCTCTTTTTAATCTTCAAAATAAGTTTCTCATTAAACTTAACCGCATTCTAAATTAGTTTACAAGAGAAACTGATTACTGTCTTAATTAATTTAAGACAGTAAAGACAGTAAAAGGCAGGACGCAGACGCTGAGTTACAAAACAAAAAAAGGACTTTAAAAGGACTTTAAAGAAATGTGTGAGCCTTTAGTCATTATCCCTATCCATTACCCTCAGCAATAACAAAAAATATGACCTTTTATTTGAGTATTAGACTAATATTTCAAGATTGCCGGGCAAATAAGTTGCTTAGAAAGACTGATTTGTGATCAAAACGATCAAGACAAAATGAAAGCTGCAGGATGGAATAATCAGCTCAAACGCACCTCAGACTGTTTGATTACAAAGGTTTGGACTTCTCACCAGGATGTTTTCCTAGTCTTAGTTGGAAAGAAGATCATGAACAGAAATTGAATGACTTTTACCGTCAGCCACGGCAGCATGTTGGAGGGATTCTGAAAATCTCTCATAACCAAGTATCTTGGTCATGTGTTCATTTAGACCTCTTTCAAGATGAGTGCATCCGCTGGTACCACGCGGGGCCGTTCAGATTTATCAGCCACACCACACAGCACATTAAACTGGCTTTAATAAATTCAGCAACAATCTGTAAACACAACACTGCTGAATCCTTCCCCCATACAGATTTTTGGCAAAGTAAACAATCTGCACTATTTAGGCTCCACATCAAGCAGACTTGTGCTTTGGGCCACCTCATTAATGCAAGCCCAAAATTCCCTTTTAGCTCTGTTTTTATCTTCACCGGCTCCTGGGAAAACTCAGTGGCCTTCTATATTCACCAGTTTGAGCGCAATGGGGTTTTTCTGATCTCAGAAAACAGAAGTGTTCTACGCAAAACAGCTAATATTTGTTAAATGTTTTTAAATAAAATGGTAAAAAGAAACGTGGATTAACATACAGACTGGAAGTAGGCTTAAGCTAATCCAACCATCTCCAAATGACCGTCTTGATACCAGTGGTATCGATCTTTAGATAAAACCCTCAGCAATCCAACACGTTTTCTGACATATCAAACTATTCATTCATAAAGTTAAAGCGTGTTTCTCAAGAGAAGCCACAAACCCAAATTGCAACACAGCTGTTCTTAGGGATCTTAGGATCAAGACTTTCCATGGTTATTCTACATTTAGCTCCCGATCACTGATCTACACAGAGTCTGAGAGAAATGTTAATTCAGTGTGATGAAGTCGCCGTCCTCCAAACCAAAGCAGCAAATTCTCTGCCATCTCATTGGCCGTGTGCGTCTGAGCGCGGAGCGCGATACATCTTTGTGATAACTGTAAGTCTTTCGGAACGAATATTAAAGCTCCATTGACATTATGCATAAGAGGAATCGCATCTTCTTCCTTAGGAAATGAAAGGGATACAGCACGCAGGAAGTCTAATATATTCGTTGTCGAATTTCGCCTCACACATCTGCTCTGCAGTCTCACAGCAACTGATTGTAGTAGCTTCCTTTCATGACCTTAAGCGTGCTTCATCTCACAAATCATGCAATCAACAATTTTTTTTTTATCAAAGAACATTTTAACCTGACAAGTGGGATTCAAAAGGCAGAGGACAGGATAATTCATCTTATTCATCTCGCTGCATCCTGAGCATGGCTGTTAAACCATCATGCTGATGACATGATATCGCTGTACACCCTTCCACACTCAATTGGTGTCCGATATCAATATTATTATGCATATTGATCGAATGGGTCCGCTGTGATTGGTGGTCCAATCTCTCTACGCTGTCTTATTTCACTGTCACTTTCCAATGTCGTCTGTTTTTAATGTTTTGACTGTACATGTTTAATTGGACATTATAGTACTCCTGCATATTATACGTCTTCCATTTATATTATCAAGTAAAAAAGTGTTGTTTATGTTCTGAGGGTGTGCAATTTAATTCATTCATTTATTTAATGTTAAATATTTATGGTAAAATAATTTTCAGAGAACATGGCTGATTTCTTCAATTTGTGCTGCCTGCATTCTATTCATTTGTGATCATTGCCATTGTTAATGTAAAAGAATATTGATTATCATTGATTTTAAGTGGTTATTAAGTACCTGTTCAATTTGAATGTGCAGGAAAGGCTGAAAACTGTTAATACGCCACTACGTCACTAACTAAGGTGAGCTGAGCGATTGAGCGACAGATTGGAAGAGAGAACGGCCGTTCAGTTTGACGCGGTCTCATCACTGCCCTCCCTTTTCTCTCTCTCCTCAAATCATCACTCGCACACATTCGCTTGATCATTTCACTCATGAATATCTGACCTCCGATGTGTCAGCCCTCACGGCTTAATCATGGTAGACATTAAGCTCTCCTGCCGGTGCAGAAGGTTAATATTGCCATTAAAAAGCCATTATTCACCAGTAAGACCGTGAGCTCCTCCCAGTCCGTGCAGAAATCAACAAGTCTCCCCTTCCCTTCAAGGATAATTAGTAGAAGAAAGGTTGAGGAGGGGGTCTTCTTCACCGAGCCAAGAACAAACTGTGGGCTCCATTAAGCGTGTCGCTGTGAGTCAATCAAAATTGTCTTTTATACAGTAACCAGACATTTTCAGGATGCAGAATGTAAAAAAAAAAAGGCACTCTCCCCACTCACTCAAGATATTCTGAATTTGCTAAAATTGCGTTGCTGTTCCCTTACTATTAAGCGTCCTTTTAAAGCTTTTTCGTGCTGGAAACAAGGTAAAGGACAGCGGTGGGGTACAGCGGTGGGGTACAGCGGTGGGGGACAGCGGTGGGAGACAGCGGTGGGGGACAGCGGTGGAAACAGCAAAGTTGCATCCTGACAACAACCAGCTAATGGAGGCTTGAACGCTCGGGATTGAAGGATAAACCGAGCACATCGAGGCTTCTTTGCCCAGCAATACTTCTCCAGCTTGGTGCTGGTTTAGTGGCCCAGCTTTATGTAAAAGGTCACCCACAGGGGAAAAGACGCAAGTTTGACAGAGAGGCACAAGTTACATAGTAAATATCAAGTAGTTTAGCTTGAAGTCTTCCTCCTCGCCATCATTGGCCTGACAAAAGTGCTTTTGGTTCTGATGGTAACTAAATGAGAGAAGGTGAATAAATCCAGTGACTTTTTGGGCTTAAAAGACCATAACTAAATACCATTTAAATGTCTGCTATACCACAAGGCCTGTGTGAGCTATGTGTTCATTTTTTACCATTCTTTAAGAACCGACCGTACATTGATTGTTTGCATCTTCAATCAGTAAGGTTTCAGTGGAGTTACGTAATAAATGGAAAGCTGACAAACTTACTGGTTTATTTTGTTGCTGATACACATGGAATAAGTAATTAATAAGACCCCTACCGTAGAAACGAAATGCTTCCTTTTAATTGCCTTGTGGTAAGAACCTTAATGAGAACCATCGTGTTCATTTCCTCAATGCTTGCAGCAAGGACTGTATAATCACAGCAAAAGTTATTGAGTACATATTGAGTTAACATTCTTCAAATATAATGAATTAAGAGTTTCATTCAAAGCCAATTTAATAATAAAAACTTCAATATTATATTCAATATTATTTGGCATTATTTGGTCATTTCCAAGTATTAATTTACTCACATATAGTATAAGTTACACTTTCTCAGGAACACGCTCATGGATTCCTGGTTTTCAGCAGTTGAATGTAAAATGTCACTTTTGTCTTATGTTACCAGCATAATTGTTCTGTGCACGAGTTCCCTCCGCCTCTGTTGGAGCGGAGAGTTGTGCCGTTCTTACACGCATTGAAGATCTTTGGCTTGATGACAACCTGTTAATGCGGACGTCCTCTCAGCCTTCACAGAGATGTCTCTTGCGTTGTAGATTGCCAAGGAGCAGGTGTTCATTGTTAGCACTCATTTCAGCACCTTGTCCTTGAAAAAATCCCACCTGAATAAGGATTTAATCTGCTCAACTGCTGGAAACTCGGCTTGTTGCCACGCCACTGCCTACATGGGTAATTACGTCGCACACTTTAAACATAACATGACAGAAGTCAAAGCCTGTCAAAAAGAGTATGACATGAAATAAACATGAATAAAAATAAAAACCAAGAAGCAGCCGAGTATTACTACAGAGATGGTCAGGTCGTGCTCCCTGATTTTGCAGTAACCAATGAACTCCATTTTCCGCAGAATTATATGGAATGCCGTTTTAGCCATAATTAAATAAATGAATAAATACATAAATATGCATTTAAATACATCGTGAAATAAATATATTAGGCAATAAATACATAAATATGAAATACATTTATTTATTTAAAAAATTTTTCATAATGCTGCATTTATTTATTTATAGACACTTTTATTTCATAATGGCGTATTTCATAATGTCGTATTTCATAATGCTGTATTTCATATTGCCGTATTTCATAATGCCGTATTTCATAATGGCGTATTTATTTCATAATGGCGTATTTCATAATGGCGTATTTCATAATGCCGTATTTCATAATGGCGTATTTCATGTTCTAATATGCAAATAAGGGGGCGTGGCCATCTCTCACATTCTGTTCCGAATGCAACAGAGCTGGGACAAGGGCTTCGGTGCGGCGTCTCCCCCGGATAAAGTCGATTTTCCCGGATAAAGTCGATTTTCGGACACTTTGGGCAACCTTGCCCGGGAATTGTGGAGCCTTTTTTTCCTCCTTTTTTTCTTGGACAATTGTTTGTGTTAACGTTCGAGGTTCGGCGCGAGTGTATGTGGAGGTTAGCGAGGGGGGTTTTGGACGGCGGGCTGACCGGGGGGGTGCTGTAGACCGGCGCACCGCCGCGGATGCGCCGGTCTACGACACAGCAGCAACGCGTCGTAATGCGATACTTTCGTCTGCTTAAATGCAAGGCGATACCTTCGTTTGTATAGAGATCAAACCAACAACATTCTTGTTAAAAAAAAAAAAAGGGATACTGACAACATGAACACGAGGCGTCGACGTTGGCTCCCGGGCGCAGCCTCGCTCACTGGTCACGTGTGCTCCTGACAGCGCCGAGAGGGAGAGCTGGTTTCATTACCACCCTGCTGTTTCGGTTCTCACTCGCCCTGACAAGGAGGAGGGAAAGCTCCAGCAGCTCGCCGCTGCGGGGCCAGACGAGGGAGTGGAGGCGGGGGGGCATTGACAGCAGGGCCCCTCAAAGCACTGCAGGAGATATGGAGCTGGGAGGAAGGTGTGTGTGTGTGTGTGTGAGAGAGAGAGAGAGAGAGAGAGCGCTTGTGGCCAATAACATCAAAGTACCAAGACTGTATGTGCCGTTCTTTACAGGACACTAGAGATGGTGTTTTGACAATGGGGTGCTGGGGGTTCCAACTACTAGAGATCACCGTTATTTGCAGTATTTGTGTAATCCTCGTTAGAGGAGGTAAGAGGAATGTGTCATTCAACTTTCTTAATTAGTGTATTACATGGTGCACATTATGGATAAATCCTCAAAATTTAAATACAATAATCAAAAGTCAGTGCAGCAAGTAATGTTTATTTCATGCTGCAAGGCAGAAAGCTAGCGTGGTGATTAGTGGAGGATGCATAGTTTTTTTAAAAGGGAACCTTTAGAATGCCCTATGTCACTAGGGGCATATGAAGGGGGCGGTAGAGTGAAATGTGAATCTCTATCATCGCACGTCTAACAGAGAGAACCACATGCATCATTGGGCTAATTTTCAAATTTGAATATCACTCCACCGAGCCCTTCATATGACTGAAGTGTAAATTTAATGACTTTTTTTGCAAAATAATTTGTAATTCTGATTCAAATGTATTTTTTAAAACAGAGAGCCTTTGGACTGTCCTTTGTCACTTGTGCCATATGAAGAGGGCATTAGGAGTGAAAAGAAAATCACAATCTCTATCATTACACACTTCACTAACTCAAACTTTTGTGAAAAATTTGTGAAAAGGCTTCGTCCAACCAAAAATTAAAAAGTGTCATTATAATAATTGAATCAAATAAACAAATATGGATGCTATTGCTCTTTCATTCTTCACACAAATTCTTCCATTGACTGCGGCCTTGGATGTTAACCTGCACACCGAGGCAGGATGACGCACTGAATAATCTACAGCAGGGACACACGGTGTCTTTGGTGGGTAAATTAAAAACACACCTCGCTTCACTGGAGGCACAAATGGAAAAAGTCGAGAATGCTAACGCTGACCCTGCAATCTCTTAGATCTAAATGCATAGCGTAGAGAAGTCGGGGGCCAAGGAATCCACTTTGACTGTTTTAACCAATGGCACCACCAAGCTGGAATTGTGGAGCCATAAAGTACGAGATCAAATCTGCATCATCAGTGGCATCGGTTCAGTTGTGTGGGATGATTGTGGGATCAGTGACATCAAGCTGAAGGTTTTTTTACTCTACATTCAATGTGTGATTGTGTTCAACGTTGTTACAATGGGAAAAGGTCCCAGAACCAAATTGAACTGGACCAAGAAATCTTGTGCGGGTGGACAATGATTCGCCAGGAGGCTGCTGAGGAGCAGCGAGTGGTCAAAGGACAGATGACACATCATTTTAAAATGTCTTAAAAAGTTAAACATGTGCTACATTCTTTCGTTTGAAAGATAGGCAGGTTTATCGAATGAAAATGTTTGCATCACAAAGCTGTTATTGTCCACACACCGTGCCCTTAAAAACCACATTTCCTCCCGTCCAAATTGTAAAAATGTAGCCCACAGAATCGGACCAAATGATTAAAAAACATTTTTAAAGTCATAGTTGAATTAACTGTCTACCACCAAATAAAACTAATTTTCATATCTTTGGTTATCCTTCATATGCCAGTTGGAATATGTTGTTTGGACAAATGTTTATCCACTGTAAGCTAAATGGCAAACAGTCCTTCGGATGTAGTAACACAAAATTGATGGGTTTTCTTTAACAAAAAAGCAATGAGGGAGAAAACCAGTGCCAGTAAAGACTTTTTTGGTGAGGCTATATCAACAATAAATTTCTCAATACAGTAATGTCATGAGTAGCTGGTGAAGCGATGGTGCTTCACACTGGCTCATTCAGTGCAGGATATCCATGACTTGCACTTCTTAACTTCCGGGAAACATTTCCACAACAGCGATGGTGACGGATGCATAAAAACTAGACTTCTAGTTGTTGGAAGAAAATGTTAGCCGGAAAAATAGCCACAGAGGAACCTCATCCGTTGGAGAAAGGTTATCTGTGCGATAGACTGCGGGCGCCTCGACGCAGGCGTGTGGTCAAGTCAGTCGAGCCGTTTCCATCAACAAGGACTGTTAAATGTGTCAGACGCGCCGTGGGCCCCAACTGGTGTGTTCCGCTAATCAGCCGTCGTGAGCTGGAAGCAGTGACGCGGGGAAAAAGGTCACAACAGTCACTGCGACACATGTAGTCGAGTGCGGGAGTCAAATTAAATGTAGAGATGATTCTCTCTCCTCCCAACAGAATTTGAATTGCGACGCCTCGTGCCCAACCTCGTTGAAAACGCGATTTCACCCCTAGCGGAGTGAAACTTTAGAGGAGATAAAACATTCCACTGTCAGTTTGATATAGTTTTCACTTTCTCAAATACAAACTGCAGGTTTTGCGAGGCGTTTGTTCAGTAATTGCAAGTGTTGCTATTGCTGACTCGTGTTTGATTTAAGGGATAAGGGAGGAGGGGTTGAACATAGAGCTAGCAATTCCATTAACAGTCTTCGGATTGATATTCTAACATTTAATGGTTCTAGACAGATGTTATGTTAAAAAAAAAAAAAAAAAGAAATGTCCCACGATTAAACTAAATTGTTGTTGGTGCTTGCAAATGCTTTCAATTTTATTTATTATGTCCCAACTAACTTCATACTTATGGCAGTTAGATTTTTTGCATTTTACGAGAGTAAGATGGATTTCATTACAATTCCTCTTACTCATGCAAAATACTTGTGATATTTCTGCATCCAAATGTTGCCCAAACAGCGTCTGTGAACATTTCCAACTGTTATCTGTGAAAACACCTGCACATATTACAGTAGATAAGGTTGTTTTTGTTGAGGAAATGGAAGATTAATTAATGTACGTTTTAATTAGAGCGCTGACTGGGAACACCATATGTTCCTGGTTTATTGACATTACAGCGGTGGATGTGGATTATAAGCAGCTCTGTGACTCATGCTTCCATTACAAATCAGTGCAATGGAGTTAGGACCGGTGGTCTGTTTATACTCAGATTCACATTCTTACATGCCATTTAGAGGAAAAGACTGGATGATTTAAGGAAACAATAATCAGAGCATTCACATTTGAAATCTCATGAATAATCCATCTTGATGTTACGTACGTAGAAACTTTAGATGTGTTGTGTTTGGGAGGTTGTTTTAAATGTCATGGCAGGTAACATTAACAAGTACAACTTATTTACTTAAATGCATTTTAAGCAGACAAACTCAATAATGCTCAGCAGCAGAGTCAGTGGTGTGCGGCGGTTGCCATGGACACTATTACGACGGGCCCTACGGTGCCGAAAACCTGAAACTTGAAACAATATTAACATACATATTACCCTCAATCATCAATTAAAATGCATTTATTACATTATGGTTTGGGGCTTTCCAGAGAATTGCTCCAAATGACCTGACTTATGTGAATTCCCCCTTTCAGCGGTGTTTTCCATCACATAATAGGACGCGACAGTGTTTCTGCAAATCAGGTCGAAAATGATTTGCAAAGGATTCAGATTCCGACCTGCAGTGAAACGGGTGAGCACGGAGCTCTGAGGCGCCTGTCTGCCGGCCCCTGCAGCATCGCTCTGCTGGAGGCCCGAGCCGTACGTACCGTAAGGCCCGCCGGAGGAAAAGGGGAGAACCAGAACCAAGACGCTAAGAGCCTTCTGCAAAATCAAACATAGGGTTGAAGCTCCTTGTTTTTGTTTGTTTGCGTGTTTCTTTTTGTGGGCCGGTCGCCCTCCCCCATGCGCGTCACCCACAGAAGTGCAAGTAGCATTTCCTTGACTTCATACTTAATGTTTCTGCTGTTTAATCAGACCGAGGCGGCGAGAGGCCGGGGTGAGACAGAGTCAACAGCATCTGCAGGTTGCTTTCCTGTGGTGTTGCTAATTAGTTGATCCTGATGGTTGTCATTAATGTGCCACCGGGTATCGTTTACAGTCAGCGCGCCGCATTGCTGCAGACAGGCAGCGACCGCTGGCTGCAGCACACACCCGACACTCTAAATGTAAATTTCCCAGAGGAATGCTACGCCGGGAGCGTTTGTGTGCAGGGCTTTGCTTTGCTGTGGGGGTCATTGTATTTTCCTTTTTACGGCGGTGCGGTGCAGTCAGGAAATACGAGAACAGTGACACATTTTTTAATGTTTTGGCGCTGTACTTTCAAGTAATACAACTAGCATCAGGTTAAAGCGCTGACTCACCATTTTAGCTTGAGGGTGTTTACAGCAAGATGATGTGATTTTTTTTTTTTTTATACACGGAAAGTAATGAAATAAGTCAAAAAGTCACCACATTAATTTAGTGTAACACCAGGAGACCCATTAAAATGGAACATGGCAATTACAATACGGCCCCACTCATTTGCTTGACTGAAAGACAAACACTTAATTGACGTAGGATGAAATTATGGTATGTGTTGTCAATCAAACCACGATCTTTAAACAACTAAATCAACTCTATAGACAGATGCCTTTCTGAATATGTGCTACTTGTTGTTTTCTTCTTTCTGAAGCCGTCTCATTGGAAATTTATTCAACATTTACCAAGTGAATATTAATTATTGACCTTTCAAACAGCACTTCTGTTTCCCACCAGATCCAATTAGTGTTTTGAGGCTGTCATACATTATCTGCAGGAGAAGAAAAGCAAAGCACACTTTAAGACAGACATAAATTGAGTGTTTTTCTTTGAGTTCATCATCATGTAAAGGCAGACTTTCGGTATCTCATCCTAGCTGAATTTTTCTACCGGTGTTTTCATGTGCAATATCCTACTTGCTTTACTTAAAGTTTCGTCATACTTTTGTCCCTCTGAGCCGATTGTGCATTGCAAGGATTATTTTTTAAACTTGCGTATTTAAATTTGAAACATGTCCTCATTACGTAAATAACGAATGTACAATGAATGTACAATTCGGACAATTCGTACTAGACGACAAATCCCAAAACTCACTCCTAATACAAATGTTGATGCAACGATAGGACTGCACGCAGCAATTCATCTGAAAGGTTTGCAGACATCTTCAGCTGATTTTTGCATTGACTATTTGGTAGCAGCTGGTGGAAACGCAACGTCTGTGTGGCGTGGACCTCGTCAACACTGACGCCGGTTAATCAAGGTCGACAAGGTCCCGGAATCAGCCCTGAAAGTTCAACGGCATCTGTGGAGAACGGTTCATTGGTGACTCGGTGGCGGCATCAACAGACATCAATACTCCTTTGATGCAAATGTTCACTGAGAAGGTAAGGGAATTCCATTTTCTCTCACACGCTCCCCATACTGACATATCCTAAAAAAAAAACTGCAGAGACGCGCTCGTCCCGGGAGGCAGACGGTGGCCGTCTTCTTCGGCTTCACTTCGCCGCAGCCCCCGAAATCCTGTCAGCGTGAAATATAAGAAACATAATGGTAGCTTCAATCCCACTGGTGTTCGTCCCTGCACTGAAAAATATGCACATCACATGGGGAAGGGGGGGTCAAGTGAAACGGCCGTGTGTTCTCTTTATCATAAATCCTTCTGGACGTTGATCTGTTAGTGGTAACTGGAGCCGTCATAAATTACCCCGGAGAAAACAAAATACACAAAAATCACTTGTCGGATTGGCTTTTAGAGCAGGTCTGTGGAAGTACAACATTTAGAAATTGTCACAAGAATGGCTCAAGGCCCAAAACGTGATTAGAATTTTTTCTTATTAGCTGACTTTAACAGTAAATCAATTCATATGCGACATTAACAATTGTTTAACATGTTGAGTAATATGCTTCTGATTGATACCACTTTCATACATCCCCCGGGCCGACAAACACCAGAGATGTATTGAACTAAAAAAGTTTTCATGTTGGTGCCATTGAAAGAAATCAGCAGTGTTTATGCGTTAATTCATCGGTTTGAATCCCCCCGCCCCCTGAGGCGACTGAGGGGAGTCTCCCCGCAGTGAAACAATCTGACTCCTCGATCAGTCAATGTCGACATGGTTAACATGGTTAAGTCCAAAGCACCAGTACAGCAGGATATTTGTGTGACGCAGTCAGTCTTGGCAGAATACGCTTCACTAAAATCTACAAAAACAGACTTGAAATAATCATTTAGAAAACGGGGAAAAGGGAAGATAAACCTGTAACGTGAACACATGTTCAGCTGGATCAACAATTTTTAACAGTTATTTTATCACTCAAAACAGCCTGACCTTAAGCGAATGACTGTCGTTAAATTACGTTTGCTGCGTCTAAAAGAAATCAAATCAAATCTTGATAAAAATGCAGGAAAATCTGTGAAAAGAACAGAAAGAAGAACTGCAATTTTCAGAGCAGCCGTCCTCACAAATGACTCTCACACTCGATCCTGGTCCATTTGTGGCAATTATTTATTCTTGTGTCCTAGTAAACCTTTATCAACGTTAGCATGTCATTAGCCATATTAAACAGTAGATTTTATTGCTCATAAAAAAATACATTTCACAAATCGCATCACAAAAAAACAGCAATTACCGTGACGTTAACAAATAAGAATCAAAGAAAGCTGCCAATGGGGACTGAAAGGTGCATCTACCATACGAATCCAACAAACTGTGTGTGATAGAAGTGGTATTTTGCCGTTAGGACGCACCCAAAGACTATCATAAAAATAATACACTATTGCTGCGAACTGTACCTTTTCAACTGCCTTTTTGCGTGTAGTTACAGGTTTAAGTTTACCTGCCAACAACAAAAACCACAATCATATATTTTGGCCCCGTTGTCAGACAATGCGGTAAATTAACAAGATGATTGGAATTAGGCTACAGTCTTCTGGATTTCCGTGTTGTTTCAGTTCATTGATTTTATTCCACTTTTTGTCCACTTTATGAACCGCGAGCAGTTGTATTTAAAAGCCCTCTCGGATGCCCTTGAGCTTCATCGGTATACCTTTTGATTGCTCCACTGGTTTGAGGACATGGGGGATCACACACAATTACACTCAGCCGTGTGGTAAGACAAAGGCTGATGCCATTTCATTTCAGCGGGTTCGCTAATGCCGCCTTTCAGGGGCCCGTGTTCCATCTCAGAGCGTCGTCTGCGCTCGGGGGGGGGGGATGCAAAGTCACCTCTGCTCACAGGTTCCACTGAACAAATGTCTCCCCAGACACCGAGCAACACCTTGGAAACTTAATTAGCCATCAAGAAGATGGGAAATTGCTCGTGAGAACTCTGCTGTTCTAAATCCTGAATCTCCTCCATGTTCTTACAAATAGTTGTTTACTGCTATATTAATGCTCCAAGTTAATATAGCACTTTGAACAAAGTGCTTTTAGAGCTCCAGAGGTAACCATGAATTGTATTTGACATACGCAGATATGCTTGTGAAAACAAATGTGCGACAGTTAATGTTTTTTACAGATGCATTAAGTATGAACTGTTTCCCACTCAGCAGATATAAAAACGCCTCGGTGGCCGTTTAAGCTGTCGAGCAAAAAGAAGAAAAAGGTCTTCGGTTCGAATCCGGATGGAGCCCTTTTTCAATATTGATCGCTGGACGGACAGAAGACATCTTGGAAGGTAAAGTTCGAATCAAAAGTATTTAATAAAGGAAAAAGGCGTTGTGCTAAAAAGAACATCCCAGCTAACATAAATTCTGAACTATCGCAGTGTTCATTTTATATACTGCATAGTTTTGCTTATTCTTCAAGAATCTTTTGAAGCCAGGATTTGACTTAACTTGCATTGGAGTCATTTTATTTTGAAATATTTCTACTTTTACTGAAATCAATCATCTAAAATGAACCTTTTATTCGCTGGTCTCATCACCTAAATAAATCGAGAGTATGTCTCATTCGGACGGTAATTTGCTACAATGTTCTAGAATATATGTCAGAACTACCACAATTATCTCCGGAAACTTGTGTTAGCTTTATGTTATGGCCTCACTGTCTGACACATACATATTTTATTACGACTCATTATTATACAGTGCAAGTCACTCAGCTCCTCCTCGGCCGCCGGGTTCGGCTCAAGAGCTTTGTTCTGCCTCATTTTTACTGGTGCTCTTGGACTGCAGTCCTTTTTTTTTTTTTTTTTTCCCTGCTGCTCAACGGACCGCTGCTCTCTCCCGAGGTTTTAGTTTTCTCTCCGCTGCTCGCACCCTCTGCCTTATCAATGGCACGCAGCCGAAGTAAACATTGCGTCTTGCATATAATTCAACGGCAAATCCCCACCAGCGGTGAAGAGCTTAGGGGAGCAGACGTAGCTCATGAGCTAACTTCCTGAACCACTTCACTGGAGGATGCCTAACAGGATACGGCTCAGCAAAGCTCACTGTGTGTGCAGTTGTTTTCACAACATTTTATAATTCATCGCGTACACACGCGTTTTATTCGACATTGGCACATCGTCCCGTGTGTCCGGGCTGCGGTCTAGCTCCCTGGTTCACGTTGCAAATGTAACATCAGGAGTTTAGCCGTAATACGGATGCATTTGGAGATTGTTGTTGTTGTTGGCTATGCAGTCTGAAAGTTATGGACCATGAAAACGGAAAGCAGGCTGAGGGGAAGGCGAAGCAAAAGAATTCACGTTCTGGTAAAACCATCCGTGCAGGTGTGACGAGCTGATGTGACTTTCTTGTCTTTGTTTGAGCTTAAGTAATGCATGAAACGGGAGAAGAGGCTCGCAGGGTGAGCGATGCTCGCCCTCACTCAATACACTTTTGAGACAACGGGCTGTTAGAAAGCACTCATCGCAGCATCAAAGAAACAAAAAGGCCACTTGAGGAGCCATGCGATTAGGCATTAGACATTAGAAGGTAATTCATTCCAGTTTATTTGGCCCGTGCAATTCTTTATTCATTAGGCCTACTCCACAAAGAGACCATGTGGTGTCTATTTCCTACGTGGCCTCATGTAACGGTGTGTGGATGTGCTGCAGAAATGTAGCTGACAAAAGGAAAAATGGCCTCAGGTGTGATGTAATCTGACACCGGACATTGCAGTGCTGACGAACAACAGCACTGACAAAAAGCTGGTACGTTGTCGCAGATGCCTTTCTGTTCAAGGGTTGTTCAGAATACAAAAAGATCAGCCGGGAGAAAACATGATCATTTCCTCTAAAGTGATCGTGCATGAAGTTAAAGAGTTAAAGAGACCTCCATCAAAAGTGGCGTGTGATTTAAAACACTTTGTGATTATTTAGATGGTTATTGTAGATTTATTTAGGACTTCAGAAATAAGTCTGAAATGTATTTTTGTTTTTTGTTTGGCCAGGAAGAAAACTTGTTTTTGAGTTGGACTAAAGGTCAGGCTTGTTTTATATGTTTCATTTTATTTCTCCATTATGCTTTGTCTGGATGCTGATGTCCACCTGAGTGAAAGTTCAACAGATTTATAGCATTATTTATTATTTATTCAGATTAACAGCAGTATGAACCACACATGCACAAGACAGGGGTGAGATTGTTATCCTTTAAAACGGGACATAAAAACAGCTTGAGTGGAGGATTGTTACGTATTGAATGAGCTGTATAAATGATTCATTCCACTCACAACCAAGCCACTATCCTTGCTAATAGATCTGTGTGTCTTTACAAACTGGTCACGCCCTGTGTAGCATACCATGGGGAATTACTGGTTGTAATAAAGAATCAGCAATTGCAGTCAAGGACCAGTCCCTGATTTATTTGTTATTATTCGTGTGTGTTGTTTTTATTCTCGTGTCCGTCGTACATTATTTGATTTTCCTCCGGCTACGATGTTACAGAGTTGATTTGTTCGCCTGGTCTGTGAACTCGTGATAGAACGCTGCAGGATCACTTGCCGTGCAAATGGACGCATGGAGAACAACGGATTCGATAAATCACTCACGAGGCATAAAGATCAACGCGTCACACGGCGGCAGGACGTGTGGCTCCGGGACGGGGAGACGCCCGCGAGCAAACCCAACTCCTCCCCCCCCCCCCCCCCCCCCCCACCCCCCACCCGACCGCACGCCAATGCAAGCGGAGAAACATGTGCAGAGTCAAAGACTGAAGCAGCCCACGAGGCCGAACTTGGGTCAAGCCTATTTAAAGAGCAGACAGCCCGACTCCTGCAGGAACCGAGCAGAGGAAACGACAGACTGACAAGAGAGGAAGCACACTGGTGTACACACACACACACACACACACATACACACACATCTGGATGGGGGCACAGATGTGAGCATGTGTGTGTGGGGAGGCTGGAGGGAAGGGGGGTCCAAGCTGAGACAGCGGGTGGAAAATTGAGAGTGAAGGCAAGTGCGTGTGAGTCATAGTTTACACAGGTCAAACCCAGAGTCAGTAATAATTCCTTTTCAGACAGTGGAGTGAAGAGGTTTTTATTTCCTTTGTCTTTAATTTCATGTGCGCATGTGCATCCATTTTTTTGTCATTCCTCATGAAGGAAACGAGAGCAATGCTACTCAGTGTGTTCCAATATCTCTACCAGAACGGCCAGAGACAACGCAGGGGTTAAACAGCGGCGGGGATTTAGCTGGATTGGCGTGGATGCAGTCTAACAAGCTGACAGACTATCCAACAAGCTCGCCAGCTTTAACACAAAGTAAACCCAGGAGTGCTGCAGGCAATCTGCCCAAAGGTCATCCATCATCAGCAGGGACGCTCCATGAATACGTTATGAAATTTGTCCGGCGGAAGCCCTTTTGCCTTGAACTCTTCCGCAGCCCGAACGGTAGGAGCATTGACCGCGTCTTTGCTCCCTCGAGCTCCTTGCAGGATGAACGTGATTTTACAGGAATGTGTGACGTCCGGTCCGTAGTGCGTTGGTAGTGAATCCCAGCGGACGTTAGGGGCGAGCGACGTGGAACACCCTCGTACGCGTCGTGGGGTCGACAAAACAGACAAAAGATTGAGGTTTGGGGAAATAAATCATGCCAACGAAGGTCCTCACAAAGAAGAGACGTACAAACAGGTGTGTGTCCATGTGTATTAATGCGGTGTCATGTGTTCATCCAGTGCATCAGCAAGTACTGGAACCCAACTGGCAGTGAGAGGACATAAACAGTGACGGACTAATGGGGTAAATGAGGGACAAGGGAGCAGATGACGAACAGGTAGACAGGATGGAGACAAACTGCAGTACGCTGAAGTGGAAGCGTTCATCCTACTATTGGATTCTATTTGTATTTTTTGATCCATTAGATTTGAGGCATTTACGCTGTCAAATGTTCAACAGCATTAACGCTATGTGACGGCTAAAAAGCTGTGAATTGTTTCTTTGGGAAGGCACTTCGCTGTGATTTATAGTCTGTCAAAACCAAGCAGGTCTGCACGAATCCATGCAGATCGTGCTGGGTTCAATTTGCATTTGAGAAATAAAATTGTTTTTACACGTCAGCAGCCAGACAGCGATGAACACTTTGACTCTTCCTCTCTTTTGAGAGATCACCCGTATATATACAGGGGGGCTGAAAAAACAGTCTTCCATCTGTAACACTTTACTCACAGCTGTTTGCGTTTCTCAGGAGGTTCGAAGGTGTGAAAAACAGACACTTTCTGAGATGAAGTTTTTAAATCTCTGAAGCACCTGCTGTACTTTGCTGCACACAGTCAGCTGACACCGCTGCTTGCAGAGAAGAGGAACACTGACGAAAGTGAGGTGAGAAGAGAAACGCATCATTCGCAATGCTGTGTTTATTCAATTGTCATACAGTTTATCCATACCTTAAAATCTGTGATGAAATCTATTGCACCAACATGTGTGGATTTGTTTTTCCACTTTAAAGCCCAGTAATCTTTTTTTGTTAACTGTTTAACATCCTTGCAGTTATAAAAAAAATAGGATGTGAAAGCGTTTTATTTATATTTATTAATTCATAAATATTTCTATTTTTTTCACTGATTTCTTTTTTACAGTGTGTCCGTTTTTTTAACAATCATTTACTGTAAAACCAAACGGTTCTCAACTGGGAATTTTACAGGGTGCAAAAAGACATACCGTAATGTTCTATACGGTGTCACTTTATTTTTTACGGTAAACCTCTGGCAACCACAGCTGCCAGTAATTTACCCTTATATTTTTGTATTACCTATAAATGGAAAAATGTTTCCATCAATAATACTATTTTCATTCATGAATGAATGAATAAATGAAAGGAATAAGAGAAAATGTTGGTTTTTGATGCTCTTTTTCTTCTCTTCTTCTCTTCCCGTAATCACAGCCTTCATTCCTCTCCGATCTAATGACGCCATTTACATCTGCGTCTACATTATTTCACATTCTTCTCAGTGGAGACTATTGTTGAAGATCATTGTGACTCCTCATGAGTCCTAATGGAATCACTGCACGTAATGACCTTAGTGTGTGTTGTTCAGATAAGTGCCCAATGTGGCTTTAACAAAAGCACTTCTGTGTTTCTGCCAGTTCATCACAAAGTGGCAAACTGTATTTATTTTTCCAATGTGCTATTGTTAAAGATAGATATTGCGTAAATGAAGCTGCTGCGTGTGTTTATTTTCCAGCCACTATGATGATAACAAAAAAAAGGGGGCTTTCTGCCCGTTGTGCATCGGCCCGGATTCCTCCTGTAACCAAAACCCCACTTTACAGCAAACCCTAAAACACACGTTGAGGCAGAATGGTGTCTACACGCCGGACCAAACCACACGGCAGGAAACGGTTTAAATCCAACACTGCGGCTATAGCGGCAGAAAGTATATTTGCAGTTTAAATAATTCAAGTTGGAAGGATTTGCTAATCTGTGAAAACCTGATTAAAAAAGCATTTGTTTAATAGACATTTTCCTCGCGTATCAGACAAATGCTCTTGTTTGCCATTTGCGCGGAGCGAGAAAGCTTTTTTTTTTTCTGCTCGGCGTGCACATAGAAGACGCTCAGTGCCGTGTCTGCGATAAAGCCGAACACAGCGCAGCGATTCTGTTTTCTGATCACTTTCCCCCTCAGCCTATCACACGGGCTTATGAAGCCTCTCATGAGCACAGACCGACAATCCATCAATTCATAATACATCAACTTAATGAGCCTCAGTGCTGACCATTATTACGATCCGAGTAATGGATCCTGACCGGCGGTTTGCTGGTTTAATTAAAAGCATATTTTTGCGTGGATTGCCTGGTACAACAGGGTGGGCGTGTGCGATATCAAAGAACACCGACTGGAGCATCAATGCCTGTCAGGCTTTTGGAATCAGCAGCTTCGGTGTCTCGTTCCAATTTCGTGGAAATCCCAACAGAAAGGCAGCTGTGCACTGGTCTGCTTTCAGCCACTTATCGTTTAAGTAATAATATAATGTAATATCCCGCAGACTCTTTAGGGTTAGTCATCTAGGCCACCTGCTTGTGCCTTGCCATTTCTGCAGGGAAAGCCCAGTCATGCAATGGAAACAATGCAAAATAAGAGCACACTTAATGGAATAGTGTCCATTTCCTGAAGTTGGTTGTAGTTTGCTTGGCTCTCCTCCGCGGCCTCCAGCTGCTCGGTTCTCCAAAAAAGGGCCCAGTAAAGACTGATGTCAGAGGGCCAAGCGTTCCCCCCCCCGCAGACAGAACGTCATACGTTTAGAGAAGCTCCTCCTATGATGCCTCCTTGTTGTTTGACCCAGAGGCGTAGTTTCTCACCTGAGTGTGTTAATGCCTTCGGTCTTCACAGGGAGTAAATGGATGCAGGCGTCCTGATGTACAGGCCATTAGGCCTCAAGGTTCAGAGCGTACGCTCGGACCGCTGCGTCTGCTGCCCAGCGTTGTTGGTGTTCTGCATTCAGAACGGGGGGGGGGGGGTCGGGGGTGCAGCAGCAGCAGGGCACAACTCTGCCATGACTAATGGCTTCTTAGTGTCATCCAACAGCCAGCGACAACAGGATATTTATCAAACTGTAGATCTAGATTAGATATTTGTTGTCATCCATCAGCGACGCGTTTTTTAATTTCAAGTGCGATCGATATATATATATATATATACGTATATATATATAAATATACTTTTTTTTGCTGCTTTAGTTTTCCTGCTCACTTTCATCTTTGCTGGTTCGGTGAGGTTGATCTAATGATTTTGCCTTTAAAACAGTGAAATCATTGTCAATACTGCATGATTACTACTGTCAAAGCTGGATGGGTTGAATAATATTCTGAATGTTGTTTATTGATCCACAATGGCTTATCAGCAGTTTATGCCGCTCCAGAACTATTATTTCCAGAACTATTATTTAAAAAAATATTGTTGTTCAAAGCTTTTGTCGACTATAATTAAGAAATAAATTGGCTCCTGCATCATTTCCCCATGTTCTGTTGTTGCCACGGTAACACCACAGTCCGTAAATAGAGTTTATGATTTTTTTTTTCTTCATTGTCCTCTTGACTTTGTGCAACCAGGAGCCAACGGAACCATCCCTTTGTAAGTTACAATCGTGGCTCAGGTTATGAGTGAGAAGCAGAATAAATTTGATCCTAAATTTCTCACGTCCGTTCATACAGGTTTTTCTCACGTCCATCACGGCCCCGGCTCACAGAACCGACACACATGTGGGTGGATTGACGGTGTGAGACCCACTAATTTAATCTGGTTTAATTCCAATTGCAAAAGAGGAGTCAATGGTGAAGCTGATTCGGTTAAGTGTAAACTCTATTTTTTTCCTTCCCTTTCCCTCGATAGAGGCATAAAGCCGTGTCAAGCCTCTACATTTCGCTCTGCTGGGATTTGGCGGTTGGCCATCTGGTGTGAGCGCTATGACATCCCTTCCTCATTTTTAACCAACAACCAAGGAGGAAGCAGTACATCATCAGTCTCCTCAGTCTAACTGACAGTGTGGCTTGTCGTTCTGGTCCTGCATGTCAGAAGCGGTGTGTGATCCATTATGGAAGGAGGGATTACAATCCGAGTCAGAGCTCGTCACATTGACATGTCATAGAGTAATAACCAGGCTTTGCCATTTCTTCCTCTGTGTGAATATGCTGGAGCAGAAACCACACAAAGAAGCAGGTTAAAATGAGCAGAGAAGTACCTCCTACTGCCTAATAGGTGCTTTGTGCGTGATCACTTCCTACAGAAAGCTGTCCTCCTTTTTCCCCCCAAATTTAAATGCTGAATGCAGTAACATTAACCTGTGATTGTGCTTCTTAATTAGGGCTGAGCAAAAGTAGTTTGTAGGTTAGTAGACAACAAACAACAGGTTGCTTTTTTATGTTTGGCAAACTTTTACAGATTATATTTTTTCTGTCCAGTTCATCACATCAAAATCGGTCACAACAAGAGCTTTGTTGTCATGTAGCTTATTTGGTTTCATCAACAAAAAAAAGATGACAAACATCCAGCTGCACAGATGTAAAGGATTTCAGATTTTCTTCATTTTGGACAAATGCATCTGATTCTAAGAGCAATGCTGTAGGTAAGTATTAAGCTATTCCTGTCTCTTGGGAAATTCTGAAAGACGTTTTCTACTTGGATTTCATAGACGTTCATCGACTGATTAACAAATAATGAAAATTCAGATTATTTTCGTTACATTCTCCGTCAAGGCCTTCTCATGCATCCGTGTGTATGAAATGTTTGCATCTCTTGTGTTTTCTCATGCGAATGTGCTGCCTGTGTAAGCCCCTGCATTGGAGAACGTGCTCGGGCAACAACATCAATTGGTCAGGAGTAAATAGGGCTGTATGCGATTTACAGTGCAGACATTTTCCATAGGTTTAAGAACAAACGATGAATGAGGACAGTGACGGCGTCTGTTCACTACACCTGCAAAAGCTACACCAACAAAAAGGATTCTGCTGCTTGAGATGGCTCCCCAAACGCTCGAGGCGTGAAAACAGACTTCAGAGCGAGCCGTTTTGCAATCGTGGTCTGGCTCTCACAGCCGAGGGGCAAAGAGCGGGGGGAGATTAGTGACTTGACAGGTCACAAACCCCCTTTTTTCATTCTTCTAAAAAGCGCCGATGCAGCACACTCACAATTAGCACTGAAAGACGGACTTGGACACGAGGAGCTAACGCACACAACGGCAGAGCCGAGACAAACTAATAGTCGGTATATGTGTTTGTTGGCTTCAAACTCAGTTACCGACGAGAGGCGCAGCACAAAGGGAAAATACTGTATGTGTGATATTTAAGCTCTCTTGATTCACCACAACTGCTGAAATATCTTGCTGCAGCACGACAGCGCAAAAGGACATCTTGTCTTGCTTTTTTTTTTTTCTCTTTGTTTGTTGAACCACTGAGCTAAATTCAACCAATTTTCTCTCAATAAACAGCATAAGACAGATGGAGTGCTTTCATGCAGTCAGCAAATCATGTTGGGTAAGATTGATGTTCCCTCGCTTTCTTTCTCTCTCACACACACACACACACACACACACACGCGCACACCTTTTCTCTTAGATTGCGTGTGTTCTTGTGGTCAGCAGCAGGCGTTCAAAATTGTTAATCCTGTGAGAACTGCCCGAGTTCACTCACGTCTTTTAATCACAACGTTAAGACATAAAACAGGATTAAAGCTGCGAGCAGCCGTCGCACCCAAGAAGCCGCTTTCACAGATTCCGTCATGTTTGTTGTGGTGCCGGACCCGAAGACAAGAACACACAGCAGACGTGGTTTAGGGGTTTAGGAGACTGGAATGTGGTGAGCAGGCTGGAGGAACGGTCGGTGCTACCGATGGGGGGGGCGACAATGATTTGAATTAAAAGTCAAAATAGGTTGTGTTGAAAAATATCATGAAAAAAATTGGATTCAATCTCTAGGAGGAGTTTGTCAGTTGTCAGGAGTACGGCGCTTTGGAGCGGTCGAAAAATTCAAACATAACACCAAAACGGCCGACTTCCTGTTGGGTGAAGAGGATTTTTGGTATGTCCCATTAGGTAACATAAACATGCCAAGCTGCAAGCAGCTAGCTGCAACCCAACACTGAGGCTAATCAAAAGGGGGCCTATGGCAAGACGATTCCATCGAACACTGCAATTGTTCCAAAGACATCCTTGCAGATTTCACGACCATGCCCGCATCCCAAGCGTCTCGTTTTCCCGAAGAATAACAAAAACATGTAACATTAAAAATTAAATTCACTGACACGGAATAAGCCAATCCCCGCGGCCCTTATTGTAACTGAGCGAGGCTGCCATTTCTACTGGCCGTTGAATGAATTGAAAGAAAACAAACCAGGTGTTGATAAAAGTGAGTACTTGCGTATGTGTGTATTTTAAAGATTCTGCAACACGTTTCTATTCCATTGCTGGCGGGTTCTCTGGCAATTGGTGTAAAATCCTTCTCGCTCTGTATTTTGGTGACAGCTCGTCGATGATCCCTGAGCCGTCCTCGTTTAGCTGCAGGCCTTTTGGGATCCGCGTTGGGTCTTCACCAACGTGGGATCGGCAGTGAATTCCGTACAGGTAAAAAAAAGAAAATATTCAGCTGTCGGTTGTGCACTTGCAGCATTTTTATAGTCATCATAAGACTTCATTCTGTGCAGAGAGCTTCGTAACAACCGCAGGAGCATCCGCAGAAAAACGCAGGTGGAGGGAGAGAGAGACGGATCTGCAGTGAGCGTCGATGGGAAACGTGTGCGCCATTTCGTCCTTTGATATGAACTCGCCTCGGATGCCATCGGATAAGGATCAGCAAAGAGGGGGATTTGTTGTCTATTGCAACACACTTGCCTGTAACAACACAAAAAGCGATAGCGTTGTACCGTCTCCCACAGCTAAATCTAAATAATTGAGCAAGCTATTTACCGAACCACTGTTTCATGCAAAAGGGGAATGTTTTCTATATGCGATAGAAGGTTTTATAACAATATGGCTTCATTAGCACAACTAAAGTTTGAGCAGCAAAATGAAGCCCTTTGTAATTCGGCGAGATATCATCCGTTACTTTCAAACACAAACAGAAAGTGACACGAATTCTACCATTTATAACAAGAAGAAAACAAAATCTTTCCCTGAGGGAGACCATTAGCAGCAGCACAATCCTCTGTTTTATCTCAGAAGAATCTTCACTTAATCTCTGCAGTGTTTTCCAGCTGGTTCCTCTGCTCGGCCTTAATTCACATTCTGAGCAGTGCGGATCTATCGCCGGCTGGCTTTCTTGTGAAAACTTCAATATGGATCTGGGTTTTTGACTGACTTTGTACTTTAGAAGGTCACCCGCAGGTTGAGACCAACAGTAAGTAACCCGTAGTTAACTTACTTTCTTTATTGCACTGCGCTGCCCTCAATTGAAACCCCTCCGGGAGTTTTAACATGAGGGCATTTTTAAGAGAAAACACAAAAAGGACCGTGAGACGAGAATTTGGTGGTGCAGCGTTTTAACGTGTAACTGCATAGTTGGACCTTTTTTTTAAATGAAGTTAAGCACATTTTGGTTACTTGGGACCTGATGAAAAACATATTATTAGGGTTAGGGCAATTATTAGTGCAAATAGATCAACGCTGAGTAACCACATTTTGTTTAAACTGGGTCCAATTTAAAAACAAGACTAAACGCCAAAGGAATGTAACCATTTGGGGACTTTTCTAAACAGGGAGTAAACACATAGCTTGATAGATGATGGTAGCCATGAGAACTTTCAATAATCCAATGTAACGTTTCCTACACATGTAGATGACCCAGAGGGGCTTTTCGTAGAATTTGGTCTTGATTCAGGCAAATCAGAAAATCCAATACTTCTTTGATGCGAATCTCTGAGGACCGAGATTGCCAATAGGGGGCAACACAGCATACACTCCCAAATTAGAACAACAAAAGAAAATTGCTGCAACCACACAAAATGATACTGGTGCCACGCTGGGAAGAGCACCAGTGCTCAATTCCCCCGAGCTTAGGGGGAAACAGATAAAGCCAGCGAAAAAAGTCTTTGTGTCAAGCTCTATTAATCCATGGCTGCGCCTTAAGAGCCGGCGGTTAAATCATCTGTGAGTGTGCAGTAAGGTGGCTTAGTGCTGATGTTGCACCTCATCCCACTGATGGGAAAACTCCAAAACACTGCAAGTGCAGCATCACTTCCCAAACTGAGACTCAGCTTTCCCGTGCCAGAGAGTTAACAGAATCCTACAGAGAGTTCCCAATGTTGGGCTACTTGTGCTGTAGTTGAGTGCACTTAAGTCCGTCGTTACTGTTGTGCTACAGATTGGTGGTTATTTCACATTGCGTTCTTAAAAAGGAGGAAGGTGGACAGCTATGGAGCCAAATCCAGGTCAAAAGTTTTGTTCGTTTCGAAAAAAAAATGTGAACCTGAAAATTTAAGTTTTGTTGTTGAACATTGAAAAATACAACATTGTATCCAAAATGAAAATAAGTGGACGAAAAATATTTTCGGGTCGAATATAGTTTTGACTATTTTTTTGAATAAAATATTTTTTTTCATATTTTCAGGTTCAAAACTGTTTTTCGCGTTCGGATCTTTTTTTTTCGCATTCAGACTTTTGACCCTTATGTGGCGCCAGGGTTAGACAGCGAGGCTGTGGCGATAATCAAAACCAGCACCGTGCGGCGCCACTACGAGACAAAGCAAAAACATCATTTGAGCCATTTGATGACTCAGAAGAACAATCTAAGAGCCGTAAACTCGCCGACCCACAATGACGCAAACAGGGAGGGAAATAATGAACTCATTGAAATCATGAACACAGACACTGTAAGTCCCACACACACACACACACACCATGAAGTATATTCATGAACATGTTTTGTGCTTTGTAGAACCAACGGGATTCTACAAAGGGTCAGAACCACTGATCAAACGGACCAAAATAGTCTGTAAAAGTGTAATAACGAGAATACAGCACATTCCCACCCTTACACCGGTCAGCCTGGTTGATTTCACACCTTAACTTGATGATCCATAAATTTCCATGTCAGAGGACAGAGGGAATAAACTGGAAAGTTGAATATCCTGTCAGGATTGTGTCCTTGCTGCCATTCAAGATGTCAAAAGGGAATTCCTCATCTGAGGAACCTTCGGGGCTGATAAATTGCTCCAGCGAGGGTTTTGCATCGCAGCGGTCAAGGTACGTTGTGATGGTTAAGAGACAGACTTGCCTCCGGGCACAACAGAGAGGCCTCACTTGAAGGTGAAGAAGGCTGATTAGAATGTACAACCGCCCGTCCTTCAACAGAGAACTCACGTTCCGCTCCGAATGATGCTAAATGAATTAATTTCAAAATCAATACAAAATTCTCTACGGCTTCAATATTCTGCCACATGAATCTATGAATATGTAATCAGGAGGAAACTTGCTTGGACATGTTATGAGATGAATGGTTGTATTACAATCATTATATCACGTTTGTGTGGTTAGAGAGAAGAATCTGTCGATACTTTTCAGTTAGAAAAAAAGACAATTTATGTCTCCATTAAAAGCTCTGAGGGCCGGTATGAATAATTCATGGCTGCAGCAATACATTTTTCGCCCCAAATGACAACATGCTCATTCTCTCTGGCAGTTACCATTTCACAGAGCTTTATAGTATGTTCAGTGAAAAGAATGCATATAATACACAAATGAAAGTCAGGTATACAGGTAATTTGTCACACCAATCAAAACAAATGTCAGGGCAATGCGGTCACATGTGGCACCAACCCCTCCCCCGTCCCGCGTGGAAACCCCAAGTGTATAACTTGGAAAATAAACTTGAGAACCAATTTTCCGGCGACGGCCTAATGAAGACGCACCAACCAATTTAACAACAGTATCATAAATACACTCATTTCTAAAGTCATTACTCATGACGTGTAAGATTTAGTAGAAGAAAAAGAAAACTTGATAACTTAACGATTCTTTTTTTTTTTATCTATTGAAAGTCAGAATTATCATTTGTACAGAGGGAACCACAATTTATTGTGAGCTACAAAGGGAGAAGGCATTGATATGAACAGTGCCGGCCCGAGCCTCTTGGGGGCCCTAAGCAGAATTTTATTTGGGGGCGCCCCCTCCCACCACGCACAGTCACCTGTGCTAGAAGATTATTGGCACAAATGTCACGCTATACTGTTAAAGAGAAAATTATAAACGAATACAGTGAGTACAGTATAATACCAAACTAGGGCTGCTTGCAGCATAAGCGAACTAAGCGGCTGCTTGGGGCCCCCTGGCCAGGAGGCCCCAAGCAGCCGCTTAGTTCCCTTATGCCTTGGGCCGGCTCTGGATGTGAAGCCTGTGTCGCCAGTCTCTCGGTGAGTCACTTAAGACTGGTCTCATGATATTGGATCCTTTCTTTTAGTGCGTAAGCAATGTCCTGTTTCTTTTTTTAGTTCGAGACAAACAACAGCGCTAATACCCAGCCACAGTTCGTGCACAGATGCGGACTCCCTGTGGTTAACATCCTGTTCTCATCCACAGCTGAGGGCAGATCACCTCTAAGCTGACTCAATACTTATCAAACATTCACAAGAGGCTGCATGCATAATGCAACTAACACGCCTCACGTGCAATCAAGCAGATGGAAATAAAACGCGTGGAAGCAAATTAATGTATGAACGGCACAGCAGAGGAAAAAAAAAACTTGGATTGTTACTATGGTTGTTAAAAAATACAGCCCGCTTGTCGACATAGTTCAAAATATATCAACTTTAACAACTAAAACTTCTTTCCAATACATTCTTAA
This sequence comes from Apeltes quadracus, assembly GCA_021346845.1. Classification (NCBI taxonomy): domain Eukaryota; kingdom Metazoa; phylum Chordata; class Actinopteri; order Perciformes; family Gasterosteidae; genus Apeltes; species Apeltes quadracus. The sequence continues at coordinate 16,052,354 of CM037925.1, read as the reverse complement.
AATATCGTCTCATCTCATAAGATATTTATACTTTATTATGTCAGCTGTGAAAAACAGCAGAATTAGCAGCCAGTCAAACAGGCGAGGATGTAAAATGATGGCCACTGACGCTGTCGCCCTCGTGGGCAGCGTAAGCCCCGTGACAGTTCTACCTCCTCCAACTTAAAAATATCTTTAGACATCCTGTTTGTTATTTATTAGATACGATTTAGACTTATTGCATTAAGAATAAGTAAATAAAGGCTATTAGCCTTAGCAACACCAATTTGCAAAGAATTTTAACGGTGTTTCTAATGAATGATTGAACTGTTACAACAAACCACTTTGAGATTTCTGCAATGTCAGAGTGAAAAGGTCTCGCAGAGACAGCGCAGGGAGGCTCTGTTCATATTCTTCCACAAATAAAATCTCATTCTCGTATTCTCGCGAGTCCCGTGACACCTGGTACACCTCCACGAGGGTCAAACCGCGACTCAATGCGTAAGCAGAAGAGCACAATGGCCGACATCCATTGAGTGAGAGACATGAATCTCAGGTGTCCAGGGAAACACGGTGGACTGCCGCAGCTTCTTTTCTACAGAAAAAAAAAAACAGCAATAACCGCCAAGAGATGAAGCCGTGTGATTGAGGAGGAGCGAGCAGCCGGCAGTCCCTGCACCGATAATTCAAGTTTAATCTGCGCTCTGCAGGAGCGCTCACAAAGAGTGAGCCGTGCACCGCCACCGATTTATTCCCAGTAGTCTGTAATGTTATCAAACCAACACACACACACACACACGGCTATGAGAGAACTCTGGATATAGCCTGAATTACCCTGATGGTCGAAGAAGTTATCCTTAATAGGGAAAGGATTGCAACAGAATTGTGTTTACATGCTGGGAGCAGATACAGGCGACTCCTGCAACAGCGAGCGTGATATGAATCGGCTTTGAAAGACGTGCCATGTGAGCTTCATCACAGATGTGAAGCAAATTCATGTCCCCAAAAAGTTTGTGTCCCTAAAAAAAAAAATGTTCACATGTTATCACGGAAACTTTAATAGAACTGATTGCAAACTGAGCGACAAGTCCAGGCACCACCAGATAGATAATTAAAAAACTACAGATAATAAACCTTGGTTTTTTAAAAGGTTTGGAAAAAGGCATTTGAATGATGTCGATTGATGTCGATTAAGAAGTTGGATATGATAAATGTTTTTCAAGATCCTGTCCTTGTCAAAGCATCTTTCATAATTTTGCAGAACAGAAACCTCATTCACACAGAGCACTTTTAAATAACGTTTAAATGAGAACATAATCATTTTTTCCTTCCAGAAATCGGTTTCCTGTCAATCAGTAAAACTGTATTCATGCTCAGTCCATTCATTTACGTTTTTTGGTCTCTGAGGTCGTTCACAATTCCACAGATTAGATCTGGCCGTGACCTCTCTGCGGGGGCCAATCGCCTCCTGCCGTCAAACTGTCAAAGTGCTCCTTTTTTCCCTGCAGCGATCCAACTGTCACGTCAGCCGTCCGATCGATGAGGCGCTCGCTCCTTTCACCTCCACTTTTCCTCAAGAATCGGCGCCCAGGTATTCTTCAAACTGGCCTCATCTGGCCTCAAGGGCCCGAGCTTGGAGAAAGCGAGCGAAAGCAGAGACGCACGTGTTCGATGTGTCACAATTTGGCCAAGATGAACGATCGCGGCAAAATATATTCATCCTCACGCTGTCGAGGCCCCGCTGCACGGGCAGCAGCTTGCATATGGACGAGGCGTCGATGGCAGTCTGTCAAAAGCGACGCAGATGAGACGTTAATAACACGTGACAAGAGAAAAGACTGACATTCAATGTCGAGTGAGGTTTTTTTGTTTGTCTTTTGCTTTAAAATAAACCTTGTATATTTGGTTTCCAGACAAATAATATACGCAGAGATGATAGTGAACGGAGGCAGGAAAGAAAAGCAATGCTTTTCATGAAGGTAAACTGAAAAAAAAGTGCTCAAAATATTTTTAAAAAATGTATATAAACTTTCCGTATTTGACAGTTTTCTTGAAAAAGCAAAAAGACACGAAAACAGAGCCCTCATCCTGAACATGTCTGACTTTGGCTGCAAAAAGCTAAACTCTTAGAAATGTTCTTTTCTCCATCTCCATCTTTTTTTAAGTCTGTCTTTAATTTTCTACGAGGCGGAGGCAGCTGTCGGCATGATGGAAATAGCAGCGATAATTGTTTCCTCTCGGACCACTCACATTAAGATTTAATGAGATTTCGGCCAGTGATGTGAAATGCAAAATACCTGCTGGCTTCCAGGTTTTAACTCATCACTCCTCTCCAGGTACACGAGGCCACACACTGCAATCAGCCATGTTGTGTGGAAACTCCTGTTAAGCCACTCAAGTTTCTCTGCCTGTTCTACCCCAGAGTGTTCCACTTGTATTACCGTTGGTTTCAGAAAAGTGTCTGCAGGCAGGGTAAAGAGTGCTATAAGTGCCGTATTTTCTGCGTCGAAAGTAAACAGTGGGAGGCGGCAGGTTGTTTTTTTTCCACTGGCTTTCGGGTCGCGGCAGAGCTGCTATTCAGCGGCTGAAGTTGGCTGCTGATCATATGTGGTGCATCAGGTTGATTTGCGAGGGATTTTGCTCCTGGAAAAATAAAAATAAATAAAGCCCTTTATGAAAAAAATACATATGTTGGGATTCAAATCTGTTGCTTTTTAATGGCTGTATTCTGCAAAATATCAAAGAGGCCAAAGTGTGGCTATTAGTGGATCGAGTTACTCACACTCACCAAACAACTAAACAATTCATAGAAGGAGAGGGAGGAATGAAGGCCATTTATTTTATTACATACAACTGGAAATGTTGATCAATCCACCAAAATCCCCAATTAATTAGATGGATTTGAGTTAAATATGCACTTTTCTTTGTAATGAGGAGAAATTAACTAAAGAGACACTCAATCCATCTAATCTTCCCCCAAAAATAAACCTTTCACTAAAAGACATCATCATAAAGTATCTTAGTGAGATGTTCATGTCTTTATCTTTACTGATTGGCCTCATCTTTTAAGACTCAGTCCTTAAACTCACTATACAGAATTTACCCAACAGATGTGGGTCCCGGAGGCTTTAACACCACCTCAACTACACTCCAGTGACTCCTGAAATTTGACATGTCCTTTGGTTCAGTTTCTTTTCTCTGTTGACCTTATTAAATGTCTACATGAAGGGCTCCAGCTTCCGTCCCGTTAGGCCTTGAGTCCCATTTCAAATCTATCTGCCAATGAGGTTATTTGTATTATGTACATATTTTCCTACAGCTCATACCAGCGTGAGGGGGATTTACGTTATTTCATGTGTTTGTGCGTTTAGGGACCACAAAACAGCTCTAATCTTTTGACTTTTTTTTAATCTAGCTGACTTTCAAAGGTCCTTAAATCTTCATTGTATCCTCAGGTCAACAGCGTTTTGAGTGTGAAAAGATGCGTTTGTTAAGTGTCTCCACAGTGCTTTAGGTTCTAGGTGCTGTTTCGTCACCCTTCTGCGTCTGTAAATGGCCAACTTTCCAACCACAAACTGGACATTCACATCCTCGCAGCACAGAGCAGGGTACTTAATGGACACGTAGTTCCAGGCAACAAAGCGTTCCTAGGCAACATTCATCATCTCTGCCGCCTACACAGGAGGACACACTGGAGTCTTTCTGAAGTACAGGGAACGCGAGGAGGTCAAGATGACCTGCACTGGCACAATGGAGTCAAAATGGACCAAACTCTAAAGAAACATTTTTTACCAAATGAGGATTGCTCGAGTGGACTGTTACACAAGGATGTCCTTTGAGAACTTATATGACAGGGTATTAGTCTAAAACTTCTTAAATCCCACGACAGGCAGCCCTGTGAGCACGGTAATAGGCGGCATATTTCACACAATGTCGGGCTTACTTTATTCCAAAGTGTGGCTGATCACGTCGCAGCTCCATCTGTGAAGCTGAAAAGTGTTACTTTACTTCAGAGAGATGTTTTTTTTTTAAAGACATATTAAGAACCACACATCATTTCAATGTGTTAAATTTGATGTCAGTGCCTTGTAATGTTCCTCAAACAGATGCTGTGTTATTGTTATTATGATGATTATCTTCACACAGCGGCTTTTTTTTTTTAATCCTGCACTCAATCCAACCGTGGGGGAAAGCGTTGTGAATGATTTGCATGCATGTAGCTCACAGCTCCAATTAATTTAAGCAGCAGACGACTGTGTAAAAAAAAAAAAAAAGTGGAATAAGATGATCTGCATCCGTTTACTTCTGGAGAACAACGTAATCAGACAGCTGACACTCACCTTTGGACTGCGGGGGAACGCGGCGCGGCTTTGATTTATAAACGTGGCAGATGGTGACGTGGCGCAGAGACGAGTTGTGTATCGCGTCGTCATGGCAATAAAGGGTATAGAGTGTCCCTCTGTGAATCGAGGTTCTGAAGACGGTGGCATCATTTGTAAAGCAGTGATGAGTGTCACTGTGGTCTCCTGATGTTATTACATTTGCAGTCTCCAGTTAAAAAAAAAAAAAGAAATATGGAACATTTAACAGCCCATAAAATAAATCTCCCTTAAGGAAAAGCCCCTGATTTTTCTTCCATTCCATCATGACTGGTTCTGGACATCAAAGCAAAATAATTAAATACCACTGCTTTCTTCTGAAGTCTCCTTTGACGTACCTAACTTATCAACTCTTTCTTGTGTTGCTCTTAAATGGGAGCACTTTTTGAATTATTACCTTTTCCTCGAAACTGCAACAAACTGTATGAAAAAGCTAATATTTAACAACTAACATCCAGGAAAGGTTTGACAACAAATACCTCAAATTATTGAGTTTTGGGGATTTGTCATTTTTAAATAAATAGATTTAAATATATTTTTGCTTATTTGGGTTGTCTCTTTTCATTTGAAATTGAAACTATGGCGTTGGGGAAAACATTTCACCTTGTGTTTAAGGTACCATGAAGGCGTGACGCACAAGCCTCGTCGTTTCTTTCCGTTTTCTGACCTTGGCGTCTAGTTAGCACCCTGTTACTCTTCTCTTGAGAGCTTTACAGCCTTCGTAATGGGAAAGAATGACATTATCAAAGCTTTATCCCGCCATAAGCAGTCCCCGGTTTCCAGCTCATCCCCTCCTGGTCAACGGCACAAGAGACGGGTTTATAGAGGAGGGATTGAGAAATGCTCAACAGCTGCTCAAGCGTTCGAAGGCTCTCCCAAAAACAAATCTACATCTCCGACAACAATTTCTAAAAGGAGATGATTTGATACTACGGTCGATTGTTGACTTAAAAGAAACGTTTTTCAGACAATCACTTTTTTACTATTTTATTTTATGTTCATACTGGTTTTACTGTTAAATACCACCACATTGACTCAAAGAGTTTTTATGTTGCCGGGGGCCTTAATTGAAGAATGAACACAGCGATGATATTTGCATCTGATGTCCAACTACGTATTACATAGTTCATGCACTCAGCTGACTCAGCGGTCTGTCTCCGCGTTTCAACACCCTGAAAGCAGAAAAGACAACTTTTGCCGTCATATTTATTTGCGGTTGACGGTTGGTTTCCACTTTGACTGCACGACTCTCTTGGGAATATCATGAATATATTTGAGACTATTAAAGCATTTTTAAAGAGCTCTTTTGCATGCCTACAGTCTAGTCATTACAATGCAAATGAGATTGGTGGGATGGCAAATCAGGTGTGAATGAGAAAATGGAAAATGGATAAGTAAAACCACTTGGATGCACATCTGTGAGGGCAGCCATATTAGTTTGAATGCCCATTGCAGTCAAGTTTTATTTATGCTATTGTCATTTTAATATGAAGCAGCATATACAAAGGCCCCTATCTCAAGGAATGGTGGTAATGTATAATAATCCAACTCAGTTTCAAATATATTCCTGTCACACACAGAACAGTGTTGCCCGCCGTTCTCTGCATTAACTCTATTTGAGTCTGTCGCTTAGATGTATTCCAGTGATTTCATTTACAAAATCAACAACTGTGGAAATGAGCGGCAATCTTTTAGACATCCGTGCTGCAGCGGCCGATGACAGCTCCCTACCGGGAGATAAGACGAGTCTGCGAAGCGACACCTGAACTTGTCATCCTTATAAACCATCGGCGGTCTCAAACATGACGAGGAGCTTTGAGCTAATCTCGTAATCCGTCAGATTTCACAAGCAGGACGTTTGTTTCTGAGGGAGATCTCCTGCAATATACACTTCAGTTGCAGGGATTTTGTGGGGGTTTTAGTCTGTGCTTATACATTTGAATTATTCACCCAGAAAACTCACCAGAAAACATCATGCGAAATATGTTTGCCACTAAAACTCGAGGGCTTTGGTGTAAATTGAATGATTTTAACATACGGGTGGCATAGCTGGCTGCGAGATGTGCAACTGAGATGTACAGTGTTCGTCACTGGACACGTTCTCTGTGTTTGTTCAGGGAATCAGAGAGAGGTTTACTTTGTAAAGTTAAAAACTGACCAATTGAGGCTCTAATCATTATCGGCCCGTGTAACAAACCCAACGATCACCCAAACGTGCAGCCGCCTTTCAGATGCAAACCGTTGCATTTGGATACATTGCAATCTTCAGAATGTTCAATTTAAGAATATATGTTTGACATCCCCTTAACATACCAAACGCTTTGCATCAAAATCCAGAAACATTTAATCAACAAATGACAACCTAAAGTTAACCCAAATAAACCTTTTCTACAAACAGTTGTCAACACTCATTGCTATGAATTCCTTTTCCTAATTGCTTAGCAGAAGATAAGTTTCCAATTCAAAGAAGGATTTGAAACAGCATTTAGATTTTAATGTTGGGAAATCAAATTCACGAGAGAATATAAACACCAAGGAAAACTGAGGGCTTTATGAATGTGGACAGAAATGTAAATTGTAAAGAGTGGCTCCACACACCCAGTACATTTAATTAACGCTGGCTTGCATTACATCTCGCCCATAAATGATTTCTTCCCCTTTTGTCTACATCCACAGGATTCTGCATTGGAGGAAGTTTGGTTGGATGGGCAGGTCGCGCAAACAAGCTTGTCAGTCAGCAGAAACCACATGTCAATGTTCATTTATTCGAATGAACCTCGGTGAATAAAATGAGATAACACAATTTGACTAAGCAGTGCCGGCCCGAGCCTCTTGGGGGCCCTAAGCAGAATTTTATTTGGGGGCTCCCCCTCCCACCACGCACAGTCACCTGTGCTAGAAGATTATTGGCACAAATGTCACGCTATACTGTTATAGCGAAAATTATAAACAAATACAGTGAGGTTATAATACAAAACTAGGGCTGCTTGCAGCATAAGCGAACTAAGCGGCCCCCAAGCAGGGGGCCCCCAAGCAGCCGCTTAGTTCGCTTATGCCTTGGGCCGGCCCTGTGAATAAGTAGACTTTTAGCCAGAATATGACAAAGTTACAATTTTTTACTGCAGAGAAATGAATCTCATCCAGTTATTTTCAGTCTGTGTGCACTGCCTGATTTCCTGCGTGCTAGCCCTGTTAGCCAATCTCAACATGCCACGCTATGGAGAAAATACAACTTGGACATTTGCACGCTGCTCCAGAGACAGCACCTACCTCCTCGATCTTCACCCCCCCTCCCAAACTCTGAAACGATTCTTTTGTCTTTTTCCTTAAAAATTTGGCCCTACTGAGCACCCTAAAACCCGGCGGCTCGATCGAAGACTCTCAATTATTCACTTGAGATTCTTCTTGCATTCCAGAGAAGCGTCCTGATTGAATTCTCCGCCTGCACGCTTCACCAAAGCAACGCTGTCATAGTCTATTAGCCTGCTCAATATTCCACTATTGGCTTTTTTTCCCTTTGTGTCTGGATCAGGTGTTTGAGAAAACCCAGGAGTATGGGAATAATCTCCTTGTTGTTGTTGTTTTCAGCCAGCGGGGAGGCAAAACAACAAAGTGGGGTTTTGCCTTCTTTTGTTGACGGAAGTAGCGGCCAGCCTTTCTCAGCAGGCGGTCGACTGTCACGGCAATTCGACACAGGTGGAGTCGCATTACAGAGCCCCACGAAGAGCTGTTAGCAAGCATCAATTAAGTTGCATCTTTGCACAACACCAGAGGCCTTTTTCGCTCTCGTGGGGAAAACTCAGAAACAAGTGCTTGTTCATTTGGTGCTTTTCCCTGATGGCTTCTTTACCTGCAACACATACGTTTCCGCTCTCTGACTGTGGAGTGCGTCCGTGTTTGTCCGCGTGGGAGGGGGAAAGTCAAGCTAAACGATTAAAGTTCATGCAATTTACTTGTTCACTTTCTGCATTTGGACCGTATTCATCAGGCGGGGGAGGGGGCGGGGGAGGGGGCGGGGGAGGGGGTGCGAGCTGAGGGGGATGCAAAGCTCTCAAAACTTAATAATCAATATGAACTGAAAAAAAGAAGCGTGCACATGCCAGGCTTTTGTCTGCAGAATTTTTTTGATATTCAACATGATGCAGGTGGATCTTTTGGAGAAAAAAAAGATTGCTATGTGACTTGAATTGGCCTCAACAGCTTGTAAAATGTTGATGATGACGATGATGTTAGCCTTCTTGACTCTCAGAGTTTGTGACCTCTATAAAGTTTTTAAAGCCAGTTTGGGTCATTCTTTTGCTGGGATTTGTGTTTTTCGCAATCTCTTCTGATATTATGAATGACATACCATTATAAAAATAAACAAGGGAAGATTGTAAAATGGTGAGAGCTGATTTTTTTTAACAATCATTTTTGCATGGAGCAATTAATCTGTAAAGAATGATTCTGTAAAGAATCTGAATTCTGTAAATTCAGTGAGCGTGCCTATGAAGCTGTGTTTAGGGCCCAAGTCGCTAAAAGAACTGTGCTATGTGCTATAACTGTTGTTATTATTTGTCATCACGTTGGACTAACTAACTTTTATAAACCAGCACTTTGGTGCAGCTTGTATCTGGGGAGATGCGTGAAAGCTCAGAGTGGGTCACTTGCCTCTCTGTGAGGCATTTTGAGGTTATTCCTGCAAGGATGTGTCCTAGACATCTCCTTTTTTAGAAGATTTACAGTAGCGTACACACACACGCAGAAGATGCCAGAGGGATTACGTGTCCCATCTGGCCTATAAACACCTTAGGCCCCCCAGGAGGAGCTGGAGGTCTTGGATTGGTAGAAGGAGGTTTGGACTTCTCTTCTTCCTGCATACCTGGATAGACACACAAGATATTATTCACATATATCATATATATCTCTCTAAGTAACGTGTAACTAATAGGGCCATTTTTAAGGATTATTTTTAATAAGATGGGGCTTGAGCAACTCTGAATTCATGAAAGCACTGGTTTGAAATCAGAGCATCCTTTAGGCCCAAAAATGTGGATTCAGTGAGCGTTATCTTGGACCCAAAGTGTGGCCGCTGGGCTTTGCACCGGCACGTTCATCACACCTTCAAGAGGAAGGAGCGCCGCTGCCCCGCGCTGATAAAATACCGTCTCGAGTCAAACGGGCTCTTTGAGGGATAATGCCAAGAGAAGGGGAAGGCAGGGGAGATATTTCATACACACATGAGTGCCCATGCACTTTCAGTTACTTACAAACAAGGAAGTTCTCTTCTTCCTCTCAGCCCTCTCTGTCCTCGAACGTCTCTCTGGTGCTTTACTGCAAACACGTTTATACTTTATCTCTGTCCTCCTCACTTACTCTCACTGTCACCGTATCTCCTTCTCCCGCTCTCATCTGTGTCCGTCTTAATGCGTTTTCCAATCAGCGCGGCGCCGTCGGCGCGCCGAGGGCCCTCTTCGAGAGGGACAGGAAGAAGACAAGACGAGACAGATCCAGGGACGCGGGAGAGACACGAGAAGGCGGAGGACATCTGGTGCCTGGTTTGCTTATTCATTCACGGATGACAAATGAGTCATTTTGTGACCGCTAATGGACGAGAGAAGTGGGGACAAACAATAAATGGGTTCGCTGAAGTACATTTCTCCACCATTGGAGACATTCAAGCACTTTAGAAGATCTGTAAGTGATTGAGGTGAATCGGAGGGAAGTTATGGGTTGGGTGTTTTTTAAGGATAAAGTTCAACACCCAGTAAATGTGTTAAGTGTGTGTCTGTGTTAGGTGTCACTCCCAAGACAGAGCGAGTGGATTTTCCTATCTAAATGTCAGAAAGGAGACTGAGGCTCGTTTAATTATCGATTAAATTACAGTACCCAGCTTCCTGTTAAACGCACATCCGTTTATAACATTTCAATTGTAACTTTGATGCGTTTTCGAAAGCTGTAAAAATGCCTCAGCTTTATCGCTTTTTTTTCATTCCAATGCATGGCCTCGCTACCTTCCTCCACACGGTGAAAATCTTCCACTTTCAGTGCGAGGAACTGTAAGGAATGAGCAACCCAACCTGCGGCCCGCCGTCTCGCCCCAGCGGACGGTAATGAAAAATATGCCCTGCATTGTAATCACCGACGACCCTCGTGAAAAGGGGGCCTGATTGGCTCCCCTGCGGCCCCCGCGGGCGTCCTCTAAGCGAGGTCCTGACCGGCCACCGGTCCGTACGCCTGATGAGAATATTCATGACCGCGTGTGTTCTGAATGCCGGGAGGCTTCTTCATTGATCCGTCCGAAATAAACCCAGGCTGCCGCGGCCGGGTGTAGAAGCGGGGATGAAGTCAAGACATGCTGATGAATGAGACCGAGGGTGCGACAATTTTATTTCACCCTTTGCTTAAGCAGACTTGACTCGTAATTGTTTTACTTTAACCCGTTATCACGGTAAATGCCGCTTTAGTGTATACGCCACGTCGACAGGGAGAACATTCAGCATCCCTGGTTCTGAGAATATCATGACAGAGAACAACAGAGACATGTGGATCTGCAAAGGCCCCGCCCCTTTTCTGACAGGATGTCGATCCGCCCCAACCATTTAACCATTAAATTTTCCATCTGAAAATAGCGAGCCATAATTTTCACACTTTTCCAGAGTTAAGCGTGGAACTTTTGTTATGAAATTCCTTCAATCTTCATTGTGTCTGTTGTGCTGCTATGAATAGTGTGTCGTGGACCCGCGGAGACGCTGTGAACAACAATCTAACTGTGAGGCCTGAAGATGAGATTAGAACAAAGTGTTAACTTTTAACTAACTGATGTTTTAAAAATAACGGGAATTTACTATGCTGAGTAAGATATAATATTTATAGAAAACATATGAAAAGACTAACTAAGAAAAAATCATTTCTGGTGTAAAATATTTAGCCTCATGTCCTATGCGCTCCTCAGGAACGTCGACGCTCATAAAACGTTGAATAGAACGTTCTGCGAGACTGGAATTGTGGTACATTAAGAGTGCAACCACTTTGTGGACCCTTTAGGTTCCTTTTAAGAAGTCTCTGCTCAAAGTTTGTTAGTTCAGAGTGTGTCCCTGTTGTTTTTATCACGTTTAAGTTGCGTCATCTTTTCCCCATCAGAGGAGGAAATAGGTTTTGTGGCCCTCACAAGAAAAAGTTCGGGGACCCCTGTATTAAAAGCTGGTTTGGTGTTACTAAGGGGTACGGGCATATCAAATACTACGCTCGCACGCTCCATTTTCTGGACACCTCTCGAGCAAATTAGCGCATGTGATCCAGCGGCTGTTGTTTCATGCGACATTCGAGAGGCGAGGACGTCGTCTTCTGATGTTCAGCGTTTGAAAAGGGAGACTTTTTCCCGCTGCGTCCTACATTTACAAGCTACGCAAGAAATTGAGCTGGCAGATGAGTAACGTTTGGTGGTTAAACGGGAATGCAGCTACGCTGTGGTTCAGTGTGGTGGCTTTCTGCAAGCCTCCATTACAGAGCTTTCACTAATCCAAAACATGCAAATCAGTGTCCAAAAAGTGTCCTTTGTGCGTAATCCTAACACAATGGGGCTAAAGGAAAAGGACCGGTTGCCAATACAGTATCAGTAACATTCTGCAGTACAAAGATAAAGACCCTTTAACAGATTATAATAATTCATCTTCTAAGTGTGCGATATGATATTAACTAAAAAATATAACCAGAGAAAAGATTTTCTCTGACAAACCGATACTAATTCAAAAAACACTGTCATATTTTTTATTTTCACAAGGATTTCAGCCATTAGCATAGTAAGTCGCTCATTTGCAGGGACGCGAAGTGGCGGCTAATTCGGCGAGGACGTTTGCATTGATTTTCCACTTGAACTGTGTCAGTGTGGCTGGTTTATTTTCCCACAGATCTGATTTCTGGGATCAGAAAAACGGTGTAAACGGTTTTAATATTCCGTGCCGTGTCCTTCACTTCATATTTGGAAAATACGGGTCCAGTTTTCAAAGGTCTTGTTGGCAATCATTCTTTGTTGACACGGTTGATCTTTAGTTGCGCGACGTGAAAATGTAACGCCAACATTTTTGGTTTTGTCAATGCGTTGAGGAAAAAAAAGACTTCCAAATTTGGCTTTTTTAAAGAGAGACGTCACATCAACAAACAACACTTTTCCCTTTTTCTGTGGCCGCGGTAAAAAAGGTTTGTGTGTGTGTGTGTGTATTTTTCCATGCACGTGTCAGAGAGGGCCAATGCCACAGCGGTATGAACAGACATCCTGCAATATGTTGGGGAGAACACCTTGCAGAGAGCGCAGCAGACAACAGTTCATTATTGCATGATTGCCATATGCTTGTGAGACTGTGGGTTCAAACCTGGTTCACATCCAGCTGGTTGATTCATGTCCCATCTCGTTCCCTCTTCACTCCACTGTGTGCCGTGTGGCGTGTACGCTACGCTACGCCGCCTATTAATCGAGAGGCGTCTTCTTCGGAAGGCTCTCGGTTGTTGCCGATGACGATGAAAAACGTCTTTGCGGCGATCGGCTGGTGCCAGTCGGGGGGATAACGGGATGTCGAAAGGAGAACGAGAGGCAATCTGTGCTCGTGAAGCTTCAGAAGGGAGAGAACACTAGTTGACACGTCTAACTTATGTATGTGTGTGTGTGTTTGTGTGTGCGTCTTGTGTATTTGCTAACTGCCAGTGAATCAAAGGTAAAAGCCCGCAGAAATGTGCGGCTACTAAAAGATTAACAGCGTGTCAGTGTCATACGATTCAATTTTTCTGCATTATGAATGTTAAAGGATGAGTTTAAAAATACACAAGATTGTGAATTATTCAGCCACTCCCCTCACAGAGAGAGGCCTTTTGACTTGATGCACTGCCAAAGTGAGTAATGTGGCAAATACGCAAGGGGACCATCGGTGACGGTGGATATTGAGGGTGAAATGTCAAATGTAAAACTGCATCTAAGGTTGCCATTTTTTTTTTGTTAGGAGTAGTGGCATAGTTAGGAGGGGAAAAATGCAACACCCTTGGAGTGTGTAAAGAGTCAATTAATTTGTCTCCATGTAGTCAAACTCACTCTCATGTGCCGCTCTCTCAAATCCCTTTTTTAAAAATTGAGAATGTCTCTTGGAATGCCCATCTGTTTTGAGGATTAGATGCACTTCTCCACCAAAGAATGTCTCCTCCGTTCATCCGAATCGTATATATGCATAGAGATATGCATGATACCAGAGATATCTAATCTCGATTCAATGTGGGATGCCGTCTAATCTTCACATCGCCAAATGACATACTGAGCTTTTCGGTGGCCTGTGCATGGTGGACGGAGCCGTGCGTGTATACTCCCACCCAGTGGAAACGTGCAAAACTATTGGCCGGGATGAGTCATTGTTGCAGCCCCACCGCCTTCCTCGGCCCCCTCTGCAATGAATTAGTCTCTTTTAACGTTGACGGAAGGCAATCTCCAGGTCTGTGAAGATGGGGGGTTGAAAGGACTGTGTGTAGATGGTTGAGCGTGGAGTGAAAGGAGGGTGACAGAAGGAGCGAAGCTGCCATTTGGGGTTTTCTGAAAGCATGGAGAACAAGACCGTGTGAGCTCACGGAGCCAAAGACAGCAAGCACCAACCGTTCAGAGCCAAAAAGGCACAGCGCTTCACAATTGAAGAGAGCGAGGGAGAGGTCATTTTTAAACTTGGATAAACAACAATCTTCCACGAATGGAAAAACTGTTCCAAAATAAGTTAGTTTTAAGTATCTCACAAAAGGACTGGTTTCGCAAAGTCTATTATTAGACCGAAGTCAGTGGACATTTTTTTTATAAAACCTGGCACTGAACTTGGTTGTCAGGGGCAGCGGGCTGTTACAGGCTGTAAAAGTTTTTAACAACTCTTATTTCCTCTGTCCAACCTTGACTTCTGTTTGTTCAAGGTCGGCGGTAGAGTTACAGTCAGACTTCAGACATTTCAATTGAAATATTACGGAGCACATGATTAAATGACTACGGGAAGCCTACATGCGATTTGTGGATCCAACTGACCAAATAAAATCCAGTGCGCTGCTTTCCTTGCAAAGAGGCATTACAAACGTAGAAAAGAATGAGAGTGGTGTGGAAACTGTTACCTTGAGCAGAGTCCTGAAAGGAAATGTCACAGGTGTTTATCCGATCTCTGATTTCCTCTCTTCCACAACATGCGGCAAAAGTGCCACATGACCTCTAAATGACTGTAGACTCTAAACCACTTCCAAACGCAGAAATCCTTGAACTTAAGTAACACGGCGGTCACGTCCGCCCTGAAAGGCATTAAGGTAGCACTCTATTCATCCGGGGATGAACAGCTCTCCCTGCACTTCTCAAGTTAATCTTCTTACTTTTATGCTTTTTTTTGTTTTGCGAGAAATGTTTTTTCGTGCCCTTCATTTAATAACACAAGAATATAAAGGCATATTTATGGGCACACCCTTTGCTAAAGAGGCAACCTGAGATTTTATTATTCTGTTCCAAGCAAAGCCTGAACACATTGCAGAAATAATGGTGTTATTTAATAAATGGTCACTGAGATATAATAAATAAGAAGCAACAGCTTTTACATGGAATTTTATCAGCCGTGATTTATTTCCCACAATACCGAAATATTTAATCAAATTACGCAATAACAAATAGCATGAATAGAGGCTATCAATTAAAATGTCCCAGCTGTCATCTCACTCTCCTCCCTTGTGTTTCTCTCAGGAAATGAAGTCATTACGCCATTTTTAAACAAGCAGCCACGGGTCACCGAGCAGCTTCATCCATCCCAACCCGTCCGCCTCTCTCCGATGTGGTCGACATCATAAACACTTGTCAGTTCGGACACAAACGCAACACGGCAAAAAAACGCAGAGGTAAACCCATTTCGAGAGGGAGCGGTGACATTGACAAAGTGAGAGTGTGGCCAGAGTGCAATGTAACAGCACGCCGCCACTTATGAAAACACCTGCTCCACACTGTCAGCGACTTAACCTTCTCTCGCCCAAATCCCCAGCGGAGGATTATATGTGACAGATGTAGGACGGGACAGGGTCAGGGTGGGGGGGGGGGGGGGGGGGGGGGGGGGGCAGAGACAGAAGCGAATTCCCAAGCAAAAGTTTGGTTTGGAGAGGACAAGTCTGAGAGAGAAGCGATTTGAAAAAGGTACGGGGAGGAGAAGGAATGGGCGACCTGACGACGTGTCGGGCGCCATTGCGTGTCCATCCGTTCATTGTCACAGGCTTTTCTGGGGACGTGTAGTCCAGACATACCTTTTGTGAGGACATTTTTTAAAGGAAAATGCGCCGGGAACCATGAATGGCGATATTACATTTGGAGTAAATCTTCCCAAGCAGATATTGGTGTTCATTGTGCTGGATGATTGGAAATGTGGACCTGCAAGGTGCCTGAGATAAAAAAAAGTCAAGGAATCACAGAAATCATTTGAATTAGAGATAAATTGTTGTGTCGGTCAATAGGAAAAAAAACGATGATACGCTTTGAGCATTTCCAGAAACCGTATTTTTCACCTGTAAAATGTCTTTTCTTACCAAATAACAAATGTAAAGTATGTTTAAGTATGTTGTTTTTTGCATCTGAGAGGATCGGTCGAGGGACCACCACTCAATGTCTGTACACATATTTCGCGGCAATCCATTGTCAAAGCATTTCCGTTCAGGTCAAAGTGGTTCAGTTGTTCGTCGCGCCTCACTGTTCAGGCGTTAGGGAGTTCATTCCTTGTCAGCGCTTGGTGTGGGTTTTGTACCATTTATGTATAGGATGACGAAGACCTGCAGACGTGTTAGATGAAAAGGTACTTTAAGAAGTGTCGAAGGACACAAAGGACATTGTAGGAACGCTGAATTAACTCGTCCTTTCAAAAATGGCAGTTTAGACTGCGAGGTATGGAACCGTTACATTACCTCCATTTATACTTCTTCAGTCTCTCAACAGGCTCGCCTTTGTAATGATCACGACCACTGACATTGTGATGCGTCAGTGAAGACATGATTATATAGATGGCAGGGGGTTTAGGTTATAGTTGTAGAATATTTTCTTTTTTGTTTCCAATTTTGGTTGGATTGGATACAAGTGTAGCGCGGCTTCAAATGATTGTCATTCTTCCATTTGCCCCACAATGTAAATGCCCCCCTCTTCCTGTGGGTCTTAGTATCCTTTAAAATTATAATGTTTAGGTATAATACAATGGCTACACAGTAAGTAATGGCTTTCCTCTGAGCGTTTCAGAATAATGCCTACCCTGTGTTTCGGCAGATGTTAACTACCACCGAAGTCCCATAAGGCGTATTAATAAGGCATTAGAATGCACAATTAACAGTGAGGTGGAAATCGGTAAAAAAATAATCAATATTACAACTGAATTACATGCATCCATGTCTCCCGTGGCTGCTAGCAAATTAAATTTTTCATTAACAATGAAAAGAGCTAGAATATGGAGAAGTAATTACAGAATATAAATACATAATGCTATTCCTCAAAATACATACTAACAATGTTAGATTGCATTTACATTCATGGGACTACAACTTTACGCATAACTACAGACTTTACAACTTATTGGAAAGTAAAGTATAAATATATATAACTTAAGAAATGGGATCAAGGCCGTCAAAATTTCCATAAGATTACAACCCCTATTTTGTCGATACCAAGAACCCAATAACTGATCAGCGGTGAATTGTTCATTCAAAAGTGTTGCTACGGTACTTGAGTGATAGAGAGCGGCGCCTTAAATCACCCTGCTGGTGTTACCGTTTTTAGCTTGCCACCCTCTTCTGTCGGCTCTTTTTAAGTACTTTTGGGCTTAACCACTCAACTCTCTCTGTACAAGTTATGACTGTTTAATCCCATCAACAACAGGGATTGCTGTCAAAGTATCGTTAGATTTGACAAATGACGGAGTGTGCACAAATGGGATTCAGTTGAGGCCGTGGGGAAAATGTTGATTCATTACTTCTGAAAACCCCACTGGCTGACTTTCTCAAAGCTTACAAGAGTTTTCTGACCAAATTAATCCTCTGCACGTTGAACCAACTTTTCCTAAGGCAAAGCAAGACAACGAGTCTCACTATGCAGCTTCTCCCCTGCCCCCTCCCCCTATATATATATATATATATATATATATATATATATATATATATATATATATATATATATATATATATATATATATATATATATATATATATATATATGAGAGAGAGAGAGAAAGAGAGAGAGATAGATATATATATATAAAACAATCCGTGCTGAGGCTTGTTCATTGCATAGACTGATGGTTGAGTGACATTTGGTTGGTTGAGTGACATTTCTAAATGTGCCTTCGCGGCCGCCGTACTTGTGCCTAGCAGTACCCTCTAGTAGCCGTGCTAACGACAAGCGAGCGCAAACAATGGCTGAATATTCTCACGTGAAATCAACCAAACTGGTTTTGAAAGGTCTTAACAAAGGGTAAGTGTCCTTTTGACTCACTACCGTTTATCAGCAACGTTACGATGTTTTATTTTATGTACCACTACTGTACCGAGCTTTTGTAGCCTATGCTACAGCTAGCTGAGGCTAAAACGCAGTGGTTGAAACGTCACTTAGCTCTCTGTAAAGGTTGTTCTTAAACGTTTTGTTACCAGTGTAGCGACGGATGCTGTTGTTGGAAAACACCTTTTAACTAAGTGACATTAACTTCACGTTAGCTCAACATTAACTGCGTGCTACAGAACAATGCTGTACGTTAAGTTACTCCGTCTGTATCATGCTGACTGGAGAAAACAAACCTAAATTTGTCTTTGCCGAAGAAAAATCCATCCCCGGTGAAGCCTCGACGTGATCTCACGTTCTGTCGTCCACAGCCTTCGATCAACCTCCCACCTAAAACCCTGACATGGGAAAAAACTGTCTTTTAAAGACCAAATCAATATGGTATCCACAATTATTTAACTACAGTTCAGCTATGGAAAACTTAAAAAAAAAATGATGAGAACCAGCTAGAAAGCCTGTTACGGTTGAATACTTAATGAAGGTCCTGCAGCTCATGTACTATAAACAGAACGCATGTTCTTACGGCAAAGGTGACTCAACGACGTGTTATTGACGTTCTAAGATTCTTGTCTGCATTTTCCAAATGTGATCACTTCGACAAACAAATATGTATGCTGACACGTTGAATGTTATGGAATGCTGGCAAGGCAATCAAACATTTTGCTATGTAAACAGTAAAGAAGAGGTTTTTTGTTTTGTTTTGTTCACAGGAAAAAGAGGAAGCACAAAGATAACAAGAAAAAAGAAGGAGATGGTGAAGCAAAAGCTGATATTATTGGTATGTGCATGTGCTTCATTTTTGAATAGTAGAATCAAATCAAAGACCTGTTTCTCTTTCTTTACTAAAGTGCAAAAATTGCACTCTGCACCTTTTTAAGGTTGTTGTGTCTTTCAAGCAAAGCATCTGCATCTACTCTTACACCTTGTGACCCCGCGTCTTTGTGCTCTGCAGATGGTTGGTGGGCGATCAGCAACTTTGGAGAAATATCCGGAAGTGTTGCCATAGAGATGCAGAACAACGCTTACATCCATGCCATGGATAGTGGCCTGTTCACACTCGGTGCACCACACAAAGGTAAGAACACGCGGTGGAAGACTTATTTCTTATTTCGAGAGAGGCCATTCGCACTCCTCTCAAGGATTTGTTTTAGCTTCTGTCAGTCAGTTAACGTAATGGCTAAAGACTTGGTGATAATAGTCCACAGGGGACAATTGGCCCATCTTTGTCAATTTGAGATCGACAAAGATTGGATGAATAAATTCAGCTATCATCACATCATCTACGCCTGCGGGAGTGATCACAGGCATTGGTTAGTATTTTCTGACACAAAATAGAATAGAAAATACGTGGAAATGCATTGAGTTTGAAAAATAGGCTCTGCTCATGAAACTCGGTTTTGATGATTTATTATAAGCTGCTTAGATGTAGAGTGGGGAAGTTAAACGGGTCATAGCTCCATGTCTATTATCCATTCTATATTGTCATCTTAAACAACTATTTTAGAATTGATTCAAGTTTCTTGCCGACAACAACATTTGACAATTACGCTTTTTTTGTAATTATATTTGAACGTCATGCAAACACCACAATATACACTTGCTCAATACAAATGTTCAAAGAATAAAGCTTGAATGCATCGCCCAGCCTTTCCCAGCAGTGTATGTTGATGCAGCGCAGAAGAAGCGACTAGGAACGGCGGGATGGCAAAGCAGGATGCAAATGGAAAAATGGCACCATGTGTTATGCAATTCGTTTTGTCTGCAGTTTAGATGGAGATGCCTGCATCTGCTTGCTCAGACCACAGTTGTACCAACTACATTTTCAGGTTACATTTACTGTAGGCTCCAGGTGCTGTGGGGATGGCGGGGGTCTCTCCTTCAAACCACAAAGCAACCAAAGTATTTAAGTAGTAAATCCAGACGCCAGACTCCGTAAGGCTGAACCAGGGTTGAGTTCAGGGTAAGGGCTTAGCTAACTGAGTTTTCCCTCACTTCTGCCTCCGTGCTCCTCTCAGGGAATTTCTCTCTTTGATAAAGTCTGCTCGAAAAAGAGACACACCGCCAACACTCTAGTCAGCCCACGTTTTGTGAGAGCCAGTGAAAGTGGCTGGTAGATTGAAAGATCCCTAATCCCTGAGCGGTCCCTCATCCTCTGCATGCACATAAGCTCATTTCTAGGAGATGAAAGAGGACGTGAGCTAGCAGTATAGAAAGAGACGTTTCCCCCCCCCCCCCCCCCCCCCCTCCCCCCTACTTTATTTTCTGCAGAAGCGCCACGGTCTGGATGATGCAGCATTTTAGGTTACCGCAAAATGAGTTGTTTACATTCACCCTCAGGTCAGAGGAAAATGAGCTGATGTTCTCTTCGCCAACTCCGAGGGTCACCATCTCGCATGTTCCAAAGATAACCAGCCTTTTTGAAGGAGGCAGCTTGTGTCACATTTTTACCTCTACGTTATAAATGCGTCCCTCGTTAATGTCTCGCCGGCGCCGCTCTCCCTCGACCTGATGCACTAGAATTTGTGTGAAGCTTTTGATTCATTGTGAAGATCAAGAGGAGACCCGGATGATGAGCCGAGTCACTTAATGAAATTATGGAGAACCCAGGAGACCTCAGTTAAGAATGAAACACTAAAATGCAACATAGCTGTTCCCTTTTCCATGTTGTTTCAAATGTCTCACGGTGGTAAATGGATCCAGATGAGCACAGCGCTGCGGAGCCACAGGCAATAGTAATTACAAGGAACGGATTATAAAATTGCCATGAGAAAATAACTATGAACGTTTTAATGATGAACTTAGTTTTTAGCCAGTAATTAATCAAACCGGCTAATCTGGCTAAACTGAAAGATCAGGGCCTAAAGTGTAGTTCCAGGTCAAATATCATTGGCTGTCGACCTACTGTAATTATATAATATATAATATATAATTACAGTATTCAAGTATACTACGAGGGACGCTATATATATATATATATATATAATCTGAGATAAGGCCTTTTTACCAAATCCACAAATAAAAGCATGTTTTATAGATCCATTTAAATTATAGAATATCACTCAAAGTGCAAGATCTTTTAAAAGCCAAATGTCTTGTATGTGTTTCAGCCGATGAAGGCCCTGACCCCCCAGAACAGTTCACTGCCGTCAAGCTCTCAGACACAAGGTGAGTAAACAAAGACAAACTACCGATTGAATCCGCCGACAGAGGTAATCCTTCGACAACAGTAGTGCCTTTCTTCTGCACTTTATTTTTTATAAATGAACACGAGTAATTTGATCGTTTCCGTGTGCAGGTATGCCCTATTCTATTTTTTTTTTTTTTTTTTTTTTTTCAAATTGCAAATCTTCGATTAACTCTTAACTAATATCATCAAGCGTTTCCTTTTAGGCAGACCGGATACTCTGTAATTCCGGGGGAATAACTCCCCCCCCCCCCCCCCCCCCCCCCCCCGGAATTTTGTGAATTAACATCAGACCAGCCTGAGCCCTTTGAGGCATTGAAAGGGTTCACTTCAGCGTTGTGTCATCGTGGAATTTCCTCCCCTTGTTGCAGGATAGCCTTGAAGTCCGGATATGGGAAGTACCTGGGTATCACCTCCGAGGGTTTGGTAGTAGGCCGCTCCGACGCCATCGGCTCCAGGGAACAATGGGAAACTGTCTTCGAGAACGTGAGTGTATCTTCTAAAGCGTCTATTGTTTTTGGTTCTACGACACGTGTCTGGGAATCGTAACACAATAAATTATTATAATCGAAGCATGTGGCCCTCTTCTCTACGATAGAAATACAGCTGCAACCATTTATTGATAAATAACTTGATTAACAGAATTATTTAACATAAGTAATCAGTGATGATTAATTAAAAGTCATGTTTAGGTTTTAGCTGGTTCCATCTTATTTTATTGACCATATAACGCTATTGTCGATCTTGTATCAAATTAAACAAATCATGGGATTTTTGGTTGAATAAACCAAGAAAACACATTTTAACATGTTAACTTGCATTTTTCACAATTGTGATAATTGATAATGAAATGGTCATTAGGTTCAACACTGCATGAATGCTACAATAAACATTGTATTAATGAAATATAAGTCATTTTTTTTCTATTCATGCACATATGAACACCATTTTCGTGTTTGAAATACAAGCCCATTCTTTCCTGTGGAAAAAGGGGACATATTTTGTACCTCCGCCTTTCACGTCTCGCCTCATGGCTGATTAGAGCTAAGCACACGAGATTGAGCACTTAGCTGTAAGTAACTGTAAAAAAAAAAAAAAACACACCAAATCATCATGCAGGATGCGTCTCCCTTATCGCCGCGGCGCACCGCTCGCCTCGATGCTTAGTTGAACCCGTAAACAACCTGCCCGGCACAACCTTGAGACTCTTTCATGTCTGTCGCAACGGCCAGGCCCGCTCCAAATCTATCTAATCAACTGCCCCCTCCTCTGTGTGTGTTTTTTTTTTTTCCTCAGGGCAAAATGGCCCTCATGGCAGCAAATAGTTGTTTCATCTCCTACAGTGAAAGTGGGGACATCGTGGCCAAGAGCAAGACGGCAGGGGATGGCGAGATGGTGAAGGTGACGTATAAATAGTGTTCTTGCACAAGGTTGCATGTTAATCCTTTCACGTTCAGCATGCGACCTCCGTGGGGTCTTGACAGTTGAGATGGGAGGGGAAAGTGTTTGTGACCTCACCTCAGGGGGTTCAAGGTGTTATTGATATTTAATGCAAAGCTTCTTTTTCTTGGTACAGATCAGGTCGAGTGTGGAACAAGAAGTCAAGCACAAAGATGACATCGCAGAAGAAGACCGGGGCAACGTGAAGTCCTGTGAGGTCAATTACGTGTACGTAACTTCCATTGTGAGCTGGTTGATAATTGGATGGATAAATACCAAACTGCCTCAGAAAAAGAATGAAAAAGAGTGACGGATTGATTTTATGGTCGCTTAAGCTAAAACTATTAACTATTGTTTGAACGGTCTTCTTTTAAAGTGGTGTTTGTCTATCAGCTGTTATCACTTTGTACCAATGGCTATACTTGTATTTCCCAGCAGCTTGAAGTTGTGTAGTTTACCTTTCAGGCTCCTTTAGGAATGAGCGCTAAAAGCACTTTATTTTGATTGAGGGGTATTTAGCGTGATTTCCTTCCTATTATCTTCACGTTGTGTCAGTCTGCGGCGACAACATTTTGACAACAAAATCACCGGATGTGAGATGAGGCGTTTGAGCGGCTGTCTCCTCAGTCCGGCGTCTTTTTTTTTAGACCACGCAATTGATGCTCTGCTGTTTGCTGTTGGCGCCGGAAGAGAAAGCGAGCAGCACCACCCATGAGCATCCGATGCTGCGAGGGTTTTGTACTCGGCGCTCGTCCGCAGCTTATTAAGTCCGGGGCAATATGTCTGAAACCGTTTTCTCGCTCGGCACTCTTTGGCTGGCGTTGCAGCTCTATTATTTGTCTTAGATGAATGCCGGGGAAATGGACCCATCAGGTTGACGTGCTGATAATGGCTGCCCTTGAGCCTGGGTCTTGATGTAGTGTTTAGCGTCTAAAATGCCTCTCAGGATGGAGTGCAGCTCGGGCATCATAAAACACGGGCAGAGCAGAGGCAGCCTAAACATCAGGGAAGCTTCTGACTAGATGCTCTGGTATTTATTTATTTTATATGTCATTATTTTAGCGCATAGATTTTAGCTTCTTAGAACCTCGGTGCCAAGTTCTCCAAAGAGGATAGGTTGTGGAAATGTGTAACGGGTGGATTGGATGTTGTGTCATTTGCCTTTGCGCTTCCTTTCGTACAAGTCTGATCAACTCTTCTTTGTGAATCACAGGAAGAAGTTTCAGAGTTTTCAGGACCGTCGGCTGCGAGTGAATGAGGGAGACTCCTCCTCGCTAAAGAGAGCCAGGACGGACGGGAAGTTTCATGAAACTTTGCTGGACAGGTTTGGAAATAAGCTCATATATAAGCTCTTAAATACTGTCATCATAACACTTTACAGTGATAACAGAGATCTCAGGATTCACAATTAAATGAAAACCCAAAGATCAGTTATTTATCAGAAAAGTAAAAAGGAATTTCTATTTAAGAAAACTCATTGTTGATAATCGATTTTGACTCGTCATTTGATTTTGGGTGTAGACATTTAATTAATAAAAACAGATTATGCTTTGACTGACATTGTTGCATGTTAAAAATGTCCTCTTTTTTTATTACAGGAGAAGCAAAATGAAAGCAGACCGGTACTGCAAGTGAAGAATCAATCTTTTAAGGGACTTCAATATCTTCTGTAAATGTCTATATTTTAAAGATTTGGCCATTTTGATCTGACATTGTTTTTGTTTTTAATCTTTTTAATAAAATGACATGGTCAAATCTGTTTTGTGGTATCTGTCTTGTGATCCAAAGGGTCACATGATGCATTTGAGGCGTTGTGGGATGACTAAGTGTACTAAATATGAAACGACAAAGGCATGCAGAAAACGACTCACAATATTTGGGCATAATATTCTTCATCAAGACTACTGAAAAGTTTATGGTGGATATTGTTATATATATATATTATGTTACAACCCAAAGGCTGCAACATGAGTATACAAATAAACTAATTTATTTAAAGGATATCATGGACTAAACAAAACAAACATGGAGAGTCAGAAATCAGTAATGTCACTGTGTGGAAATGTCTGAAACAAAAGCAGTCAAGTAACCGAGAAACAAGTCTGGAAGACATTCAAATCAGTGGAAATAATTACACTGATGTGTAAATCATATCTTTTGACACTGTCATAGTGACATTTGGCAGCTAAGTGATGTTCCATTCACACTTCCCCTCCTTTCAAGCACTCATAGAAACTCCCACTCAACATTGGAATGGGGCCTTAAACTGGAAACACCATGCTGAGGTGAAGCTCATCAGCTGATGATCATCATCCTGAAGGACACTGACCCCCAGTGGAAGGAAGGGGTTGTACCAATCTGATGAAATAAACCAGTCGGGTGCTCTACAAAATAATTGTGTATATCCAAGATGAATTGTGCTGTATCATTAAAAAGTGTATAATGGGGGACATTGGGTTTATTACTCTCACCAACTTATACAATTATGGTTGTATAAAGTTCCTCTTTCTAAGTTGAAGAATTTAATTAATCTCCGCTTATATAACAAACTACCAATGCTGCCATGTCCATTCCATTTGTTTATACAATTAACCACAAAAGTAAGATTATTTGAATTGAAAAATTTTTATATACATCTCTTAACACATCTGTTGTATTTAGGTCTAAATGTGGGATGTCCCCTCATATGTAAGGACTCCCTAGCCCTATAACATTTCAGAATATCTGTACACCTGTATAAATGTACACCAATATATACCTCTACTACTAGTAGAATATCTCCACTAAACCAATTGTTGATAAACAATAGAAATATTGAAGGGGCCTTGACTAGAAAGTTGATTTTTGTAAATGTTCATAAACCCAACATTTTGGGAGTGACATATTTGACTTTGCATTTAATTTGATTACTATGTTGTTTAATAAATGCATGGGAATATAGTGGAGTAGTGAAAAGAAGACTACGTTGAAATAAGCAAACGCCCACACAATTGTACGTATGTACAGCTCTTCATTAAAAGTACTTAGTTTGTACGTTGTTTGTGTATAGAGTATAGGCAGGATCCAACTTTGTTTCTTAATAGGTTATATAGTTGACTTTTCTTTCTCCCCTTACATCACAGTTTGTCACGTTACTTATTTTCACTTCCGCATGGAAACTACCACCGGCGATCTCTTTGGAGGGGTGTTTTGTATCACTTCCTTAATATTTTATCCGAGGTTTCCGCTTTTAAGGCAAATTAAAAAAAATGATTTTCAAACATTTCATTTATTTTATAACGTACATAAATGATCAGTTACGTGTATAACGCCCTTTGTTTGTTTTGCTATTTTCCGGAACTTCCGGTTCCCCCGCGGTATATTAAGCGGGTCGGTGTCACGCCTGTCAACAACGACAGCAGCTTCTCGGACGAACAGTAGTTTGACCGAGAGCCTCCGAAATGGGTCTCTATGATTTAATAGTCGTAGCGGCTTTATGTTCTGTTGCGTGCACGCAGTTCATCCCTCCGGTAAGCCACGTTTCTGCTTCCCCGTTGTGCGGGTTTACGTCGTTGATACGCGCGGTCCCACGACGCCGAGCCGTGTTGCGCTGTATTACTCTGAAGGGTCAAACCTGTCATGTGCTTTTTGTTTAAAGTATACGGAAGACTGTCGGACGGAGATGTATCCTCCAGCGGGACCCACGTAAGTAGCAGAACTGTATTTTTCTTTTTCTTTTTTAACTTGTTGTTTTTTAAGTCTTTGATTTGGTTTTGTAACTCTGCTGCCTTCACTTACTGCTCAATTTTTACCGGCTAAAAGGAGATGCGCACCGTAGCAGAGGCTCTGTAAACATTATATAATATGTGGGCTCTGGTTGACTAATTGATCACCTGATCATTTATAGAACTTGGGTTTTAAATGATTTAATCGTTGCCGCTTTTCACATGTGCGTTTTTTGGGGCATGGGGTTGTGTGACGTTACGATATAAACCTGGGTAACTAGAACTTGTGTAGCGCTTTGTCCGCAATTAAACCATAATTTAAGATTAATTGACAATGTTTTTTTGTAGTTTTAATGGAGCTGCCAAAAAAACATTCCAAACTGCTTGCTTGAAATTTTAAAGTTTTTAGCTGTTTCATGAATTGGCTTAAATTAGGATTTAATTGGTAGAATCTGTTGCATTGTGTTTAACTCCAGGGCCATTTAATCTGCAGGTGATTCAAAACTCTGCATTAAAAATCAGTGACTTTTTGAATGAGATGTTTCCATCTGCGTAGTTCTTCTGGCGTTGGGACTCATTTCCTTCCTGATCAGGTTCAGAGCAGCGGTCGGCTGGTACACTGTGGACCTGGACTCCCCGCCCAGCGAGAGATGGACGGCTCTGATCACTGCCAAAAGAAATGAGGTAAGCATGAACAGGCACTTGTAGTCGAACAGAAATATTATTTTCTAACTTATTTTTATATGTCATTACTGTCACCTTTTTTTTTTAAGTTTATTGCCGTAATCCAGGCCATTAGAGACTTTGCTGACGCCTTTGTTCCAAGTGGAGGGGTGGTTGAGCTCGTTGACATTACACTGGTGAGTCATTTTTTTGTTTTTTCTTTCTCTCTGAACCATGTCCTCCTGGGAGTAACTACCAGATATTTGTGTTATTAATGAAGCCGTCCTGATTGCTTTAATTTATGTCCTGCAGCCGGTAATGTTGGAAACTCTCCCAAAGCCTTTCGGGGAGGAAATCAAAGCAATTGCGGCAGTTTCAGGAATTCCCCTTGGTGAGAAAAACGCTCCCTTTTTAGTAACTGTCAAAAATGTCACCTTTACCTCAACCCTATTTTAATGGTTTGCTGTCATTTTTATAATTTAGGTGAAGTTATCCTGTACAACATCTTCTATGAGGTGTTCACTGTGTGCACATCAATTGTTGCAGAGGACCATGAGGGTGAGTCTATATCAGGAGCCACATTGGTTAATTCACTTTAAAATAATGCTACATCAATGCTAACCTGCTTTGTTCTCTCGCAGGTATTTATTCCATGCTAGAAATCTGGATTTTGGTTTATTTATGGGGTAAGAAATCTCACCAGAATGACTTTCATTATATTTTTTTTAATAATCGTGAGTGATTCGGCTTAACATCTCACAATTCTGACTTGTTCTTAGCTGGGATGTAAAAAACAAATCCTGGATCCTTACTGAGAAGCTGAAGCCTCTGGCCATAAACCTCGACTTCAAGAGAAATAACAAGACTGTGTTCAAGGGTACCAACTTTGTTGGATATGTTGGCATCCTGACTGGCGTCAAGCCGGTAAGTCGATGTTGTTAAAATCCACGTCTGCCGTGGACTTGTCAGTATTTCTCGTGCAGTTCTGGAGACTTTTCCTTTTATTTCCCAGAACCTGTTCACTCTGACTATGAATGAGCGTTTCAGCCTTGATGGAGGATACATTGGTGAGTGAATTAGTTTAGCTCTCAGCCATTTTCGAAGAGTGTAGCTTTTTATCATTTTATTTTGGAGGCTACTTCTCATCTAACGCTGTTCACGTGCAGGAATCCTGGAGTGGATCTTTGGGAAGAGGGATGGGGTGTGGATGGGCTTCCTCATTCGCTCCGTTCTAGAAAACTCAAACAGGTACTCGTTGTTTTGAGTGAAGCCCTTACTAAATTTGTCTTGTGTTCGATGGCACTAATGTGCTGTCTATCCTCTTGCGGTGTGCAATATTACTTACTAGGCATTGATTGAATTTTTAGACCATGTCCTCAAAGCTCCACAGGGCACCCCTTCGAAGAGAAAAAAATACTAATTGAGTATATTTAAAGGGTGGTTTAGTTAAACATTTAACCTGCCTCTGTCAAGCGACTCCGTACCAACCGAGAGTCTTATCACCTTCTCACCAGCTACAAGGAGGCCCAGACTCTGCTGGCTCAGACCAAGCTGCTGGCTCCAGCCTACTTCATCCTTGGTGGAAACCAGACGGGCCAGGGCTGCATCATCACCCGGTCCAGACTGCTCAGTATCGACGTCTTGGAGTAAGTACTGGCCCTTGTGCTGTACTTCTACTGAATTTTAGATTAGTGAAAATGCACAAAATTGCAAAATGACACTAGTCATTCTGTTGGTCCTCTGCTCATTTGTGCTGCTGTTGCAATGACTCAGCTTTTCTCATAGTCTTCTTGTGAAACAGAACTGGTGACTGCTTTGGTTTCAGATCACCTGATTAAACTCTTTTGACATGTTTGTTTCCTTTGGTTTTAGGCTTGACTTGCAATTGGGCCGTTGGTACGTCCTGGAGACAAACTACGATCACTGGAATGACCCTTTGTTCCTGGATGACCGCAGAACTACTGCCATGAAATGCATGAATCAGACCACACCAAAGGTGGGTACTAATCGTGATGCATTCACATCCTTTTACTCTTAACATACTTGGAATGTTTATTATGCAGAATAGGCAATTTAGAACCATGTATATTTTTTTTCTTAATAGAACATCGCACCAAAGACTTTGTATGATGTCCTTTCAACCAAACCCGTGCTAAACAAGGTGAGTCTTTTGCTTTATCATTTAAAAGTAAGCCTTATTTGGTCTAAATCCCTTAATTTTCCCCCAGTTGACTGTATACACCACACTGATGCAAGTGTCGGGCGGGAAACTGGAGTCGTTTCTCCGTGACTGCCCGAATCCCTGCATGCCCTGGTAACTCCAACGCCTGACCCTGATCAGTTTGTAAATGTGATCAGAGACCAGCAGTGAAGTCGTTGCCTTAATTGTTTGCAATTTGCTTTAAGATGACTAATTCCTACTTTCTCAATGAACTGAACTGTAAATAAACGTTTGTTCTACTGGAATGTTTGCGTTGCTCTCAATATGTTCAAAGGGAGCCCTAAGATGAATGATAAAACAGCTTTTATTCCCAGACTCACCAGTTGTGTTTGGTTTGGTTTCATCCCAGTAGAGTGAAAGGTTAAGCTTAAAGTTCCCCCACTGAACCTGCTGATCTGCTCTGTAGCGGCCCACTTCCCAAATTGATGCTTTTTGGATTTGATCTTTTTTCACCATGGCTTTAATTTCTTAACATACTGTGTCGCTAAACTTGTTCCATGTGATAACTTTTTATAGTGCAATATATTGTACAAAGTTCTCTTAGCTGGTTGGCAGTATAACCATATAAATAAATATAAATTTGCCTTTACTGTATTTAACCCAATTCTCCATATGGGTTAATGTCATTTTTACTAAATACAAGGACTTATTCCTGCAATCTTATGACTTTTCAAATTCACATTTTCCATGACCAAATGCATTTATTTTGTAATGGGTAACAAGTAGTCATTGGCCATACCATGATACATGACACTAAAGTTCAAGGATTTTATTTAAAAGTTGGTCCACATTTTTATTACATAAGAATCAATGGAAACTAAACATTAACTGAATCGTGTAGAAAGGTGTTGCGTAAAGCTAAATCTCAGCTTTGAGCTCACAAACATTAGCTAAGTACAAGGAAGACTTTAGCTAATCAAGCACGGTATAGACAAGCTGCATAACAATAAGGCAAACAAATCACAACTCATGAAACTAAGGCAAATCTGACTATGCTTAACCAATCAGCTGCATAAAGACAAACCGTCCACAGATTACCCAGCTATCACATTAAACGGGAAGAAAATGAATGATTATGCGTCAATGTTTAATCGTTTCAAGTCACAGCTAACTTGTGACCAATAAGAGCCTTTGAACTAGCAGATAATCAACAATCATACATCCAGAGCAGATTGAGGGTGCAGTTATAGTGTTGCAATAAACATGTTCAGATATTGGTAAAAACAATCTTTATAGGTTCTGGGCACCAACAGTGTCTGAAAAACAAGAGGGGATTGAATGAATAACAGTTAAATATGATAAATCAAATGATAAACAATGGGCCGGCTATACACAAAGTGTTTCTCATACCCGGTTCCTTCAGGTCCTCTGCATTTCCCACCAGCCCAGTCAGCGATTCAGTGTTTCCATTGAGGATCTCCACTGACAGGTTGTTATTCTGCTGCTCCTCCACTATCCTCATCTGTAGTTCCTCCTAATGTTAAAAGGATATCGCAAGATCAAACCTCTACTTCTAATGAATAGTTTATATAAAGAGCGTTGCAAGTGTTTCAATTGTTAGCCGCTACGCACCTCACACATGACTGTAAGCTGCAATGGCAAATCTTCCACCTTCACAAAGTCTTCCTCATCAGATTTCTGGCTGGTGTTACCTGAGCCCATCTCCTGCATCGATAACATCGGTCAACGGTCAAAAAAGGTAAATGGCAACGTTTGTAGTTTTGTGCAACACGAGTAATACGGCTTTCCGCCTATCTGAGGATTGGATAAATATCCTGAGCATCTTCAGCCTTGAACTTACATCTACATTGATCATGACGGGCGAGTCTGTGTCGGGGCTGCTCGTGGCGTTCGACTCCCTGAGGACATCCTGATCGCGGGAGACTTCGTGGGAGCTTCCGTCTGAGGCAGCGCCACCTGTCCCGACGCGTCCGTCCTCCTCCTCCGGGATCGGGGACTGCGCCATGTCAGGGCTCTTCTGCCGTCGAGCACACACTCGCAACACGCTGGTGGAATTCTAAAAACATGAGAAATGCATATAATGAAATATGACAAAAGGTAACAATTACAAGATTTCTAGACATAAGCCTTTATAGAATTCAGACTCACCACCGTCACAATCTGAGCTCGTCTCTTCAGCTTTGGCCTCCTCGGGGTCGCCGTGTGTCGTCTGCCGAACGACGAAACATTTCTACGCGTCAAGCTTAGGGTACAGCATCTTGACAAATATGAACTGTGGTTGTTTATCAAAATAATATCTCTGCGAGACAATAACGCCGACCTCCTGTTCCACTTGTCCATCGAAGACCTGCTGCAAGGATGTTTGGACGTCAACAGGTCCAGATTCAAACTCCATTTCCTCCTCGTTATCATTGTCATCCTCTCCACTGCCGTAGTTGGTCAGGGACTGAGTCTCGGCTTTAGACAGAGCTGAGAGAAGGGAATCACAAGAATGACATGTACCAGTACAATGTGTGATATATATATATATGGTTGTTTCTTACTAAATGAAACCCAGGGACGCCTTTAAATATTTTAACTTACTGATCGACAGAGGGATTCCCTGTTCATCTTCTTCAGCCTCGTCTTCCTCCTCCCCCTCTGAAGCGTCGTTGCTCCTGCTGTTTTTCGTCTCCGTTTGCTCCTGGAGGGTGCCGTCCTGCTCAGCTTCATCTTGGTCCTGGAAGAAGAAGTTATTGTGACTGATTACTTGTGATCTAAGAGCTATTGACCATTTTATTATCAGTGTTCAAACGACTGACCTTGTCTCCATCTGTATAGGCTGGAGAAGCGGACTTATTACCACCCCCCACTCCGGTATTTTCCTAATTGGGGGAATTAATTAGCGTGAAGGGATGAATTAGTCTCAATCGTGCAACAGTGTTAAATCACGGTACCTAAAAAACCGTGAATAGAAAACAACTTACCTTAGGACCGTGTGGCGAGCTACTGGGTTGCTCAGGCGTCTTCTTATTTTTGTGTTTGGCCGCCAAGGCAATGCTGTTTGTGTTGTCCAAATCCTGCATGAGCCTGAAGAAGGCGAGTTCGTTGAAGAGTATCTCCGAGATCTCCACCAGAAGATCCTCCCCACAGTCCTTCAGAGTTCGGCCCACGAATTTACAAAGAGAGTCCTGGAGCAGGAGAAGAGAGGGAACACATGGCAGCGGCGGTTCTTCATTTCAGATAATATTAATAACCTGTGTCACCGTCGTACCTGCAGTATGCCTCCCAACTGTCGGTGGAAAAAGCGGACAAACTCCTTGCTTTCATCATTCTGCTGGGTGAGAGTGAGCACCATGCGCCGCACAGATGTCAACAGCTGGAGGGAGCACACCTGATCCATGTTCTCCTAAGAGGAAGAAGCCGTCAACATTGCAACAACGGTTCTTGCTCACTGCGGTGCACCCAAGTGCCGATGACGTTCAGTTTGAGCCTTTAATTCCTCAGTAAGTCTCATTTTGCATTTAATAGGTCAGTTCAGCAATACAATATTCATACTTTTTTCATTTCTAATCCGTTTTTCTGCATCTCGCTGCGCGCTACCTACCTTCAGGAAAGGAATGACTTCTGTCATTATGGCTTTTATCTGACGGTCCAACTGCTGGGTGTCAATCTGAGGGCAAGTGCACATGCCCAGCGGCACCTCCTGCACACAGACAGACACAAATCATTGCATTTAAAACAGCAATAACAAAGACAAATATAGTGCTGCCCCATGGTGCACTCAGGCGAGTGTGTATGATTGGGTACCTGGCACTGGGTCAGCAGGGTTAGCAGAAGGATGTTCAGCAAAAGAAACTCCCCAGCCACCTGCAGCTGCAGAGCCGGCGCTGCCGGGGTTAAACTCGGCTTTAAGCTTCATGCGCTCATACTCCCTAATCCTGGCCAGAGCCTTGTCTAAATGAATCACTGTGTTGCCTACCAGAGCAGCAAAGAAAGGAGAACGAAAAAAAGAAAGAAAGATCAAAATCGACAAAGAGAGAAGTGTAATGGATATTAATGACTTTATAAGTCCAAACTGAGTAGGCCTGCTAATGGTCTTTAGTTGGACCGTGTGCTGTGGATCAGGACAGCAGCCAATGTATTAGATTTCAATAAAAAGGTAAGAAGCAAAGCACTTCAGCTGAATACAATGGATGTGAAAGCAGTCTGATATACATTTTAACGAGCTTCAGTCCCAAATAGCTTCTCCGGGCACACAGTAGCTTTACCCAGATCATCGCTGGCAAACGGCTCCAGGTTGGAGGAGGTTGACATGGTGCTGTCGTTTCCCACAGATTCCGCATCATCCCTCTTCTTCATCATCATCATGCCCGGCGTGAGCCTCAGATTTTTCTCCACGACTTCCTGAAAGAAAAAGGTAAAGATCCGGTTACAATCTGACATTTCTTGAATTAAAAAAAAAGGTTTTACCCCCGATCGAAGTATTGATAATTCCTCAATGATCCACATTAAAATCATCCCAACACCCACCAAGAATTTCTAACATTTAGTATTAGCAGCAATGGTTGCCTCGACATTCTCCTAGTTTGGAGAATTATTAATTTCATCCATCATTCTTGAACAAAGGCATTATTTAGACCAAAAGAATGCCTGGCATCCAATTAGTGGAACTCTGGGGACCTTGGCTCAGAACAAAGAACACATGTCTGATCTGGCAAAAGAGACGAGGACAGATGAAGGTCAATTTTTAACAGACTGGTTTCTGAAGTCTTGATGTCAAGTTAAATTCAAAGACAGTGAAGATGGTTGGAGGGGAAATTAAAGTCAGAGAAGAAAGACAGACATGGAAGGATGAAAGCAGACAAAGTGGGGAAAGATGAAAGGAGACGAGGCTGTAAGAGAAACTAATGAAAGATGTATTGAAATGAAGAAGCGGAAGCAAGTGAAGGAGATGTAAAAGAAGATGGGGGGTGGGGGGGGGGTGTTTGGATATAAAGATTAAGAGAAATACTTCAGTAATGGCAGACACCTCATTATGAGGGGACACCAATCAAAATAAAGAGAACAAACGTTAGAAAAGTGTCACAACAGGAAGTAAAACTGTGTCTCTCACTGCATCGCTAGTTGCCAAACTCTCGCTGGGAGTGAGCTCAGACTGAGAGCCAGCAGCCCACACCGCAGGGCCGCAGGGGGGCACCTGCTCGTCACCCGCACGCTTCTCTGTCAGGTGTCTGGTCACTATATCCTGGAAGAAACACAGGGGGGAGGTGTTGGCTCCAATAACCATTCCATTGCTTTCTGCTGCCTCGAGTGAATGATGCGCCATCAATGTGCCCGACTTGGGCTGTTGGTTTTAAAGTGAGGCGCACTTTTTTTCCCCCCTCCTCCTACTTCTTTCTCAGCCTTTCCTGCAGGTCTCCTGGGAGAAGCACTTGGTCTAATTTATCTTTAATGTCATGTCTCAAAAAAGGTTTTAAATGGTCGAGACAGAATTATATCTGAAAATAGCAACCGGTCACATGATCAGATAATCTGCCAAACAAATATCCTTATCTCGAGCAAAGACTAGAACCCTCCCCATGTTCCCTCCGGTTAAATATGTTGTAATCTGAGCCCGGCAGAGGATGGATCTGTACATGCCACACACACAGCAGTTCCTCGTGTCCATACATACCTGCAGAGAATACAGCGCCCTTTGTCGTAAGTAGTCCGTGTTGAGCAATTGCAGCTCATGGAAGAGCTCAATTAGAAAGTGGGGGCGGGACTCATTCTGGGATATCAAAGTAGCCACCTCAGAGTAGATGGTCTCCCTCAGCGCCTCGAAGAGTGAGAAGTCGCTGCTTGCATCTACAGGTTCAAGATATGCCAGCGTGAGATTTAAGAGGAATACTTGCAAAACGTTATTGATCATTAGAGATTAAAAAAAAAAAAACTGTTATGGTCAAGCCAAAAAAAATGATCATGGAATGTATTAACAATATAACAAGTGATG
Source organism: Apeltes quadracus (assembly GCA_021346845.1). Classification (NCBI taxonomy): domain Eukaryota; kingdom Metazoa; phylum Chordata; class Actinopteri; order Perciformes; family Gasterosteidae; genus Apeltes; species Apeltes quadracus. Next base: position 16,017,303 of record CM037925.1, on the reverse strand, counting down.
CTTTGGACCACATCGTGAGTTTACCTGGTGCTTCTGTGCATGCAATTCTGTTAGAGAGGAAGGGTGTTCTCCAAGCATATGCTGTGAGTAAGATAAATTAAAAGTGACACATAGTAAATTAACCCAAACAACAAATGTGAAAAAAAAATAGTAAAGAACAACATGTACAAGAGAAAATAAAAATAATAATAAAATAAGCTTGATGTTGATAATTATTGTGAATAAAGAAAACTCCAAAACACAGACGAAACGAGGTGAAGTGGGTGTGTGACATTCAGGGCAAACAGCTCGACCCGCACCAGAAGAGATGTCGTTCCGTTTGGTTCCAAGCTTAGTTTTGCCGTCGAGTTTCTCTCGAGTCAGCTTGTCCAACAGACTCTTGTTCTGGTCCTTCTGATGAGACACTGCTGCCCTCTTCAAGACAAAGTCTGCAGTGCTGCTAACACTGTCGCTCTCATGGCCTGAAAGAAAATACATTAATAAAACATTAAATCTGTCCTAATTTGGGCACAGCAAGTAACGCCGAAGCTTCGGCTCCATTTTAATACCGTCGCTGTTCTTGTTGTGGCCTTTGCTCCTCCTGCGTCGACTCTTAGAAGTGGGCGCCTTGCTTCGTGAGGCCAGGTTGGCTTGTGCGGAGGCCTTGCGCCCGGCCTTGAACGTCTTTGTGATGGTGGCGGGATCAGCAGGATCGGGCATGCTGCTGAAGCTGTCCTGTGATGCCCGGTCGAACTCTTGAGGTCTGGAGTAACGGCTGGCGTAAGTGGAGGAGGGAGGCTCTTGGGGCTCCGTTTTGGAACGGACATGCTGGACGGAGTTGTTGGTGTAGGAGGTTTTAAGCCAGTCAGATGGCCTATGGGGGGTCAGGTGGAAAATAAATACATGAACAATAACGTCTACATGAATTAATATGAATGTCCTGCCAGGCAAACGACGGACGTACCCTCGGTCTGTGGTGGTGTTAAGTGGAGAGCGCTGCAGTGGAGGAGGGAAACTCATGTACTCGGTTTTAATTGAGGTGTTGGGGTCCAACTGCTTCGGGTGGTCGGGGGTCGCCTGACTTGCTGCACCGTTAGGGAACTCGCCCATAGCAGCAGGGAAGAGTGGATATAAACTAAAGCCTGCAGAGTGAAAAAAGGAAAGAAAAGTTTTCAATGTTAAACATAAGAATCAGTGAAATCATGACAGCGGTCACTTAAAGATTTAAGTAAGCTGAAATTCAAATGCACTAACTAAAAAAAAAAAAAAAAAGGTTAGACCCTACAAATGAGGAGAACACAAACTGTTTTAAAATAGATCAATTTTGATTTGATTTTAAGATTTGTAACATGTTGCATTAACCTGTTGAAGGTCAAACTGAAGAGGACTTAACATTCATTTAACGTGAGAAACTCAAGGAGCTAATAAATATCCATTTCATACCAGGAGGGAATGGGGATATGGCAGCAGTGGACATGTTGTTGGTGGAGGGATGCAGGGTAGAAGAGAAGGGGAGGAAAACACCAGGGGAGGCTGAGGTGCCGGATCCGGAGTCCTGGGATGAGCCGCGCTTCTGTGTCTGCCAAGCAGCCGCTGAAGAGGAAGCCTGCTGCTGCTGCTGCTGCTGCTGCTGCTGCTGCTGCTGCTGCTGCTGCTGCTGCTGCTGGCGAAGGAGGTCATCAAGGACTTGCTTGAGTCTAAAAGGAAAAGCACCACAGACTTTAGAAAACATTCAAATTTGATAAAAATCAAGGAGGTGCATTGTTGTATACTTTTTTTTTTGTTCACCTTTGTACGTTGTTTTGCTGCCAAGCCAGCTGGGTGTAACACTGGTTGAGCTGGTGCATGACCAGGTGGACCTGTGGTGATGACAGGTTGTTGGGAAACGCACTGTACTGACCGGTCAGCAGGGTTTGCAACATATACGAGAGTGTCTGTGGAGGGAGTCGAGAGAATGTTTTATTTGTTTGAACCAACGTTTCATCATGTTAAAAAGACAAATCAACAAGAACTCATAGCATTCAATCCCGTCTAAGTCACCGTACTTCACAAAGGCGACCAATGCAGTGCAACCATGTGTCCCTTAACAATGTCTGTGCACGCAACAAACCTGCTGGTCCTGCAGGAGTGTCTGACACATGCTGGTGCTGAAGTCCAGCTGCTTCTGCAGCTGGCTGACCTGTTCCGGCCACTGACAGGAGCCCTCGGCAAAGGAGAGCTCGGAGGCCCAGCGCAGGTTCTCTTGTCGCCGCGTGGCTCCGTGCTGGCTCGTCGCCGTCTGGTCCAAACCTCTGGACTGATGCTGCTGCTTCTGCTTGGCCTGAGTTTTGTCACGAAGCAATGGATCCCTGGTGCCTTCACCTGCGAAGGCTGGTGGAGGCTTCAGGTTGCTAAAAAAAAAAAAAAAAAAAAAGAATGAAGCGTGAGCGTCATTTAAAATTAAAAAAAGAAATAAAATGGAATGAGTTTGGCTTCCACTTTGTCTGACCTTCCTTGATTCTTCCTGTCAGTGTAGGAGCACTGGTTCCTGTTGGAGGGATAGATGTGGATGTCGTCGTCAGAGCTGCTTTCTACACATTCATCTTGCTCCTCTTGCTCCTCTGCACCCATGTCAGATTGATATTCATCATCATCGTCGTTATCCTCATCATCTTCATTGTCGTCATCAAGATGGCAGGGAGTGGAACCCCAGGTTGCCATTGTCCTAAAGACACAAAATGATATATGCAGAGAAATAATCAACAGTTTTAATCCCTCAAAAAAAAAAAAAAGAGTAATCGCAACACATCTGACAACATGCTCTGCTGTCCATCTGCACAGATCTCATTTTTCACTCAATTATGTTTGTGATTTCTATTTTAGATTTAGAAAATACATTAAAATAAGCTTCCCATTTCAACGCAGGATCTGCAATGCTGCCCGTTTCTTTTTTCTCCTTCCCCTGCCTACTTAAGCATATCCGAAAGATATAAAGACAACATTCAAGCCGCCGGTGGCCTGCCCTGCATTTGCACTTTGAGGCGCCATGGCAGGGGCATGAAAACCAATGATCTGATCTTTGCAACTGGCACAGCGGTCAGTTCTGAGAAGAAAACGGAAACGTGACCGTACAAGCCAAAGTCAAAGTAAACTGCAGATCTAGAGAATCGTGACATCTTTAGAGATGGCTACGCTGTCTTGAACTTGGTGACAGTTGCCTAACCCTGAGAGCAGCATGCGGCTTACCTTTCATCCCTACTGACAGGCTGTGAGGGTGTAGCAAGCCCCTCTGGGTCACCGACACCGCTACGCCTCTGGTGTTCAGCCATCAGGGACTCCAGGTGCTTTCTGCGCTCACGCAGTTCTTCCCGCAAGATCTGGTGGCGACGCATCTCAGACCACAGCTGCTGACAGGAGCAGAGGCCAACAGTCAACTGTAATGTGTGCGGCTGGCGATGGTTGTAGCCACGGGGTTTTTTGGTGTACAAAAGGTCGAGTCCGGTACCTCGTTGTCAGTGACTGAAGGAGAAGCTGCTTCTGGAGGAGTGGATTTCAACAGGACAGAGTTCATTTGAGGTCCAGAGGATGAGGAGGCCAGGACAGGAACCGGAGTGGAAACTGCAACTGGAACTTTCCTCAGCAAGCCCTGCTGACTCACTGTGCTGGACACGGATGACTACAAGAAGAAAAAAAAAAAAGAAGAGGAAAATTAAATTTGTAACCGGTTACCCCTCATTTCATCTGTGTAGGGTGGATTTATATATGGAACACTTTTTCTTTTTCCAAAAAACGGATTTCAAGTCTACCAACTGATTCCACTTCATAACAAAACCTGTGTGTGTGTGTGTATAAATTACCTGCAGGTCAGGGCAAGCCCACTGCAGATCCTGAATCTTTCCTTGGATGTCATTGAGCCTCTGACGCTCCTCGTGGAGCTGCATGAGCTCCTGCTTCTGCTGACGAAGCTTCTCCTCATACAACTTCTCCCTGGGTCCAGAATGAAAATTACTTTAAAAAAATAAAAAATAACTCAATATTTGAGTAAACATTTGCAATACGGTCTTTTCAGACGTTGTACTGTACCTGGCCTTGCTGGAGAGTGAGAGTTCTCTGGGATTCTGTTTGCAGTCGCCCCCCAAACCCCCCAGCACGGGAGCTCGGGTGTTATTTGGCTGTTGGTGTGGAGCTTCGTCCTCATTGGCGGTCGTGCCGTCAGTGTCGTCACTCTGGGGACAGAAGAGAAGAGAGAAGAGCACAATTTACACGGTGCTCAGCTTACGATGACTGAGACCGCACATTTAGTGGTAGTGGTTAAAATTAAAGAATTATTAAATGTACAATGAACACATTTGCTAAACTCTGGGGTCATATGAAACGCTAAAGATTTATTTTGCAGTGCGAATGCAAAAGGTAACGATTCATTCTGGGTAATTCTCCTGTGCAGATACTTTCTTCCTAGGGAATCCTTGACATTGTACCGTCGCCTGCCTCACCTGAACCATGGCCACCAGCTCCTGGAGCTGCCGGAGTTTCTGCTTCGCCGTTTGCCGGTGAACCTTCTGGCTGAAGCCGCCGCTGTTGCCCAGACTGCTCCGTCGGCTGGATCCGGACGCGTCACTGTCTGCAGCCAGGGCCTGTGCCCCTTCCTCGTTGTCCAGGCCGTCTTCATCCTCATCCTTCACCTGGTTAAAGGGCGTGTCCCTGTTGTACTGGCACGCTACATGACAGCAAATGTTCAAATGAAACAGAGTGGGCTTTTAAAAATGAGGTTTTTAAAAAGTGGGTTTATTTTCTTCCTTCCTTCCTTCAACGTGGCTTTAACAAAGAACTTTAATAACAAGCTCCTCTAACCAGACAAAAGCCACATTATCAAACAAACATGTGAATATCTTGTTTTGAAGGTTTTTGTCCAAAATCAATGCAGTTTATTCTGGGTTTTTTGTTGCATATATTCTATTATATAATTGTATTATATTTATACCTACAAATCTGTATGCCAGCTTTATACCTTTCAGTTAAAAAAGTGTTAATATGACAATGTATACAGAAAAGTAAGATTCCCATCAGCTGTAACATGGACCTGCGTCCACATGTGCGTGAGTGTACCTATGGCTGAGGGGATGTTGAGGCTGCGGACGTTGGCTGCAGACCGGTTGTTGATTTCACACTGCGTGTTGAGTCTTCCATCCCGGTTGTTAGTAGCACTGCTCCTCACGCTGTGCCTGTTGGTCAGGCTGTTCAAATCTGTCCAGTTGCCACTGCGATGAGGGTTTCTAAAGACAAAAGTACAGCGACTGTTAGAGATACATCTCATTGCCAGTAGTAGAACAAGTCTAATTATTTGAGCAGTGCTCAGATACTCAGACTTGAGACAAACAACTGCGTACCCTCCCATTGGCAGTGTTCAAGTTTAATTTAACAATTTCGATGGAGAAAACCATGTTCAAAATTTACACAGCCGGCAATAATTTGCATTATCAATCAATAAAACCGTTTTACAGAAAATGAAATATTTGGCACATAACATGGGCACACAGGACCTGATGTTGGTTACAGGCGGGCGGTTCTCCTGCCCAGAGTCAAACATGGCCTCAAACATGGAACCGTCCTCCGTCTCATCTTCCTCATCCTCTTCCTCGTCATCCTCCTCTTTCACGTTCTCATTGACCGCATCCACCATCATGTCGGAGGTCTGCTCGTAGTACTGAACCAACTCCCGCAGCTCATTCAAACGCTTGTGGACCTCTTTCAGCTTTCTGTAGGGAGTAAAAAAAAAAGACAAAAGAATGGAAATGTATACGAGGCTAAATAATGAAAGCGGTTATGTGACACCTAAAGAAAAGCACTCCTAGAAAGAAAAAAAAAAAGAGGATGTGGGCGGAGTCTCTTGCCACTGATATCAGACCGACCTATTCAGCGGCTTGTGTTTTTGTGCGTACCTGAGCTTGTCTGTGGAATTGGAGCTGTTCTGGTGCTGAGTGCGTGACGGATGAAAGGGAGTGGAAGCCGACGCCCCATTAGAGCAGAGAGCAGATGGGCATTCTGAAGAATCTCCTGTACTCGCGATGCACCGTGTTGACAAGCCACGACCTGAAGGGAATCCACATTACAGCTCATCTGCATTTTTATCGCGTGGTATAAGCCACAAAATGATTGGAAAATACTCTTACACGAGTTGTTGTTAAGGGTCTGGTCTCTGAGGGAATGCAGCTCCCGCAGGATCTTGTCCATGGTTTGCTTCTTGTCTTGGAGCTCCTGAAGCTTCGTGAGTTTGACATTGGCAGCTGTGGCCCCCGTGTCCAGACCAGTGTGGGGTCCGGACGCAGAGTGCAGGAGAGGCCTGTGTTGTGGTGGCCCAACGGCATGGGGAGCCCTAGACCAGCACACTTCTCTAGAGAGGGAGAGGCTCTCTGCCTGCCGCCGGTTGTCTGGCACCGCTTTAGTCTACACGGCGTAAGTAACAGAACAATTGAAAAGTAATGATTACAAATAATATGGTTCTTGATGAAATAACACGTTTACAAGTTGACCACGCATGTGAAATGGGTAGACTAGAAGACATGGGATGGACTCGCCAACTTTACAGCTTTCATAAATGAATTATTCCCACAAGACAGTTCCGTTTAGTAAGCTTTTCTAAAAGCAGCAAAAATGCAGTCTACTGTACCTGAGAATCGTGCAGCTGGTTGTGAAACCGCTGGATCAAATCATTCAACTCATCATTCAGTTCTGATGTGATGCTCAAGCCTGAAACACTGCCTGTGGTTTCTGTGACAACTAAAAGACAGCAAAATGCAAAAATGAATTCAACATAAGAATATATATGTTTGCAAACTGTGACTTTGAGTCAAAGAAACTGTTAAAATATGTTTATTTGAATAACGATATACAAATATGTCAAAATATAGTTAGTTCATGCCTTTGCATGATTACAAACTGAATTGCTATTGACGCATCTCAGTCTGGAGGAAAAGTAATGTGTATAGATTTTTTTATTTTTTGGGGGTGCGGGGGGGGGGGACAGAAAAACGGTGTCTGCTATTGCTTGTGAATGGGCCTGTGACTGCGTTAGTGTAAATCTAACCAGTGTCTTCAATCACAGCCAGCGTCTGCTCCGCACTGTCCTGCATGGCCATTAGTGCTTCCTGCCGACCCTGCAGGGCTCGGAGCTGCTCCTGCTGCTCCAGCATCTTCTTCAGCAGCTCGTGCTGCTTACGCAGATTCTCCAGCTCTTCTTTCTGGTCAGCTCGCACAGTTTCTGGTCTGCTGCCCTACAAAACCCACGGAAGCATTAACGACACCAACTTAACCAGAAGGCTCATTTTCACGTCTGAATTTAAGGACAAAAATCACAAATGCCTCCCACTAATTGTAATGGCTAAATGTAGCGCAACAGAGACCTGCTTCTATTTTGGGAAAAGTACGCACCGTTGCAGTCGAGGCATCGGAGGATCGCACCTCAACGTTGAGAGAAGTGCTCTCAGCCAGTGAACCGGAGCCCACTGCAGAATCCAGGGTCCTCACATCATCCTCGTCGTCCTCCCGCGTCTACAGATAGTGGAAGGAGTGGATTTTTGTCATTGAAAAAAAATCAAAAGAGTGCACTGCTATCTTTTATCCATAATTGCATGTCGTTGTTAAAGTAAGCCACTTAGTAACTAATAATAATATTTCAACATGCCATACGTTTCCATAAATGCTTTATCAATGACGTTCATATTCAAGCCGATTAAATGCGTGGGAATTTGGGTAACAACTGAAACCTGTATTGAATAGAACAGTCCTGTGCATTCTAAATTGTATCGTTTCTTTCAAAGTACTACTATATAGCGTAGCATTTTTTTTTTCCATCGAATTCAACGATTGATGAGATGAAACACAAAAGAAGCCATACTGCCATAGAAAATAGAAAGCTACCCAATGTCCTCATTTTATACCCACGTTGAATACAGCAGTTAAAATGAGCGTTCCGACAAAAGACAACTGTTATTGTAAAGACATACCTTGAGAAAAACAATTAACGAAGTAAAAAAAATGACAAACTAACCAGCATTTTCTGCAGAAAGCGTAAATAGGACCTCTCCTGCTCCTTGAGGTGGTCAATGAGATGGGAGAGACGCTCCACGTTGGCCGGCACATCATTCTTCTCCACCAGGTCGTCCCTCATGGAGCTGGCCTTGCTGATGTACTCGCGGATCTGTACCAGTTTGCTCACCACCTGACACCGTGCAGAGAGAGGAGGGCGCTGTATTGGTGTGGGTTTCAGAAGAGTAAATGAAAGCAAGTCGGAGGGAGAAAAAAAAAGGTAAAGGAAGGTTGGGAAGCGTTCCCAGCTACGCCTCAGATATGGCTAAATAAGGCCAGAAGGGGGTTGGGCACAAAACTCACTGGGCACCAGTGGTGGCATATTTATAAATTGCCCTAAATACAGCCTAGATTCAGCTGCACTTGCGCTGCCTCACTTTCAGCCTAGTTCTGGTTTCACATTACGTCAACTTTACGTTCAAAATGGGACAGATTCTAATTAAATGTTGAATAAAAATGTTCTAACCAGGATTAGTACAATAAAACTTCAACTGAAAAATATATATACATGCGCAACAGCGCAATGTGCTGAAACTCACTACAGAGCTTCCTTTAGTCAAGAGGAGCAGCAGAATCAAGTGGTAAGAATTCCTCGTTAGTTCATCGCTACGAGCCATCGCTTTCCCATTGTCCCAGGGTTTAAACATAATTTGATACACTGCTACAGCATCAAACGTCAATTACAGCCGCTTCCACTAAAACACAACACATCTCCATCACCAGGCACTTGGCTTTGCTTCTTTAGAAACTGACGTGAGCATCAGCACAGCACTGAAAGGTGAAGATATTCATGCTCGGGACTTTTCCCACACTTCATCCGACCCCCCTCAGACTACAAGTTATAAAGTGGCAGCTAGACGACAGGAAAGAGCAGCGCAAAAACCACGGCGTCAACAAAACCCAATGTTTACCTGGCTGCTGTCGATCCTCGGTTCTCCTCTGCCGTATTCTCGGTGTCCTGAAGGTCCTCTCTCAGAAGCGCCGCCGCGGCCGGGCCTCGGAGTTCCCTTTGCAGGAGCAACAGGGGTTAACAAATCCCTGCACCCTGGGCTCTGTTTCTTAGTTTCCTTGGTGATCGCGGGTGTCGCCGGTGCAGATGAGGAGGGAGGGAGCGGCGCCTTGCTTTTGTTAGTGTTCACATGTAGCGGTAGGACGTTGTAGGGCTTTTTGTTCTCCCCAGCTAACTGCCGCTGGTTGTTGGCCGCAGTGGCACGCCCCTGGGAGTCACTGCCGATGCTCCTCTGTGTAGGAAACAAGAGGATACAATTAAGACAAAACCACGGTGAAGCCTCTGGGGTTGTATTTTTGCAATACCATGGACTGTAGGTGTTAAACAATAGTTTACATAATTGTTTTCGGTCAATAAGTGGATACAGTGCATCGACACAGAATTCTCTCTGTGACGTCCACTTTGTCCACTATGGAAGAGCATGAGAAAGATGTATGTGGGCATGTAGTGCTCTGCCACTTCGCCACCCTCAACTCCAAAGCAGAACACGGCCAACAACCGTCTGCCAAAATGTGACAAATATTCTAGAATTCTTTCATTTGCATCAAGGCCAAAATTGGCCCTTTGTCACAGAATAGCCTATGTTTGCCAGGCATGCTTATGCTGGGCCGGGACATACAACCTGTTCAGTGACCTGTTCAAAAAGATCATCTACACCACTGTGTAGTATGTCCTTATGTGAAAAGAAAAGCGTGCATAAACAATAACATATCGACCCACTGAACAGAAACGACTAATAACAGTAGAGAAGCTACGCACCTCATCCAGGTCCGTGAAATTGATTCTTTGACGCAGCTTGTCCAGCTCAGCCTGGTCTGGGACAGACATCTGGGTAGTGTATTTGATGTGTGGAAAGGAATGAGGAGTCCGTGCTCTCCTGCGACCCGCCCCAGGGGTCGACTCTGGTGAAATATCATTAGTCAGGCGGCTCTCCACCACTGAAGCTGACAGCTTCTTCTTGTTCTTCTCTGAAGATCGGTTGGCTTTCTTCTGCTGAACACCCCAATCCTGAGCAACGACAGATATAAAAAAAAAATGATTATACACGTTTACTTTAATAAGGTCTGACATATAGAATATACAAGATACATGTGAGATGGCATCAACAAGAAGGTAAGATACATATGACAAAGCATATTGTGTGGAGTTTGATTTTAAAATATTCCAGTTGATTACTGGCTGCATAACAACAACAGAACGTGTTGAGAAACCACGAAAACGTAGCACGATGTGCAGATGAAACAACAACTAGTCAATCCTCTTCCAGAAAAGGTTCCGATGAGCACCTACCAGATTATTGAGTCTATCCTCCAGACTGCCATTGGTTACAGTCCAGTTGTGCAGCTCTTCTGCACAGTCATCAAAAGGAGTCCCTCCGGTTGCCATGGCTCCCAATTACAGCTGGAGGAAACCCACAAACAATGCACACAAGTCACAATGCCCTACAACAGTGAAAGTAACTCAAGACTAAATACAAATTAGTATATGAAGAGGACATATCATATTCAAGGAAACAGCTTGCTGGGACTCATAAAAAAGAATCCCGAACCACAGTGAAACAAGCTTGTAACACTTGAAATTACAGTTAAAACTAAAACGGACAAAAAACGAGATTATTTTAGAATAATAACCAACTGTATCAAAAAGCGATTCTGATCTGAAATGGGTTACTTTGCCAAACCTAGTTAGCTGGCTATCTTAGTTAAAACGACGAGAGCTCACAGTTAAACATTAAATCATAACATGCGTCATGTCTTACCAACAGCCGTTAACTTTAACTACCCTAAGCCCTACGAACACATTAAAAAAACATCTGTACGTTGACGATATGGCGTTAGCTTCTGGCTATTTTTTGACCTGTCCGTTGCCGTTAGCAGCCGTTGGTGGGGTTTGTCCGTGCGCTTGTGCGTGTGGCCCGCTCGGATTCCCGGGGAACAACAATGAGCGAGTCACTGCTCCGCAGAGGAACACGCTTCCGTTAGCTTAACGGTCAGCGATCAACAATGTAGCCGTTGTACTTGGCTTAAAAAAAATGTTGAAAATGTGTAACGTTGTATAGATAGCTTAGTTAACTTATTTCATGTAGAAACTTTACTAGCTTAACATACGCGACCCGATTAGGTCCTACAATCGCCATGGCAACACGCAGCAGTACCACCGCACATCTAACGTTAACCCGCTGTTTGATGCTTCTTAGATGATCTACATAACAACACAACCCTGGCGCTATTCGTGTCAATCAACAATGCCTCATGCTAATGAGCAGCGAAAGTTTCCCAGAAAAATGGCTGAGGTAACGTTAGCTTGCTAATGCTAACAATACCTAGCATGCGAACAGCTGCTCACCACGTAGCTAACTTTAAACGTCACGATTAAAGTGTAAGCAAACAAGCACCTCAACATGAAATATAACCTGCAGCCTCGGTCTCCCGTCAGTGATCAGACTATTCTCGGGTTTGGAACGTATCGTGACAAACATTAGCTAACGACGAACGCAGCGGGTTTAACGTTAACGTCACCTCAAATACTGTCTTCCATATTATTTAAAAATTCCACTTGCTAACATAGCTTAGAATTTAGGATAGGGAACGTGGGTATTACCATGCAGAGGGAAAGGAAATATCACTCCCTACCCTAGGTACTTCATACACTGCAGGAAATGTTTCAGAATTGTTCTCCGATTCAGGTTAACGCCATTTGATAACTAATAACGTCTTATATGCTCCAAGACGCAGCAACTCTCGGATGGGATCCCGGGCAGGCATAAACACTCCCATCCAGCGGGGGGCAGCACACGTCGTTTAATAAGGCCGGCTCATATTCCACTGAAAGGAAGCGCCTCTCTCTGCAGGAAACGGCACTATTGTCGTTCGGTGCGGGCAAGTCCGACGACGTCGAAAGCAGCATACCTGAACGTGGAGCTGGGTTGTGAGCAAAACAAACAACGTTAGCTAAGTATTTCTTTTTGACATCCTCACTCGTCGTCGTTTAAAATCGGACTGTGGCTGCGAGGTTCCATTTTGCCTTCGCACCGAGTGAGTTGTGTCGTCGGTTAGCCGCATAGCCTCGCGAGCTAATGTGAGCTAGAAAACGAAGGAAAAGCGGCAGTATTTTTTTTTACCCCCGTCATCAAACACATCGTGAACATTTCAATTGCAGTTGTTTTTTTTTCTCACTCCTAACTGTTCTAACCGGCTAGAGGAAATAATGGGGTCGTCCAAGAAACACAAGGAAAAAACTCGCGACAAGGACACAGAAGACCGCCGCCGCGAACATAAGAAACATCGCCACAAGGAACGAGAGAGAGACGCTTCGGACCGGGATGCGACTCGAGATAAAGACAAACGAAAACGCTCCAGGTCCCGGGACAGAGGCGCACGGGACCGAGGCAAAGGTGAGCGCAGCGCAGGCGAGCCGAGGGTGAAGAAGGAGAAAGTCGACCTCGGCTATGAAGAAGGAAAAGGCGAAGCGGCACCCCAGTCCGCGAGCGGAGACGCGTCCCTCAGCATCGAGGAGACTAACAAACTCCGGGCCAAGCTGGGCCTGAAGCCTCTGGAGGTAAACGAGACCAAGAAGGAGCTCGGCACCAAAGAGGACCCGCTCGTGGCGGAGACAATCAACCCTGTTCTCATCAAAAAGCAGAAGGATATGAGAGAGAAGCTCGCAGCTATGAAGGAAAAACGCATCCAGAACCAGAAGCTAGGGAAAAGTCAAGACCATAGCCGAGGAAGACTGGCTGGATGATACAGCCGCCTGGGTCGAGAGGAGCAGAAAGATGGCAAAAGAAAAGGAAATGGCGGATAAAAGAGCTAAACTTCTGGAGGAGATGGATGAGGAGTTTGGTGTGAGTAGTCTAGTGGAGGAGGAGTTCGCCCATAAGAAAAAGGAGTCGTACACGGCTCGAGATCTAAAGGGACTCAAAGTGCAGCACAAGGTGGATTCCTTTAATGAGGGCCAGACCGTCATCCTGACCCTTCAAGACAAAGGGGTTCTTGAGGAGGAGGAAGACGTGCTTGTGAACGTGGGACTGGTGGACAAAGAGAAGGCCGATAAGAACGTTGAGTTAAAAAAGAAAAAGCCTGACTACAAGCCCTATGACGAGGAGGAGAACGTCGACGACATGGTTACAGTGAAGCCCCACGTTGTACTGTCGAAGTATGACGAGGAAATTGAGGGAGAAAAGAAAAAGAGTTTCCGGTTGAATACGGGAGGCTTTGCTGATGGCGAGCGAGAGCGAGAGATTCAAGCCATGAGGGAGGCGCTGCGAGATCAGGCGCAGTCCCTTGAAATGCCTGCGCTCGCTATCGCCTCAGAGTACTACACATCTCAGGAGATGGTGGGCTTTAAAAAGACCAAACATCGTGTGAGGAAAATCAGGAAGAAGGAGAAGCAGACCTCCGCAGACGAGCTCAAGATAGACGACACCCGCAGCACGGATTTTGGCTCAAGGACACGCGGTCGAGGCCGCAAACGGTTGGAAGAGGAAGTCGAGGCCGTTCAGGTGGATACCACGATGCCCAGCGATGCCCCCCAAATGTCTGATGATGTTAGGATGGCAGAAATGGAGATGAGTGATGAGGAGGACTTTACTCCCCCTGAGCCAACTGTGTTTGAGGAAGACGAGGCCGAGCAGGAGCTGCAGAAACAGCTGGAAAAGCAGAGGAAGCTGAAGCAAAAGCAGCTTCTCAAGGATTCCTGGGGAGAACGTGGCAGAGAAGATTAAAGAGCTCGAGCAAAGCCTCAATGAAAACGATCCTGACCGGAAGAACAACATTGTTTTCAACGCCACCTCTGAGTTTTGCAGAACCCTTGGTGACATCCCAACGTATGGGCTATCAGGCAACAGAGAAGACCAAGAAGACATTATGGACTTCGAGGAGAAAGAAGAGAAGGACGATGCTGGAGATTCTGACTCGGAAATGGATGAGAATGTTGGATGGAGCACCGTCAACTTGGATGAGGAGGTGAAACAGCCAGATTTTGCTACAGCCTCCGCCACCATTTTGGACGAAGAGCCTATTGTCAAGTCCGGCCTCGCTGCCGCCTTGCTGCTGTGCAAAAACAAAGGTCTGTTGGACACTGAAATGCAGAAGATATCCCGCGTGAGAGCAACAAAAGGCGCGCTGCCCAACGACAACTACTGCATCGAGGACAAGATGGGATTCGATGACAAGTACAGTCGCAGAGAAGAGTACAGGGGCTTCACTCAAGATTTCAAGGACAAGGAAAGCTATAAGCCTGAGGTCAAGATAGAGTACGTGGATGAATCCGGACGGAGGCTCACTCCCAAAGAAGCTTTCCGCCAGCTTTCCCATCGATTCCACGGCAAAGGTTCTGGAAAGATGAAGACTGAGAGGAGGATGAAGAAGCTGGAGGAAGAGGCGCTGCTGAAGAAGATGAGCAGCAGTGACACTCCTCTGGGAACGGTGGCTTTGCTTCAAGAAAAGCAGAAATCTCAGAAAACCCCATATATTGTGCTTAGTGGGAGTGGGAAAAGTATGAATGCAAATACCATTACCAAATAAGTCTGGGGGAAGAGTGAATTATCTTTAACGCAAACGTACACTGACACAATAATTGATATATACACACAGGATGTTTTAAGTAAAGTACATGCCTACTTCATACAAGTTCTGTTGTAGTAAAGAATTGTCCATTAAAATTTACAGAAATCGGTCGACTGTTTTATAGTATTCTGTGTTGCTGATGGAGAAATTTAAAGGGAAACTTGTCAGGATCTGAATGTGCTATTGTAACATTGAAAAACCGTTGGTTAGTTTCATAGCAGTTTTATCACATTTTGTGGCATGAGTCGAGTTACAAGGAGGGAGATTATTATATATATTTTTCCAGTTCAAAAGGCATTTGGGTTCTTTATTACTAAAGTATGGTCAATTTAAATTCAGCTTTTTGAAGTAAATAAAATGGAAATTCTTACAATGCTTTGTAGAGCGGCATTGTTTTAAAACCCCAGGAGATTAAACATTACACAGCCAGTCTCATTTTCAATGTTAAAATTAAGTGAAGAATGTGTCCATTTACCACAGAAACTGGGCTGCTTTAAGAAAAACTTGAATTATCTATTTCAAAACTGGGTAGGTTTTTACAATTTTGAATAGGCCTTGTTCTAGTCACATGGCAGGGTTGGGTGATAAGGGACTACATTTATAGTTGGTCCTACTAGACGACTTTAATTCTGAAATGGCCTATCGGATGTGTCTTAGTATTCCAACTTAAATGTATAGAGCTGTACCTGCTAAAGATCAAGGGACGTAACAAAATCTCATTTAATTGGTGAACACCACAGTAGCAACTTAAGTTCATGGACTTGAAACAATTTGTTTATGTGTCGATACAGAGGAATCAGGGTCTGCATTTGTGATTCCTAGTTACCTGGTGGGTGCAGCCAGGATCGGCTTTTTCAAGTATTGTTTACAAGACTAGTTATTGGACTCTGATAATAAACCATATTGGGTATTGTAAGAAATAGGTGAATTAATCAAATAAGCTAATAAATTGATAAACATGAAAGTGACATGCAGAAATTATTAGAAAGTATTATTATACTTTCTATATTATAGAGCGTGAAGGGCTGAATAAATGCTGTTTGGCTTTACCACTGACCGCAGTTAAAAAAAAAATGGGCATCAATAACGACTATAACCAGAGGGAGGCAGTAATGCAAAGTCATGGCCGCCAAATAGAAGAAGAAGAACCTGCAGCCAAGCAGCCGTTGACCAACGTCCTTATTACACATCCATGAAAGTGGATAGTCAAGCTAAACATTGGCGAGCTAACATCGCCTTCACCCCACACGACATGCCCAGCGATTACAGCTGAAGACTCGCACGGTAAGGGACCCACCGCCATTGAATTACGTCGCGATGTACCCAAAGACCAGGACAGGCGGAGACCGTAGAAGGAATCTGTTCGCGGGTGACGTGTCGATGGCTGTTTTGACAGCTTCCTGTTGTGTGGCTAGCTAGCTAGCAGCGAGCTTAGTGACGGACACTGTTTTTTTTTTCTTTTCTTTTTTTTTTTTCTCTCTCTCAATATCTTCGTTGCTCGGAAGTGGGGTTTGTCTCGTTCCTCGAACTCGCTCGCCGTGGTTACTGGACTCTCCTACGCCACCGTGGCAAGGATCCGGTGGGTTTCACGTGACTGTAGGAACGCCTCAGTGAGATGACAGAGACGCCGTAGCGGTGAGCTAACAGCTAATCCCGAGCCATATTTTGTGGGATTCCATGGATTTACCCGACGTTCGTTGTTGTAGCTCTTGTGACTTTTAACCTTGTCAAGATCAGCCAGCGTCCATTAGCATTACGTTGTGACGTGAGTGTACAGCAAAAGGTTTGAAGGGTGGGATTTATGTGTCGATTTAATGTATTTACTTAAGATGTGTTCGTATTATTCAGGAAACTTGAGAAGGCTGGCATGGGTTAGATAGGGATAAGTGGCCTATTAAATTCCAACGCGCTCAATCAACATAATTAGTACTCATTTTTATATCACTAATGAAAAATGTATTGAGATGTCACACTAAGAGGACTCGGTGAACACATCTTCAGTTGACATTAACAAGCTTAATTACGCTGATGTGTCATTTGTCTAGTGTGTTGATTTTGATATGAGACTGGATATTGTTTTTGATCTTGCCTGTTTCAAACGCTACACCAAGGTTAGTAATGAGATTACAGTAATTATATCCACATTACCACATTTGAGTATTTTGTGAATGCAATACAATCCCAATATTAAAGTATTTGACCCAAAAAAGAGTGTGATATTAGCTTTTCTCTATAGAGCCCAGCTCTACTTTTAACGTTTCAAGTGTGCATTAAGCAGTCTTATTGGTCACATTGTCAGACAATTATTAGGCAAAATTAATCCTTTGATCTTTTTTACCTAACAGGCCAGAACTTTGCCCAGTGAAATTACAGTCTGTCGTGATGTCGGAGCCTAAGCCCCCTACTCCAACTCCTGGAGACATGTACAAGGGTTGGCTCTTCAAATGGACTAACTACATTAAAGGTTACCAGAGGCGCTGGTTTGTTCTCAGCAATGGACTGTTGTCTTACTACAGGTGAGTTACACGTGTACATGACGAAAGTTTTAATTGTATGAAACTGAATTTAAGAGTTTTTTTCCTTGCTTAAAAAGAATCAATCAATAAATATTTGCTGTTAAGTATTAACCCTGCTTGTATTGCATACTGTATGCACAATTTTAAACGCGTGCAGTTGCTTTAAAATAAGTCTTTAGATCTTCTTTTGACCTATTCTTCATCGGCGTTGTCTGCAGAACCCAGGCAGAGATGGGTCACACATGCCGAGGCACCATTAACTTGGCCACCGCCAATATTGCTGTGGAGGACTCGTGCAATTTTGTCATTTCCAATGGAGGCGCGCAGACCTACCACCTGAAAGCCAGCACAGAAGTAGAGCGGCAGCGATGGATCACTGCTCTGGAGCTTGCCAAGGCAAAGGCTGTCCACATGCAGGCAGAATCTGGTGAGAGGAAAAAAACAAATATGTTGGAGAATATGAAACTGCGTTGTAAAGTCCATGTCAGGCAGAACTGTTTTTTTTTTTTTTTTTAATTGTATGTGTGTAAAGCATTTTCCCCTTGTGTTTATTTGGTTTTTGTCATATTCTCTCCCCCAGACGACTCTGGTGACGACTGTCCCGCAGTGCCCCCCTCCTCAGGACAGGGTGGAGGCTGCCGTAACTTGGAAATCCAGTCCACGCTCCGCACACTTAGCAGTAAGGTGGAGGATCTCAACACTTGCAATGATCTCATTGTCAAGCACGGGTCTGCCCTACAAAGGTATTGATTATCAGACCGAGCCGTTTGATGACTTATCAAACAATGCATGCTTTATTGCCTATTATTATTTTCCTTCTTCATTCGTTCCTTGATTCTGAACCCACAGGTCTCTGTCCGAACTGGAGGGGATTCGTGTCGTTGGAGACGTGGGGGAAAAGATGAGACAAGTTACAGAAAGAGCCACATTGTTCAGAATCACCTCCAATGCCATGATTAATGTAAGCTCACCAAATGTTCATTTTCTGATAAACATTGTGGTTGACTCCTCGGTCGAAACGCTGCTCTTGTTTATGTGTGTTCCTTTGTGGTTCCCAGGCATGTAGGGACTTCCTCTCACTGGCCCAGAACCACAGTAAGCGCTGGCAGAAGGCCTTACAGGTCGAAAGAGACCAGAGGATACGGCTGGAGGAGACTCTGGAGCAGCTGGCCAAACAGCACAATCACTTGGAAAGAGCTTTCAGAGGAGCTACAGTTCTCCCCTCTTCATTCAGCAACCCCGCCTTAGCTAACAAAGGTAGGGCTCTTAGCTCCACCTGCACTTTTTACCTGGGACCCTCAATGTCACTCAAAGTGGGCTCGCTACGCTACCTGCCCCGCGCCAATCGAGGGAGGCCACTTCAGTCCTTGAGTCGTTTATTTCTTCACCTTAGGTGCTGCAGTAAAAGGGGATGCCAGCGACGAGGATGATGACAATGAGTTCTTTGACGCTATGGAAGACCCGGCAGGGTTCATCACGGTCCCTGCCGACCCCAAGTATCACAGGTCATTAACCGTCGGCCCTTTTCAAATGTCACTGCCTTTTTTTATTTCTTCATATCTGCCTCGTTTTTATTATTCTGCTTCCTTGTGCACTGCTTTTGTTTTTAGTGTTGCTTGTCTGTCCATCAGGAGGTCTGGCAGCAACGTCAGCGGGCTCAGCAGTGAGATCGGAATGGACGATCAGTCCGTAAACGTGTGTTGAGTCTTTTTACTTTTTTTTTTTTTTTAACCAGAAAGTTTTGATTCGTTTTGTCTCCTCTGCCTGACAATACTCCACAGTCACTTGACACCGAAAACTGTCTTCTTCTAGTTTGATGAACAGTCCATGGTATCCAACCCAGAGTCCCCACAGCCCCTTGAGCTAGAGCCTGTTAGACAGAGACGGACTCGTATCCCCGACAAGCCCAACTATTACCTCAATCTGTGGAGCATCATGAAGAATTGTATTGGAAAGGAGCTCTCGAAGATACCGATGCCTGTAAGGAACATGTACTTCTGTTGCTGTCTGAGTGGCCCTTTGCTCGTACTCCGAAGTAACCCCACTTCTTTACCCGCTAGGTGAATTTCAATGAGCCCCTCTCAATGCTGCAACGTCTGTCCGAAGACCTGGAGTATTACGAGCTGCTGGATAAGGCGGCCAAATGCCAAAGCTCTCTAGAGCAGATGTGTTATGTGGCCGCTTTCACAGTCTCTTCCTACTCCACCACTGTCCACCGCACAGGGAAACCCTTCAATCCTCTGCTGGGAGAAACCTTCGAGCTTGATCGGCTGAACGATTGTGGCTACCGCTCTCTCTGTGAACAGGCATGTCGAAGGATGCTTGTGCAAGCATGTTTAACCGCTGGACCGTCTCATACTTGTAGTGGTCTCAGCGTGATTTACAAGCCCTGTTCTTCTTAGGTGAGTCACCACCCGCCTGCTGCAGCTCACCACGCCAGCTCTGAAAAGGGCTGGACCCTCAGACAAGAAATTACCCTCGCCAGCAAGTTTCGAGGGAAATATCTCTCAATCATGCCTCTCGGTGAGTGTGTGAAGAACGAATATTACATTTATATTATGAACAGGGTAAAAAATTGTTTTAACATAAATCTCTTTTCATCCTCAGGTTCTATCCAGTGTTTATTTGACAAGAGCGACAACCACTACTCTTGGAAGAAAGTGACTACCACCGTGCACAACATCATTGTTGGAAAGTTGTGGATTGACCAGGTAAATTTGAACCCTAACAAACTATTGACTGCGTCATGTATTCAATGAATGTGTCTCTTTGAATTCTACGGGGTGTACGTTCTCAGCAGCACAACATTTGCCTTTTTTTAACTCGTTCCCCTCTAGTCAGGGGAGATCGATGTTGTGAACCACAAGACAGGAGACCGCTGCCACCTCAAGTTTGCCCCCTACAGTTACTTCTCCAGAGATGTTCCAAGAAAGGTGAGCTTTTCTTTAAACTGTTGTTTTGAATCTTCTTCACACAAAGATGTACAGTGAACCCTCGTTTTTCGCGGGGTTACGTTCCAGAAGGACCCGTAATAGGCGAAATCCGCGAAGTTACAATTATTATGCAATGAAATACATTGAAACCAAAGAACAAAACAAGAACAAATAAAAGTACTGTATAAATGTATTTTTTTTTTTTTAATCATTTTAATCATCAACACGATCGGAAGGCTTCAAATTGCAGAGATCAGCACCGCCCCACCGCAACCCGAGTCATCTGATTAGAACGGGAGAAAATGAAAAATGATTATGAAAAAAACCCACTGTACACTGAAAAAAAAAGTACTGTACAGTAGGACAAATAGTGACTCGTGTATTTCACTGCTCTTCTGACTGAGCCGCTGCATCCTGACTTTCTTTCTTCTAAAGCCCGCGGTGCAGGTGTGTTTTTTCGAGAGAAGAACATTATCGGTAGTTGTTGTCGCTCTTTTTTTTTTTTCGGTTTTACGTACGTGTACATATTAAACCGCAACGTTATTAACACGCACGTAGAGAAGAAGCGGAGAGACTGTTTAGCCAATCAGAATGCAGAACACGATGCAAATCCGCGAAGCAGCGAGACCGCAAAAGGGGAACCGCGATACAGCGAGGGTTCACTGTACAACTTTTATAAACTATAGAAATGAATGGCAGAGCTGTAGTATTTAATCGCGTCCCATATGGATCTCTGGGATTACATTCTTGCGTGCGATCCGTGTTTGTTCCTCAGGTAACTGGAGTAGTAACGGATAAGGAAGGGAAGGCCCACTACGTGCTCTCAGGGACCTGGGATGAGAAGATGGAGTTCTCCAGGATAATGCAGAGCAGCAAAGGCGAGAACGGCACCGAAGGGAAACAGAGGACCGTCTATCAGACCCTCAAAGCCAAAGAGATCTGGAGGAAGAACCCCTTACCGTGAGTGGAAGCTCAAAGGGCTCGGAAATGTGAATGCAGCTTAAAAATGGCCGTGCCTCTGACCTTTTATTTATGTGGGCGACTTGACAGAGAGGGAGCAGAAAACATGTACTTCTTCTCCTCGCTGGCCTTGACGCTCAATGACCCTGAGGAGGGAGTGGCACCGACGGACTGCCGGCGGCGCCCCGACCAAAGGTTAATGGAGGACGGCCGTTGGGATGAGGCCAACGCAGAGAAGCAGCGGCTAGAAGAGAAGCAGCGCACCGTCCGCCGAGAACGGGAGAGGGAGGCTGTTAAAGCTGCCAGCTCCCCCGAGGAAGGTAAAGAAACCTGGATAATAGCTTAGTTTTGGAGTCTTGCGTTTCTTTCTGATGTTTGTTCTGTCAATTCCTCTTTTTTCCCACTTTGTCTGTCATGAAAAACCTTCTTTGTCTCAACCCTAAGCTGTCACTGAGGATTCAATCAATGATTCACCCTCAAAAAGCAAGTACTCTTCTCAGTCTTTTCCCACCCTTGATTAGCACTATACTTTAGCAAAGCCACTCGTGTACTAGATGTCTGTATGTGCTTAATTTCTTCTTCACCGTCTTTCAAATACTTTCCCTATTCATCCATTTCTGTTCCATTTAGCTGAAGCAGTGGAGACTGGCACAGAAGCAAATGAGGTTTCTGATGAAAGCAAGTATCACTCCATCGCTTAACATATCATGTACTTTTAAGGTGCTTTGTGAGGCTGAAGGGATAGCGTGGTGTTTTCAAAGTGGGGTGGCATGTGCTGTTTCAACCCCACTTCCGCCGAGCTATCCCTTTGTTTTTTTTAAAGAGGGGGCAGCGGGTAAGAAATGACCTTGTGTCCAAGGTGACTTGTGACTTCAGTTACTCAAACCATGGCTGATGTTTGTGGAGAAACAATATTTCTAGGTAAAAATGTTCAAGATTTCCCTGCATTAGCCATTTTCCATTTGTTCATGGTGGAGGGAGCGACAAGTGTAAGGTTAATAAATGTCACTCTCATCGCTATATTTATTCACTCAAACAACTGGGACCGACGCTGAGATGTCTTCTATCTATCAGCCTTTACACTACCGCCAATTCAGATTAAATTGGAAATCCTGTTTTTATATATATATATATATATATAAAAAACAGGATTCGATAAATATATAGCTAGCTAGCTCTCAGGGTTTTTCTGAAAACACAATATTTTTGTGGATTTCGACGGTCTTCAGTTGTAGATTCACATCTTTTTTTTTTTGTGCTGGTGTTAAGCTGACAGAGAAGACTCTCCTCCAAATACACCTGTTGCATGCAAGTAGCCTCTTTCCTTTAATTCATTTTCCTTTTTGTATTCTTCACATTACACCCAACCTTTTTTATGTCTGAACTCTCGAAGATTCATCCTTCATTCTTTAATTTTCAGCCCCTTATGGACCATCACCTCTAAGCAAGTATTCTGATGATAACTTAACACGTACTTTGTAATTATCTCACAATTCCTAGCAACTTGATTTAGACGCCTTCTGTTAATCATATCCCCTTTACATGGTCTCTCTTAGTCGAAGGCAATGAAAGTCCTTACGGAGCTCAGATCAAAAGCAAGTAACCTCAGTTTGCTCTCAATTATTTATTTAGATGTGTGTTGTTAGCTTTTAGTGAACCCTGTAGAAAACCGTAGCTCAGTGTAGAATTGACACAAACCCAGTCGGTCAATATTTTAAAATAGCACTCTGTCCGTCGATGCTGCACTGTAGGTCGCGGGCATTCCGGGCATTAGTGGTGAGCCTGGTCCTTTCTGAAATGTAGCATCTGAGGAAATGGGTGATTTCATCGAGCAGGTCGCTCGTCATCTTTTGTTTTTTGGCTTCGGTCGACCTGCTTTTAAGTACGGTGTTTTCACCTCACATCCAGCCAAAGCTTATTCTTTGTGAAAGATTGTGTGCTTTTTTTTTCTTTTTTTCTTTAGGCACGCATCCGGACAGCTACCAAGCCATGTGGTTCGAGAAGTTGGACGACCCCGTGTCCGGAGAGACCTTGCACGTCTACAAGGGCGGTTACTGGGAGGCTAAGGAACAAGGCAGCTGGGACATGTGCCCTGATATCTTCTGATCAGCTGAGTCTCCCTCCGTGGTGTACAAACCTTACATCCGCTGAAACGGGGATTCAAGTCTGACGTCAAGCTGTATTCAATCACCGTAGCTTCAACTTATCGTCCCCGTCCCCCCCGTCCCCGTCCCTTGTCCCTTGTGCAGCAGTGATTGGCTCAGTCTTAAGGGCATCTGGACCTTCCCCCCCCCTCAACGATGACACATTGTAGCGTTCTGAATTCCTTCTCACTGCTTCTCTGCTGTTTATCTTGTTTTTTTCTTTTTTCTCAGCCCCTTTATTATTTGGTACAGCCTTTTGAAGTTATTCTGCTAAAGTCATTCTGCTTCTTACTTCTTCACGATACACAATTTGTTTGGATAGAGTAACTACAGGATATGTAATTTATGTTTGTGTTTGTTGTGCACTCCTGAATATGGATACTTTTGCAGTGAATGAGTTTGATCCTGGCCTAACATTTAAAAGAAAATCACTATACCAGGTTCGGACAGCATCAAATTAATAAATGCATAGGTTCAGTGTGTCTGACACGAGAGAAATGTTGTTTCTTAAAGTAATTAATGATTCACTATTATTGTCTGTGGTTTAGATTGAAGTGTCACTATGACATGAAATACTATGACATGATGCAACATTTGCCTTTGAATTAATGGTATTTTGTGGTTTTACTTAATTACCTGAGGTGAAAGACTAGAGGTATTTTCATTTTATATATATATATATATATATATATATTAGGCTTTTTATAGGTTCTTCAACTACAATCTTTTGACATCCTCCCATATCCCCTGTAAAATAGATGGTAGATGTGAAAGTAGCTCATTTATGATTATTCCTCTCCTCTTAATAAGGCTGCGTTACGATCTATATATAGATGTGTGTGTCTAATATATATATCTAACGATACTTGGTCACAAGGGTTTTTAACCTTTTCACTATATAAGAATAATTTCAAGTCTTTTATTCAGAAAGAATAATTCCCTTTTTCTATGTAGCACATTAAGTTGAATAGAACATATGTTCCTTATTTTATTATACTATTTGAACACTATTAATTTAAATACTGGTAAAAATGTATAAGTACCAATGAAAATATAAAGTAAAAAATTACCAATGGCACTATTTATTTATTGTATTTTGTCTTTCATCATTTCATTTTAAACAAACCTATATCCTTTTTTTTTTAGTTAGTAAAGTAGTTAGTAAAGTCTTCATTCCAACAAAAATAAAAATCCCATAATTAAGTCCTGTAAAACTCGAGGGCCATTGAAAAAGCTCCATACTTTGTTTCGGCTCATCGTTTAAAAAGGCGAGGTCGCGTTGGCATGTTGGACAGACGGCAGATGAAATGTAAACGTGTAAAGGAGCCTCACTCAGTCTAAAAAAGGGATTTTAAATCAATGTTGAACAGATTATTCACGGTATGGGCGTCGTACAATTGATTTATGTTTGTGAGATTTACTAATTGTGTTTAAGATAAAAGTCTATTTTGATTGTTCACCAAGTACACTTTTTTTGAGACGTGTATTTTCATACCTAAAGTTTGTGCTTATACTTCAATCATCAAAATTCTGCTCTTAAAGTCAATGCTTTACGAGCTGCGCTGGTTGATTTCTGCTTTCCTGATGATTAGTGAAGTAAAGGGAAATGTGAGGCAAGTTTGTATTTGTTTTTCTGGTTTCCCTCAAACATTTAAATAATAGCTTTAATCGTCGTGTTTTGCGAGTGTAGTTTTTTTTTAAAAGCAATAAGAGTGCCTCAAAATGAAATGTGTGAAGAGAGATTGCTAAAATGGCAAAAACAGAAATCTATCATTGTATTAGTGTTTGTCATATGAATGGAAGGACTGTGTGGTAGTTGAGTTGAATCTTAAATTTCATTTTATATTCAAGTGTACTTAAAACACTGAAATTGAGGATCTTAAAACATGTTGTATTTCTGTATAAATATATTAAATAGTAATGTAATTGTGATATTAACTGGTTGTATTGATAGACAATTTATTGGCGCTGATACACTTTGGCTTTATGTTTTATTGCTTTGTTCATTCCAAGTTCACTCTCGATATATTTTAATTATTCATTTGTTTGGTTCTGAATCTTGTCTGAATCTCGTTTGATTTATTGTTAATTCATACAACATTTAAGTACCTATTGAGGGCTGTGTTTGAGCAATGTACTGCTCAATACAACTCTGTCTTAAATTTCAGATTTCACCGCTTTCCGTCTGTTCTGTCTCATTTGTATAATCTTGATTTTTAGCCACGGCTCCTAATTTCTGAAGTGTTCTTCCTTATTATTTCTAGCTGTGTTTGTGTTTGCGTTGCAGAGTGGAGATGGTCACGATCCAACAACTCACTAAAATAGACTCAAGGTGTTCTTGCACAAACATACTCTACATTATTGATTGTTGCTGTTTGCTACCTGAGCCGTGTTGAGTAATTGCAAACATACATACATTGGTTAGAATTGACATTTTGACTCACTGTTGTACAAAGTACTTTTTGTATGCTTTGAAGCAGGTTCTTTTAGCAGGAGGTTGTTAGGGGGTTAGTAACATTAAAGTATATAATGAAACTAAATGCATATTGGTGTTTTTTGATTTTCCAAAATAATGCTCCACAAAGATGTTGACACTCGTTGGGAAGTGTTTTGAAATGCTTTTGTGAAAAAAAATAAAATGATTGTCTTATATTGTACTTATGTGGTGTTGATGATACTTTACATAGTTGACAGATAGTTTTGAACGTTCTTTCTCCTGGATTGTTGAATTTCTAAAGATGTATTATATTTATCTGATCCGAAATTATTGTAAATTAGAGAAACTTAAAATCTAATTTGATGTGCTATATAACTATATTCGTACAAGACGTTTAGTTTCTTTCGAACATGGTTCCGCCCCTCGGAGAACCCTCCCCCTCTACAGGGAGGCGCTGGGGAATAAAAAGAGCGCATCTCCGCCGCTGCGCGTTACGGCTACGTCTTCCTAGCGGTCAGCTAGCTAGTCTCCTTCCGTAGCTAACTCACGTTAGCATCCATCCGTCTGCCGGGTCTCACAGGGTGTGTACTTTCACTGTGAGGTTACTTTTCTGAATCCAAAACATGTCGGTAAACGGACCCGGCGAAGACCGCACGGACGCGAAGAGTGAGCCGTAAGTCCCGTTTTTTTTTTTTTTTTTTTAAATCTGTTAGCGGTTTAACGTTGGTTACCAGCGAGCTCATTGTTGTCCTCCGCGAGACGGCGGGCATGCGCAGATGTACAAGCTGTTCGTTAAAATGTTCAATCCCGTTAGCAACGTATTCCTTCACTCGCTTATTGCTATTTAATATTGTTTTTAGGTGTGTACAGTTGTACTCTTTTATAGCTTTAAATCACTCGTGATGCATGCAGCACTGAAAACAGACCTCTGGCCCCGCAACCTTCTTCGTCGAGCACTACGTTTAACGTGGTGTTATTATTTTTAGTTAAAGTACAAAACGGTAACTAACGTTAGTTGTCATGATTTTTCGTTCTCCCTCAGGTCAGCGGTGCCTTCGTCAGCTTCTGCCCCCGAAGAAGTGGATGCTAAGGCCTATGCCCACAGCTTCAGATACAGTCTGAGTTTCCCCTGCATCGGCCAGTGCATCATCATCAACAACAAGAACTTTGACAGAGGAACAGGTGTTTATACTTTAACTCTTTTCTGGTCAAAATACTAAACTGAAACTGCTATGAGTCTTTTTTTTTTTTACTCTCATCTACTCTGAGGTTAATATTGACCTTCTTTTTAAAATGTTATTGTGTCACAACATTAATCTAAATGAGTACCTGTAGTTGTTTTGTTTTACAAAGACTCATAACAACTAATAATTATCCCGACAGGCACTTATTTAATACACCGATGTGCAGATAATTAATCTAGTCAGTTTCCCAGTAATAAAAAATAAACTATACTTTGTGTACTTTGCTCTGCCATGTCCTAAGAACAAGTATACGGATTGTACTATTCCCCGTGTGTGTATAATTTAATTTGATTAGACAGTTCAATGACTCTCCATGCAGCAAACTGTCAGCGGCTATTCAGGAAGTTCAGGTAACCACATGATTCGCAGTGACTGCACGCATCTCATGGAGGCACCTACTACGATTAGTTCCTCTTTCACTTGAGTATTGTGTTTGTCTTGAGACTTTGCATACGTTTATCATCTTCTGCCATTAAGGCAGTGAAATAATCCTTTTGGATCCTTTAAATGCCTGACGTCCACAGTAGTGGGAGAAACCGATGATGTGTGGAAACTTGCAAGTTCACCCCTCAAGTCTTCGCAAACCAAATCTCCATCTCTGATAAAGATTGCTGCCTTCTTTAGGAGTGTTTTCACACAACCTGACCTATTGGCAAATTCACTTTTCACCCAAGGATCCGCGTTGAGTTGACCGTATCCTTGCCTCCCCTTCATTTTGATTTAATGGCTGAATTGTGAACTACGTTTCTTAGAAGATCCGTATCCGTAAATGCAGTCAGATCTGCATCAGAGTTACTGGTATCTTTTCCTGAATTGTGTTTCACAAACCCGTCTAGCAGGATTAATTGAGTACACACGACTTCTGCGGCAGCGATGTTCCAAGAACAATATATGATTAAGGTGACAGAAACCGCAGTCGTTCGACCAAGAAAATATTCCTGTTGTGTGGTAAATGTGTTTACTTACTGTTTTCAACAATATTGCTGCATTTGGGTAAAAGCTGTCAGGCTGTTTGTGGAAAAAAATTGGCTCAAAACTTGCACGATACACCAAACACTGTAGTAAAGCACCAACCGTAACTTGGTAAAGAAGGTGGACAATGTGTTTCTACCATCCCTGATGTCGGCCGCAAGAGATTCCAAAACAGTTTAATAATTAAATTAAAGCTTAACCGCAATAGTTTATTAAAATTGAAGGTTTTTTTTATTTTTTATTAATAAACTACGTTTTACATAACAGTTGGCAGGAGAACACAGGCGTTAATTGCAATGGTTCTGTGTTGCTCACCTGTCCCAGTCATTCATGACTGCCACAACATTAACTCGTATTCAGCCAGCAGTTGTTGTCTCATCAACTGTGTAGGTGTTCCTTTTCTGGCTGATTAGGTTGAAGCTATGTTTAGCAAATGTGAGGCCACCAGATGTCGATACCAATAAAAAAAAAGGGGCATAGTGCAGGTTGAGTCAACAAAAAGCCTGGCTCTGAACAAAACTCATTGACACTGAATTGTAAAAAATGAATTACTTGAAACATTGTTCGCATTGCTTGTCATGACTGAATTTAAACGCTTCAAAATTTGAGGAAAACAAAGTACACACATATTTTTAGCAAAGCGTGTCCTCATATTTAAATCTTCATGAGAAGGATGTTTTTGGTCCCTAGTCTGTTCAATAAACTGGATTTGCTTTTGTTTTTATAGGGATGAATCAACGAAACGGAACAGATGTAGATGCTGCCAACGCGGTGAAAGTGTTTGGAAAGTTGGGCTATAAAGTGAAGGTTTACAACGACCAGTCGGTCGCGCAGATACAACGTGTTTTAACATCTGGTAGGTCTGTTACACAAAAAAAACCCCGCAAAGTATGTGTACACACAAATTAATACTAGCTGCAGTCTTTCCCGTCATTGTTTATTAAACACTTAATCCCACTTGTTTGTATTTTAGTGTCGAAGGAAGATCACAGCTGCTATGCTTCGTTTGTCTGCGTTCTGTTGAGTCATGGAGATGAGGGCTTGTTCTTCGGTACCGATGGCCCTGTGCCGCTTAAGTATCTGACCTCCCTTTATCGAGGGGATCGCTGCAAGTCATTGGTGGGAAAACCAAAACTCTTCTTTATCCAGGTATTGTATGAGTTGTTGTTGTTTTTGTTGTTTTTTTGTTTTGTTCTGGTAACACGTCTAAACTGGTCTTTTGTTTACACATCAGCGTAGGCTTGCAGAGGCACCGAGCTAGATGCGGGCATTGAAGCGGACGCTGGAGAAGACGGGACTACAAGGATCCCTGTGGAAGCAGACTTCCTCTATGCCTTCTCCACAGCGCCAGGTTAATGAACGCACGCACACGTACACACGCACACACCCCAGAGGTCTTCTTCTATTCGAATTGTTACACTTGTTCACTTATCGTATTGATGGGGCCTTTATTCTTTCACTTATTTGCCTGCAGGCTACTACTCATGGAGGAACACTTCGACTGGGTCCTGGTTCATGCAGTCATTGTGTGACATGATCAGCAAATATGGAACACAATTGGAGCTCCAGCACATCATGACTCGAGTCAACCACAAGGTGGCAGTGGAGTTTGAGTCTGTCTCCAATTCACCAGGCTTTGATGCAAGGAAACAAATCCCATGCATTGTGTCAATGCTGACCAAAGAGATGTATTTCTCCCCATGATGTTGCCTTTTTCCCCTGTGGGAGAAAGGCTCGAGTACGACGGGGTGAATTACTTCTAGTTTAAAGTTCAGCTCACATATTTGGGAGAGAGATCTGACCAGTCTCATTTCAAAAGCTTGACATTAGGTTCTTTTTTTTTTTTTATATATCCCTGCAGGACAACCATTTTGAATTCACGTATACAGATTCAACCTAAAATGATAGGTTAGTTAATGGTATTAAATAAACCATTAATCTAAATGATCAAATGTAATTGACCCATATGATTCCAAGCTCACTGTTTTCCACCACTTAATGCCTCTTTACCTGTACCAAACCCCTTTCAGGGAATTGTATGGGAGCAACTTTTATATTGCTTCAATTATGAAAACATGGACGAGCCCCCTGCCCTCCAGAGTCAGCGTTTGTTTCTAAGTTTCTATAAACTATTGTGTACTATGACACAATCTTGTGTAATTTTTGTTTTTTAAATATGTTTTAATCATTCACTGGGATATTGGTTTTGAAGGCTTTGTGAATGGTGCACGCAACAAGTTATTTAAGGGATAATGTGAATTCAGGAACGCCTATAAAGCTATCGGGAATTATTTGTTTTTGGTTTTCTTAAGGTCCGGTTTCATAACATGCATGAGAAAAGCCAGCCTACTTGCAAGATGCTTTACTTTGCGTATATCCATACTTGAATACATGTTTTACATTTCGTCTGAGGAAATGTTTAAATATCTTGTGGTTTTTAAAGTTAAAACAACAAACGGGGTTCTTTTTCCACTTTGCTATAATGATTGCCCAACACAAACTTTCGTGTAACAATACAGGTGCTGGTCATTAATGAGTAAATATAGAAATATTTACAGCAAACTAGCCGAAAATCAATTTTGCTGATGACATATCACTGTTTGACAATCCAGTGTTCATGTCGTATCAATGTACTCAACTTTTATATGAGCTTTGCCCGTGATGGTTTTTATATCACTATTTCGTAAGCAGTGAAACTTTTGTGGTTTGTGGAATGTGTTTTTCTGGAAAAAATAAACACTGTATATGTTTTAAAGTTTTTACTGAGAAAATAAAGGAGTAGGAATCTCTTTCGTAGACTCCCATACTTAAAATCATATGAGTCGCCCTCTGCTGGTAAAAGAGTATGCAACAATGAGCCACATCCACATTGGCTTCACGGAATGAATCTTGTCTCATTTGTGGTCTGATCAACAGTAAGTTAAGTGCACGATGCCATATATTTCTTAAACATTTATAAAGGCTTTCATTTTTAAAGTCTGGATGGTTTCATCGCCACTTAACCTCTTGTTTTTTCATTTATTTGTTTTTTACAAATAACTTTTAAAACCTGAAATGTTATATTGCAAGGTACTTCTCTATGATATTATTTGATGGTATTGGTTCAGAAATATCTTACTTAGTTATTTTACTTATGATTTATATGTAAATGTGTCTGTTCTGTGTGAGCATGCAGTAAAATTTCCTATTGGTGAAAATAAAGTTAAAGTAGATTTTGCACTAAATTGTGCAGGTGTTACTAGCCACTTCTTCGTCTCAATTTAGTCTTGGTGAGACAATTCCTTGATCAAATTATTCTGGTTTTAAACGTCATACATTAAGCATCAGCATAATATTTGCAAACACTTACCTAAAATCACACTGATGGTCCTTTAAAGTGTAAAGCAGGAGTTTACGCGGGTCCCTTGAACGCAGCACAAGTCCTCGCCTCTTTTGTTGCTGAAAATAGGCCCTAGTTAATACTCTTTGACATTGGGTTAGTTGCACACCGCGCACGTCGTGTCATGTGGCTCTTTTCCCAGACTTTCCATGAAGCACCTGTGTTTGACTTTTCCAACGTCGTGCTGCAAAACTCCTCATCCGCGCAGCCCTGTGGTCCGTTTTTTGAACATATGTGAAAACCGGTCTTTAGGACACAAAACGTAAGAGTCTCGCGGTCTACACGACGTCATACAGTGAGGACACACGGGTGGTCTTTGTGGATTTTACTTCCACGCGGACCCCTCCCGGTAACTTTACCTGACGCGGGAATGGAGAAGTGCCTCCCCGTCGCTCCGCACTCTCTGGCCCTGGTGCTGTCGCAGGTTCGCGGAGAAGATGAAGGGCACTCCCGACTACCACCACCCTCATCATCATCACCACCACCACCACCACCCGCGCTCCATCACTCCGGCTACGACGTGTTCGCCGACTTCAAGTCTGTCAACATGCGGCACTTCTGGAACGAGGCGCTGACGCGCGCGCTCTCCGAGGTCTTCTTCCTCGGCTGGATGGATGAGCACGTGCTGCTGATTCGGGGCGGGGAAGTTCACCTGCAGGTCCTGAGGAACGGGTGGACCAGGCGGACCCTGCAGCCCCCGCCGGGCTTCGACATCCAGTGCATAGGTGCGTCATTCAACGCTTATTACGCCGCGCTGACCAGAAAGCTGCACAAGTGGCCCTCGCGTCACGGGCGTTGACGTCACTCCACGTGGACGTGTGTTGGCGTGACGAAGAAAACGTTTTGAATTGGTAATAACGTGCAATTTATATCCGACAAATCTTTAGCACGGTCTGTCAGAAGATCACTGGCTCCGCTTCAATTCAAACCGCTTCAAATATTAACTTTCTATCTAGTTCTATCTAGCAGCATTTCCATTTACAGCGAATAACTGCGTTAATCCAGAGCTGCAGATGTGAGACTTTAGTCAGACCGATGTCACAAAAATGAGGACATATGGACTCAGACTCCCCTAATTTGAGACATGACACCCAAAAGACTTGAACTAAGTTCAAAGTTGTTGTTTTTTCCCCTGAATTATGTTGGACTGAGGAAGTCTGGTTCCAGATGTTGAGCTGCTACCAAACACAATTAGGTTGGAGACTTCAATGTTCTGCTAACTGATATTTTAGTAACGCTGAATTTGTGAATAGGATGAATTTGCCAATAGGATGTGTGAAAACACTCCTAAAGAAGGCGGCAATCTTTATCAGAGATGGAGATTTGGTTCGATAAGGCTTGTGATGTGAACTTTTCTCAAGACTTGATTCACTCAAGACTTCAGAGGTGCAACAAGGGACATAAAAACGACTTGGTGTATCACCAGTTTCAATGTGGGGCTGCTGTTTGTCCCTGCAGTTACCTTTTTGATAATCCCAATATCTTCCAGATGGATTCACCTGCAGTTAGAGGCTCCTGTGTTTACTCTTATGCTGATTTCCACACGCTTTGTAGAGCTGGCCATTGCGGCTGGTTGGTATTCTGCCTCATGGGACTCTCTTTATTTATGATTGTCAGTGAAAATAATTTCCCCCAAGATTTTAACACAGCATTAATGGTGCATTTAGGGGGGATCTCACCTTCTGACCTCGGCTGCTTCATATCGGGCAGTGTGCTCTGTCAGGAAGAGGAGACAACGTTCCCACACTGGTGCTCATCTTCTCCTGACAAGGCTAGAACTTGCGTATGTGCAGGGAAAAGTTTGGATAACTTCTTATCTTCCTTTATCCAAGAGTGTGTGCAGATGAGAGCGATGCGTGCAGCTACGGTGGATCCGATTTCTATTCTGCGCTGCCAGGCATTGATAGTATTGAATTAAAAAGTCTGGTTGTAGACCAAAAGGTCAGCCCTAAGACGATTATGATTTTTTTGCCGCCGCTTATTTTTCGCCGTCTGTCAGCGTAAGTGACGTAGCTTCAGTGACACGGCTGGAGCAAACACAGATAAGCTGTGGAATGTTTGTCTTATAGCTAATAACTCACCAGGCTCTTTAACGGCAAAGTCAACAGAGCTTATGGGGCTGTTGGTTCACATGCAGATGAGGTAGCGATACATTTTTCATCGCTAAACCCATAATCTACGGGATAAATTAACCTGGAATGCGACCAATGCTTCAGCTTCAGTTTAAAAGTAAGCTCATTGAACCATTTGGCCTCTTTGAAACGGCTCCAACATGGGACCTTGTTTATTGTTATGGGAAATGTTCTTTTTTTTTTTAAACCTACTTCAGTGTTGACTTTCTAGTCAAAACTGAGAGTTTCTGTCTGGCCGAGAGCCAAACAAGTAGCTGGATTACAACATTTAGACCAAAGTTGTGGGTTTTTCAGCTGTTTTTTTAACGCTGACAATTCAACCTGATTATCCGAGGGACCATGTATCCGTTAGCGGGACATAAACAATGGACTGGGAGGAGCGCGTGCTGTTAGGGAAGGAAAAGTGGAGCATTAGTTCAGGAGAACACCGGCAGAGAGGTCTCCCCTGGAAGGAAAGGGAGGGTCCGGGCGGAGAATCGGGGGGAAATGGTTCACGCAGCAGAGGCATTTGTTGCCGTATATCATAATGTCAGGTGTGCAATGTAGGCCGTTGGGCTGCGGCAAACGGCTATTTTGACTCTTTATTCGGTGGCTGGCTGTGCGAGAGAGCTGTGTTGTCCCAAATGTTCCACCGGAGGGCAGACCGCCGGCATAAATGCTCCTGTTTGCAAGGAAGCTGGATGCATTTTTGAACAGGCCACAGATCCTTGAAAGCTCCAAACTGGCGTTTTACATCCCACTATGAACACTAAGCCACGCAGGGTTACATTGGATTGATCATTCATTGGTACCACGCATCTTTAGACAAATCCCCTCTTGCTCTGACACACAGATGTAAACAACCTTTAGTGAGATTCCAACACACGGTAATATTTTTAGCGACTTTGGCAAACTAACTGCACTTTGTGAACAGCACTTATTAAAGAATGTCAACATCCATAAAACATCAACATCATATTTTAAACATTACAATGTCAGCATTGTCAATGTGGTAACATGTCAATAATAATGCGACACATTAATGGATCATGTCCGTTATTGATACATGTTCTGATATTTATTCTTTATCTTTCTCTCTAGCAAGATGTGAAAAAAGAGTAGAACATGTGCATTATAGTTCACCATAAACCAACTGGCCCAAACCAAAAGAGATTCAGTGTTTCCAATCATTTTTCTGGCGACCGAATAAATTAAATCGACTAATGGTCGTTACGATCTTGCGTAGAATAGCTTGCTTGTAATTGTTGTCGTGACACTCGAGGACCTCAGCGTTCTCCGTCCACAGACGGTCCGTCTGCTTCTGTTTTGAGTGACTGGCCCTTTAAGGGAGCGGGCGCTCAAAAGGTAACAGCTATGAGCTCATCGGCTTGCGTCGTCATAGCAACAAAGGCTTGTTGCAGTACTACTGACAAATAAAATGGCTGGCGAGTGTCGCTCTCCCTCCGCCTTCTCCTCACCCCTCCTTCCCTTGCTCTCCTCATTCTCTTTGGTGTCAGTGAACTGTAGCAGATTGGTTGTGACACCACCTCCTTCTCCTCCTCCTCCTCCTCCTCCTCCTCCTCCACCCGTGGCCCGTCCTGCTCTCTCACTTTGCTCCTCATTCAGTCCCTCAAAGCCGTCCCTTCCCACTCCACACGTGTGAGTCAGCAGGAGTGTGCGGCTAGCAGGAGCTGGTTGTTATTAAGGGGGGGATGCTGCTCCACACCGCGACAGTTACTGAATCAACCGGTGGGAAGCACAAACCGGTCCCCGTTTGGTTGTGGCCCTGTCAGGAAAAAATGAAATGGATGGAGGTTTGAGAGTCCCTTCATCCTTCAAGAGCAGAGGGTGAGGATGGAAAATATACAGCTAAATGTCCAGAACATCCGAGGGCTCTGATCCCTCTCTCTCTCTCTCTCTCTCTCTCTCTCTCTCTCTCTCTCTCTGAGACGCATGCTCACGCAGAATCGCGCGCAGCAGGCGGATGCGCGCATACACACTTTCTCTCTCACACACTCAAACACACACATACTCACACACCCTTCCTGGAGGTGCTGGGAGCAGCTGCAGCATTAGCGTTGAAAAAGATTTTCCGTGGACTGGAGTTTGCCCCCCCCCCCCCCCCGTCCAACCCGCCCCCCACCCCTCCTCGTCCCCCTCCTCTCCCCAGCCCCCCTCTTAATGAATGGATGCTACGGCGATAGAATCGGGAGCTTCTTCCGTTGGATCGCGGGACACGGTGGATTTCTATTCTTGAGATTTATTTATTTATTTTCTATGCTCTCCATTTTTTTCTCCCCACCCTCTCCTGGCGTGCTGTTGTCGAAAGGACGATGGGGTCTTGTGCTTGATCGGATAAAGATGGAGGTGAACGCGTCGTCTCCGGTGCTTTGCATACTATTGAGGTTCTGTTGCCCATTCGGGTGACTGGAGCTTTTATTTCATTTTTTCTTTTTTTAAGTGGGCTCTTTTGTTTTTTTCCGGGGGATCAGCCGAGCACTCCTGTGGTGAATTGAGCTGTTGTCGGAAGACTGGGCCTCTTAAGCTTTGAATATTTGACCGTCCGTCCATTGCCTTCTCTCCTCTCGTTCCCTCCTCCTCAAAAAAACAGAACAAGAACAAGCGGATCCCAACGCCTCCTCCGAAATCCCTCCTCGCCGTCCTCCTTGCTTCCAATGCCCCATTTCCCTCATCTCTACCCCGGCCCCCTCCACCACCACCACCACCACCACCACCTCTCTCCTGCTCCCTCCTCCCACATCAGAGCGGCTACGTAATGTGCCTCCCTACGCATGCAAATGGGGATGCTACAAATGGTGGCTGGGACTGATGCCGATGAAAGGGTGATGCCTCGCGCAATCACCTGCACCACCACCACCACCACCACCACCACCACCTCTGCCGCCGCCGCTGCTGCTGCTGTCGTCGTCGCCCCGGATCAGCCTGGGAGAGCCCAGCAGCCCACCACAACCACCCACCGTGCGCACACAGCCGTTTGTAGCCTGCCTGTGGATGTAAATGAGACGCGCGTATGTGTGTGAAGGCGCACACTGGTTCCTGCCATGTCTGGTGTGTGATCGCTCTAGCGGGACGTTCCTACTGATGCGGGGGAGGCACTGAGCCTGAGGTTGGTCGACCTCCCCCTGCACCCTCCGCCCCACCCCCCCACCTCCCCTCCCTCCCTCCCTTCCTTTCCCCCTTACCCATCTCCCTTCCTCCCCATTCCACCGGCCAACCCCCACCCCCCCCCCCCCCCGCCCTCCTCTCAACCCTCTACCCTATCCCAGCCCCCCGGGGGTGAAGGCCACCTGGTAACGGGGTCACGATGAAGAAGAACCGCAGCAGCAATCTGCGGCGGGCCTGTCCCAGCTCGGAGCACGCGGAGCGCCCGCCGGAGCACAATCCCCCCCGTAGTGAGAAAGACATCCGTTTGCAGAAGCAGCATCTTCCTCCCCCTCCCGCTCCTCATTTCTCTCCGTCCCCGCCAGGTTACCGTACGCCAGGTGAGTTTTTTTGTGACACTTGCGGCGAACAGAGGCTCCGCCCCCTTTTCTCTACGCGGCGCCCAGACACTTTGAAAAAGAAGAGTAGGTCAAAATGTTTGTAGTATCAAGTGGGAAATGATGGCAACTTGCCTTTTTTTCGTTAGTGAGGTCAAATAGTGTTTGTAGGTGAGGGGGGGGGGGGGGGGTTTGGCACATTTTTTAATTAAAAACAGTATTTTTGTGGGTGCGAAAAAACATTTTACGTCCCAACATTATTTGACTATATAAATCATATACTCCTTTTACTTCCATCGCCTCTGTCTTTGTTGCTTCATTGTAAGGTGTGAAACGTAAATACAACAACTCGTGCCATTGTATAGCACACTAGCACAGGAAGGGGCTCGAGCTTCTCTCGTGCTTACAAAAAAAAAAAAAAAACTCGTAAAGCCACGTAAAGCTTGAGGGGCTGTGATACTAAGCAGAGATAACGTCATCGTGTTGCTTCGCTGACCGCTCAGTCGAGTGTGGTGAGGAGGGAGGGCCCTGCACATATTTCAGCTCAGCAGAACACAAGTGCAGGTAGTAATAAAAAACATCACAGAACTTAAAACGGCGAGGCAGCGCCAATCTGTCCGTTTATCCGTCCACCTCAGAAGGCATAATACGCGGTTAAAAAAATCAAAGGAAAGAGTAAAATTTCTCATTTTTATCGCACAACTCTCCCATTGATCACCAGATTTAGGTCAGAGGACAGGGTCAGCCACAGCCAAGATGCTGCAGTGATGGATGCAGGGAACCTTTAAGCAGGGCAGATGTTTGCTCTCGGAGGGGCTTGGAGCCGGGGCCGTCTGTGGTTGTAGTATGATCTCACCGCTCGCTGACGGCGAAAGCCAGCTTGATTCAGCAAGGGCGACGGAGAACGTCTGCGTCCGAGTCGCTGTCGGCCAGTTGGGTTTTGGTTCCGTTTTTGAAAGGCGTCGGGCTCGGATGGTGTGAGTTGGCGAGATTGCGCGAAATGAACCACGGCCGACGTTTCGCAGGGGCAGAGCTGATCTCACGCCACCCTCCTCGTCACGCTATAACCTACGAGAAACGGGAGGAACGAGAGGCGAGAGGAAGCGCGCAGAGGAGGGGTGGAGCTGTCGGGAGGCGGCGTGCGAACTGCTGCTGTTTGACCATTACATCATAGCTTCACGCGCTGCGCCTGCTGTTCATTCATGATCTAACAGTTGTGCCTCCTCCTCCTCCTCCTCCTCCTCCTCCGCCGCTTCCCGTTCCTCCTCCATCAAACCCCCACCCTGCTGCAGGTGACGTGTCTCCGATCAGCATGTCGCCTATCAGCCAGTCGCAGTTCATCCCGCTGGGGGAGATCTTGTGCTTGGCCATCTCCGCTATGAACTCGGCCCACAAGCCCGTCAACCAGGAGGCTCTGGTGGAGCACCTCACTGCCAGCTTCCCAGGTACGCTCCTCCTGACCTCTCGTGACTGTACAAAGCATGAAATGTGTGTTGCGTGGCACTTCCTTGGTTGGGGAATGAGCAGGTTGTGCAACTGGCAAGGTGAAAAATGGTGATTGCATACATCTGCGCACGTGTCGTACCTGGTTTATTATCTCGTGATTTGTAATTCATTAGTTCCGTTTTACACACGCCAAATTCAAAAAGCAAAGTGATGATATTTGCAGGCTTTAAAACATGTATTGTTCTCTCCACGGGCTTTGACAGATTTTAGTGATTTGAGTGTTGAAATATTTCATCCTGTAAAATCTTGCGTAACGGGGATGGATATAAAACAATTAGTCATTGAAGCGATGAATAAATTGGGACTTCTGTGTTGGGAAAATAATACATGGGAAGACATCCCATTGAGTAAAGATGAGGGCACATATCTAACATTACATAGAAAAAAATAACATGCCGCTCCGAACTGAAATAATAAATAAATGTAGGTTCTCTATTCAAATAGTATAGTAGTTTGGTTTCCTTCTAAAGTAATACACATTTAGGACACATTTATAACGTCCCAATATGTGTATAAGTGAGTTGAAGAACCTCAACCAGACCACTATTGACAATCATTGAAGTAGCACATTTCATCAAAGTAGCACATTACGAATTATAATCTGATCATATTTGTTTTAGTCTCTCCATAAAGGCATAGTTTGATGCTGTGGACGAGGACAGCAGAAAGACAAACTAAACAACCTAAAATAATGATGATCAATATTTATAGTATAATATGCCATATTTACAATATTATCTCAGCTTTATCTGGCCGTCAGACATCCCTGTGTGACGGGGAACTAAGCGTCAAAGCCACAAGACAAAAGACTTTTTCACTTCAGTTTCCTGTCTTATTTATTATTTTAAATACTGGCATAGGCATATAACAGATGTCATTGCTTTTTATGTGGGCCTTTCTTTTGAAGCCTTGCTGGAACTTTTGTATGCTTTTTACACTGCTTTTGTGTGAGGTATGGATGAGTTCCTCACACAACCGCACTACAAAAAATCCAAACAAAGGCCCTTTTCACGTTTAGGAAAACAAAAAAGGTTTTAAAAACTACTAACATCTGTTTTTTTACCCACTCCAGATCGCAGCCTCGTTAAAAAAAAGATGTTCACACTGTTGTTGTTGTTTTTTAGTTATTAAATTAAATGATCTCACGTTAGAGTCATTTTCTCCTTGACTCAAACGTATGAAACCATAAAAGCCTAAAATATAACAAAAACATTCCCAAAAAGCGCAGGTTGTCCATCCAATTTGGGAATGCGAGGCGTGTCCCTGGATTTTGATAGGAGGCCTTGATGAAAGGCAGTTGATCTTGTAGGTTGCATCATTGCTGTGTATAAGCACACAGGGATGATGTAATGCCAGGCAACACAAGCCTATGCTGGACGAAGGTACAGTTGACTTGTTGATTTACACAAGCTAAGCTCTTTGAGGGCGACTGATTAAATGATCCTCGGGAGTCCTCTGGGAAGGACGGTTAAGTTTATTAACTTTATTTTTACATTTTAAATCTGAGGTGGTGGTCTCCAGTTTTAAAATAGGTACACAGGTCATGGACGTTACTTCAAATGGCGTCTTATATGTAAAAGTCATCTACAGGTGATACAGCACATACAAGAGATACAGCACATACCTGCAATCATTTATATAATTTTTGATAGAATGAAAAAATAATTCACATTTGAAATATTATTTATTTTGTTAAGAAAAAAATCACTGAAATTCTGATGAACGGGTAGTTCTGTCTGTACACATTTCATTTTAATTTATTTATTCATCTATTAAGTAACATTCAAACTAAAGTTTTGCTTGAATTCTAGTAAATTCATAATATTTCATAAAATATGTGAATAAAACCTCATAAAAGCAAATCTACAATACCTCTGAAATGGTGCACCCTTGAAAAAAATGACATTGTAAAAGAAGCGTAAAAGAAATTTTTCAAATAAGATGATAATTGTATTTTTTAAGATAACACAATTGAAGGCAAATAGTTCCGTTTAGTTGGATCTTCAAAATGAATCCTCATTTTTAAGTTCCAAATTTTTCTTATATTTAACATGGCTCTTGGGAGATTGCATCATTTTAATTTAGATTTTAATGGATCTTAACATGTCCAATTTGGTGACGGAAACATGAAAGTATTACGCATTATGTTCATATTAACATCTGTTAATTAAATTATTAACCATCTCCATATTGCCTCAATGCTCAAACAAAATTTTCAAAATATCGCGGGTTTGAACAATTTCAATGTAAATGCAAAATTTGATCTGAAATGTATTTGTGCTTCCACTGTGTCTCCCGCAGGCGTGCCTACACCGAGCTCAGAGGTCCTGCGACATACCCTGAACATGCTGGTGCGAGAGAGGAAGATCTACCCAACTCCAGAGGGCTACTTCATCGTCACCCCGCAGACCTACTTTATCACGCCTTCCCTCATCAGAACCAACAACAAGTGGTATCACCTGGACGATCGGCTGCAAGAGCGCCAAACGCCACAGTCACAGCAGCAGCAGCAGCAGCAGCAAAAGCCATCCCAGCAATGCACCTCGCCTCAGTCTGGCAACGTAACACCGTCCGCCGCCGGCTGCCTGAGGGAGAGGCCTCCTCGCAAGAACCACAGCGACTCGTACAACTCCTACCGCGACGACTTGTCCAGACTTCACAGTAGCAAGTCACCGAAAGAGCACAGGGGAGATTCCTATCAAAGTAAGCCCCCCAAGGATCACAGTGGCGGGGAGCCTCCGCCGAGCACATCGGCCAAGGAGCACCGGGGCGAACCTCCGTCATACCCTTATTCCCCTCTTCCCGCGTCCCCTCCTGCCCAGCAACCGCCGCCTCAAGAGCCCGCGGAGAAGAGCAAAAGCATCACTTCTTTCCCTTATAAAAGTGACACTCTGACCAAAAAGAAAGAAGGCAGTGGCGGCGGCGGAAGCGGCGAGAAGCAATCCAAAAGGTTTGGCCTCAGGCTGTTCAGGCTGAGCTTCAAGAAGGACAAAATGAGACAGCTGGCCACCTTCTCGGCCCAGTTCCCCCCCGAGGAGTGGCCTCTGCGTGACGAGGAAGTGCCGACCACGCCCATCCCCCGCGAGGTGGAGATGGAGATAATCCGCCGAATCAACCCCGACCTGTCGGTGGAGAACGTGGCGAGGCACACCGCGGTGATGAAGAGGCTGGAGGAGGAGCGCGCGCAAAAGAACAAGGCGGGGTCCTCGGCCCAGCACAGCGCACGGAGCCAGAGGGCGAGGGGCCACAGGAGGGCCCTGCACGGGAAGTCCCGCTCGCACAGCAAGCCCCGGACCTCCAGGGGAGACCCTTCCGAGGGTTCGAACTGGGACCTTTTGTTCATGGAAAGGGACTACCGCTTCTTCAGCCACTCGCTGGTCCGCTCGCCCCGTGAGGCCATGTACACCGTGGAGCGCAGGCGGAGCGGCGGGGCGACGTACCTGGTCCACAGCAACCCCAACATCACGGAATCGAACTGCCCGGTTACCCCCGAGTGGGACGTGTCGGGGGAGCTCGCCAAGAGGCGCACCGAGATGCCCTTCCCGGAGCCGTCGCGCGGCACCTGCCAGTCCAGAGTGCAGAGGAGCCACAGTCACAATCAGGACAGGAAGTCGCGCCACGACAGGTCGGATCAGGCGAAGGAGCGCTCCCGGTCCATGGACAACTCCCTCAAGGGCCCTTCGCTGGGGGCGCCGGAAGACTTCGAACCCGCCCTGGAGGAGCGTAGTCACTACTACACCGACGACGGCACCCTGCGCGCCAAGCAGAAGTCCTCCCACTACTCAAGGATCATGTTCTCCGCTGCTAAGTTCCACTCTGATTTTAATGTGCCTGATTTGGGGAAAGGGAGTTTGGACGAGTCGAGGATCCGGAGTACGATGGAGAGGAACAAAAGCAGAGACAGCTTGCCATCGTACAACGAGCTAATGGGACTTTCTCCGAAGCCCTCGGCAGATGAGTACTTCCAGTGCAATACGTCAAATGAAACAATCCTAACTGCCCCTTCGCCTCAGGCAAAATCAGAATATGACACATTAACCTCATCAGGGGGACTCCGAAAGGGCTCTCCGGCTGACCGCCAAACGCCTCACCTCACGTCTCCTCACGCGATGGAGTACAAAGAGGACTCGTCGGCAGCAAAGGGACAGAGCGGCTCGGCGCGGCTGACGCCGAGCCAGACGCCGGAGCCGCTGCAAAACGCCCGTTTGACGCCGCACCAACACAACGTGGATCCGGGAGGGGGCGGAGGCAGCGCTGTGATCAAGAGGAAGGAGATCTTCAGCAAGGACACTTTGTTCAAACCTCCACACAATGCCTTGTCCACAGGCTACGTGGACAGCAGCTACACCAGGTCCGGCACATTGCGCAAAGCCTCACATGCCAAATCAACAGAGGCCCTAGACAATCCTGAGCCCCAGCAGCCTTCCAATTCAGCCACTTCCTCAGCATCACCGGCAGTTTTACAGGTCTGCTTAGAGCCAACCGTCCCCTCCGCCTCCTTTGACTATTATAATGTATCAGACGATGAGGAAGAGGAAGAGGCGGAGGAGGACTCGCACAAAGAGTTGGCGACGGCAGAGGACAGCAAGGAGCACGGGGAAGTGGGTGGTAACGGCGGAGGCGGTGGCGGCGGAGGCGGCGGAGGCGGTGGAGGTGGCGGCGGCGGCGGTGGTGGGGGCGGGGAGGGAACCATGCAGTGGTTACTGGAGCGGGAGAAGGAGCATGATCTGCAGCGGAAACTGGAGACCAACCTGACCTTACTCAGCCCCAAGGAGACGGAGAACAGCAGCAGCCAGAAGTCGGCTCACTCGGCCCGCTTGGACAGCATGGACAGCAGCAGCGTGACGGTGGACAGCGGATTCAACTCCCCCAGGTACGTGTGGCGAGGAACTGGAATTCCTGTATCATCATCTGAGCCTTCTTTTAAAATGTCCTCCTATAAAACGTTCATTCAGCAGAATTGGCTGTGTGTGGGAGGTAAACTCAAGTAGAACACAGTGGGAAGTACAATGTCCCCAAACATCCGGATCGCTATCTAACTGTATGGTAATATATGGAGGTAAAAAAAAAAAAGATTAATGCAATTTTACGGTACATAACCTTATTATTTTGATACATTTTGAACAAAAACGTGTGATTTTTAGGTATTGAGATTGATACATACTCAGTGGCCAAGCTGTTAATAATTGTTTGTAATATTCATTTGCTATGTAAATAGTGTGTATATCTGTTTTCTATACTCATTTTTTTATAGAGCAGCTCTTAGCGATGTCCTGGGAATGCTGCTGTCCAAAATAAGATAAACTGCTTTAACAAGAGTTGAAGACATTTTTTCAGTACAAGTTAAGAGAAAATAACGCCGATGACATAATCTGTGTTTTAGAAATTGCTGGCATCAGAGCCACAGAACACGTACAGCTCTTTACTCAAGCTGATCCTAATGTGGAAAGTTAGAATTAATTATTAAAATGTTGCATCTTTAACCTCCTACGAACTATTACTCTTCAAACTCGCAAAACGGGGCTAAGAATATATCAAATATGAGGAAACGGTAATGAAATATGACAATAAAACAATATGAGGCATGTGCTGCATATGTACAGTGTTTATGTTGCTATGATTCAATTATTTATCCACTTGATATATGGGTGTGGTTTCAACTTAGGCTCAAATACACTATTTTAACGTTTTTTTTCGTGTTTTCTCAGTAAGTGCATTTTATCTGCGTTTCTCTTCAGTCTGAAAAGTATTCAGCGAATTGCTTCCGTTTATTTGAGGGGCATTGTTGTTCCTATCGGAACACACCTCACGAGCCACACAGCATGAGCTTCCTTTAATGTTGTTGTTTGTTCGTTTGTTTGTTTTTTAAACTAAACACTTGCCCTTCTGTTGTCTCCCGTGCAGGACGCGTGAAAGCCTTGCATCCAACACGTCCAGCATAGTGGAAAGCAATAGACGGCAGAATCCGGCGCTGAGCCCCGGCCACATCGGCACGAGCAGTATCGGACTGCCGTTCAGCTTCCGCGCCATCCCAGAACCCCCCACCACGCAGCCTGAGAAACTCCCCAAGTCATCGAACTGCCTGGCCTCCATCACCAGCGTCTGACAGGCAGCGCAGACTGAGACCGTGGAAGGTGGTGGAGGAGGAGGAAGTGAGGGGTTTCACCATTTCGACCCTCACTTTCGTTAACACAGACACACA
Source organism: Apeltes quadracus (assembly GCA_021346845.1). NCBI lineage: Eukaryota > Metazoa > Chordata > Actinopteri > Perciformes > Gasterosteidae > Apeltes > Apeltes quadracus. Next base: position 15,972,780 of record CM037925.1, on the reverse strand, counting down.
CATTCAGACTCCTGAGAATCCATTTACTGGGACTGTTACATAAACAGGCATGGCTTCAAGAGACTGTTCCCACAGCTTCAAGAACTTTACTGCAAAAAAGAGAAGAAAAACTACAGAATATCAAGACCAATGTAGGCGAAGAACCCTACCTGAAGTACTTTGATTTTTGGTGACATGGACTCTAGTTTGGCTTATATCAAGATTATTGACTATTGGTATTGGAAAGTAGTAGACTATAGGATTCAAGTTACATTTGGAAATATATAAAAAAAAAACTTTTTATATTACTTAACAATACATGTCCAATTAAATGTTCTCCTTCCTGAAATTCTTCAGGACAATTCAATGTCAGCACAATGTCGTGAGATCAACAAAGTTGATCGTGAGAACAACGAATGAAAGATATAAAAACATGAATCAGCTCAGATTTGTGTACCGCAATGCAAATGATGTATGTATACTCGATACTTTTGATATCCTAATTATTATAATGGTGGTATTAAAGATGCTATGTGACCAAAAGTGACGTCTGGACAAAATGAGCTGCACACCGACACTCGCGTGTACATCCCAGCCGCCTCACGAAACATTTAGTGTGTCACATCTGCGCTTTTGATATTATCACATGATCGTCCTCGCTGCATTTAGTTTTGTTAAATTGTCAGAAAAATATTAACGTCACTGAGCACATTAAAAACTTATTTAGTTGTAATTTAGGTACAATAGTTGAGATAGTTGTAATATGCATTAAAGAAAGGATAAAAAAAATAGTGCAGCATAAACTGACTTGTTACAAGCTTCTCTAAAGGTGAATATTTTCCGCTCTTCTTGTCAATGAGAGAAAACTGGTCAGACAAAGCGAGAGCTGTAAGGCGTCACCACGCGCTTTGGTAACTTGATGAGTATATAAACCACATGATTAATGGAGAAAAAAATCCGCAGATTAATTAGGAATCGTAGGGAGAACGAGCAAATTGTGTGACTCCAGTTACTACTACTGCTGTGGGCTCAGCCATTGCAGTTGTTAAAACGACACCAGCTCCATCTGTGCATTATTTATAATAACCAGACTATTGTTTATAGTAAGTAATGTTTTTAGATCTGGCTTTTGAAATGTCAACATTTGCGGATTTTCTTTGTCTTGTAAGTAGTATGAACAGCTTTATCTTTTTAAATAGACAAAGAGCGACATCTGAATATGTAACCTTGGAGTGAGTGGGATTGTATTACAACTGACACCGTAGAGGAAAAGGTAGAGACCGCGTACAGCTGCGACCGAGCGCCCTCTGGTGGTGGACCGGTTGTATTACAGTCTTACAATTCTACTCATAACAAAGGGTTAATTGTGATTATTAATTAATTATTAACGTACTCTAGTAGTTTTCTATTTCAGTAGTTATCATTATTATTGGCTGAGCTGCACAGTTGAATAAATGGTTATGAAAAGTCAGAAAAGTACACAACTTTTTCCCATTAAATTTAACTAAAGTGTAGAGCGCATACCTGTCGTTCAGTCAGTTTGGGTGACCACGATGTTTTGCTGCTGACTCCATGTTTTGGTCACTCGGGTTCTTCTCACTGAGAGCAGGTACTCACCGTCCAATCCCAAAAAAACTCACAGGGAGAGTCTAGATAAGTCAGCAGTTAGCCTTTTTGACACGTTCGTCTGTTTTTCAATTTAAAGGGCATACTTTAAAATATGTGCTATAGCAAAAGTTTGCAGTAAGTGCAGTAACGTTAAACATATTACAAATTTAACATCGATATACGACAAACGTTACTTGGTACGTTACAAATCTCGCGAGAGTTTTACAAATTCTTGTTTGCCTTTTGAACATTTGCAACAATTTCACTCTATAACACTCAGGGGTTTTTATGCTATGTGACAAGCATGTATAAAACATTGTTTTCTATTTTATCGGTAATTGACCTTAAATTGTATAAAATGTGGGGCTTTAACTGCAACACTGGACTTGTATGTGGAGGCTGATGGTACAACCACCTTTTCAATTTTCAATTGAATACTCATACTTTATAAATTGATAAATACTTATAGCAGTTCTGCATATGGTTTGTGAGTAACTTTTCATACGTAAATAAATAGAATATTATAAACTTATAAATTGATTATAGTGAAAACACGTAACATGGCTGGTGAGGTAGAATAAGTGGGCAGAAACGACTTCCGACAGGAAATGCAGTCCAACAAACACTCAAAATGGGTTTAAAGAATATTTTAGCGAGATTTCATTTACTAAACCATTACAGAGTAATATATTACAACAGGCCTAAACACATTTAAATGTATTTTATATGTCTAGTATAATATATATCAGGACATGAATTCATTCACCAAACACTGCTGTTTTTACCTGTGTGTATTTTAATGACTGATGCGGGGGGACGTCATGTCAGCGTCCCTGAACTACAGACACACAGGTGGAATGATAAAACAAAAACTACTGTGGATCAGGGTCACCTGGAGCTTGGCACGTACAGCGATGAATGATTCAACTTAAAAACGTACAGTTTACACACATACACACGCATCATTTTCTCTATAATCACCTATGACATACTTACACGATTTCTTTTTAACAAAACAAACAATGCATCATTTATGCACCTTGATGTTCCTTCATCTTTACGTCGCTTTGCTCGGCACGCTCCAAATATACATTAAGGGGGGGAAAAGTGTGTGCTGAGATTGTTGGGAAAACGCACACCAGTGAGTTTTTTGTGGATGTGTAAGCATGAATCTCTGAGAGCAGCTACAAATAAGGACACACAAACACACACATGCATCGTTGACACCCTCGCCTTACACACGGAATACATTTCCCTCGTCTTTCTTTTGTTTTTGTTTTTTTTTTGACAATAAAACCATTCGAGCTCTCGAAACCAATGAAATGCAGGGACACGGGAGCACAGGAGCGACCTTCTCTACAGCATACGTTTTGGTTCTAAGGCAATATTGTGGTTCCACAGGACTAGTGCCGTCGATGCAGTGTGCTGTTCGCACGCTGACTGTGTCTCCAAAAACCTGGTCCTTCAGTGTATTCATATTTATAGCACCATGGGAATCTCTCCTTTCGATCAGAATGGTGTCGTTTCCGAGAGACAGCTGTGGAAATATTCCCTTTCCGGTATTCACTTTTTTTATTTTGAGGTGAGATGGAAACCATCCATGAAAAGTTTGTTACAAGACGGTGCAAACTTAAAACCAGCACACACACACACACACACACACACACACATATACACAGAATGCAAGGCTTAACATTAACACTCACAGATCATTTAGAAATTCCCCATTTGCATTTTTTCCATTTCTTTTCCCACGTCACAATGGTCGTCCTCATAAGCGTTAAGCAAAAAGGGCAAACGGCAGACTTTTTGTCTGTTCTTTTTTCTCTGTACACACACACACAGTAAACACAATGAGTTTTACAATAAGACATGAAATCATCTGCAGCCGTTCTGAGCTGGGCTGAAGAGGCCAGTTCCCAGGCATCGAAGGCATTAAAAGTGTCTTATTTAAAGTTTCCCCTCAGTCACCGTGGGTCTGAGAAGCCGTCTGGTCACAGTAAGCCGCCGTCAAAAGAGTCTCCAAACTCCCTGGTTGGATGCATTTTGTTGTTCACTCATCCGTGAGTTTATATTTGTTTACGTGAATCTCTTGTGTTTGTTTGTTACTCGTTTGTCTTCTTGCCACAGCTGGAATCCGCAGTGAAAACTCCTCCGCAGAAAATGTCCCACTCAGTCGTCACATTGGCTGAAGCGTTTTTTAAAAAAAATTTTTTATCTTGACGTCTCGTGGTTTCACCCGTCTCGTTTCAGAGTGCGATGACCCGCGCGGAGCCACGGAGGGAGACCGATGTTCACATTAGAGTGCCGCCTTCCTGCCGCCGCTGGCGAGCGTCCACACAAACGTCACCCGCGTGTCCGTCGGGTCAGAAGAGACGAGGGGACGGGCTGTACTTTTTCTCGTTGCCGTGGTGAAGGTCAGGGTGACGGTGGTGGCGTGGGGCTGCACGGGAGGTCAGAGGTCACGGGCTTCGTCTGAGGTCATTTCCTGGTGTGAAGGGTCTCCTGGAACTTGGTGCTCGTGTAGCGGATGTGGAAGCCCTTCTTGCTGATTGTGTCGTCGCTATGGAAACGGATCAGCATGGCACTTCCGGGTGAGTAGATTCCCTCCCTCGGCTGAGGAAGCGAAGACGGAGGGACCCATGAAGCATATGAAACATCGTCAGCCATTTAGAGGTCCATAACTTTTTAGTAGAACTATACTATATTTCTAATATCAATAATATACTCTGGATCAAAGCTTGGGTTTGTATTTCTTCTGTTTGCTTTTAATTCTGTTTATATGTTTTAATGTTTTAAGTTAAATATCCGTCCTCTGTGACTCATGCAAAACAAAAGTGTAGTAAAGGGAAGTAATGAAAAAATGTAAACTTAGATAAAGATAAAGAAAATTGAGCCTTTAAGAGCCAAGCGTCAAATCTTACCCCTGAGCCGCAGAAGCGGCCAAGTCGGTGTGAGTTGGCGTCGTACCCGTTGTAGAGCTCGATGTAGTCGTAACCGCAGTCCGCCTCCTCCTCTACCTCAAACGTGATGAAGCTCAGCTCGATGCCGTAGCCCTGCTCGGCCGTCAGCAGCCACTCGCAGTCGGTGTGGCCCGGATAGTTGTTGTCCCCGAACTGGGAGTGAGAGTAAAGGTTCTTCAGACGAGCTTCTGCTTTCAGCCGACCGCCACACTCTGCGGAGACGGAGCGAAGGGTCAATCGGATCGATCCAATCCAGCCAATAAACGGTTTTTAATCTTGCGAGTGCTGCTGTTAACCACCAGAGGGAAGTATTATCCTTCAAAAAAATCTATTCAAACTTGAGAAATCAATGCCGTTGCTCCAAGTGATGCTCTCTGCAGACAGAAAAAACTGCATAGAAAGTGAGACAGCATCCCTGGCACGCATAAACACTTAAATACGCCGCCACACACCTGTGGAATGTGTCGCCTGGAAGCCCTTTCTTTGGACCGAGGCGTCGGAAATGAAGCGGAGGTACATCTTGTTGCCGGTGGAGACCAGCTGCTCCGGGATCTTGCTGCCGCACAACCGACCCAAGATGGTTGCCGTGTCGCTGTCCCCGTCGAAGGCCTCCAGGTGGTCATACGCGCATTCCTGATGCTGCTCGATCTCAAACTCGTTGAAGGCCTGGAAAGGCGGAGGCGGGCGGGACGAGAGATGTGGTGTGACGTGAGAAATCGGTTTCGGGGGAGGGCGACTTGGAGGCAACTTAGCACAATGGCTTTGTGAACAAAATGCACGGGTACATTTGGAGTTGTGTTTCAGGCCACCTGATGAATGAAAGTTCAACATTAGCTCCTATTTTAGCTTTTCTTTTGGTCTCCATCAACTCCTGAAATATATTGTTCCTTTTTATGCAATACTTTAGTAACCAAGTTAGTTGCTTGGTATTGCGAACACTGAAGTGTACAGGGATTTTCCTTCTCAGTATTTCATCCAAAACATTGTCCTTCCAATATATGTTTATTGTCCAAAAGTTATTATATAAAGCTACTTTAAGAAAAATAAGCAGAATTTCACCATTCTGGCTTAAAGAATAAAGATTCTGAGAGCGCTTTTAAATATTTCGACGGCTCTTCTGCCAGTGTTGGATTCCTTTAAAGCTGTTTCAAGCCAATATAAATGCACATTTGCATTTCAAATCCTTTGACATATCTTCAGAGCAGCTTCCCCGCCTGTTTGCCTACACATTGTTTACACGGCGACACGATTCCTAATCTAATCAAGTCCCTGTGAGCTGAGTCACAGCACCTCGAAGGCTTCACTCCCACACGGAGGCAACACACGTCTCTGATCGCCTCCTGAGCCGCGCTCCATCACGCCATCACAACCACCACAACCACAACCACCACATCCACCACAACCACCACAACCACCACAACCACCACAACCACCACAACCACCACAACACCACAACCACCACAACCACCACAACCACCACAACCACCACAACCACCACAACCACGCCACCACCACCACAACACCATAACCACCACAACCACCACAACCACCACAACCACCACAACACCACAACCACCACAACCACCACAACCACCACAACCACCACAACCACCACAACCACGCCACCACCACCACAACACCATAACCACCACCACCACAACCACCACAACCACCACCACCACCACAACCACGCCACCACCACCACAACCACCACGTCACCGCAACCACCACAACCACCACAACCACCACAACCACGCCACCACCACCACACCATAACCACCACCACCACAACCACCACAACCACCACCACCACCACAACCACGCCACCACCACCACAACCACCACGTCACCGCAACCACCACAACCACCACAACCACCACAACCACGCCACCACCACAACCACGCCACCACCACCACAACCACCACAACCACGCCACCACCACAACACCATAACCACCACGTCACCGCAACCACCACAACCACCACCACCACAACCACTACCACCACCACAACCACGCCGCCACCACCACCACCACCACAACCACGCCGCCACCACCACCACCACCACAACCACCACCACCACAACCACCACCACCACAACCACCACCACCACAACCACCACCACCACCACCACAACCACCACCACCACCACAACCACGCCACCACAACACCACAACCACCACCACCTCCACCACAACCACGCCACCACCACCACAACACCATAACCACCACCACCACCACGCCACCACGTCACCACAACCACCACCACCACCACAACCACGCCACCACAACCACCACCACAACACCACAACCACCACCACCACCACCACAACCACGCCACCACCACCACGCCACCACAACCACCACCACCACCACAACCACCACGCCACCACCACCACCACAACCACCACAGCGCATTGGCTCTTAATCCGCCGGCCGGGAAGAGAGACGGGGGGGCGGCGAAGGTGGGCCGATGTGAGGATGTTTCATTCTGGGGGGGGGGGGGGGGGGGGGTGATGATGGCTTCCAGATGTTTCTGCCCGTAGCTCGGGTGAGACAATGGTTTGTGGATCTGTTTTGAGTTGTGAATTTTGCGTGTGTTTGTGTGCTCTTAATTGTGACCGAGAGAGACTGAAGAGGCAATAACAGAACTATATAACTGCTATTAAATATATCTCCCTGAGACGGCATTATGAAACAGAGATCATTAGTGTGTGTAAATGCAACGCATCCGCACGCTAAACCCTGTTACAGTAAATGGGTCATCAGAGCAGATGCCGTAATGGGTCTTCAGATTAAAAAAAACGTGTTTTTCAAAACTAAATAGCAGTTGATGACAATTTTGCAGGGAAGAAGTGGGATCAGGAATGCGTGTGCACATTGTAAAGATTGCGCTGTTTTTGTGTGCAACACTATCTGTATGAGGAAATGTGGATTTCAGGAGGATTATCTGTGTGAATGTGGGCATGTGTGCGTCTCCATTTGATTCTTTGTGAGGACCAATTTGCATTTTTAGTATCAAGATAAAGAATTTTAGTAGACTGAAAATGACTAGATAAAATATGTAGGGATAAAAATGTGGTTTTCCAGCGTATACATTTTAATATATTTGCATATGTTCCTTTGTGTTACGTGATAATAAACTGAATATTTTTGTGTTTTGTGCTGCTGGTCGAACAAAATGTGAAGCATTGAATATGTCGCCTCTGGCTATTGTAGATTGTGAGTTCCAGTTTTCCCTTCTTCTTTTTTTTTTGACTAAATGGTTAACTGAAAAATGGTAAATACATTTAAGTAAACATGTGATGTTCCTGCTCATGTTACATGTTGGTGCGTGAGTACCCATTACGCACATGAGCCGTGGAAGCGATGTACTCTGAAGTAGGGTTAGCATGTTTTCCCCCCGCACCATTTAAATACGATCACGTCAAAGTTATGAAAACGACTATAAATGTGCGCCTGGACAACTCGCATTGTTTAGCATCTTGCTCTGAATCCCCCTGAGACTTTCTTTGCATCAAAAGCTAACACCGTTAGCCAAACGCCATTTGGCTTTCGTCACATCATATCCCATCCTCTCTCTCTCTCTCTCTCTCTCTCTCTCTCTCTCTCCGTGTCTCTCTGACTGGATAAACCCAACAGTTGACCAATGTACAGAAACAACCATCTTCAATTCAACATGCACACGGTAGCGTGTTGTAAAAATGTTGTTTTTCTTCCAAAATATGTAGCCGCAGTAACTCGAAAAATGTGAAGATGACTATTTGCGGTGACACGTCGAATGCTTAAATGCACAAATGCATGTGTGTTTACGTGCAGGCATGCATAAACACACACACACACACACACACACACACACACACACGCAGAAAGCCACAAGGACACAGATGGCCACTGCCCAAGGCCTCTTTCTAACGCATGAGCACACGCTTGCAGTTAGCCCGAAAATACAAACGTGCACTTTTTCCGCCGTTCACATTTGGGTTTCATAAGTGGAACTCGGGGCGAGAGATCATAGAGAGAGAGACAGGGGCCTGAGAGGAGGGGGGGGGGGGGGGGGTTTAACATTAGATAGGACCCCACAGACAGAATAATGCAATGTTCTGAGGGAGGAAAGACAGAGAATAATGCTTAAGAAAAGGGCTCAAAGGGGCCGCACGGTCCTTATTTCAGCACACTTACTATCTTGACTCGGTGTCCCGGCGTGGCTGTGATGTCCCAGGTGCACTCCTTACGGCTGGGATACTTGTCTGGCCAGTTGGGGCTGCTCAGGGTCCCACTGGGGCTGTGGATCTTATGCTCACACTCAGCTGAACACACACACACACACACACACACACACACAAAGAGGAAGTTAAAATCATAGCTGCACAGGAAAAGGTCAGAGGAAATGGAAAGGGAACAGGAAGGAGAGAAACAAGAGAAGCAAAAGAGAAAGGATTTCAAAGGAACACATCCTGATGACAAGTTGAGTGTGGATTTCACATGGACGCATGCACGCATGCTTTCAACAAACACACTGCTACAGTAAGCATTCTGCACTTTGTCTGTTAGTACGTAGGACAAGTCCCACGTTACCTACCAAGGGAAAACTAAGGTCATCATGCTGCCGCTTGAACCTTGAATTTGTATTTATTGGATAATTTTCCAATGCAGAGAAAACCATTTTTTAAATTCTTATAGTTAAAGCTAGACTTTTTTTAGCCAAAGCAAAGTTGTTGATTTGATGTAAGGGATTGGATCCCGAACATCTAATTACCGAGCTTTAAATTGTGTTCCTCACACACATGCTTAAGAAAATAATGGACAAAGAAAAGGAAGAGATGTGGAGATGGAGACACAAAATAAATACAGATGCTTTAATTTATTGTACGAGGGATCACTGAACAATTTGAGTATGGAAAAAAAAAAACAGATTCATAATGACCAGTGACAACCAGTGTTTTTAAGCAATTTGTTTTGCATCCAAAGTCAAGGAAGAAAACATATCTGTGGGATCTGCAGCTGAGCTGCTTCTTCAATATTACTCAGTAGTCATTTTTATTTCTGTATTTATTATCAGGGGGAGTCCGCATTAATAAATATTACTGTAAATGTGCCAGAGATGGCCGACAGTCTTTATTACTTTATTAGTTCATTAGAAAACTCTGCACTGCCAAAAAAAATAGCAGCATCATTTACCAAAAAAACTGACCAACTATGACTATTCATACTTTATATGAACCCTGTTGGCTGCAAGCAAATAGAAGAATAACTGACTGCTTTTCAACCGGTTAGAAAAGGCAGCAACGGTAGCCCTCACTGTCACACATGGCATTCCTCTGTGTGTCTACTTTGAGTTAAACGGATTACTTTGTATGTATTCCACAGTGATATTTTTTTATTTAGTGAGATAAAAACTGAACCCATTTAAAGAATGAAATGGATGAATTCACAAGACCGGAGGTATGAAGTTGAAGGAGAGTGTTGACGAAATGTTGACAGCGCCTGTCATGCAAATGTCCACCTCCACATGTTAAAACTCTTCGTATCTGTGTAACCACACACACACACACACACACACACAAGCTGTGTGATGGGAACATGGATTGTGAAGCTTCTCCAATGCACACGTAAACACTCTCACGTGCACGCACAGGAAGACGGCGCTACATACAAAGCTTTCAAGCTCCCAGATGTTTGAAACATGAGTGTTTTTATGAGCAGCACAGGGAGCCTTTACTGAGGAGTGTGTGTGTGTGTGTGCACGTTAAAAAGTTCAACTTCAAAGAGTTGAGTGCAATACATCACTTCAACAGCGATGTCTTTTGTGTGTTCTTGTGTGCGTGATTGCAGGGGAATTGGCTTCTAATAAATAATGTGAACGCTCTTTTCCCCCTCGATGTGTTTCTCACACACAAACAGCGCTGGTGGCTTGGAAGCAGAGGCGTTTCTAAAAGTCCACGTCCGTTCTGCAGTCATTCGAGACCAGTCAAGTCTCTCAGTCATGTCCTTCAGTCCACGTCCGTTCTCAGTGTTTTACCGAGTAGCAAACCAGCTTCTCAATGTACCACTCAAGTCTTTTATTCGACTCAACCAGGAAACGTGTGACGTCAAATTTCCAACCTCTTGTTTATTTTTTGGTTTACAGCAATTATGTGCATGTTATGGGCCATATGTCGGACTGGTATCCAATCCACAGATCACTAATGCTGAACATGAGAATGTCACAGAATTTGAGCAATCTTCTTAAAACCTGGTAACAGCTGATTGCAAGTCATTTCAATGCACACAAATGAACATGGAAAAAGTACGGAAGTATAATAGTAATTTCTTTTCAGGCGGCGCGTAGCTGAGCCTGCGCCTCGCGCGAATGTGGCTGCCCCGTGCACATGCACGCCGTCGCCTCTGTGAATGAACGTTTAACCCACCTTCCTTACAGTCATGTTTGTTCTCATGCAGCACAAAGCCGTGGCGGCACTGACAAACGTAAGAGCCCACTGTGTTGATGCACTCGTGCTGGCAGCCGCCGTTGTCCTTGCTGCATTCATCTTTGTCTGTGAGGGACACATATGCAACACGTCATTCTTGTGGGGGACAGCGGAAAAAAAAGGCAAGGTGTACGGGAGCAAGGGGGTCAAGAGGGAGGGGAGAAGAGTGGAGAGCGATGAGAGCTTAAGGAAGGGGGAGGAGGGCTTTTAGAGAGGAAAAGCAGCAGGGGTGGAGAAGCTAACAGTTGTGTAAAAAGAAAATTAGACAAAACTTAAACGAACGGGTTTGAAAGGGTCCCAGTGAAAAATGAAGCATGAACATTACAATCCCAGTAGGCAAACACGATGGCCCAAATATACTGTAAACCTGCATGCTGTTCAAAATTCACCTGTAAAGCGCGAAAGACAAAATTTGACCCCAAAAAAAGCTTCGCGGTCAAGATTTAGATTTCTTCACATGAACAAAAAGTGCCGGAGCAAAAGTGAAATTTTGTTGAGTGTTGTTTCCATTTCACTAGCTATTTACACACAAGGGGATTATTATAAAAAGAAGAGTTCATAACCGACCCAAACACTGTTTAATGTACCCAATGAGTCAAAGGTGCTACTTCTGTATACCAGAGACTTAGCAGCTCTCTGCGGCACACAATTCGATTTTGGGTTAAGTTTGAACTCCCTTACGTAAAACAATCGCATGGGTTAAAAAGTTATCAGTGAACTTGAACAATGTTTGGTGCTTTAGCGTGCGAGTACGCTGACCGCAACGCCGCCGCTGAAGAGGTCAAAGACCAAAAACAAACACCACCACTCAGGTGTTTTTTTTTTCCCTCGTCCTCTAATTTGTGTCTTCTTCTAACCGTAGGGCTTCCCCTCAACGTGACCGGCGGGTGATGATGACAAAGCCCTTTGTCATCATCTTTTTCTTCTTTTAACGGAACTGGACGCTGGAGGCTCAAAGGGTGGAGGTGAAAGCCGAAGCATCCTGTGCGTGCGGCCGCGACGCTGACAACGCGCGGCGCGGCGAGAGACGCAGAGGTGCGGATCCGCAGATGGGCCGCACAGGAAAGAAGAAGAAAAAGGAGCGCGTGAGCGTGGGCAGTGCCGGACCGAGCCTCTTGGGGGCCCTAAGCAGAATTTTATTTGGGGGGCCCCCCCTCCCACCACGCACAGTCACCTGTGCTACAAGATAATTGGCACAAATGTCACACTATACTATTATAGCGAAAATTATAAACAAATACAGTGAGGTTATAATACAAAACTAGGGCTGCTTGCAGCATAAGCGAACTAAGCGGCTGCTTGGGGCCCCCTGTGCCGCTTAGTTCGCTTATGCCTTGGGCCGGCCCTGAGCGTGGGAGAGCGAGCGGAGCGTACACTTCTGACCGCCAGCGAGAGGCAGACTCCTATAAAGAGATGGGAGATTAGACACAGACGCCGACTCTCACCTCAACTCCAGTCAAACTAGATCTGCTTTTAATGAAAGCACTAAGTCCTCGTCTCCCGGTGTGTCTGTCCGTGTCTCATGTGGTATTACGCCGCTATTGTGGGCTCAGTCTCACCCCTGCAGCGGGGGGCTAAGGAGCTTTGCGGTCGATGCCGCACAGTGTGCATTGTAGTATTCTTCAGGTTAAGCACACACATTTCCCCCACGTGCACACGCGCACGCTCACGTGGATTAGCGGTGTGTGTGGGAGGCCGAGGGACCTCCCCAAAACCGCTGGATCTATGCCAAGGAACACAGGGAAGACACTCACACAATATGTATGTCTCAGTAAGTCGTTTCCATGTGAAGCAACTTTATACTTCAAACGCTTTCTGGGTGTTCTGCACGTAGGTTGGTTTTGACATCCAGAGGACAGTTTGCTGGCTGAAATGTCGGACTAAAGTTGCTTTTTGGGATCGGTTTTGCCATTTCCGTTTTACGCTATAATAAATGTGAGAATAAAAAAGAGAGATTCTTAATTCTTCAGGAGAATTAAAATCCAACCAAGGTATCCCGGTAACAGCGAGTAGGAGATATTTGTTTTGGGTTTTACTGAGGAATCATAGCGGCGTCCCAATTCCATATTATGTCCAAATTCTTTTGCAGTATGTGGTGTCCTCACACTTGGAAAGTAACCAAAATCAAGACATACATATTTATTAATTTACTGATGATGAAGGTTTCCTGTGACGCAATGCACAATAGAAAATAAAAACCTTATCACAGCTGCGGACTAACTAAAACTAAATTCCATTTGAAATATAAAGTGAAGAAGAAAAAAATTGAGGCATACAGCTGCAGTTTGATCAACAAAAACATATATCTAATCAGTATAAATATATATATATATATATATATAGATATATCTGTATACATATAGACATATAACACCAATAACAAACAGATTTTAATGTTTTAATGTTTCATTTTAAGTGCCTAATGATAATATTGTACTGTTTTGTCCTAATATTAAATTGGGACAGAGCACTTGTTTCCCTCTGGAGAAGAATGGATTGAACGACGACCCCTCAAACGAAGGCGGGATCCATCCGTTCCCCACGACACACGAGAGACCAGATCCAATCGGAGATTCCGCTCGGGACGTCCCGTCACCTCTGACCTTTGATGGGGTCGCCACCTTGAGGTTGAAATGGCCGCGGGCAGGAGATCGGATGCGCTTAACGTCCCGGCGTGACTCAAACACAGTCATACGCTGGTGACACAGAGCCAGCCTGTCCGAGGGGGAGGGGGGGGGGGAGACAGAGGTGACGTGTGCAGGAGGCTCAGCGTGACACACGGGACACGTGTAGACAGGAAGAGGAACAGACAGGGATTCACACATAACGCGCATGCTAACACCGTGCCAGCAGACACAGACACACACTGTAATGCACGATGGAGGTGGGAAGTTCAGTGGTATTGTTCAATTTTAAAAGGAATATTAACCCACAGATTTTCTCAACCTGCTCCTGTGTAATAGGTAACTTCTTTATCTCTACGCTCAGAACAAAACACACTGCTGCGACTAACACACACACCCACACACACACTCACAGGTGTAACACATGTGCCTTACCTGAAAAGAAGTGAGCCTTAAAGCCTTTTTTGGAGACGGTGTTGTCGGATTTGAACTCAATCCTCATGTTGTTATACTGAGAGGTGATGACCTCGGGGACCTCGGTGCCGCAGTATTTCCCGTGCAGCTTCGAGTCGGACGAGAGGCCGCTGCGCACCTCCACAAAGTCGTATTTACACACCTAGACACGCAAATAGGGCTCTTGTAACACGCGTCTCTGCCACCATGCTTGGCGCCTGCCCTGTCATTATCGGACAACGCGTGCTCACCTCGTTCCCCTCCAGCTCGAAGGCCTCGAACTGCATGGAGATGCGGTACTGAGTCGGGGCGACCACCTGCCACACACAGTTCTTGTTGGGCGGGTACTCTTTGGGCCAGCCGGGGGTGCTGATGGTCCCGTTCAACTTGGAGAGGAGACCGCCGCATGCCGCTGCGGACACACGCACAGACCGCGACTTAGACACGAACGCACACGCCGAGGGGAATTATACAAGGACGGAGGTGCACAGCACAGTGGCTTGCACACCGCTTTCAATGTAGTCTCAGAAGGGTTTTGTTTTTCTTGTACGATGCAGTTAAGAATGCAGTCTCTGCTTCAACGTATGATGCCCATTCAGCTCAGAGGAAAGGTCTATATGGAATGTTTCGGGACACAGGATGTTGCATGTGTACAGACTGTAAAGCCCTCTGAGGCCCATTTGTAATTTGTGATTTTGGGCTATACAAAATGAAATGAATTGGATTGCGTTGAATGTTATTACAACTGATGTTTACTCATTTCAAGTATGTCCGGTGACCTATTGCTACAATGCCTGTACGGTTCCCAGCGGTATGGTGGTAAGTATGGTAAGTATGGTGGTCAATAGTAGTTAATCTGTGTGATTAAAGCGCCTTCAGAGCATTTGTGGCATCGGAGCAGCGAGGAATGTGGCTTTGTGTTCACATGCATGTTTTTTCCTGTTGATGGAGGCGGTTCGGATGTTTTTTTTTTGTTGAGCAGCAAGCCTCGTATCCTAAAGAAACACGCGGCGACATACAAAGGAATGCACACGCAAAGATTCATTTAGCATCTCTCACACACACACACACACACACACACACACACACACACACACACACACACACACACACAGACACACACACAGACACACACACAGTTACCTTCACAGCTCTTCTTGTCAGGAGCCAGCTCGTAGCCCGGGTCACAGGCGCACTTGAAGCTGCCGAGAGTGTTTACACACCTCTGTTCACATCCTCCATTGTCTGGCTTGGCACACTCGTCCTCCTCTGAAAAACACGCCAACGCGCATTTATTTTCCCCCCGAACACACATGGAATGCTTTGGCCCGAAACGCCGTATCACGAAACCCAATCATCTCACGCACGCACACACACACACGCACACACACACACACACACACACACACACACACACACACACACACCTTTGAAGAAGTTAGCGGCGAAGCCGGCCTTGTTGACCGTGCCGTCGGAGACGAACTTCATCCACAGCGTGTGCGAGGTGGAGCGCACGTCTTCGGGTTTGTCGTAGCCGCAGAATCGACCAATCAGAGGGCTCGTCTCCAGGGGGCCGTCTCGAACCTCAAGGTAGTCGTAAGCGCAGCTGTCGTGCCTCTCGATCTGGCGAGAGAGAAAAAAACCACAGTGCAGGTTCACAGTCACACACAAACTGCTCTGAATATTAACATCTATCCTGGCAATGTCTGATTTCTCAAAAAAACAACTATAATGGAAAGAGAGTTTGTAAGAATATTACGATTTCCTGAACGTGAGTTTGACCTTTGCTCCTGTGTAAAACGTGTAAACATCGACCTTACAAGCGTGAAGTGAGGTTCGGAGCGCATCGACCACACGGACACACAAACATACACCGCTGACATTATTACCTTACGAGCAGCTATACGAGCGTGAAATCTGACCCAGACATTCCAGAGCAAGCGCACACACACACACACACACACACACACAGAGTGACTCACCTCGAAGGCCTGGAAGCTGAGCCCGACGTTGTATCCCTCGGACACGGTGATCCTCCACACGCACTCTTTGGACGGCCTGTAGTCGTCGGGGTAGTTGGGGGACTGAATCTGTCCTGAGTCCTTGGTTATTTCCCCTCCACAGATCGCTGCCCAGGAGACACCGATTGAGTGCACAGACCAACAGCACGAACAAGGGAACCTCACATCAAAGTCAAGACATTTAATACATTTTCAAACCCGGTCGGTCGGCAATCCGGGTATTTGATTATCGGAGCGCTTTTAATTCTGAGGTGGAAAGAGTTACCTTCATAGATGGCGGCGAAGCCTTTTCCCACCCAGTTGCTGCTGCTGCGAAACTCAATCCACATCCTGCTGTCCGTGGAGATCAAGACTTCGGGAACTTTGTCTCCACAAAACCTGCCTGTTGAAAACAGAAACGATGTGAGGATCAGAGCTTGTGCTGTCCAACGGTTGTTGATGAAACGCAGCCTTTTGAAATATGATGGGAAACTCAAATGTCTTTGGCGTGCTGGAGACAATTTCACTCAAATCATTCACTTAAATCATTTCTATATATTTTGGAAGCCTTGAACTGTATTCAAGACTCAAATAAACTTGGTGCCTCTTTATCGGGCCCATGTTAAGTTCTTTTTAGACAGAGAAAGGATACAAAAGCTGCTGGAGGCCACAAATGTATCATAAATCACTAGAAAATCTATTATTGGCTCGAATGGGGGGTTGGTATGGAATCATTTGGGAAATATTTGTAATGGAAATGTCTGCATATTCTGTAAGGACACACAAAAAAAATGAAGACGCAAATGCGACGCAGACCTTGTATGACTCTACTAACGTTTCCTGTTTCTTTTCTCTACTTGACGGTATTAATACACTGCAATGCGGGCGTACGTCTGAAAGTTAACCAAAAGAAAATTGCTCACAGAATAAAGGAGAAGGACACACATGTATGTCTGCAGGCGGTGTGCATGTGGAGAAGCAGGGGGTCTGTAGACGAGCGTAGACGTGTATGTAAGGAAGGGTAAGGATGGGTGTGTTCTACTGCAAGAAGAGACTGAAGTCTATACTGAGGAATTTAAAATACCCTTTTCTGTGTAAATGCATTAATAATGTTCATGAATAAAACTGGAAAAATGAGTTTATGTCAAAGCATTGGAAAAGCTTATTCACTTTTTTAAAATAACAAAAGAAATGATGGCAACACATAAAACATTTTGGATTTACTGCTGCAGTCCCAACATCAATCATGTGAGGGGATTTCGGTTTTGCAATTTCAGCTGATGAAAGAGCGAGCCAATCAGAAAAGCCACTTTGTTAAAAGGGGACCGACGGTCCCTTGAACTTACCGAGCAGTGGGGCTTTCCTCCAGTATCCGTCCCGAACCTCGATGTAGTCGTACCAACACAGGCTGCTTTTATACAAATCCATGGTGGTGAAGTTAAGAACAATCTAAAGGAACAAAACTAAGTATTTACAACATATTTGGTGCAGATGTTCCGAGGCGAAGAGGAGAGTAAGAACAGGTGAAGAGGGCTCCTTTGTGGTGAGGATTTCATCAATGGGACAGTCATCATGTTAGCCGGATTACTGCTACTGTGTGTCTGTGTTTGTGTGGGTTTGTGTGTGTGTGTCTGTGTGCACCTTTTCTCCAGGTGTAACAGATATTCTCCAGACACAGTGTGTGTACGAAGGGTATCCGTTCGGGTAACCAGGAGACGAGAAGTTGCCCGTTGACTCTTGGAGAGTCTCTCCGCATGCTGCAACACACACACACACACACACACACACACACACACACACACACACACACACACACATGCACACCAGTTACATTTTGAGTGCTCCTTTTATGTGTAATCCTTTCAGCTGTGTACCAATGCTTGTGGTTTGTACATTACTAAAAGAACACCCATATTTACTATTATTCTCAAGCTCTTACTGCCGAATTATAAAATAAACAGACTTTTTTTTACTCTCTGATTGAGAAAAAATGGAATTACCCTCCAAATCAAACTGGTGTGTCATCCTTGTTTTTCCGTGTGGCATGTTGCAGTGTGTGGTGTGTTTGCACTCGTATCCACGTCGGGTCTGACCGCAGCGGTTAAGCCTCATTATCGTGTAATTTACCACAGTGATTCACTGTGAGACCGGCGACCTTTTTATTCACCACAACGAAGACAACAAATGAGAGAACTATTGCAGCTGAATGTGGATTTTTTGGGAAAATGGTCAGGACAATATTTCTCTGAATCATCCTTCATTCTCTCAAAAGGAGGTTAGCCAAATGTGCCCCTCCTATCCCATCATGCATGCTGTTTTTTCCCCCCACAATGCCCTGGGGCTCTGTTCATCCGTCAGTGAATATGGTATCACTTATGACCTTATACGGTTGAAGTTGCTCCTATTTCCAGCTGGGACACGCAAACACAGCCTAGTTCTCGCCCCAGTATCAAAATGAATTTAGTAGAACGACAATGCCCTGTAATGTGTATGGAGGTGTTGCCACTGACGATAAAAATAAACGTCATCTTGCATGTTGTCAGATTAATTGGATTGGATCGGACCAATTGAATCAAAATGAATAATACGGATGCAAAAACACTAGGAGACATTGGTAAATTCAATTAACAGGACAAATATCATTTAATCTGTTGGTCTCAGACATTGTGCGTGACCCGGAGCATGAACCTGTCCTGGGGATCTGTGTGTGTGTGTGTGTGTGGGGGCCAAAAAGGGACAACAGAATCAATCGTTGCGAAATTACCGCACAGCTCGCGGACCAGGGAGGACGTCCCTTACATCACAGTGGTGCGCGAAAGAACTGATGGTGAGGATGTGTTTGGGACCCGAAGCGTCACATCGATGAACAAATGACTCAACCTCACCTCCGTGCCTTGGAGAATGGAGGGGCGGGTCCATCTTTGCACCAAAGATATGCGAGCACATAAACATGTTTTGTTTCCTGGTTAGAATGACCAACCCCCCGCACCCCCCTACACACACACACACACACACACACACACACACACTGTGGTCTCATAGTAGATATATCAGTACCTGGACATCTATACAGCTTCCTTGCCTGTGCAATGTCTCCTTTACTGAGCCTGGTTCGCTGGCCAATAGCTGGCCGGACCCCGTTTTCGTCTCTGGATGGCAGGATGGTGTCGAGGAACATCCCTCTTCAGGAAGGAGAAGGGAGAGTCAGCCCACATCCTCAAATTAAAAGACACTAAACTATCTAACTTAAAGCCAGAGAGGAAATCTTCATCATGTTGACCAATGATGATGAGAAATACAGTTGAATAATCTCAGTTGAACATGTTGTGGGTTGTACTAAGAGAAAGAGTGGCCTATTTGCTGTGTTCATATTTCGCATATTGCATTGAGCCGTCGCTTCCACTACACGACACTAAACAACATCCACATAGAAAAACATTCCAAACCTCAAAAAATGACTTTGAACTTGTGGGAGAAAAAAAACCTCTCAAAAGCACAACTGGAGATCGTGCGGCTGGTTACCGTGAGAAGGTGTTCCTGGCGTAGTGCATGATGCTATCAAAATCATATGGCTCCCCGAGAGAGTTGACCTCCCCTGGCTCCATCTTGAGGAAGTTATACTCCTGGCCTGGGAACCGCACGTGCAAATACACAAATGCAGTGATATGTGAGACGAGAACTTGCGTCGGGTCTGATTCACTGCTGCGTAATGCGATTTAACACCTGTCAGATCGCGTCGTGGTGCAGAGGAGTGTGTGGGAGGGAAAGGTGTCACGGGGGTTGAGGTCACTTCACAGTCATTAAAAATCCCATTCACACCGACACACACACACACACACACACACATGCACATGTTGCCCCCTGAGAGGCTCCAACCCAGGTGCATCGTGGGTCCCTTAAGTCTCACCTGGTTGGATGTTGTCGCGGATGATGGTCACGTGATCGTCCCGGTCGGGCCGCGTGTGCTCGTGCCAGAAGCCGATGACGTGGCCCAGTTCGTGCACCACTATGCCAAACTTGTCGCAGTTCTTGCCTATGGAGATGGCCTGGGGGCCGTTGCCGCGACGACCGACGTAGGAACAACACCTAAAAACGGATCAGTGAGAAGTTGATGTCACGGAGATAGGCAAGTAATATTTACAAGAATTGTTTTCTTCTTTTTTTTGAAAGTTGAAAAAAAACATCAGCGGTCCTGTTTGAACACACACACACAAGCGCGCACACACACACTCACAAAAGCACACACACACACACAGTCTTTTCAGGATTTCCTGCCCTGGTGCACTACATCCACCAGAGGGAAAGCAATTTATTTACATACAGTGCTGTGATAACGCTTCACTTTCACAACCCGATGTGGATAAGCTCTAATTCACAAATCGCTGCCCACACACACACACACATACACGCGCGCACACACACACTCAAACAAACAAAAAGCATACACACATATTGTATTCTGTGCCAGGCAAACAAATCTGATTATACAAACAAAGTTGTCTAAAGATCTGATTGCTGGCTCGGGATAAGCGGTCGGTGGAATAGATATCGTTCTTTTCTTACAGCATTTGCAGCTCCAGTATCAGCGACTTCACCCAAAACAGGTGCACCGAATACACTGTGCTCCTCTTATAAGACAAAAGGCTGTTGTTTACGCTTTACTCTCTGTCTTTGCCTGTTTCTGCCACGGTATCCAAGCTGCAGGGTATTTATACATCAGATTAAAGTGTCTAATCTCTGATGCAGCCAACCAATCGCAAAGCAGGAGCCGACAGGCATCATCCGTTAACATGCAGATCTTTCATTTCCCTACATCCAATGTGCCGGAAAGCCTTTTGCTTGATAAATCACTCTAATTATTCAATTGCTGTCGGTTCCAATCACGTTGGGTCAACGAGTCAATGAACAGATCGTACTCCATTTATTTCACATTGTTTCTTCAGCTCGGAGAAACAAACCTACATGTTCCGATTTGAGCCAAACCAAAACCTTCCAATTCACAGGTCCCTCTGTACAAACACACTATGACCCCACTGCGCTGCCACTCGGCAGAACAATGCACTTCTGCAGCGTACGAAAAAAAAAAAAAAAAAAAAACTGCACAAACATACAAAAACGTGGAGTGAGCGGCGTGATTGGTGGGATTGGGGAAACAGCAGCAGGACAGGAAGGAAAGTGGAGCCATTGTTGTGTGACCGCGTCGTCTCTCGCTGTGACAAGGTCACCGCTGCACTCCAGGGCGCACACTCACACACACAACCGCACACGCGGGTCCAGCCGGTACCCACCCGCAGGGTCTGTAGGTGAACACGATGTAGCTCTCCTCGTCCGTCTTCTCGATGAAAGTGACACACGTCTGTTTCTCCCAGTGGCGCATGGCCTGCTTGAACATGGCCCTCTGGCTCCCTGAAAACGCACACGCGGGGTTTCACGTCCTACTTTCACACCAAAAATTCTCACGTTTCGTGTGTAAATTTACGGGCCGGACCCGGGCGGTACGGGCGGTACGGTTGCTCACCGGTGAAGTTTCCTCCGATGACGTAAGGGATGACTCCCCCGGGCCAAATCCTCTCCGCTCGGGACGTGGCCGCTCGACGGACGCGGCTCTTTGCGGCGTTCGCGGGCTTCCCGCCTTTCACGGTTTGGCCCTTGTGATTGGCGGCTCCCTCGCTGAGGTTCTTCGGGAGATAGTCTAGCCGAGCAAGAAATAGTTAAGTGTCCCTTTGGCACAGGTTCTTGCTACGTGTGTTTAAATGCCATGACGGGTTTATCAATATAAATGAATTTATTAAAGCCTTTTTAGCTTGGTATTCAAGTGTAATATTTTATTGTATTGATACTTTCCTAAATATTGATACCGGTCGTCTGTCTGTTCTTTACTCATCCAGACGAGGACCTTTATTCTATTAAATTTACTTAAACCTGCTTGACATTGCGGTTTTAATACTGAATGGAAATAATTGAAACCCTATAGCTTCCCAGAAGGAGGATGCCATTGTTGTATGTCTGCAGTGATGTAAAGGACACGTGATTTCTTGTACTTTCTTGACTAAAACATAAAAAAAACTCCTTTATTAGGGGGAGAAGTGAAGTTCAGGTTCCTTACCGAAGCCGAACCTGCGTATTCTATCAAGCAGCAGATACAAGGATCCGCTCTTCTTAGAAACCGCGTGTTCCTCCAGGCCACCTGACACGCAAGAGGCAAGAATGAAAACACAAACGTCGCACAATAAATGCTTTTATCAGCTGACAGCCCCCCGGTCACTTCCTCCCTGTTGACTCGGCTTTACTCTTTGAGAGAAAGACTTTCAGAGGAGACATCGGTGAATGATGATTGCCGAGTGAGAGTGACGGGTTCGAGTCCACTCACCAGACGTGTGGCCCTGCCGGGAGTGTGTGTTTGTGCGCGTGTGCTGTGTGAGGTCTATCGTCCGGTCGATCTGGAACATGCGCAGGTCCTCTTCGTCTAAAGCGATGTCGCCCCAGAATGCAGCTGGAAGTTAAGAGAAGAACACTCGTGACAATCACAGTAAACGGCAGAATCACAGGCAGGGTACACGGTGGGTAATATAGAAACAACAAAAGAGGAAGTGCACATTCTCTTTGGCCAGCAAATCAACAAATAAATAGAATCCTCTGGTTATTGATTCGGTGGGTTACAACACCGTCATACCGCCGTTTCTTTCACTACAATTACACACCCAATACTACAATCAGTTTGGCACTTTATTTGCCCACTGACCCACTATCATGCCAACTGTGTGTCTGGAAACACACCATTTATTAGATATTCCCTATTTTTGCCACCAACACTGTCTGATGAGAAAAAAAGACAAATTTAAAGGAAATTGGAACTTTGTGAGATAATTTCCAAAACAATCATTTTGATGCATGGGTGGATGAGCGGACACACGTTTGGAGAGATCTACCAAAGCAGCCTTCAACAATAGGCAGCTGAATGAAAGTGCCCTCCACAGGGACTCGAGGCACTAATGCGTTAACAATGGCGTGGGAGAAACTTGTCACTTAGCTAATCAGGATTGCCACTAAAGGAAATGGGGGGGTCAGGGTGCCATTGTGCTCGACTCCGAGCTATTGTGGAAGACAGGAGCAAACCACAATGACCACAGATTGTTGACAAATCATCTCAGAAACAACCTCGGGGGTGTGTGCTCTTGATTGCTGCTATGGGATATAGTTATTTAACTCAATATAAGGATGACCTCTGATCCGCAGGATAGGGCTAGGATGTGTATTTATTATTATTTCTCATGTCAACAACACTAGTATAACTATAACTCATGCTCTAAATTCCCCTAAATATTCAGTTTCCTATGATAAAAAAACATAAAATGTTTCTATCTGAGAAGATGGAACCTTGAAATGGTAAAAGTCAATAGTTACGGGTGGTTTTGTCCTTCTATAAGTCAGCTGATTCAACTATTAATAACGACGGGTTGTTATTATTGATTAATTACACTGTTTCTGTTGTGCTTTGTAATGCGGTTACAGCTGTAAATAATGCATTAAAGAATTGAATGTGCAGATGTAATCAACTTTGTAAAAATGCAATCATCTTCTGCTTGTGCACTTTTTTCTTTTCTGATATTTTAGAAAATGTTTTTCTCAAATTTATTGAGACACTGGTGAAAAAGCAAAGCATTTAAACTCAACATCCATAAAATAGGTTTATTTGATTCCGTAGAGGGCGTTTGTGGTGTGACCTCCACATAAAGCAAGAAAAAAACCAACCCAATCACACCGTTCCTGGAGCTAAGATGTGGTCTGAACAGGCGCGTAACAATCTGCATTGTGGGCAACGCTCCCGTCTAGCCAGAAAAAAACAAGGGTCCAAAAGGAAACCACCCTCCACCTAAAGAAACTCACACTTGCCCAGCCAAAGCTCAACGTTCATCCGTGTGCATTTCCTTTTAGGATAGAATCGGACGGCCCCTGCATCTGAAAACATAATCCCCCGGGCATTCCTCTGGATTTGTGGGACGGCGTGTGTGTGACAGCACGTATACCCGATAGCTTCAGACATTTCAGGAAAACAAGAGAAACCGTGAAGACTAAAAGTTTTTCCTCGGAGAAAAAGGAGCCGCCACAAGCGGGCGAAAAGCGAGAAGAGGAGGGAGAGCGCGATGATAGTTTTGGCCCATTGATTGTCGGGGTCTTGTTAATCCATAGAGACACCATAAATAGCCCAAAGTCAAGCCGGTGGGCGGCGAAGGGGTGAGGACGGCGAGGCGGGGGGGGGATGCAGAGGGAGAAGTATTGATCCAAAAAACTCCAAGACGTCCCAGGAGACTTACATCATGCTGACCAGGGCCTTGCTGTTCGCCCTTCAGCAGGGGCACTGCAGCAAACACACACACACACACAAGCAAGAATAATGCACCAAACACAAACTGAGAGGCCGCGACTTCACACCTCACACGCATCCATCCGGCAGAGAGCGAGCAGATCGGTTCGTGTCGCATCGATCGGCGTCTCGGCTGTCGGCTTTGTGCGGGTTCACTCCGCCGCCCGCCGGGATTTGTCAGGCGCAGAATAGCGTCTCTGTGTGATACTTTAGTCAAATACTCGCCTCGGCAAAGCCGTCGTGACACGTTCGTAGCTCGTGCGACAAACAGCAGCTACGTTCTCAACTGGCCGCAGATCTAAAATCCCTCCATTCTGACTTTGTCACTTTGTGACCTATGTGGGAAAAAAGGGTGTTCGGATGGGATGTTTTTAGAGGCCAATTACTTTTCACGCATACATTTTTTGTTTTTTTAAGGAGAAATTTCTACGGGAAATGTATTGGTCTTCTGCCCTGTTACTTTACATTCTGTGATCACTTCAAATCCACTGTTTTTTTTTTTAATCTTGTGCCGTTATTATTCCGCCTTTTAAATGTTCTAATGACTGACGGTTTGATTGACAAGTCACCAGATTAGAACGCTGAAGAATCTGTTGTTTCCATTTAGATGCTGCTGCTTTAATGAGTGTCGTTAAGGGATCTCTTACTTCTACAGAAACCTCAGCATAATACAGTATAGAGAATGATACACTGTACTGACTGCTGTGTGTCTAACACACACACACACACACACACACACCTCGCTGAGCTCCTCATTAAGCGAATATAAGGTCACACTGTCGGGGGCCTAAGATGTGTGCGTGTGCTTGAACATGTGCATGCGTGGTATCGTTATACTGTATATAACTGACTGTGAACGTACTGCAACACAGCAAATTAGCAGTCATATTAGCTTATCTTCACTATGCATAACGTTTAATTAGTCTTACACCCCACAGTTGTTTTTATTTGGCTAAAGAGCGCGTGAGTTTAGGGTTGTCATGCTTTTGGAGATGAGTGATGGAAGAAGTGATAGCACAAACCAAACGAGACTTTATAATTCTGCAAACCTTTTTCAATTTCTCCCTTTCCATAAAACCCAGGCACGGAAACTACTAAAACTGTGTTTAAGACCCGGTTGAGGTTTGGGAGAAACTTCGGTCTCTTGCGTGAAAGTCTAATGGGCTTGAAGTATGTGTGTTATGTGAGAAAAATAGGTATAACCAGATCATCCTGCCCTCTGTGACATTATAAAAAAAGTAGGTAGTGTGTATGTGGGTCTGTGTGTGTGACCATTTAGGACTTTCATTACAAATGTTTCAATTTGCCAACAATTCAGGCCAGCAATGGATTGAGTTTGACCACCATTCTTCTTTTGTAACGTCATAGTTCAACCCGGAAAAACAAACACTGACACAGACACACACAAATATGTTTTCGCTGGCTTAAACACAAAGTGGTGAGTAAGAACCAATCATTCATCACAGATTCCCCTCCAGCACATCATGGGTTCGGCGAGACGCTGTGACGGGGGCCGCGATCGCGGCTCTGTGAAACCATGCGGGGCGTCCCGGGTCGGTCTGCAACCGGGGGGAACAGGCAGACAACAGGCTCCTACATGAACGGTGGTCAATATATATGAGAGCAATAGCTTTTGTGTGGGGAGGCTCTATGGTCCCGCTTTTTATGTCTTACATCGAGTTTGACTGAGTAAAATGACTGAATCCATAATTATTTGTTACAAAAAAATGATTTGGTCAGGTTCCATCGCTGGGACGAACCTACATGGAGCTATCGCCCAAATCTGCATCCGCTTTCAGTCCCGGACCAAATTACTGACTGCAATGAAGGTTTCATTTTGTTACATTATCATGCTTTAAAGCTCTATTCAGGAAAAAGCTTACTACAATGGGGGAGTACAATTATAGTGTTGATGTGATGTTTTCAATCCAAGCAAGTTCTGCATTGTAGCAGATTCTGAATCCCCTTTTTGTTAGATTATGTAAATGGTTCAAGCAAGAAATAAATGGTCAGTACAGCAGATCAGAGCATATTGGTAAGCTATAATGACTTTAACAGTTAACAGTGTAACAGTATGTGGCTACCATATCCCCTTAGCTAATGCCACTGTTTGGTTAATGTGCTAACCAAAAAACAGGTGTATGCGAATTCCTTTGCTGCTATAAATACCATCAGGAAAAAGCGAGGTGACATAAAAGCATTTAATAATTGAGCGGTGTGTGGCAGGTGGGCAGCGCGATGGCGGTGCTGACTCATGGCTTCTGCAGCTCCAGAACAATGACGCCCCAGAAACACAGCGGTCGGCTCTCAGCGCAGCCGCAGAGTTCAGTGCTGAGCTCGGGGTTCCTGAAGAAGACTTCGGAAGCTCGGGTGGCACGAGCACTCTGCTCGGGAGAATCCTGTTTAATATATAATACGATCGAGACCTCCCGTCCTCTTCATTCCCACACACACACACACACACGCACACAATGCCGTGTCAGTGTCAAACACACACATGCACACATTTCTTTAGCTTCCTTCCTACTGAAAAAGGAGGAAAGGGGTGAACAGTAGCCGCAGCTCACTGTCACGACATGGTGGGCTTCATTCTCTGACTGAAAAACTCACACACTCAGTACACGTTGGCAAGAAAGCACACGGTTGCGCATTAATGGACCTACCAGTCGGATTTTGGCAAAAAAATAAAATAAAACTGCTTTTTATTGTTGTATTTTTACGTCATCTTGGTGTCATATGCAATTTTAACACTAAACAGTAAACAGTTAACAGTAAAATTCAATAGAAATAATACACATAAAAAAATATATAATTACCACAACAGTATCAAGGGAGCAGCCAAAGGTCGGAGCTTGACTTGGGACCCAGATGAGACCAAAATGCAAATGTTGCTGGGTTCATGATTGCCAGTGCGTGGTTACGCGTTTTAGATAACATGCATGAAACATAAAAGAAACCCCACGATGACGATTAAGGGGAATTCCCGAGTGACATCATCCGTAATGTGAAGTTAGGGATCGCCCCTGGCTAAATGCAGTTGCGATTTTATTTGTAGGACTCGTTAAAAGCTCTGTGGTCATCTTACTGTTGTTACTGGCGGTGAGAAAGTAAAGTTGGCGGAGGCAGATGCAGATCCTCCAGTTATGTATTTGTGCATTGATTATGTGAAGTTGTGAGACCTCACATCACCGATGCACAAAGACGAGAGAAAGGGAAAGGTCGAGGTGTCTGGAGTTCCGGGCAGGTATTGCCTGCCACGGAAACATCTACATGGACTGGACGTTTTTTTCATGGGCCTGTTCGGTTGCCCGCAGCACATTGAAGCAACTATTACCAATTACACCAAGACGCAACAGCCAGCCTCCATCTGAGCTATGAACATGTGCATGTGCTGCAAAGAGCAGGGGTGCAGACCTTCCCTTCCCTCACGTCTCTCGGATCGACCCCCCCGACTCCTTGTGTGGGAGCAACAGTGATTTGGAAGGAAGCATGAATGGCTCTTTGAGAGAGCGTATACAGGAGCTCGTGCACGTCGGAGTGTCGGTGCGCATGCGCACGCGCGTGTGTGTGTGTCATCTCCAGCTGAGTAGCAGGATGCAGACAACCAGGAAGAGATAAGCGCGGGTGAATGAAGGGAGCCCTGCGTGTGTGCGTGTGTGTGTGTGTGTGTCGAGTGTGTGTGTGCGCGCGCGTGGGGAAATCACTTCACAAAGGCCTGGAAGTGTGTGTTCTCCCGTCTACCAGCGCGGCACTCGGAGGAGATAAGCAGACAGCCGAATATTCCCCTTGTGTTTTCCCAGCAAAAACAGGAGGCGGAATACCAACCACTCAGACCGATGCCACAGGGTCAGGCCTGGAACGAGCCGCACGCACACACACGCGCATACACACACACACACACATACGCACACACACACACACAGAAAGACGCAGCCACTTACTCCTCACACGCTCGCATCTACACGTCGTGTCTTCAGTATCGGTACTTTGCTGATCATTCTTTTATGGATGCGCAGGTGTGTGTGTGTGTGTGTGTGTGTGTGTGTGTGTGTGTGTCGAAAATGTCGTGATGATACAAATTGATGTGTTTTATGTTTACTGTCTATATTCCCTTTGGTCTGGGGGAAAGGGGAGGATCATGTATAGTTAGTCCGTATAGGAATTTTAGTATGTTGTTGAGTATGGGAATCATGTGAATGTATTAACCAAATAGTTACTAGAGAGAATAATGTAAAAGACACATTCAAAATGTTGTCCTAAAACAGTATCAACTTTAAAGATATTTATTTGACAATAATACAAAACAGAGAAATAAGCAAATCCTTGTGAGTTTTTTCCTTAATACCTTTAAATAGTTTGCTTGAGTAAAGATAAATGCTTCTTTTGTTTAAAAGACAAAAATTAACTTTGAACCTCAACTAAAAGTCAAGTGTTACAGTGTCTATTGTTCCAATCGAGTAACCTACTTACTATTTCAGCACTACCGATTATATGCAATTCAAGTCAAGCTGATATGAGAGGAAGTATAAGGAGGGAAAGGTGAATGGAGATTAAGTGAATGTTAAATTGCAAATTCACAAAATGAATATTGGAGTCTCTGATGCATTAAAAGTTCATCTTGAGGATGCAAATGGATGGAGATTGTATCTAATTGTTGTTAATTGCCAAAAGGGAAGAAAAGCCCACAGTCCAGAACAATAAAGCGAGGCTGGGTTTTGTATTTGTGACGTTCTCTGACGGGGACCTGGCTGCTCTCTGCTGTCAGATATTTAATGACAGCAAAGAAAATGCCTCACAAACGCACAGAATGATATTAAAAGAAACATCAGCATCGGTATCAGTCGAGGTTCATAGGAAAACAGGGATACTTGTCCGATTGCTGTGACGAGGTAAGTGCACAGGTATGAATGCATTCTTTATGTTCACTGATATTTCAAGCAAATAAAAACACAGCCTGTGTTTTCTCACTCAGTTATTTTAACCTACATGAGAAGCTCAGACAGACTGACTGTCTCCCTGTTACCTGCCGGGCTTCAATTCAAACACGCACACACACACACACACACTGGGCCGGGTCTCAGCATAACTAAAAACCACAAAGTCATGTGATTGCAGTATCAACATAACATCACACAACAGTGAAACATGCCCAAAGTGCACACACACACACACACACACACACTGGCCGGTGTCCAGGGTTGTCAGGTTTGTGTTCTTGGTATGTGAGGAATGTGTGCTGGTCAGCAGCGTGTGGACACTGGGTGGAGTCCTCATCGGCCCGACGCGTCATCACAGACAACATCGGGCCCTCAAAGGAGCCAAGAAACACATTTTTGTGCGTAAAACCTGTGCGCGCATACACACACAGAGTGAGACAGGTGCCACCGAAGCAAAGGTCTAGAAAAAGAAGAGGAGAGAACACGGTAACATCTCTCTAAGTACTGAAGGGTTAATGTGCAATAAGCATCCTTACTGCTCATGGGGCTTTGCTTGGTGATCGTAATCAAACACGCAGGTGCATGACTAAGGACCGACAATTGCACCGAAATATTTGCTTGTTGAATTTCTAGTCCTCTTTACTTTGAGATAATATATCTCCTACATCTGGGAGGTTTCACGACCGCTCACATGTTTTATAGCATATATTAATATGTGGGGAAAGCAATGTTGATATGAAGGCAAATATGTTATTATATACACATCAAACTCATCTCTGGCAAGAAGCACAGCGCCTTGATCCTTTATAAAGCCCAGCAAACCCTTTCAATACACTATTACAAGTCACGAAGATATGCTACGCAAACACATACTGGAAATGCAAAGAAATAAGGAAGGACGGAGCGCTTAGTTCAAAAGTCAAACCGTTGCGTTTAAAATACAATGCAAGCACGTTGCTTCATGTCAGTGACAAATGGTGACACATTTTAAAAGGAATGTAAGATCACATACATGTAAGTACTGCTTTATGAGAACAGACACAACAGCTGTAGGATCCTCATTAATGTGTGTGTGTGTGTGTGTGTGTGTGTGTGTCTGTGTGTAAGTATGTCTGTGCGTGTGTGCGTGTGTGTGTGTGCGCGCAAAGAGAGAGAGAGAGAGAGAGAGTGCATCAGGAAACCAGCTGTTTCTCATCTTCCTTAATGGCTGATTTAACATCTGGATCCACGGGCAAACACACACACACACAAACACACACACACAGAAGTGTACTTGGTGAACATGCACAGAGTACAGTAACAACATTTTGTCCTCAATAAGAACAAACATTCTGCCCACAGATAACTGTCAACGGGCTGCACGTGGCACCGCCGAGGGGTCATAACGACGAATCTTTGATACACATAAATAAATGGACATCTATCATGTCTCATACACACGTGCGACCCCTGGGGCAGCGCGCTCCAGCGGTTGGGTCACCGCCACCAAGACGCGTAAAAATACTTCAGTTTCAAGAGTATCCAAGGTTTTAATTAGAAACTAAAAGCGTGACTCACCAGCTTTGCACGGGTCTTTGTAGTCAATGGTCTCCGCTCGCTCTTCCTCATAATAATCATAGTCTGCCTCCTCGTAGTCGAAGCAGTTGCAAATAGTCACTTTGCCCCAGAAAGTCAAGCCCGCGAGCACCAGCGTGATCCAGCGCATCTTAGCGGCCAGTGCCGAGGGCACTCGGTCCATCTGGGGACTGAAATAAAGGAACAAAAGGCCTCTCTGCTGGTCCCCTCGGTCTTGTTAGGAGGTGATCTTACCGCTCTCCAAAGGAAGCATCGGCGGCTGGTATTTCAGCGGATCATGGTGAGGGCAGCTCTCTCTTTTCTCCGGCACCTCGAGGTTGCGGATACTATAAGCCGCGGCAAGTTAATCTCCTCGGCTCTGCTCCATGGCAAAAGTACACCGAGTTGTCTGTCCGTATATACGTCTCTGCCGGTGTCCGTCAGTCAGCAAAGTGTCCGCCGAAGAGCTCCGCTGTCCTCCGCTGTATCTTCGCAGGTGAGGCTGCTGAGACTAAAATAAATTAAAAATTAAAAAAAGACACAAGACAGAGACGCGGTGAATGGACGTGGACATCTGATCTCTGCGCGCAAAGACGCGCGGCTGTGTGCCTGCTGCTCACGAGCGCCACTGAGTGACACTCTCTTGCCCAGTGGTAACACCCCCCCCCCCCCCTCTCTCTCTCTCTCTCTCTCTCTCTCTCTCCCTCCTCCCGAGTCGGCGCACCGCCTACCCACAAACACGCGCGCGCACACACCGCCAAATACCTGCACTCACGGTGCGGAACCCAAACTGGTTACCCCCCTCCACCCCACTTGCACCGCATCCGTATGGATAACCCACTGTGAATAACCCACTTCACGAGCTGCATTCCCATCACAGCGCGGTGACACCGGAGGAAGCGCGCACGTGATCTTCACAGGGTTTTTTTTGGGGGGGGGGGGGGACCCTTCACTCACACCGATCCGTAAAGTAGGCCCCAGAGGGCTTCCAGTAGGATACCGGTAGTGGTTAAAGTGACCCTGCGGTTACGGATGAGCCTGCTGGTTTTGGTATTCATCAGCCCCTCGCACCCAGTAACTAATGGCGGTTATCTGGTGATTTAGAGAACGGTGCTAGTAGTAGGTGACAACCAAACCATAAATGCCCAAAGGTAGTAGGCAACACTACTACTTTATGGCAGTCATTTCACTTCCTCTGCCACCCGCCTTTTCTCTCCTTGAAAGAGAGAAATGATCAAAGGTTATATATGAATTGCGATTATTGGGTCTTGTGCGTAAAGTAGACGTTGCATGTCGATCTCTCGCGGAATAGATCCCACCTGTCCTGAACAGAAGCATGACATAAACAAGAGTCTAATCACAAATTATTGATTTAGCTAATGTTTTTTCTCAATAGCCTACATTTGGCAAAATGATATAGGCCTACATTCATCATGCAGTCAGGTCGACAACAGAGGAACAGAAGTTTAATGGGTTAACAATCCACCCCTGCATCACCGGCCCCTAAGTAGCCCACAGTGAACGAGCGCCCACTCTGTCGCGTTTGGGTGAAACCAAACCAAATTTACCACCAATTAAACTCGGCGCCTTTGCACAGAAAAAAAAAATCTTCTATAAAGTTGTCAACAAATACCCCGCAATCCCCCGAATGCACGCAGAGCAGACACACAAGCAGCCCGCCGAGGTAAATCCTCCTGAGACCAGTTCGCCCCGCGTCTCCTCAACTTACCTGCTGCGTTTACCTGTCCGGGCCGCGTCGGTTTGCTGCGGCATCACGAAGCGACCCATCATGCCTGCGAGGCAGCGAGTCTTATTAACTCCGGAGCGTCAGGGGGGCCCGCGGTGTCACTTGGTACCGGCGGCTCCGAACGTGCCCGTCTCCCCCCATTTTTTTATTTTTTATTTTTTTTTGGGACCGGGAGATTACCGGAGCGCTGTCTCTGCTGCTCCCGCGACTAATCCTGCCCCTCCGGGAGGGGCGGCGGCGCGCTGACGTCACTCTATCAATCCAGCCGCAAGCTGTCCACTATACGCACGCCCCCGAGGCACGGACACAAATCCCTCTGGAGGCTGCGCGCACACGCGAGGCCGCGCGCGGAGTTTAGTTAGTGGAGGTCAACAAACCCCAGATTCTTGGTGATAACAGACTACAAGAGGAAGAAGTTGGAAGGGCAGTTTGAAAATGTTTCCTCATCACATCTCGGAGTTCTTATTCGTGTGAAATTGACTATATGCTCCAAACCTTTTCTGCCATACTGATTAGTATTCAATATTTAGAAACACCCAAATGCAGCATGTCAAAAGGATGTTTGCTGTATGCAAACCAGCACGCTTTTCTGGATATTCTGACCCACAATTGTGATGCAGATGAGCTTCAACGAGCTACGGTGGCACATACTTTTCAAAGGACCATGACCTATTGAACACACAGTTGGATAAGTCACGTATATCTGTGTGTTTAGTGGTCTGGATTTCGCTCCTGAAGAATGGCTAATTAACGCCTGGGAAGGCATTGAGCGGCGTTTGGGCCTCTCTTACCACTTACCTGTGTGGTTTCCATCCAAGTAATTTATTCAGCAGAATGCTTCCTTCCTAAGAACGATCCAGCTTTAGAAATGAATGCTGTGTGCGGGTATTTGTGTCCCTATTTAAAGCATTTATTGATCAGTGCGACTCTGAAACTCTGTAAAAGTACCTTGCCAGCATTCTGACCCAGCACAATGGCCGCCACCGACCTCCCTGACACACACACAAACACACACATGCACACACTCACAGACACACACATTAGGATCTGAGCAGCAGCCCCTCGAGACTCCCCCAAGTGCTTTGGTCTGCAGGTATTGGAGCGCTATTATTAGCATTGTTTTGCTCAAAAAGACTCTCCAATCAATTTGATACGGGGCAGCGCAACTTCACAACATTTGCATTGTGCTTGTTCAGCTTTAAAGGCGAATACGGGATATGGGAAAGATTACAATCTAACGCGTAGGCACATCGCTGATGGGATAGACACTGTAGTTCCACTCACCTCGACAAAATGATTAGCTCTTTCAGGTTTTCATGTGTTTCTGGCCTGTAACTCAAGCGTTTAGTAATCAACCTGGTTTCCAGTGGCAGACAACTGGCCGTCAAAAAAACGACTAATGTACTTTTTTAAACCTGCATCAAATGCAAAGTTAGGGGGAAAAAACAAACCAGAAAGACTTAGTTTTTGTCAGGGAGCCAGAAACAAAAATCTGCAATGCCTGATTGTCAAAGAGAGTTCAGCTACAAGGTGTGTTGTGTAAAATATTAGATTGAAGGTGGCGACAGAAGAGGCAAGTAGAACTAACTAAATCTAATCGGACTGGGTTAGTGTCAAGTGCTCTTTGGATTCCCCCTGCGGGAGCTAAGAGGTGGCCAGAGAGAGCCATCCATCACCTTTTGGCTGAAAGCCCCAGAGGCAGACAGTCTGCTGACACTAGAGCCGAGTACGTGAGGAGATGAAAATACTTAGATGCCGTTAAAAAGCTCAGAAACGCTCCAAACGGTTCAATTTCTTCACTTTATTTATTTATTTGATTTTTAGTTTTTCTCTGCTACAGCGACATGGAAAGTTTGTCGTAAACTTCCGCTCAAAACGTTAGGCTACTGAAAATGTGATCACTTACTGTAAGTGTGTTACTGTCCTGTGCGGTGGATCCTTATGTAAACAGAGAGAGCGGATGGGAAGATGAGATTCAGAGGAAATCCTCTGTTTAAATGCCAAGATGTTCATCGCATTCTCTCTCTTTTCTCTCTCTCCCCTCGTCTTATTTCCTCCCCACTGGAGGCTCAGATTCTCCACCGTCGTCTCCACTCTTGTGTGTTGCGTGCATGTGGGCGGGACTGCGTGGGTGTGCACGTGCCAGCCCGTGGCTCACATTCACGGCCGTGGTCGTGTGTTCGGAGAGAGATGACACAGACCGCTTTTGACCGGGAGGGAGGAAGAAGAAGAATGAATGCAGGATGCATGTTGGAGTAAAAAAAACAAAAAACATCTGCAGCTGTAAGGAGGAAAAGATGCAAAACTGAGAAATGAATAGTGGAAAGGACGCGGCTTAGCTTAGCTTAGCATAAAGCTGAGGTGAAACTAAGCTGTCGTGGCACTGTCCAAACTCAAAAACTATGGCTATAGTGCAGGTCCAGAGAAAGAGGGAAGCTCTATTTCTTGATGTTTATCAAACATGGTACAGGTATAAGTGTTTGCACGTGTACGCTGGTACCACACCTGGCAACACAACTCGAGGAGTCACTGCCAAATAACAACAAGAACTGCAAATGTGGCTCACCGATTAACGTTTGTGTTAATCGGTGAGCTGTTTAGTCAGCGGTTTCCCTTTCTTTTTAGTTGTTATGCCAACTAAGGGCTCTCAGGAAATAAAGCTGGCAGATTTTTCAAAATGTTGAACTTTTCCTTCATAACATGTGAGTAGATTTATTATAGTGCATGCACACAGGGAAATACTAATACTGCAAAATTCATTCAAAAAAGTCACATTAATATGTCAAACAAAATTGTGCACTGGTGCATTTGAATAATTGCATCTGCTGGGGCCCATTTAAACTATTCTTACCCAGTGAAATCATTCAGGAACAAACAAACTTCCCCTTGGAACGAGGTGGTCAGAAGCCCCCCGAGGCAGAGTCACATTGTGGGGAGTTGAACAACGACGCAGAGAAAGAAGTGTACTGAGCAAGCAAAAGCAGGACAAACCTTCCTCCCTGCTATAAAAGCCCGAGATGCAGAGTGTGTGTGTGTGTGTGTGTGTGTGTGTGTGTGTGTGTGTAAATGTAAACGGTTGTCCTTCGCTGACATGGCACTTCTTCAGGAACTTGGGATTGTGTGTGCGAGCACCTTGGCCTCTGCTCCCAGCAGATATGCTTCCTTTCAGAAAGACTGAAGAAATAAGCAACAAAGTTCCTTAGACTCTGTGCGTGTGTGTGTGTGTGTGCATGTGTGTGTGCGTGTGTGCGTGTGTGTGTGTGTGTGTGTGTGTGTGTGTGTGTGTGTGTGTGTTTGGTACCCTGTAAAATTGCAGTTCTCTCCAGCTTGTCTGGGAGCAAGGGCAACGGCTCTTAAATGAAGAACAGTTGCAGAGTCCACAATCGCCACAACAAACAACAACCCGTCTGCATGATGCTTCGAGCTGCGGTCCACATGCTAATAATGATCCGTGACCCTGCTGCGAATCACTGCCTCAGCTCCTTAGACCTTCTCTCTCCCTCGACGAGTGTCAGGTCATCAGGATGCTGCTGTCATCTACAGGAGGAAATGAGTAGTGACAGACGAGGAGGGACAGCTTTGACACCGGGCAGGAAGGTAAAAGACAAATGAGCTTATTTCTCTGTGCTATCAAAAGTCAAGCTGTCTGAGATCATCTGTGTTGTGTTGTGCAGCTGAAATGTTTCCAGCAATGTCATTGAACAATTATGGGAACTAATAAAAATGCTGCAAGGTTGCAAGTTATATTTAAATTATTTCTTTTAAAATGTAATTTGCAAGGTAAACAACAAAAAAAAAAAAGGTTCAAGCGGTTTTAGCTTTAACCTCAACATGTTCAATGTCAATTAACTAAATCTCTACCATCTTAATGAACAGTCCTCTCGTAACAACAAAGCTACAGGATACCATCATGGTAAATGTCAACGAAATACGTAAACCTCTCGCTCTCTCTCACCGGGTCTCCTCCGTGTCCCGCTCCGCCCCGAAGTCAGAGGAGCCTGATCAATGATATCGATGAGGAGATGCTAATAGCTGATGCTAATAGGGCCGGTATGACTAATATGCCGAGGGGGCCATTGATCTGCAGAGTTAGCACCTCAAGCTGAAACAGCTGATTCAACCACATAGTTGGACTAAAAGTGCCACGCTTGCTATGTGTGTGTGTGTGTGTGTGTGTGTGTGTGTGTGTGTGTGTGTGTGTGTATACTCGAGTAACAATGCATTCCTGCTTAAGGATAAAGTACACAAATACAGACACGGATCTGAATTTACAATTTATTCGCTTATATAAGATTTGAACATTGTGCAACAGGTCTGACATTCACTCTGAACTAAACGCAGACCAGTTTTATTCAGGCTTTTCCGTTTCCAACTAATAATGACAACATTTAATGGCCACATATTTTCATGTATTTGGTGGAGAAACCTGGTACAGAATGTTAAACCAGTGTGTCATTTTTAAATGGTTCCAGAACTCATATATTTCCGCAATGAGACTGTAAATAAACATTATTAGTTTTGGTCAGTACAGCTTATACATACTTATGCAAATAGCATTTTTCATGTCTTCTAACCACTCTAAGTCACTTCATAAAAAACTGAAGCAGTAATTTTTAGTTTTGCAGTCATTCATGTCAGCAGTTGGCGAGGACCAAAAAAGAGCAAAGAAATATAATATATAGTATTAAATTTGAGACAGTAGTACCACACAGTTCATGTGTAATTAAAAAAATACTTGCACTTGTTATCTTATTTTATTTCTATATCATTTTTACTGTTTCATTTGTTTTTACTTTCCTCTACTTGTCTGCACTCATTTATATTCTCCTCTGAAGTGCAGTCATACCTTAACGTACCTCTTGTAACTTTTCTGATCTTTCCTGAATGAGGGTCCTTATGTAA
Source organism: Apeltes quadracus (assembly GCA_021346845.1). Lineage (NCBI taxonomy): Eukaryota > Metazoa > Chordata > Actinopteri > Perciformes > Gasterosteidae > Apeltes > Apeltes quadracus. The sequence goes on along the minus strand of CM037925.1, from coordinate 15,935,178 downwards.
GGGAATATATTTAAACACTAACCACCAAAAAAAAAACAAGTATCTTTTATGTTGTTGTTGTTTCGTTACCCCTTCTTCGTACACGTGAGAAACAATTTAAATTTATTTGAAGTTTGCCACAAGCAAAGGCCTCTGAATCCCTTGTGAAAAACTCATTAATGGGCCCCATTAAACCTCTGTGGGGCGACGTCGTTCATCTGAATGAGCCCGAACAAAGACAAGACTGCAGTTTGACAACATAAAGAGGGGGGAGTTTTATTGATCCGTTCCTTTATTTTTTATTTGCACTTGTTTCCATAGATGTACATTCAATAATCTTCGGCTAAACCTTCTGTGTACACAAGATTAGTGTTAATTCGCGTTTTAAATAATAACTTGTGCCCCAGTTCTCTGTGCAGCCCAACACAGTATTACCTGTGGGAATGGCTTCGGGTAGTCCGATTTACTGGAGTAATAACCATGTTTCCTTTGATTCTTTTTTTGTTTAAAAAAAACCACATGTTTCTTGTTATACCTATAGTTCATAAATACAGTATATGTTATAACCATTCATCTTGTGCTAAAATCAAAGCTGTGCTGCATTCAGTCAAAACATATCTGGACATTAATAACACTGGGAAATGGGCTCGCCTGTCTAGATTGTTAACAATACAATGGTTACAGTGACTTTACTGCCAGATGTGCTCAAACTTATAGGCTTGTGTTTCGATTTAATTTTTTACAGAGGCAGAAACAGTGAGTATGTGCAGGTTTACAGTTGCCCAAACACGTATGTGTGTGTGTGTGTGTGTACGCGTGTGTGTGTTTATGTTGTACTTTTGTATTTGTACTGAAGCCTGAAGAAACCGAGACATGTAAAATAGGAAAAAAAAAGATGAATGATTTCGGACAGCACTGCGTGGAAACGATGTAAACAGTTCTTTTACATACATAACTACTCAGTCATTGGTTATATAGATGGGTGCCATGGTTACCAAATCACGTGTACGATAAAGAACACAACACCACAGAAATTAACACCGACCTCATTGCAAACTACCTGTAAATGCCTTCTCTGTAAATCAGTAATTGTTCCTGTGTCTGCAGGATATTTAAACCGTCTACAAGAGTACGAGGCAAACCGTTACAGTAATGAACTTTAATGAACGATTCAAATAATGATCCAAGTAGAACAAAACAAAAAAAAGAGACGAAATATCCCGCAGACGGTCACACAGAGTGTTGAATATATTACATCGATGTGCGGACGGTTCGCTCATCCAACGCTTTAGAAGTTCAGTGTCTCTGACATCATCTTCCACCAGTCCATCAGCTCCTCCCGCTCCTCCTCCTTCCTCTCCATCAGAGACTCCAGCTCAAAGTCCACCTGATTAAAAGGAAGTAAAAGATGGCGTTGAGTCAATGTTCTTCTTATTTTACGGTTCCTGTTTTAAATGGTCAATGTGTCTGAGTCTTACTCTGGTTGCGGGGCTGTAGGGAACGGCCACCTTCTTGATCACCGTCAGGTATCCCGGGGCAGAGGCCCCCACTTTGTAGTTTCCTGGTGCCAGAAGACGCCAGTAGTCTCCATCTTTGGCTACAAAACACATGTTTTCCCATTGATGCATACATGTTAAGAACAAACAGAAAAGCCAATGAATCCTCGCAAACGCCCGTTATTATCACTAAAACACAGTAAAGCTGAAGCTGAAAGACACATGCAGCACCGGCTTTGTCCACCGGGCGGCTTCGCACCACGTTAACATTTCTCAACAACACAACTTCATGTTGACGTGGGTCCTCTTTTGAGGATTGTGTGAATTTGCGACACGACGCGGATACCTGTGGTGATGTCGTGGTCGATGCCCTCCACCGAGATGGAGGCATTGGATATGGCGTTCCCCTGGAGGTCACGCACAAAGCCCTTCACGCCGCGGTGAACCTGCAAACACAAAGCCTCGGATCAGGGAGAGAGGAATCTAGGATTTTGGCAAAATCCGCTGAGTGTTTTGAGACATTGCTTTTTTCAAACCAAACATATTTAAGACGCATTCCGTGGTGCCGTTTGAATACCTGCATGATGTAGTTGACCATCGAGTTGCGGTTCTGCTCCCAGTAGGTCTTCAGCGTGTCCTCATTGGGAAACTTGTCACAACTGAGCTCCAGGGTGATCTCAAAGCAGTTGCTGCTGAGGTAGTTGAAATCCTGCATTCCTATAGCGGGTTGGTTAAAAAAAAAAGAAAAGAAAGGGAAATATGGCGAAAGAAACCAATACGTACACTAACCTCAAACCCCTTAAACCAGACTCCCCCACATTGTCCCGTGAATAATGTCAACCAATTGTTGACCTTTTAAAAGGTCTCCCGCCTGGGTCGTGTCTCACCCCTTGCCACGCTGTACCAGGCTCCTCCGTTAGTGATGCCATCTTTGAAGCTGGAGTCGTCGTCGTTCTTGCGGCAGGGAGGTCGGTTGGGGTCGGACATGACGGGGTTGTACATGGAGTAGGACCTCGCCAGAGACTTGAACGTCACATCGTCAGGACTGGAGCTGTACTCGTGGGTAGAGCCTGAGAGGAGGGAACGAACGAGGAGCGGTAATTAACTGCACACCTGCGTCCGCGGCCCATTAAGCGGTGACCTGCGTGCATTCCCATCTGACCTAAATGAGCATCGAGATTGTTGTCTCGCTAAATGAGTGGAAACATGTGGAGGTATGCCACGTTTATACACCGTTTACGACCAAAAAACAGAAACACAAGGGTGTTTTTGAGGTTTGCTCCCACACGTGTGTTTATGTACCAGTCCGAGTCTCATCATACGGGTAGTTGGCCACCACGTCTCCTCCGTGGAGGTTAGCTGAGAGGACGAAGGGGATATCCATGATCCAGTGGATCACTGCTTTGGTCTCTGGAGCCAGCTGCAAAGGGGAAAACAAACACAGATTATGTACACTTATATAATGCCACCTCCAACCGGCACACACCAGCTTTTTCAAACTAAATTCACTTATGTCCAATGTGTATTTTTATTATAGTGTATTTTTTACTTTATTTTCTAAACTGTTGTCTCTGAGAGAACACTGCACAACAATTCCAATGTTTCCCGACTGTCTGCACAAATGGTCAATAAAAACCTTGAATCCTTTAAGTGACTCGATTCGGCCACCAGGGGGCAGCAGAGACGGGCCATTTTAAAGTTGACGTGGTGAACTTGTGAGCAGCAAATTTATCGTTCATTTCTGGTTGTGTTTCCATCAATTTCCTTTTACAATTCCTCATTATATTATTAAAATGATGTCATATATATCATAGATATTTGTGACCAGTTTTTTTTTTTTTTTTTTTTGAGGACAAGAAATAACACCAGTCCTGCCCTTTAATCCGTTACGTTGTCTGTTTGCGTACCTCTGTGTTTTCGTCCACTGCCTTCTTCATGTTCTGCAGCAGGTGGTTGTTGGCTCCGCCCTCCCGCTCGTTGACGTAGATGATGCGGTCCAGATTGGGGAAGTTGCGGTTCAGGTCCATCCCCTGCGCGTTGCTGCGGCCGACGAACCAGTCCTTGATCTCTCCCGGCTGAGAGCAGGAAAACAAGACACGATGTTCAGACGCATACAGGAGTGAATGTGGGGATATAACCTCAAAGGGTTGTGGCTGTGCCGAGACGACGTTTGTTTGCGTCCGGTTCTACGCGTCACCTGCGAAGCCGCCTTCTCGAAGCCGTCTGGGTTCATGGAGGGCATGAAGTGCATGCGGGTGTTGTGCACGAGGTCGATGATGGTCTCGTTGCCTTGCTGGTATTGGTTGCACAGGTACTGAGCGAGGTAGATGAGCAGCTCTCGGCCCACGGCCTCGTTGCCGTGCATGTTGGCAATGTACTTGAACTCGGGCTCACCTGCGGGAAAGAGACACAGGCGGAGCTATAATTCTACCGCAGTCCACCTCCGCCCTGCATAGCGTCGTTCCAGCGGGAACGTTTTACTCAACACGAGGATTTCCGCGAGGTTGTCAACGAACGCACCTTTTGCCATTTATTCATTTACGTAATCAAATCACCCGAGAAGAACTTAAGTCTTCAGTCATGGAATAACAGGCGTGTATCTCTTTTAAACCAAGAGAAGGTCACTGACACTGTAATTTGTTACTGTGGACACATGCACACCATTAGACTAAAAGGCTGGCTGCTCACTCTCCAGCAGTGACAAACACACTGACTCATCAGCTAAAAGGTTAAACGCCATTGAACTTTGCAGTCCAGAACTCCATTTGGACAATAATGGCGTCGTAATCGTGTCAGCGTGACTTATTGAGTCACGCTGACACATTTGTTGTGCCTGAATAGCTGGAGTGGCAGTTCCTGGGGGTCAGATTCGACAACGTCGGAGGATCGGACTCCAGGACGTGATACAAAATGAGGGATTTCAAACGTAAGCTGTTTGAAGACAGCGATGCCCCGGGTCACCCTTCATGCTGCCTAGTGCCTACGCGAAGAAAAGCACGGATAAATAACACATTTTCACATATTTTAGTAGTGAAATATTATGTATATGCAGTTCTTATATGGGCACAGTGGTTTCCAGCCATTTACAAAATGTGTGGGTTTATTTTCAAGTGAAGACAAAGAATAGAACATGAAAAAGCAGCAAATATTCACATTCTAAAAAATCGGTTCAGGACGTCGGTTTTCTAAACATAAACATGACTTAATCATTTTCCTTTGCTTTGTTTCATCAAATTAGATATTTTTATCAGCATCGTGATTTTAATGAACATCTGTTTGATGAACCAATTAGCTGCCGCTACTCTTCTCTCTTCATGCATGCAAATACAAACTGCACAACAGAGAGGAGCGACTATAAGGAGCTACACAAAGCCCTTTAACTAAAGGACAGAGCGCATGACAAAGCACACGTGCACGCGCCTTTGATCAACTGCAAACCGGAGAGCGGCGTCTTCATTGAGTGTTTGATGAATCCCAGTGGCTACGCACACATCTGGTAGTCGGGTTATTTTTAAACGTCACTAATGATCTCAAGACTACAATCAGCTCTTTCTGCTCGGACATCGGTGAATGGTTTTTTTACAGGCTTCAGAGGCCCAACTGAGCTGTCGAATACGTGCACTCACTCACACACCCGCACACACGCACGCACGCACACTTTGAAGTTGCGTTGCGTTTCAAGCTAATACGCAGATGCTCGGTTTGAGCCCCTTTCTTTCTCCGACTCATGTAGGAATAGATGAGCTTAGTGCCGAATGTGTCTTCTCCCTTTTTGTCAAATTGCATGCCTTTGTCTGTAACCTCGCTGAACTCTTAATCAACACAAGTGTTTGATGTTTGGGTTTGATGTTATTCTGACTAATTTACTTTGTTGTTTATGGTGAATAACACATTTTGAAAGTGGTGAAATGCCCCACAGTTTTCCCAGAAATGATGTCTTGTTTTGTTGACACAGCAGCTGCTGATTAGTACCATTTACTTGACTAATGAACTATTCCAGTGGTTCTGCGTGCGTGGCCAACAGACGGCCTTTTGTTAATGTGCATGTTTGCCTGAGGAAGCGTTTTTCAAAACATGAGAAAACACATGAGAGGTGATCATCATATTACACGTTGTCCGAGGAGTCTGGCAGGTGATCGAGGCGTTCTCCTACGTGGTCACATGATAACGACAGCTGCCGCGTCGACATTAGGGAAGCGCCACATAGGAGAGTGCTCCTAGTCGCCGTGGCAACACTGACGTGGGCAGGTGCTTAGGGAGCCAAATCAAACTGTGGGATTAAGTAAACACACCCTCTTGCACACACACACACACACACACACATGCACCCTCATACATACGAGCAGTTTGTAAGCTCAAAAAAGCACCAGATATTACATTAAGAAAAATAATTTATATAACTACATTTATTTTTTATTTTGAATCCCTGTGCTGATGATTTTCTTCAATTACTCTAATAATTGTTTGTAAAGCAGTGAAATGTCAGACAATTTACACAGTGATGTCCTTTACATGTCATCACAAATCCAAAACATATTTAGTCGACGTAAAACAAATGGTTTTCATTTATTTTCTGTCAGTCAACTAATGTAGCAGAACATTAATGGTTTCACCTTTACCATTTATAACTGTGGCATCCATATTCTACACGAATGTGTATCTACCTTTGTAGTTTTAAAGTGGCAACATTAAAATCCAACAGATTAAAAATTGAAGTTTTGGTTGGCCGTTAATAGCCCTGAAAGATCAAAGCCGTGTCGGAGATGAAGTTGCTTTCGTTAGTGGAGCTTAAATAAAAAAAACTTAACCAGCGACATGTTTAAGCTTTCTGGAAAGGGTGAAAGGAACCCAGTGGAAGAAACTAACGGCGGATCGTCTACCCGGCGTGAAAGGAAGTGATGCCACGTAGCATGTTGGGATGCAGCTTATGAATAAATTGAAGGAAAGATAAAGGAACGGTGGAAGGAGAAAGAAAAATACACACGGGAAAAAGCCAGAAACAGAACGGAGGCTTTGTCGTCACAAAAAGGAAAAGGTAGAGGAAAGCAGCAAAGAAGAAAACGCATGTCGGTGTGTGATGTATAATAAATGACCTCCGGCTGGTGCCATGGGCTTTCGCTCGTCTTCTTCCTCTTTCTGCCTCTCCTGTGATCCCTCTACGTGCCTCTTCCTCTCCCTTGTCACATTTCTCTTCCCGTTTTCTCAATCATCATTCCCCTCCTTTCTTCTTGCTTTCTGCTTTTCATCAGCACGTCCTTCCTTTCAGCTGTATTATAGCGTGGGATTCCTCCCAGCAAAAAGGGTCCAAGCAATGCAACATTGTATTCTCCACCACTGGAATGTGCGCCATTAAATCCACGTCCGCCTCCGTTTCACCTCAATATGTCAACGTCACACTTTGAGCGTCTGTGTGCGTGGTCTTTGGGGATCACATACTGACAAAACAGTCCACAGGAGATGCTCTACATTACAGCATATTGGACGTTTTGTTTTTTATTATCATTATTCAAAACCCATTTCACGATAGGGTTCCTCAGAGTACTAGAAGCTTCTAAAATAGTTCCATACGTGAGAAAACAAAAGGGTGCAGCCAGATTCTCTTTCGCTGGAGAGAAAACCTCACATGCACTTAAACATGATCCGGCTACAAGATGAAAACTCCTCCTTCTGTGGAGAAAACATCTCGCCCATTGAGGGTCAGTGTGATTGTCCGCCTCATCTCTGGTTGTGTCCTCCGGTGTCCAATCACCTGCACCTCCTCGGTGTTTTTAAACCACGCGTGTCCCTTGTCTTGTCGGTTTGTTTGTTTTGTTTTTTACAACAACCCCCCCCCCCCCCCCCCCCCCCCCCCGTGATCCTGATTTCTCCTATAGGCCTTTTATGTCTCTTATAATATTAAAGAAATCTTATTTGGTTTGAAACCCGGTCTGCATTTGAGTCCTACTTCTGCCGCGACACCTGACACATGGTCTGTGTGAAAAACATGAGGCTAGCACGCGGTTAGCCTAGCGTAGCACAAAGACCGGGAACAGCTAATGCGGACTTGGAGCCAACATATCATGACCATGTGAAGCAACTGCAGCTTTGGGCGGCTTCTCGGTTACCCATGTTGCTACCGTTCGTGCACCCGTACATTAACGTACAGCGAGTGTTTCTGCACTGGCGGCTGAAGGTACTTCCTGTGCCGCAGTGTGTGACAGATGGCTGCTCACTGACAGATGCATGAGCTCAGGACCGGCCGTCCTCCGGAGCCGGCCAGCCCGCCGGCCAGCCAACCAAGAGCCGGGAGTCAGCTCAGCGCACTAAGCCGATCTGTTGCCCCGGCAACAGCTATTTCGGCCCCACCTCACACATTGCTGGGGGTCACATGAAATATCGGCATTGGCCACCTTTTTGAAGGGGACGTTTCAGATCTCACGGGTTATTCTTTTCTATCAAATACTCTGAAGCTGAGATGTTTTTCTTCCTTCGCCCTCCTTCTAGCTCTGGATTTTTTGCTCAGCAGAGGTGGAAGGAGAGGAGAAGAGAGGGGGGCAGCTTGGAAACTCATCTGGTAGTAATAAGGTCTCCAGAAGGCTACTGTGACTCACTCGCACACACCCACCAAACTATTACGGGATTATTTAGTACGCACATACGGTCATTACACTCTGTGGCCAATGCAAGCAGTTAAACACACACAACCTGGGGTGCACCAGACTATCACACCCAGAAAGAAAAATACACCTTTATGCTATATTAGACACAGTTGAAACCTCACTGTAAACCAAGTATACTTTAATTACAGGCAATGCTTCTTCTTTTTTTAAATCTTTTGAGGGTAACAGTTAAATCTCGTTTTTAAACACTTACAGTACACATTCTTATTGTGGTGCAATGAACAGCTAGTTGGTTTGGATTAAGGGGTTTATTAGATTGGAATATACTTGATTAAATGCGATATGTCAGGGATGGAGCGAGAAAGTCCTGGATTTATTTCCATCATCAACCCTGCATCATGTTTCCGCGGCATTACAACGGTGAGTGTCCGGCCAATGGTTGGCTTGAAGAGATGGTAATCTTAAAGGTCATCATGACGCGGTTCAATTCCGTCCACATAAAACATTCGTAAAGTGAGCGGAAAATCCAAGAATTTCAACTGTTTGTCTCCATCACAGACAGCTGGAGATAATTCAGGCCCTTCCTCCATTTCCAGACTTTGAAGGCTTCCTGAAAGCCAGTCGTTGGTATTCTCTGGAGATTTCTTTTAAGTATGTTTCCTACTCCTGTCTTCATTATCGTTTGAATTGCAAGAAATTGACCGTTGACTGTAAATACGCTTAAATGGGTATTTTTCCTCTATTTGGGGCGCAAAGGGAGAAGGTGCATTGCATATAAAACAGCCGGGGCGTAGGTGGTGGTGTAAGAACCTTCAAAGCAAGAAAGGTCTCCCATTGGCCTTCTTCTTTACCCAGTGCTTTCAACCAGCATGAGGCACAGTCCTGACCGTATATGAAGGAGTGCGATGGAGGTGATGGAAAGTCATGACAGGAGCATTGAAAGTCAAGACGTCATATAATATTCAGTCAACGACTTCCTCTTTTGAATGCTGTGTTTGGAATATTTTCTCTGACATGTTGCAGCCAAAACTGCGGATAGACCGCCTACGGCAGATTGGAAAGGGTTATCGTTTAAAAATCGCATCCCAATAATCCGCAGCATCATCCTCGGCTTGCTGGATTGGGTTTTTTTTCCCCTCCTTTTCCAGCATCACGAATCGGAATATGCGTGAACAGATTTTTATCAGCAAAATGGCGGCTTTGCACCGCTGATCCCACAATCTCTCATCTATGTTTTCCTCAGAAGTGATGCAGCCCCCCCACCACAACCCCACACTACCCCCCCCCACTTCCCCTCCCTGCCGTGCGCACAACACCTGCGCTCCTCCTCCGGTCAATTACAGTCACACACAGGTCGTGTCTGAAAACAACCCTCACATGCCGAACAATGCGCAATAGTGCGTCGTAATGTGTTTGTTTAATCACAGCGTGAGGCGATGGGCTCCTACGACGAAGGAGAAAGGGGAGTGTAGGCTGTGCGTGTGTGTGTGTGTGTGTGTGTGTGTGTGTGTGTGTGTGTGTGAAGAGGGGGGCGGGGGGGGGGGGGTGCAGATTCACCGCAGTATCAAACAGACCGTTTCTTTTTTTGGTTAAGTGTATGCGTAAAACTGACCGGGCTCGTGCGTCCCGGGGTTGTCGGACATCTCCAGCACCAGCAGCTCGCGGCCATCGAAGCTCTCCCCGATGGTGTAGATGCGGCTGATGGTCGGACACTGCAGCCAAACCGACACCAGCGCCTTCCGCAGCTCCTCGTAGCGGTGGTACTCGAAGGAGATCTCGCCGTCGGCACCGGCCGCGCCGACCAGGGCGACCGCCGCCGCCCCGAGGAGCACCGCCGCCGTGAACAGTTTCATTTCCAAGTGTCCTCTTCTCGCTGAGCGCTGTGTGTCTTTGGTAACGAGCCTTATCTCTGCGGCGCAAGCCTCGCTTCAGGCTATAAATATCTCTCACCCAGCTGCTGCTGCTGCTGCTGCTGCTGCTGCTGCCTCTCTCTCTCTCTCTCTCTCTCTCTCTCTCTCTCTCTCTCTCTCTCTCTGTGTCTCTCTCCCGCTATCCGTCTGTGACGCTGCTCCACCTGAGCGCAGACTCCCTCCAGAGTCAAGCCCGAGAGAACAAGGACACATCCGGTCACGATTTTCAAAATACGTGCCATGAAGAAATTGTTGAAAAAAGTAGCGCGTGAATGTGAAATATGTCTGTGGGGAAAAAAAGCACAGTAAGTACACTAAGTGATTAGAATTAATTAAAATTAATTAATTGTGCACTTTAAATGTGAAACAAATTGAGCATAATCTGAGGGGACGGTTATTTATCACTGCTTCTGTCACAATAACATACATAAAGAACTTGGTATCATGAAAAAAATAGTTAATCATAAGGAAACCATCATTCAATCGGGTGTTAATTAAGTAATAAATCTCTATTTAAAAAAAATTGACCTTTTATTCTATCTCACTGAACAGCCTTGCCTCACACAAATAACCAACCGATTACGCAACAATGCAAGTAATGACGACGTGTTTTCGAGCGTGTGGGATGTTGCCTGTTCATTTAGTCATGGGTTTAGTCCTCAGTTGATATAAATGTCTCACTTCCGGTCTGGTAGCTGCTGCTGCTGTTGGCCGGCTTGATGCAGCAGCAGGGGTGTGTCCACAGTGCAGCAGAGAGAGGAAAGGAACCAAAAGTATCGCCTTACTTTCCCTCATCGACCCCACACCTAAGTACAAAAGAGTCTGCAGAGAAGATGCAGATCTGTGGCGGTATTGTCAGACATGACTGTGCAGTTGTCCCGTGTAGAAGTGTATTGATAGTTCACAGTATCTTGTTAAAAGGGACACTACAGGTGAATATGGTGTGAAAAACAAGAATAACTGAGAGACATCAATTCGTTATTTACAATAATGGATTTTTTCTTACAGTTTCAAGTGAATACTCCATTGGTTAGTTAAAGGTGACAGTCTAGTCTTTTTGTATAAAAAAAAAACAAAACTTGTTCTAATTAGTCGATACATGCATGATACCAACAAAAAAAAATCATATTCAATGTCCATTTGTGTAAAAATCAAGACAGCATTTATTTATTTATTTGTACAGTTTAAAACTCAAGAGGAAGCGGTAAAGTGCTCAGACATTCAGAGGTACAACAAGCATTTCACAAGAAAGACATTTATTTTTATTTCAAAGCGTGCAATGACCAAGCAGAGCGACACATCAAAATGAGGATGTTGACGTTTTGTTTTTTTTCATTCAATCGGCAGCGGTTACCAGAAGCGGACAAAAATAGTAAGGCACAGAAGAACGAAGGCAACACAAAGACTGACTCAGAATCCGTACACCTGTGTGTAGTTCATGTGCTCTGTTTTGTGTGTGCATCCTCTAGTCGCTGCCTCTTCCCCTGCTGACAATGAAAAAACAGGCCGGTGCAAGAACAGAGGCCCGCGATGGGTTCACTGCTCCTTCTTCTCTCCCTGTTTCTCCATGTACTTGTTGTACTGGTTGTCCGTCTTCAGCAGCTTGTCCCACCAGGTGAAGGTGGAGGCGTAGTTCCCCACGAAGTTCATGTGGTGAAAGTCGTGGAAACGCGTGCCGCCGTAGAACGGGATGAGGTGCAGCGGGTTCAGAGGGATGTCGTAACCGCTGTGAGAGGGAAGGGTTGGGGGGGGGAGAGAAAGTCCATCATTAAAACAAAACCACTTATCTATTGGTCCCTTTCGGATACTATTTTACTTAACCTCTCCCTCCCGTTGTGTTGCCGTGTTATATTGGTTGCCTACTTATGTAATTGCAATGACATATATATATATACACATGTATTGTTATATACGTGTATGGAGTTCTATGTGACCTGATAATGTAAAAACAACTGGCTCCCTCTGTGGCCCTCTAGTGGTCAACCTACTAAGTTACCGATGATCATCAGCGACGCAACTGCTGCCGTGACTCCCAACGCGTAAATATCCCTCGGGAGTCACACTAATAAACACCAGCAACGCCCTCCTGCAGAAAGACACCGCGGAGGACAAAACCGATCGGGGGATGAGTCTCACCTGTGGACGTCGATGGTCTCCAGCAGACGAAAGGAGACCCAGGCCCACAGGAAGAACACGTGGTTACAGAAGATCATGATGCCGATGAAGAAACCGGCTCCCAGGATGAGAGTCTCGGCGGGGTGAGCGTATTCTGCCTGCATGCCGAACGGAGCCTGAAGGACGCCGGAGACGATGTGGTGAGGACATTTGTGTGTGTGCGTAGTTTTTCGTTTGTTTGTGTGATGTGTGTGATGTACTCACGGTGAACTCGTGGTGGACCTTGTGGATGTATTTGTAGATCCTGCGGTGATGCAGCAGACGATGGAGGAAGTAGTGCCAGGTGTCTTCAACGACGGCGCAGCCAAAGCACAGAGCGAGGACCAGCGGCCTGGAGGAGAAGACGAGGGGGAGACAGGAAAAGCTCACAGTTATCTCAAATGAACGATTTGGTCATCAGACCAGTGGCAGCACATCTGAAAAAAATGGATTGATGGATATAATTGACTTCCTGTATAGAAAATAAAAATAAAAGAGGATGTCAAAGGGAAATTGTCTCTGAAATGATGACTGCAGGAGAGCTTTGACATTAAATTTGAGGCCATCTAGTACTTTTACCATTATTATTTTAGAATTAGAAACAACTTACCAGCTTGCTATAACAACAATAATATGGCTGATGGGAAGATTGAATTAATCTTGTGAAGAATTTATGGCATCGGTGGAGTTATTATTTTTGAATTTGCAGATACGCTTGTGGAGCAGTTGTTGTTGTACTAGGGTGGTTTGAATATGACGCATTGAGGTGTGATCAACTGACCAGCGTGGCATTGAGTCCCAGTCGTAAGGGATGTTGAAGAACTCAGTGAAGTAGTAAGTCCCACAGATCAACGGCAGCTGGATGAAGAAATGGTTGAATAGCAGCATCTTGAAGCACGTCCACTGCTTCTCCCAGGTCTCCGGCTTGTCCTGTGCACACAAACACGTGAAACAGAAGGTCCGTTAACAGGAACGTCACTCTCACATTCAACACAAAAACGCTCAACCACCAAACACACCGGTTGGATCTTGTATTTCTGCATGAAGGGCATGAACTGGAAGAGGAACCCGGGCAGGCAGAACAGGAAGTAGATGACCTCGTGGACGATGAGCGACCCCCATGTGGCGATCTGGAACTTGGTGTAGTTGTCCAGCATGTAGTCCCAGGCGTGTTTCAGTGAGGGCTGGAAGGGGTTATCTGGCAAAACTGCATCTACGTACTCCGCCGCCAAGTAAGCGGAGCTCAAGATGTCTGAGGTGCCGTTCACGTCCATGGCGGACAAGGCGGGGGTGAGCGCAGGTGAGGAGAGAAGACTGAAAAACAGGAACACTACGTTGCATGAACAGCTCGCAGACATCGACTTTTATTCTTTAGTCTTCCCAACATCAACCAGCATTTCTATTTATTATTATATAGATTATAGTGCACACACGGATGCTATGAATATCTATATAGAGTAAAAATAAAACCAAACCAATACATGAATACAGTAAGTTCATGTAATAATTTAATCATCTCAACTCCATTGCTACTTATATTTGTAAAAATTGAAATAATGCGTTCAGTTCACTATTTGAAGCTATAAATGCTATTCACAAGCAAGAAGAGACACATACGACAGACTGCAATATAAGAAGTAAAAGTAGTTAGTAAGTGAAACAAAGTTTAATTGAATTATATGAAAAACGTTTTAAACATGTTATCTACATATATGACTAGATCATGTGGATAGTTTATCCTTTCTTATGCATTACATTTGATAAATAAACTGTTGGTTCTGCTCATACAATGTGAATGCAAATAAGAGTGTTATAAATTCTATCCAGTAAAATATACAACAAAACGTAAATGATTTGAGTAAAAAATGAACTCTGCACAACTGCAAGACTTAAATATATTTCACCATTGAAATAAATAAAATGACAACTAAACTCAACAATAAAACCCCCACTACTTTATTGCAGCAACATAAGGTTTTTACACTGTGCCACAACAATGTTGCCTACGATCAGGGGCCTATGGCAACAATAAATAATATAAGAATCAATAAATTATGCAAGCATTCAGTACTTGGTAGTTGGGGCAACAACTTAAATACCTCAAAGTAGGAGGAAGACAAACACCGTAAACATCTTATATAACGTTACCAATACTCGGCACACTATTTCAGACCACTAACGTTAAAACAAGCCGACATGTCGTTGCGTAGTTGACATTAACATCAGACCATTAACCGATTATTTCTGCTGATAAAACGCATTCAAACGTCTCATCCGCGGCAGACGACGATGGTTCTCTCACCTTTCAGCCGAAACGTCCCGTCTACCTTCGGCCGAGGCGTCCGGCCGGGTGAAGTACGCTCCCGTCGAACAACCCCATTGGCCACGGGCCGAGGCGACCGACGCGGAGGTGGCAGGCGGCCTCGCTGATTGGTCCGCGGGGTGGAGCGATGATAGTGAGACTCGGTGTTTCAAGAGCGTCGACCAATCGGAGGCCAGCTGCGCTTTTCGTAACCTCTGCCGTGCTGAATGAGGTGTGCGAGCGAGGAGGTTTTTGGGGCGGTGCGCAGAACTTTGAGTCACACGTGAAAGTCTTCCGTGTATAATTTACATCGAGACAAGGGGCCGTGAGTGGTTCCCGGTTTCCAGGCAACGGGCTTCCTTGTTTTGTTACGTTGTCACATTCAGCATTTCATTTTGATTTTTTTTTTCCGCATGCCAATGTTAATACTGAATACTTTTGCAAATTTAATTGCAGTGCTGTGGTAGTAACAAACTAACAAAAAAAGTAAATGATGTACTTAAATTAAATGTACTTTGAGATTTAAAAGTATCTCTTTGCAGCAGAAAATGACATATTGTATCGTTTTTACTGAAGCATTAACATGTGAGCAGCATTTTAAAAGGAGATTTGATGTAGATTAATTATATTAGATAAATATACAATGAGTGTGCGCGTGGAAAATCTTAATTTGTCAAGTAAAGGTTAGCCATCAAATAAAGTAGAAAAATGGCGTGCTCAAGTAAAAACTACAAGTACTTCAGTAAATGTACATGAGTTATTCACCAGAAAAACCTTGTTTTATTTCATAGGAGGAGCCCAAAGTATTGATTGTGGTCTATAATAATGAATCGATGCAAAACGGCAGATAGGTTAAGAAGAGGATGAAACTGAGCAGAGAAAAGGTAGCAGCACCACGCTAATGCTAATGTGAAATTGGAAGAAAAAAAAATCTGCGTAATGTTATAAAAATATTGCAGACATCGTATGACATTTCAACAATTTACTGATTCGGCAAAGTTTTAAAAACAGATCATGTCGTTTTCACAGCTTTAAATACAAGAAGCATATTTATTAATGATAATATAAAACAAGTAATGAAACATCTTTAAAGTCAATAGCCTACATGACATTCAATCCTCAATACACTGACAAGAAAACAGCGATACCAGTAACTATTATAGCGTTATTTTTTTTGCAATATAGGAGCAGAGGAAGGAGGAACAGAACACAAAGAGCCAGTTTGGTCACTTTCCAGAACGAGAGGACAGATTAATAAAGAAGTCAAGAGAGACAGAAATGAAGACACATTTTTTAAATTGGCATATTCATAGCACGTCAGGGTGCGCAGTAGTGAGCAGGGGTGCTACCCGAAGGAGGAAGTGGGAACCATTGAAAGTATCGGAGGCTCGAGTTCCGGGTACCGGGCGGCGATTTCCGGCTGTCGCAGTTGTCGTCATCGGCGGCTTCAACCACAACAAAGATGGCTGACGGTAAAAGCACTGAAACATCCAGCCGTTTATCATCCCAAACAGCTTCCCGTATTGTCCTTCACCGTCTTTCACTCTTCTCCTTCGCCAGAGGTTGAAATCTGCTTCTTAGTTCTTTTGTTTAAAACCTTTGTTTAAAAAGTCCATCTTCTGCAAACGCTTCTCGGGGGGTCGGAGGGGGTCGCTGTCCTGAATTCATGCGGGGCCGACTCAACCGATCTGGAGTCATTTCTCAAATGTATCCCGGCACAGCCGCTATCTGTCCAGGAAGAGTGCTCAAGGCGAAACAAAGGGGGGGGGGGGAGGACGTACTCTGACATCCAGGCACTCTCGAAACAGCCACACTGCAACACCGTAGAAAAAGGTTGGACCGAGTGCGTTCATGCGGCGTCGGACCAGGCGTCAGACTCGGGTGCTCACGAACGCACATGCGCAGGCAGAGGAGCACATTTAAATGCAAGCGCGCACGCACGCACACACACACACACAAACTCACAAACATACTTTTTAACAACAAGTAAAAGATTTCAGTGCCAAATCTTCTTCTCTTCCTCTCCCATAGATCTGACCTGTGGCCTCTCTGTCCGAGCTGCTTCTCGTTAACACCTCTACTGGTAAAGTAGCTCGGCATCGAACGCCGCAGTGGCGCTTCAAACTGCAGTTTGTCCAGTCGCCAGCGGGCAGTCCTTCCAGGTGGGGATTCAAACACGTGCTTCGATTCCTCCACCCAGTTTGTTACAGTGCAAAAAAAGTCTTCACCATCATGATCATCATCATCCCTAACAACAATCTTGTCATCTTTCTCCCTCTTCGTCATTGCCTGTGCCGCCGACGTCGCCCAGCATCACCCCGAGCGTCGGCATCGTCGACAGATCCGAGATCAGTATTCAGCAGAATGCGTTCTGCTCCAAATCAGTGGCGAGTGTCAAGAGCAGTCATAAGGGTTTGTCGATCACAGTCACACCTGCGACCAAAAACAACAGAGTGAGACGTCGCCATCGCCTCGTGGGATGCACTTGCAAAGCGACAGAAATAACAGCATAATGGCTTTTGTGTCAACTGTAAGTAATGTTGGTACCAGGAATAGTTTCAATACTTTCTATCTTAATATAACCTTTTCACAATTTGTGCAAAATTGACAATGCATTAAATTGCATAAAAACTGTCTAGGTACCTGTATGTATAATAACATATATATGAAAGTGATAACTAACATTACCTGAGCCGCCTCCAACCTTTTTATAAAACGTGCCTCTCATCGCAGCTCGAACACAAAATGCTCCATTTCAGCATCGTGTTCATCGCGCGTCTCTCTCACACACACAGACACACCTGCATAACTGCGTCCCGTGCTCATGCAGGCCGCCAGCAGCGTCCACTTGTCCGAGTTTGGATTGTAGAACTCGACGGAGGCCAAGTTGCAGCTGCCGTCGTCTCCTCCCACCACGTACAGCACGTTGTTTACAGCACACACGCCTGAGCGCACACACGGAAGGATTAACAGGAGTCCGACGACTCGCACTCGTGAACCTCCCGCCGGATGCGGCCGTCGGCAATTACCTGCGTTGCGTCGACACATGTTCATGTCGGCTACCTGCCGCCAGCTGTTGGAGGCCGGGTCGTAAACTTCACAGCTCTTCCTCACCAGCGGACCGTCGTGACCCCCCACAGCGTACAGCAAACCTTTTAACACGCCCACACCTGAGGGGACGGGGACACACAATCCTGTGGTCACCATTTCTGTCCGAGTGTAGCAACACAACGGTCTGTGAAATCTGTGAAACACACAACGACACACACACCTGCACCACTGCGTCTGGTGCCCATCTCTGCGATGTGGCTCCACGCGTTGCTTTTAGGGTTGTAGGATTCTACTGTACTGAGACATTGTCTCGTTGCACCATCGTAGCCTCCAACTGCAAACAGGATCCCTGAGGAAGAAAAAAAAAAAAAAAAACACAGAACACACAGGGCCTTAACTTAGAATCATAGAAACACGTTAAAAATATATCCTGGAAGCCTTGCAGGAAATACATGTTAGTGAAGCTCAACATTTTGAAAGGTTTCATGTCATTTACAAATGCCTTGGTTGGTAATTCTTTTCTTTAGCCATTTAAGTATTACACTTCACTTGTTGTTTTTTTTTAGTTATTTGTCTTTTCCATTACATTCTCCTTGTAAAGCACCTCTCTAAACTTCTGTTTTGAAACTGAATACATAAAGCATGCTTTATTTTTATCTGTCTTCAACACTTTAGGCCAGTGTCAAAATGGTGTGTTATGTGCCAGCAAAAAAAAAAATGAATTCACTGCGGTAAACGTGTACCGTCTTTATGTGTACCGATCTATTCCTAAATAGTGACTTTTACACCGACCATTGACCACGCCCACTCCCACGCTGCTCCGTCGGGTATTCATGGGCAACACATGGGACCACTCGTCTGTCTTTGCGTTGTACGCCTCGATTGTCGACAGACCTGCAAAAAACACACAACACCATTCACGATCACATGAGACACAATTGCCCGTCACGTACACACACACACACACACACACTGTAACGTCCCACGTGAAACCCCCCCCCGAACCCCCTCCGCTGTACCCGTGCTGCCGTCGAAGCCCCCCACGGCGTACAGGAGCCCGTTGAGCACGGCGGCCCCGAGCGTCGAGCGGCGGTCCTGCATGCTGCTCACGCTCGTCCAGCGGTCCACCGTCGGGTCGTAGCAGTCGACCGTGCGGACGCGCAGAGAGCCGTTGAAGCCGCCGACCGCGTAAACGCACCCGCCGACGTACACCACGCCTGAAAAAAGCCAACGACGCAAGAAACACAAAACACACACACACAAACAGCCTGGTTCAGAGAGCAACCTCAAAACGTGGCAAGCACAGATCACAATGAACGGTTGTTTCCCCAAATCACTTTTAAATAAAAATAGAATGAATAGAACATGGATTTGATATCACTCCTGTATCTGTAAGCCTGCAAAGTTTACTGGCAGAATTTAAAACTTCATCAGTTTGAGAGACACGTCCTGCCGATTTGTACTGTTCCTCCGGTCGTTTCCGCCGTCGCTGCTTTCCTACCTGCTCTGCACCTCCTGGTCGGGAGTTCGGCCACCTGGTACCATCTCTGCCCCTCGAAATCGTAACATTCGACGCTGCGGATGGCCTTGGGAGCCTGGCCTCCGACCACGACCATCACCTGCGCCAAAACAAAAAGAGTGACGAATTGCGCGCAAAGTGTTGCCGCTCTGTTAACAGCGACGAGCAGCTCAGGGTGTGTGTGGATACGGATACCTTAGGACAGCAGGCCGGAGTCCTCATGCGTGTGCGTGCGGTTTTCATCAGAGCTCTCTGGTCGGCCGGCAGCAGGTGGTACTTCATGGCCTCGATGAGGTAGTCTTTGCACGCGCTGCTGTTCTTGATCAGAGACTCCTCCTCCACCCGCTAAACGCGACCGAAACAGGGAGAAAGGAGCCGACTGCGTTAACAAAACAAGGCGCATCATAATCAGACACAACAGATGAGACACAGAGGCAACTGTATGAAAAGGGTTAGATACACGTGATGTTAATCCAGAGAAGAGTTGTGGTTCTAATGACAAATCTGACGTTTATTGGCACTTAACGTAGTTACCTTTGGATTTGACCTGAACAATTTGAATAGTACAAAGAGATAAATTGTTATTTCTTCATGTTAGATAACATGGAGCGATGCATTGGGGGGGAAGTGCATTGTGTTTTTCTTTGCTAGGACGTAGACTGCCTAAATTTCCCCATCATTAAAAAGAGTCATGTATGCAAAGTGTACAGAAACTGCTGTATCCGAAGCTCGACTTACAGACCGATCATACTGCCAGGATCATTTTAATCATTTCAAAATGCTCCACGAAGCTTGGCAGACGTCGATTCAGGGTCTTTTTAAACTCACAAATCTCTCTCCTTCTCTCGGCCTCGGCGGCTCGACCTCCATCAGCTGATTGTCGGCGGGTTCTGCTGGCCACCCGGAGCCAATCGCACTTGCAAAGCCTTTGAACAGCTCTTGTCTCAGTACATGGTGGAGTCTTTACGATTTATTTCAAAGCACATGTGTTAACAAACTATTCAATTTACTGAAAGGAAGTCCTTCCTGAATTAAATGATTTCCCCCCGTGTGTGTTATTTTGACGATCATCTGACCAACAAAAAGGCCCTGAGGGGGGTGAGAATCTCAATAATCCGGTTCAGCGGATGTTGTTATAAACCGTTTTTAGGGGCACAGCGAACTGTTACACGCGGGGACGCGGGCGGGCGCTCATACCTGCACCAGGTACTCTCTGGAGAGCAGCGGCAAGCGGACGTGTTCCATCATGTGAGCCAGGTGCTCCTGCCGGACGTCCTTGTCGTGGTTGACCCAAGCGATCACCGCCTCAAACACCTGCACAGGGGGGGAAATCACACGGAGAACCCTTGAAGCCCATCCGGGACGGTCCGTCGCGCTGTGCCGTCCCTCCTTCCTGCATACGGTGAGCAAAGCGAACGTGTGCGTACCTTCTCCTCCGTGGGGATGGTGAGCTTGTCGCTGGCGATGAGGCTGGACACTTGCTCCATGCCCAAATTGAGGAACTCTTCACTCCCGACGACCTCGGTGAAATGTTGCTCTGTCAAGTCAAAGCACGGGGTGAAAAAAAAACTGCTCTTGACATCGTCCCGCATGCTCAACAAGTGGGGGATTTGCACACACAAACCTGCGTAGCTGTTGGCCTGCGTGAGGAGCTGAGAGCAGGCATGTAGATCGGCGAAAGCTCGGATCCCCAGACAGTTGGACGGATGAAGCTGAGAGCCCAAGAACTCACAACAAGCCTTTTTCACCTCGTTCAGCTGAAGCAGGCCGGCTGCAGGCAGCAACGCCTGTCGAACACACCCACAGAACATCCCGCGTGAACGTAACCGAAGGGGTGACGGTTCGATCTGGTGTGCAGAGACGCCGTCTTTGCTTCGGATGATCACAGAAAAATGACCGAAGGTGGTTGAGCAATCTCGGATGAAATTGCTTATGTGTAGATTAGAGTAAAAGCTCTGAGTTGCCAAACTGTAAATTACAGCAGCAAGAACGCCTCGTCCCTTCATTTTACTTTGCACTTTCCATAAGAGCGGATGACCCCCAAAGGCAAAGCAGGAGTTTGAAAGATTAGTCAAGATGCTCCACGTACAGTGCAGTGAATCAACGTCATGCTTTTACTCTACACGTTTCTGATCTCAGCAGAAGCGTCGTGAGAGACCAATTCACATTTTAAAGATGCAGGATCTGCCGTGGGAGCATTTTGATTGCCTTAAGAAAAATTAAATGAATCGTAGGGGACAACCAGTGAAATCAAGTAACTGTTCCACAGCCAAATGTACTAGTGTGAATGTCAAAAGATGCCCTCAGTGTTAATGTGAGTATAACGGAGTGTAGATGTGTGCGTTTACCTGCACGTTCTCCTCTGTAACTTGTATCTCTGCCGTGTAGATGTAGTCGACCAGAAGGCCCAGAGTCCAACCGTCCATCTCCTTGATCCTCACTCGCTTCGCCCGACTCTCTGCCATCTCACCTGTTGGCAGGTGCCCATCACCGTGGAGGACATAACCACAACGGGAAAAGGAATTAGACACAGACTAAAAACAAGACGGGGCCGGATGTGTGGCAGCAAGTCCTCACCTGTGAACATGGCGTGGAAGTACGGGCTCCCGGCAGCCAGGACCACCCTGTGAGCAGCGACCTCTACGTCCTCTGCCACTATGGTCACATCGCACAACAAGCTCTGGCTGTGTGTGTGTGTGTGTGTGTGGAGCGCACAGCGGTGGGGGGCATTTAGGAGACGGAGAGGTGAGAGATTACAATTAGAATTTATATATTTTTTACAAACGTTTAAAAAAAAAAAAAGGGCAGAACCCGGAAGTGCCACAGCAGACCGGAAGGAGAAGACCGTGCATCACCTGCGCAGCTCGTTCATGACTTTGAACGCCTTCCTCATGTGCCGAGGGTTCAGCGTGACAGGACCTTGTCTCTCGACGCCGTCTTCTTTGTCCAAAGCGTGTGGACAAAGTCTGGTTCCCCTGAGAGGGACAGCACGGACGCACAACATTGCTGAGGGCCGACATCAGACTACATACAGGAGGTGCGGCGAGGGGCAATGCACCACAGATGTCCGTGTTGTTTTCTTTAGCCGGACATTTGGTAATGTGATAGACCTTTTTATTTATGGTGTCCACTTACATACTTATTACTTGTAACTTTTGTATACAGATTTTCAGCATTCTATTAAAAGTACTCTAACTGCAGGAAAATGACCTCATAAATGACAATATAATGTACAGTATTACTAATAATAAATTCCTAATACCGATGCATTAAAGGGCACCAAATGATGTAGCTGGTCAAGTTATATTTTAAAGGCTTTTCTAAAAAGGTTAGCTAGTTAGGTTTTGGGATTTCCAAACGAGGGGTTGCGCCCCTCTAAAGGGTCGCATAATAAGACCTAGGGGTCATGAGATGATCCATGGGAGAGGAGGAAAAAAAAAAACATTGTTATTTGTAGCAGAAGTGTAAACTTCCTTTTAAAATCGAAGCCGAACTTTGAGAAAATTGTCGGAAGCCACAGCTAATGTATAAAATTCATAATGTGTGTATATAAATATTAATCTGAAACTAGAAACGTTTACTGTCATCTAAATGCAGTGGAATGAAAAGGTACAATATGTGTGAAATAGTAGAAGAAAAACATAAAAGAGACTACTCATTACGTGAAGTACAAGTAGCTCAGAACTGTAAATGTGGGCCACGTTCCACCGCAACACAGCAAACACCGGTGTCCCTCTCCCTTTCACAATAAAACATCCAACATATGGCCTACAAATAAGCGTGCTGCGCGTGGAAAAATCACGTGGCCCTTGTTTTCTGTCACACACACACACACACACACACACACACACACACACACACACACACACACACACACACACACACACACACACACACACACACACACACACACACACACACACACACACACACACACACACACACACACACACACACACATGTGGCTACGTAGCATTTGACACACATCCCCTCTGCCATGAACAAAAAAAAAAACACCATAACAAAGCATCGGATTATAAGACACCCCCCTCCTCCCCTCTCTCTACACCCTCAGCCGGCCGGGCTCGGTATCGGTCCCCGGCTCTCGGTGGCCCGGTCCTCCCCGGTCCTCCCCGGACCGTCAGCGGCCACACCGCCTCTCAATGCGGCACCATCAGTCAAAGCCTGACAGTGAGAAACGTCAGCACACACACACACGCGCACACACACACACAAACACACACACACACACACACACACGCGCGCGCACACACGGGCGATCGCTGTTGCACTCACAGCGGATGACTGTCCATGGTTCCGGTGTTCTTCAGAGGCTGGAAACTTGGCCCAGCGGCATGCACCATTCCATGTCCGCGCTGCGCTCTCTGGTGGGTCTAAATTCCAGCGTGAGTCGCGGCGGTCAGCTGTCCGCGGGCGGCGAGGCGGGCTGACGGCAGCCCCCTAAAATCAGCCCGTCTCATAGGAACACACGGCTCCGACTGCGGGGGAGGGAGGGGAAGGCAGGGGGGAGGGACAGGGGGGGGACACACACACTCAGTAACAAACACGTTGCTGTCGAACCCGGCTGTTGTCTGTGCTGTCGGTCCGCCCCAATGAACAAGGAACTAACCTCACAAATTAAAAAAAAGAAAGAAAGAAAAACACGCCAACCGGCAGCGTCATTGAGGTTTAATTGTGGGAGGGGTTAGGGGGATATTTTATTAGATCCGCTCTTCCCCTCCGGTTAGGGGGGATGTATGGGTGCGAGGGGCGGACAGTCAAGGCTACTGTTCCAATCGCTGATTAAAAACGCACAAACAAGGACAATGTCGGCAAAGACGGTCCTCCGAGCAGCCAAGGTGTCCCACAAGAAAGCACTGTCTCCCTCTAGCGGTGGGAGACCAAGAGGGCGCACGACCGTCACAGGGGGTGAACTAAAGATAAAGCTCTGGAGAAATGGATCAAAATGGTGCGTTGGCAGTTCCTTATTTTGACACTAAATCAAGAGCACATCCAAAAAGACAGTGATCTCAAATACCTTTGTTTTAAACACATTGTACTGTGATCATGTCCCATAAAGTAATTCAGCACAGTGAGGTGCAAGACTGTCCCACGGGAATAGGGCATTTTTGGTAGAAATCTCAAATTAGAAATTAAATTATAGATTTAAATGAATATAGCATAACAATTTGATGATGGATTGAATTTGATTTAGCATCTCTCATGTCTCAAATCTTACCTCTTCATTTTGTATTACCCTATCATCTTGATTTATTCAATCACATCTGATTTGATTAGCGTTACTTTTATCTTACCATTCAATTACATGTCATTATTTCTAAATATCTCAGAATTATTTTACATGGTAATTCAACACTTTGACATATAGTTTTGAGTTACGATGTCCTAATTTGTTACATTTCCTAGTTATACTTTACAGTGACTAAAAATCTGCCGATTTAATTATATTTTAATAGAAATATGAAACTAGAAAATCGTTCAAAATAGGTGATTTAGTAATTCAGGTGTTAACTTTAATAAGAGAATGTATGGAAAGAGAAAAGGCCCATGAGGAGTTCTGAAATGCAATAGTAAATCCTGTTTTATCCACAAACCCATCTTTTGCAAGAAGTTTTGAGCTTGGAGTCCATCTGTGAAGATTTTTGCCGGGCTGTACAGTCAGTGGATGAGCAATAGCTGTGAAGCTGCGGAGAACAAGTCTGTTGTGGTGTGAAGGCGCTGAATGCATTAGAGAGACAACCTGCTGTCAGGGGGCTCATGCAGGGCTTATCTGAAGTATTCTCTCCATTATCATTTCATACAGAAGTCACGTTGTTTGTTTTGGTTTCCTCCAAATGACAACACTTCAATTTTATAAAACTAGGACAAACTTTGGTAACAAAATGAGTAATCCACTAATTCAGTAAATTAAGTTTGGAAACCTGTGAGACCGATTAAACAGACAACTGGCTAGACTGAAGCAGAAGGTGGGATTTCGACTTCTAGTTCCAAGTAATGCTCGCAGAATGCTGGATTCCACAATTCCGATAACGCCTTCATTTCCATGACATCGCTTTGTCAGATCCTCTGGGTAAATGCTGTGACTTTTGAATTCAGTTTGCAACACCATCGATTTAGTTTTTCAGATTTAACGATTTGTTAAATCACACAGAATACATCACGCAACCATGTGTGCAGAGTACAACGCTCAAGACTCGTGAATTAATCTACATGTTCAAATCTTGTGGAATCTCCCCCTTAAAAAATGTTTGCAAAGTTATTTGCAAATAGAAAAAAAAAAAAAAAACTTGGTCCCGAGTCAAAATACTTTATTTTGCAGTAAAAAAAAAAGCTAGCAGTAGAAATATTTACATAAAACAAAATACAGGTATAAAATAATGCATGGCAGCATGTCCCAACTGCTGGACAGTGACAAAAAACTGTTCTTCAGTGTCCTTATAGGTTGACACTTGACAGCAGGCATCCCGCAATAAACATAGTGTGTTTAGTGACAGTAAGGTACACTATACACTGGTGTATTAATTTGGTTTTAATGGAGCAGGCGGCAGGCTGGCGGAGGCCTGCTCCAGAAAGGCTAGCGGTCCACTCGGAGGAAGGTCCGTGGGTTTACGGTGCTGAACGCTCACATCCTCGAGAACTTGTTGCCAGTGATGGAGTTTGG